>JAYKKT010000065.1:2932500-4132500 GCA_036023115.1 Brasenia schreberi
GGAGTTGAATTGAAATATAATATACTATAGTGCCTACTAATAAGTAAAGTTTCACTGAAGACGAGTCCACTTGGCGTAGGAGAAAGCTTGATTAATTCTGTTTGACTGTGGATGTGTGTATATGCTTGCGCATGCAATTCGGTTTGGAGAATCTGTGTTTTCTTATTCAACAAAATAAACAATTAGGATCGCCCACCAATCCTTCCTTGCAAAGAAATTCAATGATATTGTTCACATTAGTAAATCAAAGAACATGCTACCAAGACAAATCAACATTCTCTCTCTCTCTCTCTCTCTCTCTCTCTCTCTCTCTCTCTCTCTCTCTCTCTGTGTGTGTGTGTGTGTGGAGATGCTTAACACAAGTTGAGGCCTAAAGCGTAATTTGGTTGCTAAGTATGACTAAATTCAATATATATATATATATATATATAATAGTGATTGAATCTTGCCTTTCGCTGTCATTGTTTACTCTTATTTGATCATAGTTTTTCGGGAGCATGAGTGTAATAATTTTATTTTTCATATATTTTCTAAAATTCTTAAAAAAAATTAAATTAGACATGATTTATTTAGAATCTGCCTAACAATTTGCAACCAAACGGGTTCTCAAACCGATCGTAACAGAAGCAGTAAATTGGGCATGGAACTACAAGCCAAATAAGGGGCATCGTGGTTACGTAACACTTTCCACCCAACTGAAATGATAGTTCAAGTCGCCGGTTTAATTTGGTCTAATTTTATAAGGATTTTCAAATATTTTCTTGGTTTTTTCTGCATGTTGACGTTTCTAATTGAAGTAATAGTTTTCTTCATGAATTGTGTTGTTAATTTGTATATTCAGAAAATTAAAACATTATAAAGCAATATTTTCAATTATTTTAATGTAAATTTTGAAGAAAAAAATAATGAGTATGCAGGCTTCAGCCTCTATATTCTACTGTTAGAGCAAAAAGAATGATAATCACCGTAATGTATGATGGCTTCGAACTGATTATAGGCTCCTCAAACCATCAGTTCTGGTGCTTTTTTATAAGTTTCTTTTTCGATCTTCTCATTTTCATCTCTTTTTAGTTTTTTTTCTTGGGTTTTGATTCGAGCAAGAACTAAAAATGGTGTTTTTAAATAATAACCCGAAGTAGCGCATATCTAAATCAGTTCCGGTTCATGGTTCCAAGCTAGGTAAAATGGAGCTGGATATGTCCACTTATGACAATCGACCCTTTATGCTCGTGTGTATTGTTAATTAGACTTGGGGTCGTTGTTATTGGACCTGAACCGGTTGGAACCAGAATAGTCGAAACCGGACTTGGCAGTTTGGAACTGCCGGGTCTATAATGTTTTAATATTTTTTTGTCAAAATTCATAATTTTTAATATATTTTGATTTCAAACGGTTTAGGATCTAAACACAATTCCAAACCGGTTTGATCCCGATTCAGTTTCTGTTCATGGTTTCAGACAAACCAGAATCGATGGTTTGGAACCTCTCTCATGGTTGATCAATTACTTGAAAAGATCTCTGCTCTGATATCATTGTTTTGGAGATGCTTATTTGTTCATGTTTCTTCTAAGTGGATTTGCAGATTTTATTTCATTAATGAAATCTCCATCTTTGCTGAAAAAGTAATGCCCAAATGCAAAAAAACTAAACACGCTATTGAATTTTGGAGAATGATTCTTTTTTGAGAGAGAATATATGTTTTTCATAAATTATGCTTAGTAATCTTGATAAATTAAAGTTCATGGTGTCCTCATTGGATAATGAAAAAGAATGTTGGTGCCATTGAATCTTTACCTGTTAGGTTATTAGATCCAACCAAATAAAAATCACCACCTTAAGATGTGGGTGGGTAGGTGTTAGAAAGAGGAGAATGTGGAATGTGGACACGGAGTTTCAATGCGCACTCGGTGCGCACTGCCTTTTTCCGCTCTCCCTTCGTAGACATGACCCACTCTCCTGTGCTTCCTTCACCCCTCCCTCATGCCAACCGCAGCCATAGCGGTGCCCGCTGCCCTCTTCTCCCACATACACAGTGAGAGAGAGAGGGGGTGGCGGTGGTGGTTGTGATAATGAAAGCTGATTTAGTTATGTGTTCGCGTGAAACTCAACGTGCATAACAGACTCTCTCTCTCTCTCTCTCTCTCTCTCTCTCTCTCTCTCTCTCTCTCTCTCTCTCTCTATATATATATATATATATATATATATATATATATAAGTGTGAAGAGCCATTGGGTCAAACCCTAGGGATTCTCCTCCATCTGTATAAAAATAAGTGAGGACGAGGTTACGTAGGGAAGCACAAGACCTTTGCCTGCGTCCCAAGGCTGACCCCACATGCGCCTTCCTTTCTCCCAACCTCCTTTTCAATAAACAAATATTTTATTGAAACCCTAATTCATATTAAGATTAGCCTTGGCCTCCTCTACGGCCACCCTCTTACTATATAATTAATTACACCTCAATAGATTTCTCAGTCAAATTAGCTCTCCTCTCTCTCTCCCTCTCTCTCTCTCTCTCCAAAGAGTGGAGAGTGAGAGAGGTCTTGACCACCACCAATGGCCACTACCCATGTCTGCACATCGTCCACCATCAATTATGTCCGAGCACCGGGCTCGTCCAGGCGCAGCGGCTTTTCAAAGCGGTGCGCCGGGCTGGTCAAGGAGCAGCGAGCCCGGATCTACATTCTTCGGAGGTGTGCTACCATGCTCTTGTGTTGGTACATCCAAGGAGATGACTAAGCTAGATAGCCATATTGCATATATGTGTATAATCTATATATATGTACATGTATAATGTGGCTACTACTAGTTTAGCGGCTCTGATGTACTGGAAATGAAGACATTGATTAGGCCTAGGCAAGCAGACCCGAGGAGATGCCTTAGTCGGAGCTTTTCGACCTCTATTTTGCTATGTCACCGTGATACGTCACAGTGACACATCGTATGACGTTTTTCATCTACACAAGCACATACAAAGGGACACGGCATGAGGACATGTTGAAGTGTCAAGGTGACAGCACTTTTGATTAGAAGTTGGTTCAAGCTTCATGGCTGTTCGGAAGCTTCATTTCTTTTTTCCAGATCTTGATGAATGGTCTGGTTTTCGACGGTCATGGTGATCGGTACCACTCGATAAATAAAAAAAGGGCTCTTTTCCTAGTTCTTTTGTAGAACTTGTTTTCTGTTTATGTAATTTTGTGACGGGAGAAGAAGATGAAGAGGATATATGTAGAATATGGAGATAGGAGATGAAGATGAAGGGATATATATATATATATATGAAAATATGGAGTTGGAGCATGTGATTTTTTTTTCTTTTCCTCCTCTTCTTTTAGCATGTAGAAGTGCTTTTTTTGTCATGAAGATGAACAATACACCGATATTATTACTTTATACTTTTTTAATAAATTTTTTTTATATGTGTGTACGCACATGCGAGTGAGTGCACATGCATGTTTGTGCGTATCTAAGCTTGTCCACTTATCATATTTGAGTTTATCCACTAAATATTGTTGGAGGATTAACTCTGGCAGATTGACAAGGACATTATTATATATACTTGTTTTTAAATAAATTGTCCCCACACACTCCATCAAACAATCAAATCTTCGTGCCATTTCAAGGTGTTCTATTTCAGTGACAACAATACTATAGGCACTTTAAAGATCTAAAACATAGTCATAGATGATGAAATGATAGAGTTGATGAATGATTGACAAAGAGCCACCGAAATGGATTTAAAAAAGTAATTATTATGAACGAGAGCAACTAAAGAACAGCTTTCGGCCCCAGATTTTTGCCACACCTAATAATGTAGTACTCGAAATCTCAAAAATTCATCGACTACTTTAGGATAATACAAGTGTTTTGTCGACGTGAAATATAAATACAGCTCACCGGAAATAAAAGTGTACCTCACTAAAAAAAAAGTTCTTCAGTCTGCCAACTTTACTAATTAGTATTGCACTTTAGTGAAGTTATAAAGAATTTCAACGTTAAAAATCTTAATTAAGTGACTTGTTACATGGCCGAAGATGAACGATTTGAATCTAATAATCATTTTAATAAGTACCTAAAACTAATATTATTGTTTGCACCCAGAGCATTAGCTCAACAACAGGGTGCTCTGGCACCATTGCTGCTGGTGAGGGGTTCAACCGGCTTTGGCCTCCTGTAAACCTGAACGTTGAGATTACCATAAAAGTTGAACTCTCGATATAATTTGATGGTTTTGTTTTATTTGTCAATGTAACTAACCTCATCTAGTATGGGAAAAGGCTTAGTTGTTGTTATTGTTTTATATGTTAATGGTTATAAACAGTCGAGAAAAGTTGTAAGTACGAAGTATCATTTACCTTTAAAGATTACTTTATTGTTAAACCATAATTAGCTCAAACTTGAAAAGTTCTAGTCTGGAAGTTTAATGTGGGTTGACCCAAATACAAAAAAAAACTTATAAAATGTAAATATATTTTAGACCTATATTAGAAAGCTTGATTATTTAGGTTCAATGAGCTGCTCGAGCCTGATGAACTCGAGCTTTTCTCATGATCAACTAGAGCTCGTCTCAAGCTTGAAAAGATTGAGTCAAGGTCTAGATCATTTTCCCGAGTCGAGCTCAAGTTGCTCACGATCAGATGGGCTTGCTTGCACCCTACATGGCCCATCTCAAGAATGACATGGTATGTTAAGAGGGAGCTGATGTAAATGATTTGATATCCGTTCGCACATGATACACCAATTCCGAGTTATTCATGTTGTATGTAAAAGCAAATATGGAGAGAGATTCGGATACGGGCATGAAAACCCAGATGGAGCTCTCTTGGAATCGGACTCAAATGCCGGACATCTGTTGGATAGTTGGTGCCCACTTCAAATTGAATTCAAATAATACTAGGATTTGGTTTTCAGATACCATATCAGACTATCTGATATGTCAAATATGTTTTGATCCAATTTTTATTGACTCTCTCTCTTTATATATATATATATATATATATATATATTACTCAAACTTTATTCGTGCTCAAATCTATTCAAACATTTTGACGGATTGATTAACATGATAACAGTGAAAAAATCTCTTTGACTAGAAGTTGGATAGAATCACGTGATTCGGATTGAATTTGGTGAAATTTTGATTTTTTAAAAATACTTGAATCCTTTTTTTATATTTTATTTTTTTTGGTTTCTGTGATTTTAATATCTTACAATTCCGTGAACTTAAAGTTTCCAAACTTAAGGTTAAAAAATTAAAGAAAACGTTTGCCGACTTAAGGCAAATTTATTGGAATCAGCTTCAGATGTCGATGGGTCAGATTCAAACATGAATCAGAATCCTATTAGTTGGAGACAGATTAACCAGAAAAAGGACAATGAGATTTAGATTACTGAGTCCGAAACTCTCGATAATCCAAACTTGATTCTGGCATTTACATAGGAAATATAAAAAAAGAAATACCTGAATTGGGTTGGATTTGGTTTTAAGATTTTTGCCACCCATGTTCGATCCATTGATATCCTCTCAGCATAACTTTGAATCTTTTGAGAAACGATTTGATTTGAAAACCAACTCCAAGAACCGTGTATAATACGAATATCAAGAAATGTTTAAATTCAAGTTAAAATCCGTGTCGTATTTAACCTAGGTCCTTGGTATCATGTGCATGGACTTTCAAATTACAGGAATTCGACGCTTAGCGAGGATTTTCTTACATGTAAAATTGATGCTTAGAAGAATCGCATATTTCAAACTATATAAATCACTTTGGCACATTAAATTCTGGTTATTTAGAAGCAAATTTCTGTTTATAACGTGAAGGTGTTTCTAGGATGGAACCTGAATTTGGACGTGACCAAAAAATGAGGAGATGAAATTGAAAATATCATTATATAAGGCATAATAGGCGAGCACATCTGCAGTTGGGTTTCAATACCCATTTCAGCAGATACTGTTCAGATCCAAACTCATTCAATTTGGATCCACAACTGGTTTTCTGGTCGATGCATCATCTACGTGTAATATAGTGATCATAATAACAGCAATAAAATAATTATTATAGTTATAATAATAATATCTCCCACCTTGTCTCTAAAACGCATGTAATCAAGACAATTATCCAAAGTAAAAGATAAAACCAAGCCTTATCCCCACACTGATTGGGGTTTGCAGCGTGGATTCTCAAACTGTTTCACATCGCGGCCAGCACGGAGCATTCAGCACAGGCCAGCTTCTTTTAACATAAATGTCAATTCACTTGCAAGTATGACTCAAGGTGGTTCCAAATGGGGAAAGGAACGGCAAAGCAGAAGGATCAAACACAAAAACAATCACAGAAATCATAAGAGACAGATGTTACGTGGTTCACAGAGGGTGATTTAACCCCTCCTACTCTACGGCCATCAGAGGGGAAGAAATACCTTGAACAATCTCACCAATTACAAGATAGGAACCGCTTTATCTATCCAAGGCATCACCTAAAACTGAAAAATACTAAAATGATACCCTATTCGAGTCGACAAATTCAGATGAGAAGTGATGTTCAATACTTTTAAACAAATTAAAACCTAAGATGAGACACAAGAGAAGTAATGTTCAATACTTTTAAACAAATTAAGATGAGACGAAAGCATCACCTTATTCTAAGAATACTCAAATCCCTGAGTGACCCAAACCTAAAACCCTTCTTCGGTTTCACTTGGGGGCCGATTGCCAGATCATGTAGATCAACTATTTGTGATGAACAAAATGTGCTCCATCGCCACAACCAAGTCCAGGATTTTCTTTCTTTTTTTTTCGCGGTGAGAGAGTTAACTGCTAACATGGCACATGGTAGAGCTATGTAGAAACAAAGAATTCATGTACCCGTCTAATGGGAAAAGGCTTAGTTGTAGTTGTTGTTTGTTGTTGTTTTTTTCGCAGTGAGAGACCAAAGCCTAACACACACCGGCGTGAATCGAACTGGCCACCTGTTTCACGAAGGATGTAGGGGCTCCACGCTAGACAATGAGACCTGGTGATATTTCAAGGCAGTGCATGGCTAGATGGTCTGCACATTGATTTTTTTTTGGTAGAACGAGAAACGACCGGTATGCATGCTTTGGGAGTCGAACTTGTCATCAAGATCATGCAAATCAAGAACCCTGTGAGGTGTCACCGACCGAGTTCCGATAAATGTGTTAGTAGGCGCCTGGTGGCCTAATCCACCAGCTCTACCCTACAAGGAGTAAGGGAGTTCCGATGAATGTCACCGACCGAGTTCCGATGAATGTTCTTGCTCTATGAGTTTGTTAAACATGAGGTAAGAGTATCGAGAATTCTGACTACTAAGTGATATATATAACCTCCACTGCAAATAAACCCTTCTACAAACAAATCATCTGATTGACCCTATATATATTCACACATAGACAAATCATATGTAGCAGAGGGGCTTCTGAACACCTACACAAAATTAGATTTTGTAAAGATGTTTTCGAAAAATAGCCTTTAAAATAATTAATCTTCTAGTGGTTAATTGATAATTGACTATCACAGTGATGGTTGCCAATTCGGCAGTTTGTCATTCAAGTGAAACAACCAACCAATGGATCCCATACAAGAGGAGAATCTTTCTCTCTTTCAGAATCTAATGGCATTGAATTCCAATGAACCACTTAAAGAAATGTTTGTCATATGTCTCCATATCAATCGTTGTAAATCCCAATTGAAAAGCTCCATTGAAGCTTGTGACAATATCTCTTCTTGAGGATTGAATAACAACTTTGTTTTGATCAAAGTCCTTGAGAATTTGCCTCCACCAACCCCATTCTTTCACATGCTCCCTTATACTTTGTGCAATCCAACCTATCCTGAGAAAAACACCATTATAATCACGGCCTCTCTTATTGAACGTCGTAAGATTGAGCAAACCAAACAAAGTTGGACAGTTTGTATTCTTGGCAGGATGTATTTTTCAATTCTATATAGAATGTCCATAATCTTTGTTGAGCCTTCAATAGTCCTATTATGCAATACGGAGTTTTTTTTGCTCGTATAAGAAACGGATAACTAATTGAAAAGTGACCGTCCAGAGTCTTCTAACCATTACGACATTGAAAAGACATCTACAAATTCTTTAATGTTCTTCATAAAGCCAAAAAGAGAGTTCTTTTTGTCCAGAAGAGTTGTGAATAAGGTGTGACTCGAGTGAAAACTCTTGACATCGACTGGAACAGTTTCTTTCTTCTCAACTCAGTGTTAATGTCCTAGTCAGTCATTCCATCACAATTTAAAAGAAATACGAAAAATGGGATCACCCCTCCCGATACCATTGAAATCGGTAAAAACGTCTCTAGCTTCTGTGTGTAGTAACATAAGTCATTAACAAAGCCAAAGATGTGCAAGGAATCCTTCATAAAAGTCTAGTTCAAGCGATCATAAGCCTTCATTAGGTCCATTTCGAATATGACAGAGGGCTTCTTAGTAAGATACATCAAGTCCATCATTTCATGAGCTATGAGAAGACTTTCTTAGATGGAGCGGCTTTAAGAAATGCCCGTTTATTGATTCGAATGATTCTGGCTAGAATCAATCTCGTTCATGTCACCATATGATTTTGTACAAGAAGCTGCAATCAGACTAACTGAGTGAAAGTCAGTTACCCTCTTTGTTCTCATGCGCTTGGGAATAAGAATAATGTTGGTCGTGCTTGCTTTTTTAGGAGTAGACTTGATTTAAAAACATTTTTAAAGGCTTTACATATGCGGATATGCCAATAGACTTGGTAAAGATCCATGACTTGAGGCTCCAATACACCACTCCAATCTGATCTATCGAGCACTTTACTTGGTAAATACATTCTGAAATAGTTGGTAGCTTCAGCCTGAATACTGGCTGATGTATTGCATTCTCATCCATCATCTTGAATAAGTGAATGTTATTAAGGCCGAGATTCCTCTTAAACTTAGTATGGCAATACTTTGTATCATGGTCGCCGTCCTCCAACCATTTTAAAAAAATCCTCCAAGTTCTCGCAATTCTTGTTGACGACTTCGAATAAAGTCTTCCTGGTCCATTACCTATGAATCACCAATATCAACTGGGCTTTGCAACCTCTCTAGCTGTTTATGGCATTCAGACACACTGCCAGTTCTCCGAAGCACTCACTCATATCTTCAACCGCTTAGTAGCATAACAAAAATGCATTTTCGCCTCACCCTAAAAGAGTTTCTAGATCCTCTACTGTCGATAAAACGTGAATGCACCAAACGTATCATGGTAGGGAAACAAGCCAAATCCAACCACAGATGGGAGAAAAACAAGTTTTATTCAATAATCAACAATCCAAGTCAGCATCATGTCATTTTCTTCCTTCCAGCAACTTTATCAATTGAGCCCTAACAAACATATCAAACCTAATGAAAAATCTAAAGTCGGCGGTTGCCCTACAAAAAGTATCAAATTTTTATCTTGTGCAAGAACACAGGCGTATTCTGAATTTGTTCTCATAATTGATGTTGCGAAGGATGGAGCTCTAACTCAAAGAAGTTATGATTTAAGAAAGGTTGCAAAAATTTGTCAGAAATAAACCTTAAAACATGATTTCTCTCTTTTCTAGTGTTTTAAATTAAAATAAGCGATAGAAAACATTACAAGGAGTAAGAATATTTTATTTAGCTGAGTCCAGCAAATTTTAAAAAGTCTTGCTTTTGGTTTTGTAGAACTGCTTGTAAGAGATCACCTTTTCATAGCCGGTCCCAACCTCTAGACAAATGAAAAAGCTTGCATAGGTATGACAGAAGGAATAAAGCTTTTTCGAGTCTCAAAAAGTGCAATCTTTCCATCATAAATACATCAAATCTCATGCGAACCCTAAAGCATACGCGAACAAGAATAGTACTAGGAACAGTGACCTCCTACAAAGTCCTAGTGATCAACCTCTAGACAACCCCCCCCTGGTACAAGGAAAAAGCTTAGGCAAGGGAAGGTAGGTTGGTACATTCCAAAATGCTGTGCCCCTGTAACTTCAGAGAATTGGTCACAAGCCAAGTCTTTGAAAACAAGGTTTAATTTCAAACAAGAAGCTCTGTAATTCACTCCTGATAACAGAGCAAAGCAAGTGCACCAGCAGCGCTGTACAATTTTAAGTTGGATCAGCATCTTGATGAAATTCAAGGGACCCATTTATGCTCATTACATAGATCAACTGCAAAGAGATCTTGTATGCCAAAAATTTAGCATGAACCAGTTAAACACTGATAGTACAAAGCTTTTTCTCCTTTTCTTCTCAAAATGGAAATACGGTTCTCTTTACATAAAAGGTTTCAAGGATCCTGCAATTCATTTACCGTGAAATTTCAGCTCCAAACGTCGGTCGTCTTCTGTTGTTCCCATTGGCACTGGACCAATGTCATCATCCTAATCCATCTATTCAATCTTCAAAACATACTTGTGACCTTGAGTTCCTGCTATCCAATCACGCACCCACTTGTTCTTCGACAGAAATGGGTCCACGTTGTCATCTATGATCGACAACGGCCTCTGCATGTGATGATTGTAGTGTACAAAAACAAGGTCTTCCAACAGACCATTTTCTATTTTGCTTCTTCCTTTTACATACAGCTGCTCCAACAAACTCCTATCCTGTTCACATCTCATAGCACTGCAAGTTTGGCTCAAAATGCGTATCGCAAACCCTTGCAGCTCTGGACAGTGTGCCCCATACAAGGACCACCACACGACTGCAATTAAAGAAGAAATCAACAAAAATTTAGATGAAGATGCATAGCATTTAGATAAGTCTAAGAGACATTAGAACCTATGCCATATGGGTGCGGGTGCAGGTGCAGGCATGGACATGGACATGGACATGGGAGCCTTTCAAAAATCAAGGGTTCAAAAGCAAGCCGTACAGTCCTAGAGTTTATATATAAATTGATTATGTCTCACAAAACTATCGATGACTATCAAATAAATCAGAAAATGTTACTACGTGGGAATATATCAGAAAATGTTACTATGTAAGTCAATCCATATTACCATTTCCATAAGTTATCTCACTAATAAAGTAATAATCAACCAACATTGATCAAGTGTCTTAGGCTCTTAGCGTTATAGTACTAAAAATATTTAAGTGCTGGGTCAGACATAGAAGTGTCAGAGGGAGTGCAGCTCCCTCATAGAACTGTTTATGGATATATATGATATATAGATTAGAACGGTCCCTAACCTGGATGACACTTGGTCCTTCCGTCAATGGCTTTCTCTGTAGCAAATCCACCCTTTGCATTTCTGTATTCATCCAGTTGAAGGTGCAATAAGTTTTGCACTTTTAGATCCTTCACCATGCAATCAATGCAATCAAGTATCCCAACTGCAACCTCCGCATCACCACAGAAATCATCTGAATAAAAGTAGCTCGGGTTCAGATAGTAACCAGCAGCATGCAAAGGGCTATGCAGAAGCTTGTTCCAGATTTCGTCGATAACATTCCAAACTGGCAGATACTTGTTCTCATCATAATTAAGGTCAACCCTCATCGTCTCTTTTGCATGATCCATGGCTTCGTATATGTATCCAATTGGATATTTTTCATCTCCATATACAAGCCTCAGGACACGAAGTAGGGGGATGGTAACCTTCAAAACCTCTTCAACACCAACCCAAAATGACGGATTCCAAATCAAACCAGATACTTCCTTGCCAATAGCTTCCGAACTCCAGCTAGATGAGTTCCACAGTGGTGAACTAAACATGTTGCGCAAGTTTTCCTTCTCTGACACAATGTTCTGTAACGTGAGAATATTGGTTGCTGACCGTGTCTTAGCTGGGGTAACTAGCTCTCTACCACAAGTGTGCTTCTTCATCAATGCCAAAATGCGTGCATCACTGTACAAGAAACTCGTTATGAGCATGGCATTATGCAACACCTCCTTCGCATTAATCAGGATTCCACCCTCCTCCAACATCCGGTCTACACAATAAACTGCACAGTGACTCCAAAATACACTTTTGTGTTTTTTGATAACCTTTTCACGTACACTTTCCATGTAATCTGTCACATTGCATGTAATGATTTGCACCACGTTCTGAACACCAACTTTTTCAATAACCCCACTAAAAATTTCGACCAAGTCATCAACATAGTTATCAGATGTATCAATAGATTTTAGAAATATGGTACCTCTCGGACTATCAACCATGAAACATATTAGGATTCTGCCCTTATCATCAATCCAATTGTCACACAGAATGCTGCATCCTGTTGTGCCCCATGAATTCTTGACCTCTTTTAAATGCTCATTTACTGATTTCAGCTCTTCATTGAGGATCCATCCTCTAAGTTCAATAGAACTGGGAGCACAACCAGCTCCAGACGCTAAAATAGCATCTAACATGGGCTTGAAATAAGGAGAGTTGACAGCACTAAAATCAATACCACAATCGTAAAAGAATCTACCAATACACCGGCAAGCATGTGCATGAGAATCCCCATCATTCTTCTTCTTACATACCACCTCTTCAGTTGTCGCACCAAGGGTGGTTGGAGTAAGATTGCTGAGTTTATCAGCCACAAACTCGGTCTTCATACTGTCAGATTTCTGTGGTTTCTTGGCTGCAGCCTCTTCACTATCTATCCAACCAGGGGAAGATGTTATCATAGAACTAACAGCGAAGTTGCGCTTTGCTAGAAGATTTGGCCGCTCACGTTTCCCAGAGTTGTTATTCAATACCAGGATACCCATTTCCGCCTTAACATCCACTGGAACTTCTTGGCATGGTGTAACATCCCCACGAACGCAGGCAAGGTGATGCTTAAGACGAGTAAATCCTCTCATATCCTTGTTACAATAGTTGCACTTAACTCTCTGCTTTTTCCGGTCGAGTAGTATACCATGCTTATAAACACTATCCATATCTCTAACCAAAGGTTTCTTTAGACCACAAGGTTCATGATGATCAACAGTTGTGACACTGTACAGCTAATACAGCAAGAGAAATCCTCTTAGCTTGGTATGGAACTCATGCATATTGCTGAAAATAAATTATTCCCAACCAGCCTTTCTCTCCTAGCAAGAAACAATTGAGGTAGTTGAGATAGATCTTAGACAATGAAAATCTTTCCTACACTGCAACAATGAAAATTGGATGAAATTCATCTACTTAGAAACCGTCAAGAAAAAGCAAAATCAATCAGAAAAATAATAGGCAGACTTTTCTGGTCCTAATATGAAAAAATGGACAGTTGGTGGTATTCAAATAAAAATATATAAATAAAATCAAAACATAGCTAACCATGAAGTGAAGAAAGGAATAGATCCTAGCATCTTCCAACCTTTCCTCAACTCATCACTAACGCACAATAATTATCACCTCAAGACTATATTTTCCACATTCCATTGGTTCTTTTGCAAATCTGACCATAGGAATATGATCAATACAGTATGGCTGGTCGAAAGATCTAGTAGATCACCCAATATCAATATACAAAAAGTTATGGAGACTTCCAAATTCTGATGGTCCAAATGCACCAAAATTTGATTGGCAAATTCTTCTTTATCAACGAAATCGGTCAATCCAGAGTGTTTCATACCAAATCATCGCTCTATATGCAAATGTAATGTCACATAGAACTCACATTTGCAGGCTTTAGGGAAGGGCATAATGCCCTAGAGTTTACACGGTAGCAACTATTTTACACTACAATGTATACATACATATACATGTACATATATATGTACATACATACATATATATATATATATATATATATATATATATATATATATATATATATATATATATATACACATATATGTGTGTGTGTGTGTGTGTGTGTGTGTGGGGGGGGTAGGTCCAGACTAGCAACAACAAGGAAAGTAATATAACTATGATTCAACTGAAAACGAGTAAAAGGAACTAATAGAAGGCCAAAACCAATTAGCTAAAGCAGTCTTGGTGCCTTCTAAATCAACAGGAGCTCAAGCAGTCGCAGTAAGACCACCAGAAAACAATGTGTCACAAAAAGCCCAAACTGACCACTTATTAAAAACACAGTAACAAAAGTATAAAGATGATCACCAAGAAAATACAAGCAGCACAAAGAGATTTGGCCATCCTGGCTGGCATGTCAACTAAAAAGAACCTTCAAGTTAAAGTTTGTGAGCTTGATATCCAGGGTGTGCATACTTATAGATATCCATCTCACCTAGCTTGCCTATCAAAGTGAAATAGATAAAAGCAAGTGAAAGAAGAGACCACAATTATCATCTACCAATTCACTAAAACTTGGTTGTTTTTTGGAAAAACTTAACTTTTATACCTTATGATTAACGAAATTGTCAATTCGGTAACCTTGGGTTTGCATTGTTATTACCACTCAGATGCCAAATACTACCGTCCTTCGGTTTTTCCGAAAGGCATGGTGATGTCATCACTACATCATCCTACATCTTAGTCCCACATCAGCACCATGTCATCACATGCATGACATATCAGCTCAAAACTGCTTAGTGGAGTGGCACTAACGTTAGCATACAACGTCTCAAAAATCAAACCGCTTTACATGTTGGCAGCTAAGTGCCGCAAAAAATCTCTTGAGTACTGAAGTAACAATTTCGCAGATCACAGGGTACAAAGTGAGGTTCTCCCTTGGTAATTCGCTAAAACTTAGCCATTAGGCGCTTTTTATCATACAGGCTCTCCCCCACAGTTTTCTCTGCAACAAACAACACAAGGAGAGATCCATTATTTTGCATACTATCAGTATTAAGAAGAGAATCCATCACAATTCCCACATATCAACATTCGGTTAGTTATATTGGGCGTTCATGGAGCATGACAGAAACACACTAACCGGCTTCTCACCGAGTAGCAACGCAAGGAGAGATTTCCTATTACTTTGGATAACCTCAATATGAAGGAGAGAATTCCCCACAAACGGTCACATACCAACATGCAAAAACTACAAAAGAAAATTCCCGTCTTTAACAAACCGTAGAAGATTAATACACATCCTTAGTCCCATACTCCACAGAAAAACAAAAAGGAACAGTTTTTAATCATCGACCAAGCTACTTTACTACTAATTTATGCCTCTAAAGGGATAAAGCCAAAACTAGAGGGAGCTTCAAACTGCATCTGCGTGGGATTACGAATAAACGAACAACAAACCAAAAAAAGGAGGTGATCATGACAAATACAGAGAACCTAGAGAAGTAAAAGGAAACAGGAGTAGGAGAACGAGGGATCGTACTTGTAGATTTTGGATAACGAATGCTTTTCAGCGACGCCGTTCCGCTTGCAGGGGAAACGAAGAGCCGGAGCCTTTTTGGGTTTTTCACGTTTACGCCCTTTCCTCTGCAACGATATTTTACGATTTGAATAGGGAAATAGTAAATTATTTTCTGGAAAGATTTTTTATTAGAATAAGAAGCAAATCTTTATCATGAAGAAAATTAAGGATGTCCCCAACAAAAATTTTCTATTTTTTATATTTTATATAAAAAGTAAATCTTTGCTACCTTCAAACACGGCCAATTCCGAACCGACCCGCTAGAGTTTGGCTCCTCATCAATCTAGCCCTCGAACCAGTGTTAACTGTAACTGGTAAATCGAACCCGCTTTTCGCTTTTAGTTCCACTTAAGGTTCGGTTCCCATTAGGATCATGATTTGTTCCAATCTGATTTTGGTTTTTGCTTTTAAAACGTATTAATAAACCATATTAAATTATACAAGAGAAAATCAAATTATAATTTGTTTGTAAAATATTTAGAATGTGTAGAAAAAGATTAATTAAAAGGCACTAGATTCAAGTGGGTCATACTCCGATTTGAGTTCGGATTTCAGAGGTTGGAAGCGTACCTGAATAATAGAATACTTGTTTCAACTAAAGGTTTCGGGTTTGTGCTCTTGGTACTTTTTCCTTTGAAAAACATATCCCTCAAATATTATTTTTGTGGGACAAAACCATGTTTGAGTTAAATGGTAATACGACACAATTGTTCAGGCCCATGGAGCCAGCCCGGCTTGGCACTACAAATATACGTCTAAAAGAATTAACCCCATATTATGAAAAGAGCATTTTCAGCCCAGCGCTCACAGCCCCGGGGCTGAGGTGGGTCTGGCCGACCTAACCTGCAAGCCAGAAAGAGACATGTATACACAGTAGTGTGCACTCACAAACACGCACACTCACATGCTCTCTCTCTCACACACACACACAAGCACGCATACATACATGTATATACGGCTTATGCCCATACATAAAAGGAGCTTTCTAGCCCAGCCCACATAGCCCTGAGGCTGAGCTGACCTGCAGAGCCGAAAAAAGATAATGTATATACAGTAGTTAGGAGCATTTTCATACTTACTACATGCACCACATTGTTGGTTTTATTTATCTTGTCATTTAGTGAACTGGCATACGTCTTCAAGTATAATTTTTCTTGTGTGTATTGTCTCATTTTGTGCCTTAATGAGAGGATTGTCATAGCTAGCACTGCTTGACTGATAGTGTTGAATAAAAATGGGAGTCCGCGGCCCCACATGAAATCTCTTTTCAAGCGTCTTCTATTTCCGTGGTCTCTACTAAACGAAATTTAAAGATCTTAGAACTTCATGTTTGTTATTATATGCATGTTCACGTATCTGGCAACCATTCTTTGGGTATATTGGTCTGCCACTAGCCATGTGGCTGCCAATGGCTCTGTTTGAGAAAGATCTCCTAGAAGTCCCATAGAACTTCCATAGGAGGACGATTTCCACAGAGAATAACATACACATTGTTGAGAAAAGATTATGTATAAGTAGAACCACAATAACAGAGGATATAGATTGTGACAAGTGAAATAAGATAGACAAACTAAGAACGAGAATTTAGGCTTTACACTGAATCAACCAACAATACGTTAAGCTTGGAGGAATTTCCTCCCTTTTCCGACTCCCATAAAGAAATACAAGTATGCAACCCTTTTCTATCTAAGTTGAATAATCTTTTGCTAAAAACTTAAACCTTCATCAGTTTCACAAAGCTTGAGAGAGAGAGAGAATCATCACCTCCTTGAACCTTACTATATTGGGATGCTTCAAAGACCTATCATTCATGATCTCTCTCTTAACATTTTCATCAATCTGGAAAGCACAACGAGGAAAATTTCAAAAACTAGACCACCCACAAATTTCTCTGCAACAGTCCAACACCAGCAAAAGATAATAATAAGAGCTAACATTTTGCCCTCTCTCAATGTACTTGACCGCAAACAACTCTCTTGTTCTCTTATCTCTGACCAATTTAGCAACGCCAAAGTTCCCTGACCCGATATCTTTCACCAATTCATACCGCTCCATCGTGTCCGTCTGCCTTCGAATTTGCAGTGAAATCGACCAAAGGAAGAACACCAACTTATGGAAAGAGAGCGCGTGCAGAAGGCTTCGCCATCACTGTGGAGCCTCTAATAAGTCGAAGGTGCGCTACGTTGTTGAACCTCTAATCAGAGTTTGCTCAATCTTTTGTCATATAAGAATTGAACTGCGAGCGAGCAGGACCATGCGTTATGGTTTCCTCCAGTTGGGCTTCGGTACCCCTCCTTTGAAGGGTTCAACATAAAAAAAATGAGGAAAAACGAGAAAGATTAAAGAATGTCTTAACTACATTTGGGATAAAGGAGTTTTCACATCCTTACCAGACCTTAGATCGCACTAAAACTAGACGTTTATTCACATTAATCACAAATGAGAGCAGATAACCGTAATAGCTAAAACAAATGGAGTTCAGAGATTTACCAGATTGGCAACAAAAGAAAGACGGATAATTCACTTAAGGGAATCACGAATCCTATAGGAGGCAAACTTTAAACCAACCTTGGGTCATGTACCGAACTTACACCTTGGGAAATTGGTGCCCGGTCTCTCCAGCCGGCAAATCTGTGGTAAGAACTTCACCGTAATCACCCTTGAGATCTTCCTCCTCTTCATAGTCTGCTCTGGAGTTCATCGTCAGCATTTGACAGATCAACCAAAACAGGGTTGAATCAAGGGCCAGAAATGCAGCACCGCCAAAGAGACCCGTCTTTGCGGTCGGGCATGTGTAGTTGGGATCTTGGTGGAACGTATTGTGTGTATGAATGCTTTCCTGGGCGGTAGCCCACAACATAAGAGCTCCAGCAAGGAGGGAGACAGCCCTGGGCACAGCACACAGGAAACTCTCAACTAAATGCAAGAAAATTTGCACACATTCACAAGAAAAGCCTTCCAGTACTACAAGTTAAGATCAACCACAATATGAAGTACCATATGCATAAGTGACGATTTGGAGCAAAGAAAGAACACTAGACAAAAACAAAAACAAGCCTTTTCCCATGATAAGTGGACTCGGCTACATGAATTTTCAGTGCCCCTATCTTCTAGCAGGACATATGATGACTGAATTATCATAGTGAAATTAGTGTTAGGAGTAGAGGCTTTAAATATAGTTTGTGCTTATGCACCCAAAGTATGATTAGAAGATAGTATAAAGAAGGTTTTTTTAGAGGAGTTAGAAAAGGTAATTCAAAGAATTTCACAAAGAGATTTATCTGGAAGGAGACTTAAATAGACATATTGGTAAAGATGCATTAGGATGTTAAGTTACTCATGAAAACTATGGTTTTGGGGAAGTGTAAGGAGATTTTAAATTTTGCTACGGCTTTTGATCAATTTATGGTGAACGAGATATTTTTAGGATAGCTAAGGCTAGAGATAAGAAAACTAAGGATATTACTTTTGTTAGATGCATATGAGGATGAAAAGATTCTAGTGGTGAATGATAATATCAAAAATAAAAGGAAAAATTATTTCTATAAGCTTTTTAGTGAAAATACATATGATAGTATTAACTTAGGAGACATAGCCAAATCATAAAAGTATATAAACCTTAATTTCTATCAGCGTATTCAAAAGAATGAAATCAAAGAGGCTCTTAACTATATTAAGGTTAGTAAATCAGTAGGATAAGACAAGACAATATTCCTATAGAAGTATGAAAAATCCTCAAAAAAATTGAGCCCACTTGGTTCACACTACTATTTAACGAAATATGGAGAACCCAAAAGATGTTCGAGGAATGGAAAGCGAGTACACTTATACCAATATATAAAAACAAGTGAGATATTCAAAATTATATGAATTATCGAGGTATCAAATTAATGAGTCATACTATGAAATCATGAGAAAGAATTATCGTATGTAGATTAAGATAAGTATCGAGTACAACACAGAACTAATTCAGATTCATACCCGATAGATCTATTATTGAAGTGATTCACCTATTAAAGCGTCTTATGGAACATTTTAGAGCAAAATAGAAGAACATTTACATGATATTTATTGATCTAGAAAAAACTTACAATAAGATATCAAAAGATGTTCTTTGAAAAACCTTAGAAAAGAGAGAGGTATCTCATTGACATACATAAATCTTATAAGAGACATGTATGATGATGCAAAATCATATGTGAGGACTCGTGAAGGAATGACAGACTCCTTTAAAGTTAATATTGAGTTACATTAGGGAACAACTTTAACTCCATATTTATTTATATTGGTTATTGATGAATTAACAAAACATATTCAAGATAAAGTACCTTGGTATATGTTATTTGCATATGACATTGTGTTAGTGGATGAGTCCAAGGAAAACGTTAATAGGAAATTGGAACTATAGAGAGAAATGTTAGAAAGTAAAAGCTTTCTAACTTGACTCAGTAGAACAAAAACAAAATATAAAAAATGCAAGTTTGATCATTTCGGTAATTTAGAGGACATTGAGAATAAGATTGGCACACATTACATCCCCCAAAAGGAAAGTTTTAATTAAGTACCTAAAAATAATTTTTAAAGTGATAAAAGAAAACGATGGAGATGTTACGCATAGAATTAATGCCGGTTAGTTAAAATGGAAAGGCACCAATAGACTAAGTCACACAGACACCTCTAGGAGGTGGAGTGTCGCCCCGACATTGGTGCGACACAGACAAGGTGTCGTGTTTTTCAGACACGGTCAACATGTCGCATGTTATTTCGGGTGCGGTCAACATGTCAGAGTCTATACTTGACGCATTTTTTAAGGTCGTCTGGTATAAAAAGAACATGTTGCATTTGTTCCTATGCGGCTGAGTTTGTTCCTCGGTGGCTCTGTGCTTGTTCCTCTGCAGCTCTGTGTGTTTGTCTGTGGCCTCTAATCCTAAGCATTTTCATTTGGTTTAACTCAAAAGCTTACAAGTTTAATAGTGTTTTCTCTTATTATAAAATTGCAGTTGG
Organism: Brasenia schreberi; assembly: GCA_036023115.1. NCBI lineage: Eukaryota > Viridiplantae > Streptophyta > Magnoliopsida > Nymphaeales > Cabombaceae > Brasenia > Brasenia schreberi. Next base: position 2,952,779 of record JAYKKT010000065.1, read on the forward strand.
TGATGTTCATTCTTTAGGAGAAGTTGGTTAGCCCTAATTTCCTCAACGATGCTAGGAAAATTACACTTAATATAGCCATCAACGAGTACTCCCAAATCCATGGTGTTATCACATGATCTCCGTCCTTTTGAGAGCCAATGCCAAGACTAGCCAGGAACTTCAAATCCGGAGTCACAGTGATGCTCCAGACAAAGAACTCTGAAACTCTCAAAACATAATGGTGGTGGTTGCAATTCTCATCTCGACATTAACATTTTCTGCAATAGTAAGCCCACCGGGTGGTGTGTACCAAGATGGCCATCTCGTCGGCCACACTATTATGAGTACCACAGCTTCCTTCAACGTCTTCGTCATATGCAGCTTCACGGCCTTGCTCACGTCACTTGCCATAGTTATCATACAGTTTGCCTTCCTTCCATTAACAAGGTTTGGGCTTATTCTTCTCCGGAGAATATCAGGATTGTTGATTTTGGTATCAGTGGTGTTCATGCTGATAGATTGCATGATAGCCATTTGGATGGTGTACTCCCCTGGACCAAGAAAAACTCTTACATGGGTGCCCATCTTCACATTTTTTGGGGGGAATCATGGTGGCGGTCAGTATGGAGCTTTTTGCTTGGGCATACCATTTATGGAGATGGCAGAACTGAAGAAGATACCTTATAGGCCACTGAAGTCAGTCCAGAACCATGCCTTATCTCACGTTAAGTGGTGTTAACTAAGTAGAATTAAATTCTTATTTCACCATTGGTTCAATATTTTCTCGTATACTAAGATCAATTCTTAGTTGGCCATTTGTGTTTCATATTGTGTCATATTAACAGTTAACTTTGGAAAGCAGATTCGTGTATATTTATTTCCATGAGGTGAATGTGGAGGAAACTGTTCATTAACTCGACTTTTGCATCAATACATCACAATTGGGTGCATCTACAATGGACTTTAGCATTAAATAAGAAGCAAGCCATTAAAATTATTGATGAATAACAATCTATTATTGATGCAAAAGCCACATCAACAATATAAAACTTCACCAGGAATTGATATTTTTAGGAATGCTTCAAACGTTTTTCAAAAGCTTTTGTATTCTAACTGATAGCGACAGTTCTTTGAATATTACTTAAATCCAATAATAAGAAGTATTATGTACTTGTGGTGGATCTAGATCAGCAAAGGTATAATTATTTCAAAAAATAAGTTGTCGTCATATACTTATGTTAATTGATGTCTCACTTATTCTAGCTTGAATATTATATATATAATATTATATTATATACCTTAGTTGTGTCGCCACACCTAAAATTTTTGAAATTTGCCGTATCCCGCACCCACACCCATGTCCACACCCGCACTCATGTTACATAGCCAATAGAGGATAAAATGAGAGAATATCGTTTAAGATGGTTTGTTCATATAGAAAGAAGATCAAAAGAATAACCAATAAGAAGGTATGAAAAACTAGATTTTGAAAGTATTAAAAGAGTTAGAGACAACCACAAAAGTGTTGGAAAGAAACAAAAAGAATGATCAAGCAATACTTATTGTGAGTTAACTGCTAACATTGATCATGATAGGACTCTGTGGAAACAAAAATCCATATAGTTGACCCCATCTAGTATGGGAAAAGGCTTAGTTGTTGTTGTTGTTGTGGTTAAAATGGAAAGGGGTATCAGCTATTCTATGTGATAAGAAGATATCATTAAAGTTGAAACGTAAATATTATAGAGCAGCAATTAGGGTTGTGAGTGCTAATCAACATGTACAGTAGAGGTCTGCAGCATAAAGGAAGATGTTGAGATGGATGAGTGGTCATAAAGGAAAGACGTATACATAATGAGGTTATTAGAAACAAATTAGGAGTAGTACCAATAGAGGATAAAACGAAGAAAAATCGTTTAAGGTGGTTTGAACATGTAGAAAGACGACCCAAGAACACTCCTTATGAAGATATGAAAAACTAGATTGTGAACATGTTAAAATAGGAAGAGGACAACCACAAAAGTATTGGAAAGAAACAATAAAGAATGATCTAGTTTATATTGAGTTAACTGCTAACATGGCACATGATAAGGCTATGTGGATACAAAGAATCCATGTAGCCAACCCCATCTAGTATGGAAGAAGGCTTAGTTGCTATTGTTTGTTATTGACAAACCTAAATTGGTTATGATAAGAATCATCCTATCTCGTTGGCCCTTTGGTAGCCGTATAACCATAAAAAAATTGTCGTAAGTAACTAATTCCTGGAAATACGAGGTATCATATATGTAAAATATTTGAATAGTGAAGGTAACGAAGGAGTGCAGAACTCACATTGAAATGATGAAGAACACAAGGAGAGTGGTGCTGCGAAACAGGCCTGCTGCTGGAATCGACTTTCCTTTGTATGGGTGGAACACAGCAACCAAGCCAAGAATAGTGGAGAACAAAAGAAGAAACGATGCGCTCCCCAATGCAACCGTGGGATCACTAGGAAATTTGCAAACCACACCATCCTTTAATGTGATCACTTTTCCAAGTGCAGGCTGAAAAGTTTGACAACCAACGAACAAGGAAGATCATTGTCAAAAAAAATCCAGATTATCTGCCCTAGATCTCCATGCTAACCAAGCAAAAAGTAAAATGAGACAAACAATAAGAAAAAATAAAAGACAGTAACCTAAACAATGACTCATGCACATATTTCCAAGTTCATCAGGTGTCGCTGCTTAACATTTATGGTCTAGAACAATACATATCAGCCGAAAGATTTCAAACTTCAAACTAGTGGAAGCACCAAACCTTTTCCAGGCGCAACACTTAAGCAAGAATATCCTGCATTTGTTTGTAAAACTATTTAAATTTTCAAGGATGATCAATTGTTTACTTCATGGCGTTGGTCAAAACTATAAAATTTTACACGCATCAGCTTGTATAAGAAGATTTCTTCAAAGTTAAGTTTAAAATATTTTCATGGATACAGACAAAGGCTGAGTTTCAGCAATTTTTAGTTTAACACAGGTAGTGTAAAACCTAATGAGTTGCAACATGGCATGCTTTACACCGGTATGCAAGACTAAAGTTCTAACCAAACGTATAAGCAACTTGCCACACTTACAAGTAAAATCCAGTTTCCACTTTAGCCTTGGACACAAGCTACCTTTGCACATGCGAAACAGTTTATAGTAGGGAAACTGTGGCTACACAATAATTTATACCACAAGTTTCAGAGAATAATTTCCAAGAAGCTAAACCTATATCTATGATCCTATTAGGAGAAATAACTGAACAAGGCTCACAAACTTGACGGCGCCTAAATTGCATCATAAGATACAATGTACAATAAACAGACCAAAGACCGACACTTAGCATTTAACCATTTTTAGAAAAACATCTTAGAACTTTCCAGTTCTCAACTCGAAGCACATAATATGAAACATATTACAGGAACTAAGAGGTAACTGATGCAATTAAAGACAAAAGCAAAATCCGCAAATCGAGCACACTTCGTGAAGTCAGAAAAATATTAATCTGAAAAAACAAGAGGAATCGTAATTTATTTGAGTACACAGAAACCTGAAAATAATGTAAATCTTGTGATCTAAGTAAGCACAAAGGTCTATCCTCAGAAAACGTGAGGTTATCTTCCTTTTCCTTTTTCTCCTTTTATTCTCATGTGGCCATGCATGTGATATGAACCTCGTTTGCCATAATCTGGCATATGGCTACAAACAATGAAGGTACAAAATTGATGCTTCGAGTCCAGAGAATAAATCAAGAATCACTATTTTTCAGAAGCTCATAAAAGGGAAACCTTCTTGTTCTCCGCAATTACTCCCAATATGAACGACAGAATTCCAATTATTGCCATTGGAATGGCAATCCGTCCAGCTTGACCTACAGCCATTGTGCCAAGGAACCTGAAAACAGATACGAAAGTGTTCTTAGCATGTCAAAAGTAATCATAGTCAAAACGTGCATACAGATTGCTTACAAACGAGCATGATTTTCATCTATGCATTTCTATTTCAGATATAATTATCTCCTACTATTGTATTGTGTGCATAAAATGAAAAGATTTATGCATATCTTTAGCACAAAACACGGTAGTATGTCACCCGTGCATGCACGCACACACTTACAAATCCAATAGTGTAAAACTTTATCGGATTTATCTACCATAGATTCTAGACATTATGAGAAGTCTTAAGAGGTACCTTCTTAGCAACATACTCAAGAGCCTGAATACAATAAAAAGTACGAAAAAACCTCTAAGTCTTCACCTGAACATAACGAATAAATCGTAGAGAAGCATATGATTGGGCGTAATGAAAATGAAAAATTCATATAACCGATCCCATCTAGTATGGGAAAAGGCTTAGTTTTTATTATCTTTATCTATCAAATAATATTATAATATTAATTAAGGTTTACTAAATATTCATTTACATAAATTAATGCAATATTACTTATATAATATAAATATCAAAATAATGTCTATCAAATATTAATACATATTAGTTATAACATGATACAATATTGTACATAATAGGTTGACATGCAGCTGACCACACTGACGTGTCCATATGTCTAACTAGGCTCCAGTATCACATTGACATGTCCGTATAAGATAAACATGGGCAAAAACAAACGGCATTGTTTGAAGGTCCCTCTAGCGAAACACCCCTCCTACAGATCTAGTATATGAAGAAATGGTTGTTTCCTACGAGTAGCACTAATCATATAGAAAGGAAGATAACACGATGAGGAAGCCAATTGAGGGGAACTAAAGGATACGGAAATAAGATGGCTGACATAATCAATCCAGAAACCCGCCTTGGAGCCAAAAGAGATTGGTCGACTACAAAGAAATGGAGATATATGCCAACCCACATCGGAAGGTTGTGAAAGACAACAACAAAGAAGAAAATCTCATTATCACAAAGGCATGGTTTTCACAGCAACCCTGCCAAGACAAATGAAGCTCTTGGTATAGAATTGCCATGGGTTGGGACACCAACACACAACTCCAGCCCTTCGCCCATTGGCAAATGATAGTGAAGCCCGATTTCAGGTGCTTGATAAAGACCAAATTGAGGGGGACAGAAGTTTGCAGAGTAAAGATGAAGGTGGGTTTTTTACCTTATTGTAGAGGGAACTGAATGCAAGGCCTCGATGATCATGACAGTTAATGAAACCCCCCTCAAAGTACAATCCAATACAGCATGGATTACAAGCGGTGACTTCAATGAGATCCTCTGTTAAAACATGAAAACGGGTGAGGAATTGACAGATCGATGAGATTCAGGAAATGGCTTGAAAATACAGGGAGATGCACAAGTTCAATACTTATCCTCTCACTACACAAGACCATATCCCAATTTTAGTTGAATACTTCAAATATTGCACCAAAATAAATTTGAAGACCATTTCGATTGGAGAATATGTTGGTTCGCATGAGGCGTGCAAGCAGCCACTTAATGAGAGCTGAAACACAAGGCAGGGCCAGCAAGTAATTTGTAATTTTAAGGTATCCGATTTCTGTGCAACAGTAGGAACGTACATGAAATTTCAACGCAGGGCCAGCAAGTAACTTGTAATTTTACTTGGAAAGGCAGGCCTGTGATTGACAAAGAAGCTAGGCTATAAGCGAATAGTACTAGAAGCTGGAAGGTGACGTTCTTGAGGTTTTATGAGAGAAAGTGGCGGAGGTACTAAGGTTATTTTAAATTTCCAATAAAATCCTACCTATTTAACTCACAAAATAGATGCATGTATTCATCTCGCAAGATACATGTCGATCACATAAGAAAATAAGGGGGGAAAACGGGAAAAGGAAGCAATGGTACGAGTAGATAGATGTATACCTGGATTCATGGGACATGATACCATATCGTGATATATACTACGATACTTTTATAACAAATGTAGGAAGAACTTGCCCAATACACATCCAACTTCAGACCTCGTTCAAGTTGGAAGATGATCAGTTACTTAGAACATACATTCAACGGCATTGATTCCTTGATTAATAAAGAGAAACTCCCAAACAGATTTGATCAGTTCTCATTGGGACAAGGTCGCAAAGAGCTTGGCATGTTTATACGCATTTAATGCCAGCCACAACACACAACATCTAATGCCTTTTCCCATAGTAGATGGGGTTGGCAGCCACAAGAAACAGCGAGAAAATAATAAAAAAGTGAATCTCAAAATTGACGTCGAAAGATCAAAATATGTTCCCTTTAGTTGCTCTAGTTTCAACACATGGCCAAGGCCAAACATTCTTGGTTCTCAATTCCACTCAGAGTTACGAACCACACTACAAGTATGGCCGTGTGGCCCGTGTGTTAAATAATTGGCGCAGAGGCCATGCATCAACAATAAGATCAATAATTTACACTAAAATCTACAGAGTTCACCGTTCATCTTCTTATCATATAACTTGAGGATACAAAACTTCCATTGGAGAAGACCAAACATTCTTCATTCATCTCGTTATGGCTCTCCTAACAAAACACTTTGGTCATTCATCAACTTACAAGCCGACCCAATAAGATCGACCATTGCTGTTATGTATAGGTGTTGGTGTCGGAATTGAAACACACCATTCATACCAGACCTGCAAATAGGGAACAAGCAAAGAATGGTCAAAAGAATTTAAGCGCACATGTTCAACCCAACCCAAACAACCTACATACGAATCGAAATACCTTGGTAGGGCCACAGCATCGCCAGAAATGTACTTCCAATGCAGAGCCCGAGGGTACGTATAAAGGCACTCGCAGTGGGAAAAAGATTGCAAACCTAACAGAACAAATATTTCGCTTGGATTGTCACACATACAAATAAGCACAGAGAAATGGCTGCCGTGTAAGAGGTTTGAACACGTAACAGAGAAAAGAACATCTTGCTTAATATTGGAAAGTTTAAGATTTACCAGCTGAACATGCCTGGTGTTGCCGTTGTGGGTTCAATACCAAGATGAACATCTTTATAGAGTGTAGCATCAAAGTAGCCAGCAAATCCTATGGATAATCGTTACAGTTAGACATGAACTAGGAGATAGATATTATAAAGCACAGAATGGAGCTTTCCGTAACAAGTTACACATGCAAGTCATCGGGGAGGCAATGTAGAGGGAACCAGGGAATGCCTGAGATTTCCATAGTTGGCCAGTCAAATGAAATGGATGGAAAACAAACAAGCATGGCCACAGAAATGACATTTCACATTATACAACAAAGGTTAGTTAATGCACTTACCTCATTAGAAGCGAGCAGTCAATAACTTATACGTTCAATAGCCGACCAACTTTGAAAACAAAGAAAATAATTTAAAAATGAAGATCCGGATAGTTAGCAGATGCTTGATAATCAGGGGCTTATCAAGCAACCCAAACATTAGGCAATTTTGGACAACAGTTAAATCAATGCACTTGATCAATTTGAACCTACAGCAATCATCAAAACATAGAGAACAAAAACGACATGAATACAGCTTTCTACTCTACCTACACTTGCCCGATCTATAGGAGAAGACCTCAGCAAACTACTTGGGTGGTGGAGCAGCAAATATCCCATGTTAAATTTGGCTTTTACGGGAAGCTATGGTTACTTTTTAGTCCCAATCAAGCTGACTATATTCCTGTTACAACTACGCTTGGGTGGTGGAGAAGCAAATATCTCTTAATCGGACAGAATTTTCATGCAGTACAACTACGCTTGCTCTAAGATCTTTAAAGTTCGTTGACATCAAAACAATATTTTTATGCATCCCATTATTCTATATACATTTATTAACTGAAATCTGTTACAAGGAGGTATTCTCTTAGCAGATGACATGAAGAGCTACTCGATGATAACACACGCCATTGTCCATAGAGAGAACACATAAAACCCACATGTGATGAGTATCACAGCTCAGGCAATTCGCCTACCTAGACAACGTTAATGTGCAATTGAATATAGCATCAAACTTTAAATAAAGTAAAATATAAAATTACAGTGAAATATACCAAAGAGAGGCCATCTCTCTTTCCGGCTTCCAACAAACGGTTGATGTTTGTGAACCTTCTTAATCAGATAAAGAAGAGACAGTCTTCCTATCATCTAGTTAAGCCCCACCAAAAACATGGATGTAGACAAAACCTCAGAGAGAGAGAGAAGCAGTCGATGGGGTTGGGTTTAAGGGTGGCGATTTTAGAGCTGACACAGAAACCAGTACGACTCGAATAGTTCTTGTTCATGTCAATGGTTTAGAAGCCTTGTGTCATTTTCATGCCCACCCAAAGTGACAATGAGAATAAACATGTCTGTTCGGTTCAGACTAAAAAAAACTAAAAGTGACCCGGGATGTACAATACAAGAACAAGTAATAAAAGCTATAGCTGAAGCCATGGTACAGTTAGAAGTCCAAGAATTCAGTCCAGTTGGGTTGTTCTGGCAGAAATATTCTAACATAATAGATGGTCATGTCATCTACTTGGTAATAGCCCTATAGGCATCCTACCATTACTATTATCATGCTTCCATGATGTGATTCACAGACTCACCAACCACCATGATGCATCAAAAGCAAACCAGAGTGATGATGTTCGCCCATGTCTTCTCTCCATCATGAAAAAAGCAAGTTGTATAATTTGGCCTCGAATAGCAACATATGAAACAGTTGTAAAACTTTGTGAAGGCTTTTAGTATTGTACCAATTGAGCCACGTGAGGGATAAGCAAGTGCCCACAAAAGACAGTGGCAGGCAGAGCAAGTTAATATTTTCTGTGGCTATGATGTCATTCTAAAGAATCTAAACTGCTCGTGTTCTGTTAGACAAGAATAAGACTGGATTGGGCGTTCAGTTCTCCCTGAAGTGATATGAAAAATGTTTGGGTCATATTCAGGTTTGACTATTTTTTACAAAACCCCGAAGCGCATGACCCAAACACGACCTGGTTACATGAGTTGCCACCTCTAGCTGGGTTGGAGAGGGAGAGAATGCGAAGGGGGATTTTACATTTGGTGGGGAGGGGGAATTAATGAAGGGTATTTTCATAAAAGAAAAGGGTGAACTAAATTGATATACCAATAAGATCATGTTTTATAACGTTAATGGGAGCTGTGGACCATTTTAACTTTAGGGACACATATGCTCTTAGGATTAGAACTTGGGGGCAATTTTGCACCTTTCCATGGTTCTTATTTAAAGAAAAAAAGATGTTGCATTAAAATTTTCTTCCTATAGAATTAAGAGAAACCATCTCCACATTCCGAGGACTAACATAGCAAAAAGCCTCAGTAGAAAACCATGACGAGCAAAGATTAATCTAAATAAGAAATATCAAATCATACCGTGAACCAGCGCAGAACCTGTGTCCTTGGGTATATCAAACCGCAATTTCTTGTATCTTTGATTACTATTATTTTGTGAAAACTGTGGATGATCAAACGTGAAAACCTGGGAAAATGCACAATAACATGGAGAGATTTCAAAACCTGTCAAAACTAGAGAAACAATGCCACGCTCAGCAAGTACATAAATGAAATAAATGTACAGTAAAATATGGCAAAGAGAAATAATAGGATCAGGAGTTCCCATGGTTAAAGGAAGATGTCAAACTTTGCAATTCAAAGAAAAAATTTCAGCAAGAACTTGAAGCTCGCACATGGTGATATTCACAATGAAAAGCAACCTGCAAGAAAATTTTGAAATAGGGTAAACAGGAAACTTACAGATTGTGAAGGAGCAAGCCTAGCCACATTATGCAGTTTCACAACATAAGCCGTCTCAAAGTGTGACAAGTCTTTGTATGATTTGACCTTCAAAAGAGAGGGAGACAAAAAGTCCAAGGTAAAAGCTCCACCAAACTGGGAGCAGAATAAAACCTTCTAGAAGTACACTACACTATGCACCTCAGTAAAAAGTACATATTTCACATGAAAGAACATGAGATCACGGTAGTTGGAGAAAATTACCAAAGAACGTAAAGGATACTAGACATCTCACATATAACTACAAGTGCACTGTGAAACAAGCATTTAATCATACTTAAAATATCAAATATATTTTCTACTACCAATACCACATCAAAGAAAGAATCTGCCAACATACATCATTGTATAGCTTTGTTGCTGTCACAGGCTGGAGAAAACTTGTATACCTACAAGCAAAATTATCATCATAGAAACATCCAATAATACGAAAAGTCCAACGCGAGATCAAAAACCACCGAATCAGAAACGAATATTCTAAACAAGCTAAGGGCAAGCGCATACGATGAAGGAATTGAAATGCCATCAGCTTTCAGAAAGCTCTGTGCTCCATCAAGGCACTCTGGGGATAGTTCATTATCACCAAAAGATCCCAGTAACTCACTCACCTAAACATTTTTCAATTAGCAGGGAAAAGTTGTAAATCTCCATCAGGTATCAGAAATGAAATCCGGGCATATTAAATTTCTTTGATGACAAAGTTAGAACGTAAGAAACCACCAACATGAAGACCAGTTGAACATGAAAGTGTGCAATTCAATTAAAATACCTTTAACTTCCAAATAAAAAAGCCTTGGAATATACATATGCTTAAGAGTGTAAGCACAATTTAGATTGTCAAAGCCAGTGTTATCAATTGAGCACTTCCTAAGAACTTTTTGCAGTCCCTAGGTGATTAGCGCCAACTTTAAGAGGAACACCCACTCAAGAAAATTTAGTGCAGTATAGAGCAATACAAACAACAAACAACAACAACAACTAAGCCTTTTCCCATACTAGACGGGGTCGGCTACATGGATTCTTTGTTTCCACAGATCCCTATCGTGTGCCATGTTAGCAGTTAACTCCCAATAAACTAGATCATTCTTTATTGTTTCTTTCCAACACTTTTGTGGTCGTCCTCTACCTCTTTTAATACTTTCCAAATTTAGTTTTTCTAACCTTCTTACAGGTTCTTCTTTTGATCTTCTATCTATATGTCCAAACCATCTTAAACGATGTTCTCTCATTTTATCCTCTATTGATGCCACTCCTAATTTGTTTCTAATAACCTCATTATGTATACGGTCTTTTCTTGTATGGCCACTCATCCATCTCAACATCTTCATTTCTGTCACATACATCTTTTGTACATGTTGATGATTAACTGCCCAACACTCAGAACCATAAAACATGGCAGGCCTAATTGCTGCTCTATAATATTTACCTTTTCATTTTAATGGTATCTTCTTATCACAAAGAATACCTGATGCTCCTCTCCATTTTAACCAACCAGCATTAATTCTATGTGTAACATCTCCATCAATTCTTCCATCACTTTGAAAAATTGACCCTAAGTATTTAAAACTTTCCTTTTGGGGAATGCAATGTATGCCAATTTTAATTTCTATGTCCTCTGAAGTAGCCAAATGATCAAACTTACATTCCATATATTCTGTCTTTGTTCTACTAAGTCGGAGGCCTTTGTTTTCTAATGTTTCTCTCCATAGTTCTAATTTTCTATTAACTTTTTCCTTAGACTCCTCCACTAATACAATGTCATCTGCAAATAACATACACCAAGGTACTTCATCTTGAATATGTTTTGTTAACTCATCCATCACCATTATAAATAAGTATGGACTTAAAGTTGATCCTTGATGTAACCCAATATTAACTTCAAAGAAGTCTGTCGTTCCTTCATGAGTCCTCACACATGTTTTTGCACCATCATACATGTCTCTTATAAGGTTAATATATGTCAATGGGATACCTCTTTTTTCCAAAGTTCTCCAAAGAACCTCCCTCGGTACCCTATCATAAGCTTTTTCTAGATCAATAAATATCATGTGAAGGTCTTTCTTTTTTGCTCTAAAATGTTCCATAAGACGTCTCAGAAGGTGAATCGCTTCAATAGTAGATCTACCTGGCATAAATCCAAATTGGTTCTCTGTTGTACTTGATACTTGTCTTAACCTACGTTCGATAATTCTTTCCCATAATTTCATAGTATGACTCATTAACTTGATACCTCGATAATTCACACAATTTTGAATGTCTCCCTTATTCTTATATACGGGTATAAGTGTACTTACTCTCCATTCCTCGGGCATCTTTTGGTTTTTCCATATTTCATTAAATAGTCTTGTGAGCCAAGTGATTCCTATTTCTCCTAGTATTTTCCAAACTTCTATAGGAATATTATCTGGTCCTACCGATTTACCACTCTTCATATGTTTAAGAGCCTCTTTGACTTCATTCTTTTGAATACGTCGGTAGAAATTGTGGTTTATATACTTTTCTGACTTGGCTAAATCTCCTAAACTAATACTAACATCTTTATTTTCATTAAAAAGATTATAAAAATAGTTTTTCCATCTATTTCTTATATCATCATTTGCCACTATAATTTTTTCATCCTCGTCTTTTATGCATCTAACAAAATTTAGATCTTTAGTTTTCTTATCTCTAGCCCTAGCTATCCTAAAAATATCTCTTTCACCCTCTTTTGAGTTGAGTTTTTTATATAAGTCCTCCCAAATCTTAGCTTTTGCTTCACTAACGGCCTTTTTTGCTTCCTTCTTTGCTTTCTTATAAGCTTCTAAAGTTTCACTAGTTTTCTTAGCGTAATGTAATTTGTAACATGCCCTCTTTGCCTTGATTTTATTTTGTACTATTTCACTCCACCACCAAGCTTCTTTTTGTGCCGGTACACCTCCCTTAGATACCCCTAACACATCTTTTGCCACTTTCCTAATATGTATAGCCATATTGTTCCACATATCAGAGGGTGTGCCAACATAATTCCAAACATCTCCTTGAAGGACTTTCTGTTTAAATATACCTTCTTTCTCGCTTTTGAGGTTCCACCATTTAGTCCGAATAGCTCGATGCACTCTTTTCTTCTTTGTCCATTTTTTTATTTGTAAATCCATAACTAAAAGTCGATGTTGGGTGGTTAAGCTTTCTCCTGGAATTACCTTACAATCTTTACAACACGCTCTATCTTTTTTTCTACAAATAAAGTAATCAATTTGTGTGTGTGATAAGCCACTCTTATAAGTAATTAAATGTTCATCTCGTTTTTTGAAGATTGTATTGACTATAAAGAGATCAAATGACATAGCAAAATTTAAAATCTCCCTACCTTCCTCGTTTATATCCCCATAACCAAAGTTTCCATGAATCCCTTGATATCCTAATGCCTCTTTACCGACATGTCCATTTAAATCTCCTCCTAAACAAATCATCTCCCTTTGTGGAATCTTTTGAAACACCTTATCTAACTCTTCCCAAAAAACTGTCTTTATACTATCTTCTAGTCCTACTTGGGGTGCGTAAGCACAAACTATATTCAAAACCTCTGCTCCTAACACTAATTTCAATGTCATGATTCGGTCACCATATCGTTGTATGTCTACTACACTCTCCTTTAAATCTTTATTTATGATAATACCAACTCCGTTTCGGGCCTTTTCTTTACCTGAGTACCATAATTTAAAACCTGTATCCTCTATCTCCTTTGCTTTTTCTCCAACCCATTTTGTCTCTTGTAAACATAGAATATGAATCTTTCTCCGAATCATAGTATCTACCACCTCCATTAGCTTACCCGATAATGTTCCGATATTCCAAGAACCAATACGAATCTTATTATCTAGGACTAGCTTCCTTACCCCCCGCATCCGTCCATAATCAAAATGCGGAGACCCTCTCTGAAAATTTTTCACTACATTCAGGCGGCAATGTAGTGGGACTAACTTCTTTACCCACACCCGTCCATGATGTGGGAACCCTCTCTGCAATTGATTCACTACATTCGGGCGAAAATGTAGTGGCCCTTGCTTACTTCTTACTGCATTCGGGCTCTGCAGCACGTCGCTAGGCGGGGACGCCCCAAAGCAATGCTCATAATTTTTGTAATCCATGTATTAGAAATCCGACGAAGTTTTACGCTGGCTGTCGGAAGCCTAACACAACCCTCCTCCTTTATCCGGGCTTGGGACCGGCAATGCAAGGGTGATCCCTTACATGGGCGGAGTTCAGTATAGAGCAATAGTATGGACAAATTAAGCAGTCCACATAGTCGTTCTATGCAGACACTGTGCACTCCTGCACGGTATATAAATTAAAATGCCAAGGCCCCAACTCGGTTATGGTTCACCATTCACACTTTCTCCTCTCTTTGGCCAATGCACCACCTCCCTCGACCTCCTGCCACTGGCCCCTACGCCACCTTCCTCTGTGCACGCTCTCTATCACAGGCAGTGAGTCATCCCTCCCTCCCTCCCTTCCTCTCGAGCTCCTTTGGGTTGATTCCTAGCTAGATATTCCATTGAAATTAAGCATGATTGATGAATACATGTGGCTGGACACCAAATGTAGTTATTTTAGTGTGAAAGGGGCATAACTATTTGATTCATATTCATAAGACATACTTTTTGTTGAAGAATATGCTTATCTAATGTTCTTTGTGTTAGTTTTATGATTTTAGGTATTATTGTACTCGCCCGAAACTTTAGGGGCATTTTGGTAATTTTCTGTACTAGGGGTATTTTGGTCATTTTGGTCAATTTCCATTTTACAGCTCCTTATATAAGGGTTGGTAGGTTGTATTAGACTATGAGGTTGTGTTGTAAGTGAGAGTGGAGAAGAGGGGGGGGCGGACCTCCAATGGAGGCCTCCCCTTCCTTCAATCCCTCGTTTTTCCTTCATGATATTAAAGATATTCTTGTTTTAATCTTCTGCAGCGTGTCTCTGGATTTCTACACTTTTATAATTAATAATTAATTTCTGTATATCTTCGTTATTTTTAGTTTGTTTGAGTTCCACCAAGTCCGCATAAGCAGCGCTTATGTGGCTTTTACCTGCACAATGGGTCAGCCACTTAAGTGCCGCTAAGCACTATTGATAACACTGGTCAAAGATACTAACAGGAAAATGAACACCAATGTCACAACAACTAGGACTACGACAGTTTCAAAAGCCTCTTCAATCAATCCAAAGAAAAGAGATGAGATGCCCCTACATGCAAAATAGATTCAGCATTCTCCAGCAATTTACAAGAATTAAACATGCTTTAAGAGTGTCGCAAAGAAAATTAGCATGAGTTTATAGGAAAGTGTGAAATCTCGTGTATTTCAGCAAAACCCAAGTTCTGCAAGGAAAATTGCTACTAAACTTGAAAAGTTGAAAAGAAACCAGTTGCCTGATCTCACTTTTGTGAGTGGACTGTGAGTCCAAACTATGAAGTAGCACCATGAGGGATCATAATCTAATAAGGAGCAGCAACGTACCAGGATATCGGCCTTCTCTGGAGCATTCCAAGATCTCATATCACAAGAAACTACAGTAACAACTGCTTCCCAACCCTCAAGTTTAATCAAGCTCTGTAACAGGATAATGCTTTGGATTATTTAAAAAAATAAAATTATAGCCATAATGATGAAGATAAAAACATAAACAATAAACAAATGCTAAGAAAACAGTTTAAGGAAAAATCCAAAAGTGTAGGGTGAACTTGTCAAGTATAAACACCATGTTCTGCCACTGGGATTAAGAATCTTTTCCATTGTTCAATACAGGCATTGGTGAAAATCAAGCATGATGATAACTTGCTAACATGGCGGACTGTCACTGAACAGCAAATAGAAATTAGCAAAAAAAATCATCACCAAAGGAAACAGGGAACACAAGCTTTCTGCACTGCACTTCCCAGTTCCCATGATGAAAAAAAGGGTGACAAGAAAAGAGGAGATGCAGAATTTCTATTAAAAACCCTGGTTCAAATCCTTAAAGGATAGCTAGCAAAGTTAACTGCTCTCCCTAACGAAACAGGACACCACCGATCCGCAATTTGAACAAGGGGAAAATAGTAAAATTTACGCTATTAGATTTCATTTACACCCTTAAAACAAAGCTATTGCTTAAACATAAACAGCAATCATAACTTACATGGAGCGTTACAACTGCATTGGGATTCTTCTCAACAGCATACACTCTCAATTTTCGACCTGTTTCATCAGCTGCCTGCATACAGTTAACCACAGTTAGATTGCTTTGACAAGGAATGCACTTACAACTACCACAAGAGCAAACAAACCTGTAGTGATGCCCTAACAAGAGGACCTCGTCCAGCCCCTACAACCATTAGTACCTATAGGGGAACAAACCCAGCACAAAACCTCGAATTAAACATCGAACAGCACGAACCTGGACAGAAGAACAAAAAAGGAGATCAAGTAAAAGAAGAAAAAACTTAATTATTTGTCTTACAGTTGTTGTAGACGCTTTCTCATCTGGAACTCTATCTAGAAGTGCTTTATGTACTGCCCTTTGATACTGCCCGCAGATTCAAAAAGATGTAGACGAGTTGAAACAGGAGTTAGAACCTTGAAGGAAAGATTCTATTGAAATGCATAATGAGCTTAGTAACAAGATGGGAGACAGTAAAATTAAACATCAAAAGAATAGCAACAAACAAATGAACGATGAAGTCCTTAACAAACATTTGCAGAACTTAAATGTGATGGGGGGGTTTAATAGTCAACCTGACTGTATTTGACTATATCTTTCTCAAACATTTCATAAGTCTGAGCCTCAAGATTATCCATTAAAGGCTGTAACAGAAAGAAAAAGAACATTCACCTCAGATCAAAGCAAAAACAATATACACAGAAATAAGAAAATAGCTAGAAGGTTGGTGCCGTCCACTTACCTGCAAAGGTGACTGCAGGAAATCCCGATATCCAATCTGGCAGGAGAATATTCAAAATATATGAGTGCATACACTCTCAAGCTATTAGATTCTAGAGAAAAAAATCCATAATCATCACACCTCAAACTGCTCTTGTTCAGGAAGTGGATCCATCTTTCGGTACAGAAAAGCAATATATTCCAAGTATGGCCTGACTGGATGTTTGCTTGTGCCTAGGGAAGAATGCAGAATGTCAATAATCAATTTCAGTCAATTAGCATTACAATGGGCACACCAATACCAACGAAATCACTGTTGGCAGCTTCTCTGGGCAGCATTCTAGATTCGAAAATCATAGTGGCTTTTTATAAAAAAGCTTGAATAATATCACAAGAATTGTGAAAATAGAGAACTGTTGAAGGAAAAAGAGGAAACGGATCCATGCTCCTATTGGATCCATATCTAATCCAATAGGAGCTCCATGGTGTAACTTTTATTAGTAGGGCATATTAGGAATTCAAGTTAGAAGCCACTATAAAATGAAAAACCCTACACTCTAGTGAAATCGTGTGAAGGAGAGAGGGGGAAGGATGCCAAGGTTGTAACGACGACCCTCAATCCATTGTAACTCTGAGTTCTATGATATTATTAATTGTTTTTTATTATTTGCTTTGTGTGTAAGAGTTTCTACGTGGTATAAGAGCGTAATCTGTGGGATTAGGGTTTCACGGCTAGTCAGCTGTAAATAATTGTCGACAATGGAATATTGATATTTCCCGAATCAAATCTACCAAATCGTAAGAGTCAAGTGGCATTCAATTACGAATGTCAATCTTCAAGAATAACCAATACGAGAGCGGAAGCATATACAAAACAAGTCAAAAACAGTGTCAAGACTGCATGCTTTATCGAAGATTGAATGGCCTTTTTATAGGCATTACACAAATGAATTAAGGAGAGCAAAATGGAGTGTAAAGGGGGCTAGTGCTGGTCGGCCAGCTGGCCCTATCCAGCACTAGCCGTTGGGATCCCCAACGGTCTGGCCAGGGCCACGATGGCCCTGGTCCTCTTACATCATGGTGGCACGGGCCCTAAAGGCCCGTGCTCCTATTACATTAACACCTCCCTCAAACTTATGGGGTATACACAGAAAGTTTGTCTAACAAGAATTGAAACCGAGTCGCCGAAAGAGATTTGGTGAAGAAATCAGCTAGCTGCATATCGGATGTGACATAACACAAGGAGATCTTATTCAGACATTCTTCACGGACAAAGTGGCAATCCATCTTGATATGCTTCGTCCTCTCATGGAAAGTATTGTTGGAGGCAATATACACGGCGCTTTAATTATTACAATATATAATGGCAGGGCATTGCAAAGTAACTCCCATATCTGCTATAATGGTTGTGATCCACGAGATCTCCATCGCGGCTGTAGCCATGGCTCGATATTCGGCTTCCGTGGATGAGAGGGACACCTTCTGTTATTTTTTATACTTTCAGGAAATAAGAGATTCACCTAAAAACACATAAAAACCAGTTGTAGAGTGTCTATCGTTGACATCTCTAGTCTCCACCCCAATCAGCATCCGTATATACAGATAAATCAAAAGAAGCAGAGGAAGTTAAGAGGATCTCCTTGTGGGCAGTATTTCTAATGTATCGAATAATGCGCAAAACAGCACCCATATGAACAGAAGTGGGTGCCTGTTGAAATTGACTTGTTGTGTGTACTGCATGAGAAATATATGGTCTAGTGATGGTGAGGTAAGTAAGTGCACCTATGAGCTGTCGGTATCGGGTGGGGTCATCTAATTTCTCACCATTAGTGGATCTCAATTTGGTACCTAGAACTTCCGGTGTGTCAACAATCTTTGTATCTGTAAGACAAAATCTTTCAATAATATCATTAGCAAACTTTGTTTGAGACATAAAGTATCCGCAATTATTTTTAGTTATCTCAATACCTAAAAAATAGTTCAGCAAACCCAAGTCTTTCATGTCAAATTCATCATGAAGATTAAGTTTAACTTCGACAATTCCTGCTTCATCATGTCATCTACATACAAAAGCAAGATAACAATACCTGATTTTATTTTTCGTACAAGCAATGCGGTATGAGTATAGCAAGTCACAAAATTATGCAAATGCATGAATTTTTCAAATCGGTCATCCTAGCTATAGTCAATTTCATATTCTTGGGCATAACCTTTAGCAACTAGTATAGCCTTGTATCTCTCAATGTGACCATTGCTGAGTTTTGATTTTATATACCCATCGACATCCAATAACTTTCTTGTCCTTTGGTATAGACGTAATTATCCATGTCTGAACCTTGTTTAGTGCGTTGAGTTCATCTGTCATAACATATTTCCATTCTGGAATGCCTTTAGCTTGATGATAGAACCTAGGTTCCTTAACTTGACGAAGAGTGGCAATCAAATTCTTTCGTTGTGGTTCAAAAGATTCATAGAACACAAATCGCTGGGGAGGTCATGAGATCCTGGGTTCTAACATTGTACTATCAGGGTCTAGATAGTTATCAATGGTTTCTCTAAGACGTCTTCTATAATGTGAGGGGAAGGGTTCGACAATTGAGTGAGTATCAACGATTGTGTGTGAAGCGTCATTGTCGTCAACAGGGTTCTCTTGAATAGCTTGATGATCTACTGAGTCACAATCATCTTCTTCTAGTTCAAAAAAATCTTGAGGAAATACAGATTCAGAGTTCTGCAAGGATTTGGTCTCATAATAAATATCATTCTCAAAAAATTTTACATCCTTAGACACGTATAGTTTATCTTCTATAGGATCAAAACACCTATACCCCTTCTTATCAATACCATAAACGAGGAATACACATTCAATGGCTCTTGATGATAATTTATCATTCTTGTCTGTATACACAAAACACCTACATCCAAAAACTCTAAGTCTTTCGTATGAGGGAATATTATACAATTTTTTAAAAGGTAGGGTATTTTCAAGGTTAGACAAAGGCATTCTATTTATGAGATATACTCCAGTAAGAGTGGCTTCGGCCCATTGATTTTTGGGGACCTTACTAGCAATTAGCATGGTTCTACAAGTCTCAATAATATGTCTGTTTTCTTTTCGCTAGACCATTTTGTTGGGGTGTCTTTCATGCATGATTTTTTATGAAAAATACCATTTGTTTCAATAAATTTTTGAAATTCATTAGTCATATATTCTCCTCATGAATCGGATCTAAAGATTTTAATGGTGGCTCCAAATTGGTTTTTGATCATATTACAAAATACGATAAATTTTTCAAATACTTCGAATTTAAGTTTTAATAGGTATATCCATGTGAAACGAGTAAAATCATCTACAAAAATTACATAGTATTGAACTCCTCCTTTAGAGGCAACGGGCGCAGGGCCTCAAACATCCGAATGTATTAGATCAAAAGCTTTATTTGATAAATAATTCCGTTCTCTAAAAAAAAGATGCATTTTTCCAAGAATACAATCTTTACATTCAAACTTTTTCTCTCTAATTATTTTTATCAAGGGAATATTACATAATTTTTGAGAATCCAAGGGTCAAAGTCTTTTATGCCAAAGAGTAGCATCTTTGGCTATATTACAAAACTCAAAATTTAGCATAACAAGATAGTCTATTTTGTATAGTCCACTTTCTCTATGGCCTTGACCAATCACCTTCCTCGATAGGTGATCCTACACCACACAATGTTTAGATGAGAAAATGACTATACAATTATTATCACATATTTGAGCAACCGAAAGTAAGTTCAAATTAAGTTTAGGTATAAGGCTCACATTTTGAATTTTAAAGTTTTCTTTTTCAAAATTTCTGATCTTTTTGATTTGGAGTTTTGTTCCATCGGCCGTAAACACATGTTTTCCAATAGTCTCACAAGAATTAATCAAAGCATCTTCACTATGTGTCATATGAAAAGATGCACTGGAATTCAAAAACCAAGACATACCTTGAGAAGTAGATAGAGCATTCCCAAAATTACTTGCTTTTTCTTTGAAGATTTCTTCTATATATGCTTTGATTTTGTTGGGCAAGACACCTCCTTCTTCTACGGCTCCCACGTTTCTACCCCTTTTCCGAAGTAGAGGACAAGTGGTTTTAATGTGTCCACTTTACTTACAATAATGACAAATAGTATCCTTGTTGGGTCATGGTCCTGTGGGCTTCTTGGTCGTGCCTTCATTGTTCTTCGCATGTGGAGGCTTGTAAGTCTTCAAGTTTGCTCCGGGTCTTGATGCGGCAACCACGGCTTCTCGTGCCACATGCATATTCTTTAATCTTGTTTCCTCCATAACAAGATCGGCTAAAAAGATATCCCCTCTAGGTCTAGATTTTCTATGTATAAGGTTTGATCTAATGTTTTAAAATTCGTCTCTTAAACCATGCATAAACAAGAAAAAATATAGATTATCCAAAAATTCTTAAAATTTGTCTAATTTATGAAGTTTTCCAAATTTGTCAAAACTTCTTAATTGAGTTCATAAATCTGAAAATTCATTATGATAATCCCTAATGCTTAGATTTCCCTCTTTGAGCATAATCATTCTTTCCATTAGATCGATTTGAAAAACAAAATCGTCTTGAGAATGAAGCTTTTCCAAGTATTCTCAAGTTTCAAACGCATTTTCAAAACCACTAATCCTATTCCTAAGTTTTTCATCCACATTTTGACAAATAATCCATGTGATTTTTGCATTCATCTTTTCCCATAATTTCAAATCTATCTTATATTTTTCATGTGCTTTGATGATTTCATCATCATCTAAGCCATCAATGTTCAAAATTGGTTCATTTATGGTTTCATCAATGTAATCCCAAAAATCTTTCAATAAAAAATATTTTTCATTGTTCTAGCCCAACTTTGATAGCATTTCGGGTCTGGAATACATCTAAACGACTCATTTTTACCTTCCATTTTTGTGCAAAAATGAAGATTTTGGACTAACCTCAAGTTTGATGTAATTCTTCAACTTTCGCACTTTCGGCACGCTTCCTAATGCACTCAATTTCTTCAATCCGAGGGTCTTATACCATAAAAATAATTATCGACAATGGAAGATTGATATTTTCCGAATCAAATCCACCAAAACGCCAAGAGTCAAGTGGCATTCAATTACGAATGTCAATCTTCAAGAATAACCAATACGAGAGCGGAAGCATATACAAAAGCAGTCAAAAGCAGTGTTATCTGACGAGTATCGTATCGCGTATCGCTGGGCTCCACGATACGGGCGTATCATATCGTATCGTATTGTACTTTAATATTAAAAAACTATAAAATTTATTTAAAAATTAGTAAAAATCCGAAAAAAATCAAGAAAATTATGAAAATATTTGGAAAAATCTGATAATTGCTTTAAATTCATATAATACAAAGTTTCGCACAAATTGAACATTCAATATTGAACAATTGCATCCAAAATTATATATTTTGAATCAAAAAATGAAATACATTTACATTTTACACATTGTAAGTTTGTATCAGGATCATTAACTAAATAATCTTCATCTTCTCCTTGATGATGTTGTTGCACTTCAAATTAATTCATGCAATGTCTTCTTTGGTTAGGACTTAGGAGTGCATTTTCTTCGTTATCTTCCAATATATCAAAATTAACAAACTGTTATCTTTGTACATGTAGTTGTCATATTTGCTAATTTTCATATGTGAGCAAAACAATGAGCTCCATTTCTTTGATTATTGACTCTATGACACCTCAATGATGTGATATTATTACTTGATGATGTCCCCTTTTTCTCTTATTGGAGACTAGCTTTTTAACTAATGCTTGAGCTCCATTTCTCACTTCACATACTAAGTTAAGCCTCACATATATTGATCATCTTAACTCAATGGAAGTCATGTAACGTGAACCCTAAAATAGTGAAGTTGTGAAATCCCCACTCAATGAACCGAGAGAACTAAATGTTTTTAATTGTTTGCGATCTCATGAAATTAGAAATTGTTAGTAAAAATATACCTAAAAGTTCTAACAGAAAGAGAAATGATTTTGTCACAAATTTTTTTTGTTCATACATTATTCTTATTAAATAAATGAAATTATAAACCCAAACTATAAGCATATTGGAGGATGCCTTGAAGGGAAAGCCACGATACGATACGATACGATACGGTGCGATACGGATAACACTAGTCAAAAGCAGTGCCAAGACTGCATGCTTTATTGAAGATTGAATGGCCTTTTTATAGGCATTACACAAATAAATTAAGGAGAGCAAAATGGAGTGTAAAGGGAGCTAGTGTTGGTCGGCCAGCTAGCCCTGTCCAGCACTAGCCGTTGGGGTCCCCAACGGTCTGGCCAGGGCCATGATGGCCCTGGTCCTCTTCCATCATGATGGCACGGGCCCTAAAGGCCCGTGCTCCTATTACATTAACAGTCAGCAACAGTGTTTATACCCTACAGGTTGAAGTTTCTTCAAGAAAAATAGGTGGAAGTTATACTGCATCAGATTTGACGAAGATTCGAAAAAGAAAAGTCAAGAAAAACTTGAGATTATGACCTAGAGCAAGGGGTCACAATCATGTCTTAAAAAGGAGAAATGTTGGAAAGTGCAGAAATGTCCAGCATTAACAAAAGCGAAACATTTCAAATTACAAGCATCAAATTGGATGGAAAAAACTATCTATAGTGGGCACAATCTATTGAACTTACGAAATTGGCAAGAAGAAGATGAGAATATCTTACCAGAGAGATTTCAGCACCAGATCCTGTTGATTCAACATATTGCAAATGGCGTAGAGAAAACGCTATGGTAAGTGCGTGGTTAATACAATCCATGATTCCTTCTATTGGCAACACTTTCATGTTTCTAGAAATAACCCATGAAATCTAGTTGGCAGTACAAGATGCATATGCACAACGGAAGAATATAGCCAAGAAGTATGAAATCATTGAAAGAGTTAGGAAATGTGGACAAGGCAGTCGATCGGTCAATGAATATTATGTTGAACTTCGTGGATTGTAGGAAGAGTTATTGATGTATTTTAAGACATGAAGAATTTGAAGAAAGAAGTCTTTTACTTGCTATGGGGCATATCACTTGATTATGAAGTAAAAAATAATATCCTCAGTAGAGAAGAACTTCCATCACTAAGTACAGTTTATACTCTACTTCTAAGAGAAAAAGACAGAAAGTAGAGAAGAACTTCCATCACTAAGTACAGTTTATACTCTACTTCTAAGGGAAAAAGACAAAAAGTGTTTGGAAAAAGAAGCAAAAATTCACAATATTGTAGCTTTCGTAGGAATGAATCAAAATTCTACCTCTGGGTTTAGAGGTAGAGGAGGATATGGTAGAGGAAGAGGAATAATTCAGCAATCATCAGACAATATAGATAAACTTTCATGTACACATTGTGAAAAAACAAGGCATACAGTGAAACCTGTTGGCACTTCATTGGTCGATCAATATACGACAAAACCCAATCAACTAGGGCTCTCTTTAGTGACCAATATGAGAAGAGTATAAAAGAGGGTGGTCAGAACTCAATGACTGAAATGTAAAAGAGGATAAATGAACTAGAGTCTCAACTTGCAGAATCGCAGAAGGCCTACACATCTTCCACCATAGATTTCCACACTACCATAGCATATCCATTCACATTTATGACGACGGGTAGTCCTTCTATGTCTAATTTCAGAGTTTGGGTTATTCATTCAAGTGCTACGGATCATATGGTGGAAACGAGATCATTTTTCCAGGACTACTTCCCAATTCAGAAAGATATTGAAATCAAGATGGTTGATGGGTCTAACACTCCTATTATTGAAAAAGGGAGTATAGTTACATCTTTGGGAACTCTAATAATGTGTTACATGTTCCTACCCTCTCAGTCAATTTAATTTATATACATGCATTAACTAGAGATTTACATTGCTCAATGATCTTTGATTCTACTCATTGTGTTTTTCAGGAACTGAAGACGGGGAGGATCTGTGGTCAGGGTAGTATGAAGAAAGGATTGTACTTCTACGATGAGACTAGCATCCCTCGAAATGGATTGGCTCTTATTACGAAAAAACAGAAAGCAGATCTTACTTTATGGCACCAACGATGATTTTGTTTGAAGATGTGAAACATGTCACAAAGCAAAACATCATCGTGCCTCCTTTCCTATTAATGAAACTCAATCTTTAAAACCATTGGAGATTGTGCATTTAGATATTTGGGGACCATGCACTATTACTGCTTTTCATGGATATAAATACTTTGCTTCCTTTATAGATGATTGTACCAGATTCACTATGGTTCATCTCATGAGATCTAGAGATGAAGTTAGAAATATTCTGACAGCTTATTGTGAATTTATTCATACACAGTTTCAACTACCCATAAAAACTATACGCAGTGATAATTAGAGAGTATATGAGTAACACTTTGAAGGCATTCTTCCTCAGTAAAGGTATTTTACATCAAACCTTATGCTCTTATTCTCCACAAGAGAACGAAGTTTATGAAAGAAAAAATAGACATATCCTAGAAGTGGCACGAACATTATTAATTGAAAATAACGTGTCAAAATATTTTTGGGGAGAAGTTGTATTAACTGCAGTTTATCTTATAAATCGTATGGCTAGTGTGTTCTTAATGGAAATTCTTCATTTCACCTTTTATGTCCAAGTCAAAAACAATTTCATGTTCCCCTAAAAATTTTTGGTTGCACTTGTTTTGTACATATATATATATATATATATATATATATATATATATATATATATATATTTAAATGCCAGAGACAAGCTTGATGCTAGAGCAATTAAATGTATTTTTTTGGGTTACTCTTGTACCCAAAAAGGATACAAATCTTATGATACATAGAATACAAGATGCTATGTCACCATGGATGTGACGTTTCATGAGGAAGTCCCATTTTATGAAAACAAGGACAACCAATCAGCTAGTAGCCAGTCTCCTATAGTGTTGTTGATCATACCTTCAGAAACTCCAGCAAATGATATGGATAGTCAGGAAAACGTGCCAGAAAAAGAGGTTGAATGGAAAACTTACTCGAGAGGAGAAAGAAAAGTTGTAATAGATAGCCAAGACGCTACCCTGAATCAAGATCCTCACCTTGACATAGTTCCTTCACCTCCTCTAGTACTTCTAAGTTCTAACATTTCTGATGATTTACCTATTGCATTGAGAAAAGGAAAACGTGGGACTGCCACATATCCATTACATCAGATGGTATCTTATACTAATTTTCAAAAAGAATACCAGTTATTTGTGATGAATGCAGAAATACTCAAGTGCCCAAGAGTTTTGAAGAAGCAAACCAGAATCCCACATGGTGGGCTGCTATGGATGAAGAAATCAAAGCATTGGAACAAAATAAAACATGGATTATTTCAGACATCGCTAAAGGTTATAGTCAATCATATCGAATTGATTATAATGAGACATTTGTTCCAGTAGCAAAAATGAATACTATACGAATTCTTCTAAGTATAAAAGTGAATCATGAGTGGGAACTATGGCAACTTGATGTCCAGAATGCATTTCTACAAGGAGATCATACTGAAGATATTTATATGGATTTACAACTAGGATATAATCAGGAAGTCTCATTGAACAAGGTATGCAAATTGAAGAAATTACTCTATACTCTATAGGTAACAGTCTCCCAGGACTTGATTGAAAAATTCAGTACAGGTTCTTAGCTTGGGATTCAAAAGGAGTATAAGTGACCACACCTTATTTCTTAGGGATTGAGATCATTAGAATAAATAACAGCTTATTCTTATGCCAAAGAAAGTATATCTTAGATTTATTAAAGGAGACCAAGATGAAAGATTGTCGTATTTATACCACACCAATTGAAATAAAAAAGGACTCAGTGAATACAAAGGATGACTCATATGAAGATGTGGGCATGTACCAAAGAATAGTGGGAAAACTTATATATCTCACCATTACCAGGCCAGATATCAGTTTTGCAGTGAGCTATGTAAGCAGATGGATGCATTCTCCTAAAAGACATCGTAAGAATTCTGTATTTCTATTTCATATCATAAGATATCTTAAATCTTCAATCACTCACGGTTTGTAAGATCTACATCAGGCTACTTACTAAGTGTGGGAGGTAACATAGTGTCATGAAAGAGCAAGAAGCAGTCACTTGTTGCTAGATCCAGTGTTAGGCAGAATATAGGGCAATTGTACTTGGGATGTGGGAAGGCTTATGAGCTCTATCTCTCATGGAACAAATTGAATTCGGAAGAAATACTCCAGTAAAATGTTTTACAGACAACCGAGCAGCTTTACAGATTGCATCTAATCATGTATCTCACGAAATAACCAAGCATATTGCCATTTTATTCGAGAGAAATTAGTTGCAAGGATATTTTATCTTATACATGTGCGATCATAACAACAATTAGCTGATATATTGATTACACCAGTTACAACTTGCAACTTGAAGAGAACTTTGGACAAGTTGAGAGTTATGAGTATTCAAGCCCCAACTTGAGGGGGCATATTGAAGGAAAAAGAGGAAACGGATCCCTGCTCCGATTGGATCCATATCTGATCCAATAGGAGCTCCATGGTGTAACTTTTATTAAGTAGGGGCATATTAGGAATTCAAGTTAGAAGCCACTATAAAATGAAAAACCCTACATCCTAGTGAAATCGTGTGAAGGAGAGAAACAGTGGGGGGGGGGGGGGGGGGGGGGCTGCCAAGGGTGTGGTGTCGACCCTCAATCCTTTGTAACTCTGAGTTCTATGATATTATTAATTGTTTTTCATTATTTCTTTGTGTGTAAGAGTTTCTACAAGAACAAAATGCATTGCCTACGCAGTTCTAAATTTCTAATAAACTTGACATAAGCTACCTGATTTTTTAAATCAAAAAACTTGTTAAATGTTTGCACCGAGAAATATCATGATTTTCTTCCCATACCATTCTCCTTTATTGAAGCCACCGACTTTTTCCAAATGTTTCAAATAGTTTGCAAAAACTTTCATACGATCATTAGATTGGTTCCCTGAACGAGGAGGACCACGTGTGTCTGAAGAGGAAATTTTCTGAAAGCTAGCTGTTGTAAAACCCAGGAATGCTCCGAAAATCAAGAAATAATGTTACACAAAATAATCTTTCTTTGACACATACCTTCATTATTCTCACTGCCATTAGTCAATGAGCATCCAGAGATTCCAGCAGAAACATTATGCAATAATCCTCCAGATAATACAATCTACAAAAATGTAAAGGTCACTTGCAAATTTAAGGGCAAGAATGCTACAATAATCTATTCTTCATTTTTAAATATGATTGCTAGTAGGATCATTAGTTTAACATATCTGAAACTCAACTAAGCACTAATAACTAATAAGCACCAACAAGAAAAGTGAGCTGCCTGACAAAAAAA
The DNA here is from genome assembly GCA_036023115.1 of Brasenia schreberi. NCBI lineage: Eukaryota > Viridiplantae > Streptophyta > Magnoliopsida > Nymphaeales > Cabombaceae > Brasenia > Brasenia schreberi. The sequence goes on from JAYKKT010000065.1 coordinate 2,980,834, forward strand.
GTCACTTAACTTACATCATTACCTTGTATCATTTATGTGATAGGGATATAGATGCCTTCTGGATAGACGTATCATCTTACATGCTTGGTACAAAATCAGGTATAACAAAGCCGAATAGCAACTACTTTGTTCTCTCCTTAATCCTTGTCAACTATTGATGAACTGGTATTCGTTATTTGCTTAACAAGTGAAATAGCTTATGTTTCTTTTATCTTTATAAAATTAAGAAGCAACATAAAACACAATGATATCCCACATCCCCATATAGTGTCAGTGACTCAGTACATTGCAACACCCGTACATGTACCTGTATCCACCTAAGGTAGTTTGCAGATTGACTGCGTTCAACTCATTATTCAAAAAAAAGAACACTTCACATCGAGTCACTACTCTGATTCACACGATAATTAAATATTAGTTTCACTAGGTAGGCATGTGCCCTCTGAAAAACCATAAGTGAAAGTCATTTCTACTTTTACAGGAAACACAGCAAACCAAAGCTAAAATGTTCTGAACAATTGCATGGAATAAAAAAAGTGAACATTCAGCAATTGCGATTAATCATTTTGGTTAGGCCAAGGTTAGCTTTCAGCCACGCAAAAATGTTCTTTAAATGACAATTGCAAAGATTTATGAAGTAGACAAGTAAGAAATGAAATGTAGAATGAACCTGAACACATTGCAAAGTAACTTCAAGGAGAAGATCTATTTCCAGCTCACCTGTACAGAATGGTCAAAGAAACTAGTCATCAATCGCTGATGACGCTTTGATAGACAAGGATATCCTTTTGAATTGGTCAGAAATGACTTGCAAAATAAAACTGTTTGTCAGGCTTACAGAAAATTTCTTCACAAATAGTGACAAAAAATGCCCTGAACACAAAATGCAAACCTTAGGAAATAATTACATTGGTATGTAAAATAGCTGCCCGGACAGGCTCCCCGATCCAACGCCCAAGCGAGGAAATTGACGGCAATGAACCACTGGCAATGAACCACACCGTAAATCACAATTTAGAGACAACTCAGACACCAGCACATTATTGTTCGCAAAGAAATTTTCACAGCCCAGTACCGTTCAATAAACAGCTGGAACACAAAATACATGTGAAGCATGACACACAGTCAACATGAAAATTTGAAAAAAATAGGATAAAAGGGCATTTTTACAAATAAAAAAGGGGGTATTTTACATATAAAGAATATGAAACTGTAGAAGATTAGGGAAAGAATCAGCAAAGTAAGAAATATTGGCAGTTCTTGCTTCACATCCATATCAAAGTTATTACAAGACTTCAAGCACCAAAAATGGATTCAGCTAGTGAAATGTATATAAAATTGCAATTTTGGCACTTCATAGAACATGCAATAATACCAACACAGATGCAGCTACAATCGAGCATCAAAAAGGGGAAGGAATCGTTTGACATGAAACTCAGCTATGGAAAATCGTGAGGTGAACATAAGCTGTCATAAACATAGCCGCATCATCGTATCAGAATATTCAGACGGTGAACAGCAGAAACTTACATAAATATATTGCTGTAAACTATCATAACAGTAAACCTAATAACATGAACATAAAGAGTTAGAGCCATAGGATTTGGAAAACATTACAATGTGATTAGATAACAATGTCAGATGGTTGATAGCCAGCAATCAGTATATATTGATAGACATGACCGGTATGGGAACCAGCGGTTTCAAACCATCTGTTTCAGTTTCCTCGAAATCTTAAACTGTAACCAAACCGTCAAGGAGTCGATTCCGGTTTTGTGAACAGTCGATTTTGGGGTGGTTTTGATTTGAATCTGAAACCAATAAATAAAATTTTAAGCTTTTATCTTTAAAAAACATAATCTTAATTTTTATATATAATAATAACTGGATGGCTTCATCTCTCCTTCTTAAGGTTGTTATCACGAGAAGGAGACAGAGTTGTCAGCAATTATAAGCATGCCCCCTTCTCGAGGATGTCAACTTCAGGGGGTGGGGGGGAGCCTCATGATGGCCAGCATCGAGAAGAGGGGGGGAGACTCTTGGCATGGCAACTCGAGAAGAGGGGGAGTTGTGACGTGTTTGGCCCTCATGATGGCACCCTCAAGAAGGGAGGTTCATGATATAACTTGCGAGGAGAGGGTGAGGCTGAAACCCAGACCCAGAAAGGGTTGAGAGCACGAGGCACCAATTCCAAACGGTTATGACCCATCAGTTTTTGACCGGTCCCAATACGGTTTTGAAAACGATGAGAACCGTAACCGAACAATATCATTCCTGGTTCCGATTTCAGCCAGTTCTAGAGTTAGTCCGGTTCCAAGCCCTCCCTCTCCCCGCAACCTATGTCTATATATAGTCATAACCCCAAAGTTCTAATAAAGACCAACAAAAACTACACATTTCATAAGTTGTAGTACCACTGTCATGCAATAATTATCACAAAATCATTAATAAGATGATATTATCTTTGACAAGTTAAGGAAGAAGACATTAGAAGAACAATATGAATCTTGGACATGATTAAATGAAGATCAAACAATGAAAAACGAAGGCAGTTAAACCACCACTTAGGTCACGAAAAATAGTTCACACGGGTATTTCCTCAAAAAAAAAAAGGTGGAAAACATTAAATTAGATGATACATACTATGATCATAAAAATAAAGAAAGAAAAGTTTTGAATCTTTGAATTCTTCACAAGGTTGTAATACTCGTACAATATGATACGAGTTTATCACATATACGTACTTTAATCGATACAAGTATCGAAGTTGTGTAATTATTGTCTCATATAAACACATTGTCATACAATACGGCCCGTGTAGTACAAGTCATTGTGAATATTTTATTCGCAAAAGCACAGAATTGATGGATTTTAAACCCTTTTTCTTCAAGCTACAGCTTTAAAGCAAACCACGTTAGCTCTCAAAACCCCTGTAAGTCTATATAGCTCATCTTTTGGTTTTATGAAAAAATCACAAGATTTTCTCCCAAACTTATGAAAATCCATAAGGTTTTTGTGAAAATGGTATACTCCCTAACTTGGATTCACGATCCTCTTTCACATATTGTTTCACTAAAAAAAATTGGAATTATCATAAATTTTGAGCTCCCTCACTTTTCCCGAGCCTTTTCTTATTGTAAATATAGTTCATCTCTATTCTACTTGATCGCATTCGATTAATCCAATCCGGTTTGTAAGTATTATGCAACAATATATGAAGGTAATAGCGTAATATGCTTGTAAACGAGTGCAATTTTGTAATAAGGTTAAGCATGGAGATACTTCCCACATGAAACGGAACTAAAAGAGATACAAATGCTTGTAGTAATGTTCCCGAAGTCATAAAGTATGAAATACAGCAATTTTTAGAGGTTACAAAAGAGAGAAAAAGAATAAAATAGAATCAACAAAAATAGGTGGCTGGGATATGTTACAATAATTGAATATGCTTTTAGAAAGATATGAAAATAAAGAGCATGATATGGTTGAGGAGGAGAAGCTAGAGGACACAACTAAGCATAATGAAAGTAGCAATAGAGTTAGTTACTGCTCCATTGCAAGAGCCCCTACTTGCATGATCATTATAGGAATGGCAGAGGAGGTAGAAGCAGCACATGACCAATGGCTTCTTTTATATACCATATACGACCCCTAGAACTCAACCAGCCATCAAATGGCTTGTCGCATTCAAAGAGGTAATTGAAAAAGTTTATCTAAATTATGCAGTCTTTTATAAAAATGACTTGCTTTTTAAGATTGTAAATGCATTTTTCTTTCAAGGCATGGCATATGTTTCAAACAGCTCGTTCACTCAAGACTGATATCACAATCTCAACCCATTTTTTCAATAATCTACCCCTAAAAACATGATAAGTGTTCACCTTGAAACTTGGTCCCATACTTGTTGTGGTATATGCCATGCATTGAAAGGAAAATGCATTTAAAACCTTATCGTCATGGAGAAAAAGAGCCTCTTATCATCATGGAGATCAAAACGAAGCAATTATATTCAAAGAGATATAAGGACAAGAAAGGTAAAATACAAAGCAATTAACTATGAGAATGTTGATATTTTGGATGGGTGGGTCAAAGAAGAAGAACCTCTTATCATCATGGAGATGAAAATGGAAGAGAAACAAAGGCAAAACCAGAGATTAAAGATGATGATATTGGCAATGGATTAGAAGAGCCTACCATGGAAGAGGAGGGAGATTATGGCAATGATGATGGCAACGACCCTTATTAGTCTACTTATGATACTTTTGTTGATTATGACACATATTTTGTAGACTGAAATGTGAACTTTGAACTTGGTCTAATCTGTCTACTTTTATATGTATTTGTAATCCTTTAGTTTCTCAAAATTTGGAGTCTCGTATTTGTAATCTTTAGTTTCTCAAAATAATTGAACTGACAGGGTAGTTTCAGTTTTTAGTTAATCATTATACTCTTGCTCATTTAAGTTCTTCTCAATCATGTAGTTATTATCAATTTGTTATTAGTTATCACTTACTAATTCATCTTGATTGATTGACTATTTGATTAATGTATTTAATGTTATACAGTATACTACGTGATGGATTATGTTTTCTAACAAACTGCTCCAATTTCACTTTCATTTATGTGATTTTTTTAGGTTTTTTATTGTTTTCTCATTAAACCTACAATTTACACCATACCGTATTTGTATGAGATGGTATGGTTATCACATAGTGCCTGATACAATATTAGCACTAACATGATAGTTGGCACCGATACGATGATTATAACATTGCTTCTTCACTCTATGGAGATGGTGGCACCAATCACCACCACACACCAAAATAGTTTCACTACTACTCGAGTCAAGGATGAAAGGTGAGGTTGATGACTAGTGTGAGCAACAAGTGTTGCTTCGAAGCCAACATATGATGGGACTAGCAAAGATATCACGAGTCATTTAAATAAAATATGCTACTTTCCACCAACTTAAAGTACTAAAAGAAAGTGGATTAGCTTCATAATATGGCAGCCCATTTACACACACCAATCGAGATATGAATTTTTAGTTGGACCTATCTCCACTTACTTAACATATGTCTGGTTAGTATCAGGATCCATGACAGCGTTGAAGTTTTGATCAATTCACACTCATATCAACATAGAATTAACATCTAGTATGATTAGAAAATTAAAGAAGAAAGGCTACGATTCTTGCAGTTCTTCACTCCATGAAGACATAGAAATACGACCCAAGGACGCTCCTATAAGAAGATATGAAAAACTAGATTGTGAAAATGTTAAAAGAGGAAGAGGACGACCACAAAAGTGTTGGCAAGAAACAATAAAGAATGATCTAGTTTATATTGAGTTAACTGCTAGCATGGCACATGATAGGGTCCCGTGGAAACAAAGAATCCATGTAGCCAACCCCATCTAGTATGGGAAAAGGCTTAGTTGTTGTAGTTGTTGTTGTCTTCTTCGCTCCATGAAGGTGGCAGCACCAATCACTACCACAAGCAATAGTTGTACATAGTTTATATTGAGTTAACTGCTATCATGGCACATGATAGGGTCCCATGGAAACAAAGAATCCATGCAGCCGACCCCAACTAGGTATGTGAAAAGGCTTAGTTGTTGTTGTTGTTGTCTTCTTCGCTCCATGAAGGTGGCAGCACCAATCACTACCAGAAGCAATAGTTGTACCACTTCTAGAGTCAAAGATGAAAGGTAAGGTTAAAAGACCCCAGTCTCAAGTCTCAACAACAAATGTTGCTTCTGAAGCACATGTATGATGGGAATGACAAGAACATCACCAGACATACTAAACTAAAGATATGGTACATTCCATTCTCCCCCTTCCACTGACATATAGTAATAAAAGAAAGTGGATCACCTTCATAATATGTCAACCCATTTAGAGATACCTATCAAGATCTAAATTTTGAGTTGGACCTATCCCCAGTTACTCAACATATATGGGCTTAGTATCTGGACATAGACTTAAAGTTTCAACCCCTTTACACTCACATCACCATCGCAGCACATATTCTTATAAATAATGTTTAAATAAAGCCTCGCAATCCTTCCTTATTGTTTCCACAAGTAGTGGAATTGCGTTCTTGGATCAGTTTGACCGTGGACTGCTTTGCATTTGGGAGCTTCTCTGGGTCCCTATTATGGGCAGTTTCCAGGAGGTTCTCTGAGGATCTTGGTGGAATGTGCGACTGTTTTCCTCAAAAAATAGTAACTGATTTCATTACATCCCAGACCTAGCAACAGGCTGTCGTCCAACAAAACTTGCATTTCTAGGCATTCTTTTGCCATGAACTAATGGGACATAAGAACATTAAAACCATGAAATGCATAGTTAACAATGGCAAGAAACAAAACAAGCTAGTATGCTATTTGTTCTCATTTTGCAAAGCAAAACTCCGTATTAGGAGACTACAACATTTTTGCCCAATTAACTAGATAAGCATTTAGATGGAAGGATATAAATCTTGCCACTTACAATACATCAAGAGCAACAGATAACTGACTATGGTGTTCACACAAGAGACGAAATGAATTCCACCATTCCCAGCTATCAACCACATGTTCTCTTCCCTGTATGGAAGAATAACTAATGTTAAGACAAATTCAACAACCATAAAGATGATTTAGTGAATAACTGCGCATGGACAGTTCAAAGTTCAAACTGTAATAAAACCAAAAAAAATCTAATTTTCCAGCCCTGAATATCAGAGGCGCCTACTTCCACTAAAAATGCTTACATATTATCAAGGATTAAATTGTCACAGTGTATCAACCCAGTGCAAGTGTGCTACAGTAATAACCATGAACCTCGTGATTTGGAAAGAAAAAACAGATGAAGAGTTTTATTATGAGCTGATAAGCAGGTTCACAACTACAAAAAGAAAAGATTAAATAGAAAGAAGTTACTAGGCATTAAAATGAAAGAAAGAAATGCAAGAAAATAATGGCACAGGCAGAAGCTAACCAGATGCTCAAAGCTTTCTGCCATTACATTTGCATCCTCAATGTCCACCTTTTCCAAGGGAACCCTCATCCACAGCTTATTTGGTCGAGACAAATAACGTCAGAGACTCAGAATAATACCAGTAACCACAGACAAGCTACAAGTAATGTATAACACTGTAGAACTTTGACGGTTTACAGAAAGAACTGGCAAGCCACCTGCATATTATTCAACCCCTGCAAAATCTGATTGACGCATCTTGCATAGTTACCACATGATGGTCCTCGAGGGCAAGGTAGCAAGCATGCCTGAAAAAACACATTAATTCAAATTAGCATAATTGAGCAAATCGGGAAGCATTAGGTTATTCAAACCCCAGAAGCAATTGTTGTGACCAACTTGAGGCCGTTTGAAGTCCGATTTCAACATGATTTGAACCATTGAATCCGTAATCGAATTTAGAACATTAATATTATGTTTTATTATAATTTAGGGGTTAAATCAAATACACTTCACATACCCAAACAGATCTAAAATGAGTACTTAGGCTAGTTTGGGGCCGTTTGAAGTCCGATTTCAACACGATTTGAACCGTTGAATCCGTAATCAAATTTAGAATATTAATATTATAATTTATTATAATTTTGGGATTAAATCAAGGTGATTTAAAGAGATAAGCAATATGAAAGTGGATTCTTATGGAAGCTCTAGGTAGGTGGATGTGTTTTCTTTTAAGGTATATGCTAGAGATAGTTATGATTGATTTGAATAATGCATATGATTATATGACTATGAATTGTCTTATAAATGCTTTGAAATGATTATATATTAGCCCACTTAATGTATTTATTGTAAACTACTTTATTACTTGCATGGGTATGTCTGTGTGTGAGTGAACATTATAGGATATAGATCCACTCTCTTCGTGGTGGTATGGGATGTTGTTAAATGGTGGATAGTTGTATCTGGTAACATTAACCCATGGGTCTCGACGTGTGAGGTGAAACATCAGTTACCATGAAGTCGTGATCCATAATCCCGATTGTTGGGACATCTATTGTCAGGATGAGAGGGTTACGAATTCTCGAATAGGCATGTTGTGATGCTAACATGTTAGATAATTCGATGGTTATGCAAGTTCAATTATAATTATGTTTAGCAGCTTGTGTCATGTTATATGGCATGCCTTGGGTGGGTGGGACATGTTGAATCGTCTAGGAAACCAATGAGAGTGATGATTTTAAAAGAAAATGGTTTTGGATATTGGATTTGGATATATAATTTTTTATACTTAAAAATGAAAATATAATATGGACCATTGTGAATGGATTGAGACTTGAAGATCTCCTAGGTGAATGGATATGACTTTGGGTTCGTTTACCTAATTATGTAAAAGCATGACCTTATTTGGGTAGTTTTCAAAAACCGTTGTCTTGTATCGATTAGCCTGTGTGAATGGATATAGACCCGAGAGATTGGACTTAACATATTCTTTAAAAGTCCGTCAAGGTCTGAGACTCAATTAGCATGTGTGATGGTTGTTGAAGGCCACGTGTCATGACAGGATTATGATCAGACATAGTGGTGGTCCTAATATCTAAACTAAACTTGCATTATACATGCATGTTTGATTTTACATGCATGTTTAGGTTAATAATGTTTATTTGAATTGTGATATAGATATTCATTTTATATGGTGTATGTTTATGCTTATGGAGAGATCACATCCACCTACTAACATGGTTATCGATGCTCATATTTTATAATATTAAAAGATTCAATCACCAAACGCCTTAAGGAGATCATGGAGGTTGTAGCATTAAGGATAACACACTAACATCAACATGACATTTAGTTAGATTGTAAATAGTTTTACTATTTAAATTGTACCATCACATATACTTAGAACTTTGATTGTGAATAAATAAATGAATATTGACTACTTTGACTCTATTGAATAAATAAATAAATGAATATTGACTACTTTGACTCTATTGAGTTATGCCACCAATGAGTTATCAACGGTCCGTAAAATCTGATCAAGTAGCATGGTCGAACCCTATGTCCACGTCAGACAAGTTCAATGGGGCATTACATATATAGTATACAATCTATCCAGCAACTTTGTATGAAATTCATTATCTATTAACAAATTGTTAATCAGGTTGCTAGTTTATATTGAAAAACAAATGGTTTTTATAAACATATTCACTAATGATGTATTTTCTGAATTTTGTGTTCCTATGGATCAAAATTTGTACATGTGTATGCATGCAATTGTTATTTTTTGAGCTTGATATATATTTATTTATTCATATTTATCACTTAATCATAGTATACCAATAAATTTGTTATATCCTTGACATATCTCCGCTAATGCTTTATTATGGTCGAGTGTTGACTCTCTGCTAACCAATATTGATAACATAGCACATAAGGATCATAAATGGAAAATCAAGGCAGGAAACTACAAACAGAGAAAACTCCTAGTATTCAATCGATTAACATAAAAGGTATAGCAGAAATTCAGTAACATCCATCCACAAGACTTATTAACACGCATATAGTATAATAACTTAATAAGTGGTTCCATCTTTACAAAGACAATTAAATAAGAATTTCCTCATAGTCCAACCTGCAGAGATAGATGAGAAGCCCATGAGATTTCCTGCTTCAAAGTTTTCTCTGAATCCGCCCTAAGAACTTCATCTTCAGAATCCAAGTCGATCCAAGAACTAATTTTACCTGCATTGTAAAATCATAACAGATGAATCCAATGAACAAATGTGCAAGTTGATTTAACAAATGTCTCTAGTACCTAGTATTCCTATCTAACAAACAAAATGTTTACCTACAAAGCAATGCCATAAACTAGTGTTTCTACATACGCGCTATTCAAATTCAAGCCATAATGCTGACCTGTATCGTACAAGTACACACTGCTTTGAACAGAACCAGAATGGAAGTCAAAAAGATAGAGAAAAGGCAATCGGGCATTTAGATGCAAGAGACAACAAATGAGAATTAACTGTAAATCTCAAATAATAAAATAGATTTCACTCAAAATATTCTGAAAATTTGAATCATAAGATACAGTGCAACAAGGAAGAGCAATTGTGCAGCAAAAGAAAAACTTCTAAAAAGCCACAGAACCTATGTTATCAATAACAGATTGCAGACAGTTAACAGATTGCAGACAGTTAGCACTCAAGCCTAATATAGCGGTAGCAGGGATATATAGCTGACTTAGCAGTTCACTAATATTAAAAATTATCTAAATCTAAAAAAAACAAAAAATATATAGCCAACATCTTCACAAATTCAAATCAATCTAAACCACATTTTATACCAACAAAAAATAATTGTACACTAAGAAAGGAATTTCCAGATGTATGCATAAATAAAGCATCACAATTTACAAAACAAGGAACCGAACATATAACTCATGACAATAAAAATGTTGAGGATTAATCATAAGTAAAACCAAAATATCATGCACTGCTCTTACTGTCGAGAATGACCTCTTGAAAGAAGTAACCGTGATAATTAATTGAAAGAGAACATGAAGAAACAATCATATAGCTCATACCCTTAGTAGGATGCATTTACTGGAACCTTATTTATAGTAAACAAAATGGAGCAAGCAAAAACACCAATCATGGTTTAGTAACTCAAATTCTCATTTCAGTCGCTTTGAGAAGCTAAGAGCATGCAAATAAAACTGATAATACCAAAACAGGAAAGTCACGTAGAATAGAGAGAAAAAGAAGCATGAAGTAAAGGAGAACTAATTGTAGGACATAAGAAAGAAAAAAAAGAAATAGATAATGCAGAACTAATGAAAAGCAGAAGAAAAAATAGAAAACAAAACAAATAAAGAGAAGCAAGCAAGAAAACAATAAAGAAGCATGAACCAATCGAAAACAAGCAGGAAAAAGAAATAAATTTAAGAGAAAATAGATAAGGCAAAAAAGGAGAATAAAAAATCCATAAAAAAACATCCCAATAAAGATACAATGCATGATGTTTAGACTCCAACTTCTTACAATGCCCAAGCAGCCCTATAGAGAAAAGAAAAAACGAAATAAATAAAAGAGGAAAAAATAAAAGACAAGAAAGGGAGAAGGAGCGATAGATGAAAAACAAGAACTCATTGTTGCCATCACTCAAGGACATCACTGTCACAGGGAGTGTCGTGTGTCGCGTATTGTAACATGTATCATTTTTTAATGATACGACAGAGCCGTATCTTAATTTTTTATTAAATATTTTAAAAATCAACAAAATTTCTAACAATTCTTATAAATCAAAATTGCAGTAAATAATTAACATGAAATAAAATTACAAGTATGACTTCCATCTTTGACGTAGTGAGTATTCCTTAAATTTAAAAGTTCCATCATTGGAAAAGAAGAATCACATATTATAATATGGATCATCAACTAAATAAACCTTCTTTCTCTCCTTCAAAATCACCACCTTCACTAGCAAAATAAGCATCATTATTTCCTTTTTGACATTGTTCTGCTCCTTCTAAATTGATCCATTAAACATCTTTTTAAGTTAGAAATGCATTTATTTCATCATCTTCTATAATCCACTCCACTAAGGTATCAAAATTATTCAGACATTGAAATAAACAAATTTTGATATCTACTTGGGAATAACTTTCTTAACTGTGTAAAGGAAGGACGACAAGTAAATCAAAGTTAAAACAAAAGCTAAAGAATAAAACCTTAAACTGAAACTTTGAATTGAATACGTGATTAATATTTAAACAATTAATTACCTCTTTCATAGGCACATGTTGCAACTTATGAATACTAGATCATTAAGTTGCTTATGTTCCAACCCGTTGCGTTTTTCATGTAAATATGTTAAAAAACACTCAAATTCCTTAAGCAACCAGTTGTTGAGAACCTTTATTGCAAAATTTATCAAGTTTGGATCATCACTTCTAAACCTACTCCACCACGCATCGAACAAAAAAGCTACATATAAATAAAAATATAGGGCGTAAGACACTTAATTAAAACCAAATATAAAGATACGTGATTTATATACTTATGTAAGCGCATATTAGTACGATTTTGAAGGGCTATAATTATCATAAATCACTATCATATGTTTTGCTTTTATAATAAACCAATCTTTTTATTCAATCAATGATACCTCTACTAACCTTATTGTTTCTTTTAAATGTTGCAAAATACCTAAATGCTAGATTTAGGTAATAGATTACTCTATAAATAGGTTGATGCAATTGTGTATACCGTCTATTATCAATAATTCTCCGTGCAAGCATATAGTCACTCTTTCTACCATGAAAGTTGCTCCTCATAGTCCCCTTAACTCTATACATAGCTTCATAAAGATAGTCCATAGATGGCTTCTCCTCACTATTGGTCATTGTCAAAACTTTCACCAAAGGACATGTGATCTTTAACCACCTAATACAAGAGTTTCAAAATGTACTCTTAAAGACCATATAGGAAATCTCATTCATTGTTGCCAAGATACCACCAAATTTATTTATAACTATGCATTTGTATTATGTATGATAAGGAGATATTCTGATGACGCAAAACTCTTTTGTGCTTCTACTGCCCAATTTGCTATAAATTTTTTGTTTATAGTTTATACCTAACATTGTGAAATAAAAGCAACCCTTAAAGAGAATGATTACTTTAGAAAAGTGACAGCACTTTACAAAGTAGTCTCAAAATAGGAGAAGCTTTAACCTCATTATATTACGCGCAATCCCATCTTTTTAGAACGAGTTGAAGGGGTAGGCCTTATTGGGGGAGAGGAAGCAATAAATTGGGGTTTATCAGGACCAATGCTACGAGCTTCCGGAATCCAATGGGATCTTCGTAAAGTGGATCGGTATGAGTGTTATGATGAATTCGATTGGGAAGTCCAATGGCAAAAAGAGGGAGATTCATTAGCTCGTTATTTAGTAAGAATTGGTGAAATGACGGAATCCATAAAAATCATTCAACAGGCTCTAGAAGGAATCCCCGGGGGGCCTTATGAAAATTTAGAATTCCGACGCTTTGCTGGAACAAAAGATTCAGAATTGAATGATTTTGAATATCGATTCATTAGTAAAAAACCTTCTCCCAGCTTTGAATTGTCAAAACAAGAACTTTATGTGAGAGTAGAAGCTCCAAAGGGAGAATTAGGTATTTTTCTGATAGGAGATAATAGTGTTTTTCCTTTGACATATGAAATTCGTCCACCTATGTCATAGCTCTCATGTAACTCATTTGTAGTTACCTTATAAGTAGTTGCATTATATATAATTAATTGGACTATATTCACGTCCAACTCTAATATAACCTTATGAAATTCTTGCATTAAAACCTCTACAAATGCTCTTATAACATGTTTGAGATCTAAAAAGAAGCTCCAAAGAGAGAATTAGGTATCTTTCTCATAGGAGATAATAGTGTTTTTCCTTTGACATATGAAATTCGTCCACCTATGTTATAGCTCTCATGTAACTTGTTTGTAGTTACCTTATAAGTAGTTGCATTATATATAATTAATTGGACTATATTCTCATCCAACTTTGTCCAACGTCAATATCACCTTATGAAATTATTGCATTAAAACCTCTATAAACACTCCTATAACATGTTAAGAGATCTAAAAAGCATAAGCCCCTTAAGATAATAGACAAAAAAGTTAAATGAAGTCTTTTCTTGCCTATTCATCCATCCATATGCCATGATGATGATAGTACACCCTGTCTCCAATCCCTCAAAGTCAAATGATACTCTTTTACTTCAACAACACTTTTATCTAATAATTTCCCTTAACTTATTAATAAAGGGGTATCCTGTAACCTAGCCCAATACTAGTAAAGTTGCCGCTTTAAAGGAAATAATAAGCACTATAAATTATCTTCCTACTATAAAGTTTGCATGCTCACGCAAGCTAAGAACTAATTGTAGTAGTAAGAGGGGAAAATGATTGATGCCAAAAGGTGTACAATGAGAAGAGTTTCATCTATCTCTTTCTCTTCTACGACTTGCATCCTCAAAAACCATCTTTCCCTTGATCAGTCTAAAAGTACTATTATCAACCTTTGTCTTAACATCACAAGAGTTACTATCATCACCACCAACATCTTCTATCTCTTACTCAATTACATGAGGTAATACCATGGTGGTGTTGATAGATGGCCGAAGGAACTTCTCCCTAGCCAAATATGCTTGCACCCATGTAACACTTGTACAAAAATAGAAAAACACGATGAAAACATCGAGCATTCGGGCCCGCCTTTATAAAAGATAGTGTATAGCCTATATCGTGTGATATGACTTTTATCACACGATAAAGGCTCATATGATGCACATGTGTGATACAAGCCTCTTAACGTTTCGTTTTTCTCCATGATACGATACGGGACAATACGAATAACATTATTCGTGAGAGGTTCATCATTGTCACCAACAATACAGGGTTCCTCTAGAGAAAGAGTCTCTAGGGTTTCGCCTGGCTGGAGGATTTTTTATTGGGGTTTTAGTTAAGTCAGTTTGTCAGATAAGGTCGAGCCAAATAAGATTTACTTTAGTTGACCAATTGTAAACTATAGCGCTGGTAATGGTACTATTATGGGTTTTTAGATCAGTCGTTATGTATGACGCCTTATAATGTTGTGAATATGCTATAGCACGCTATTGACTACTTAGCATGAGATTTATTTCTTCCCAAAAAATATATCATTAAAAGGCCCTTATAGCAAAATAAGGGCATTGCTAACCAATCTACCAGGGGAAACTGTTGATGCCAACAGAACACAAGGCATGTATTTCCGAATGCAACAGATTGTAAAAATTTCATAAAGATCCAATGATTTGATCAGTTAGAGGATGCCAACAGCGCACAAGGCATGTATTTCCGAATGCAAAAGATTGTAAAAGTTTCATAAAGATCCAATGATTTGATCAGATAGTGACAAGATTATAAGAAGAGGTTGGCTTAAAAGACAGCATAAATGGTCAAAGCAACTAAAAATTTCATTATGCAACTAAATAAATAAAACACCACTTTCAAGCATTGACTGAACTGTCAATGGTCAAAGAACTGAAAACACAAAATGACGCAACACATAAAAGGCTGGCCTTGTCAGCACTATTACCCACCAACAACATGACTGCTCCATTGTGCTGGACTCAGAGTTACATCGGACCCTGCAAATGGAAGGGCGCGAGCTCCATCATCATTATCTCCAAACAGGCTAGGCCTGTAAGAAGGGTCAATCTGCAACATGTATACATTTTATTACCAAAAAATGCTATATAAGAGGTCAGGAACTGAAAATAAGTCAGACAATTACACTCAATCACATAAAACATAAATATTGCTTGTAGTTATCATTCAATTTAGTCAAATGCTTACAAAAATGTCATCAGCATAAAGTTTCTAAAGGGAAGCCATTTATATTCCTTGGAGGTGATTAATTTGAGAGCGAGGAATACAGACTGCTTAAACAGAGTTCCCATAACTGAACTTTTTTTAAGAAACTCTGTAGTGTTAAATGGGAAAATACTGCTATTGAAAAAATAAGCTATGCGCTCATTCAGAAATAAGAGTCAGAGCGCACTAAGTATCGGTTTATTCTTCCCCTCTAAAATTCAGATATGCCACAAATTG
Source organism: Brasenia schreberi (assembly GCA_036023115.1). NCBI lineage: Eukaryota > Viridiplantae > Streptophyta > Magnoliopsida > Nymphaeales > Cabombaceae > Brasenia > Brasenia schreberi. The sequence goes on from JAYKKT010000065.1 coordinate 2,996,459, forward strand.
AAAACAAGGAAAGCTTTTAATGTTACTCTGGCAGTTGTTTTATAGGCATTCAATGTAAAAGATAAATTTGATGCACTCGTAGGTCTTCCAGCAAAGGTTGGAGCCAGTGCAAAGAAATTAATTTACAAATGCACTTAAGTCAAAGGAGAAAAATGGTGTTCGAGTGAATTTTCATGATAGTCACATACTCCAACAAATTCAACCGATAGTAAGGTTGGCCTTTTCATGGCCCAATCCCAATCTCAGGAAAGGAAGGATGTCACAGACAGTTGATCATTGTGGTTTAGATTTGTTATATCCTAGCTCTTCAGATGATTGTGTTCGTGACATCCTGTACTAAATTCTTTGAATGCAATGTAAGTGGGGCAAGGGCACTAATTCGTTGCTTAACTCTACTGCAGAACATGCAAGGACTAACATGAATAAATTCGAGAAAAAAGAAGCAAGTTCTGGCACATAGATGCTCAGAAGTTGTTTAAATGTGTGAGTTATCATGTCTGGGGAATCTACTCCATGAACGTAAGTTTTGGATTGGCACCTGTAATGCCATTAATTTATAAGCTTATAGAATAGTGGATAAATGAAAAAGAAAAAGATCCGCATCCTATGCTTGCAACAAAGATAAAATGGTGATTCAAAGAAAACGTCAAGACATTACTGTAAATATCATATTATATCATATGAAACAAACAAATATAATCATGTTTCAGTATCTAGAGTTCTAGACTAATGCGGTGTGTGTATATATATATATATATATGTGTGTGTGTGTGTGTGTGTGTGCGCGCATATATTATGTATGTATGTAAGCATGCATGTACATATATGCACAAAAACATACACATATATGTACCGGTTTTACCCATTTATAGGTGGGTGATGTACCATACATTACAATGCAACATTACAATATATAAAATTGACAAGACAAGATAGTTGAGTTTATCAGAATATAATGCAGAGATTTTGAAATATATCTGAATGGAAATATCATGATATTATTTAGATCTTTCTTCAGAAAAATTATTATTTGTTCAGTTTCATTTTCATATTAACTCCATATTTCCGTTCTTCATTATAGCTTGGATTTTATGAACATTTTTAATTATTTTATGGACTAGTTGATTACAACATGGCACTAAAACAGCTATTTCTTAAGTTCTTACTTTCCTTGGTATTTTTTTCGGTGCAAACTTTGATTAATATTTAAATCTTTAAGAGATTCATATTTTGCAATTTTTGTGGGTTTCTTGTGACAGTTCAAGACTACCAAGTGTGTCTCCGGTGGTTCCCTCCCTCCTTGATGTTTAAGGCTCCAAAAGTGCTCTATTACATACATTCAAGGCTACCAACCCGCATTTTAGGTATACTTTTTGAGTTTTTCAAAAAAAAATTGTATTTGTTCTTATGATACATGCATTTCATTTAATGCACCAAACAGTTTTCATTTTCAAGCAATAGCAGATGCAATTGTTACCATTGGTCCAGGGTATAAAATGCATTCTTATCAAAAGTTGAGAGAGAAACTATTAGATACAACTGTCTTTGAAGTGCAAGAATATTGTTTGACTTTGATAGAGTCATATAAAGAGATATGATGCACTATCATGGCAAATGGATGGATAGATAGGTAAGGATGGGCTTTGTTAAACTGCTTTTTCTATTGTCTTAAAAGACTTATGTATTGAGATCTCTAGACATGTCAGAGGAGAGGCATGCTTCAAAGATCCTAAGTCAAGAGTTTGATAAAGTGATATCCGAGGTTGGGCTAGAGAATATAGTCCAATTCAATACAAATAACACAGCTAACTATAAAGCAGTTGAAAAGGAGATAGCTGATACTTATGGGACTTTCTATTGGATACCATGTGCAGCCCATTTGTTAGATCTCATCCTTCAGGATATTGGTGAGATGGATGAGATAAAGACAACAACTAAGTGTTGCCAAGATATCACCAAATTTATATATAACCATGTTTTTATAGTATGTATGATGAGAAGATATATAGACAGTGCAGAGCTCCTTCATACATCTGCAACTCAGTTTGTAATTAATTTCTTATATGTATAGAACATTGTGAAACAAAAGCAAGCCTTAAAGAGAATGTTATCCTCATATGAATTGCAGCAATTTACATAGTTGCCTCAAAATAAAAGAAATAGAAAGTTAAATGAGATTTCACAGACAGGCTTAAGGAGTACATTTTGGAATGCATTTGTTAAACTATTGAGGGTTAGATGTCTTTTCGTGAAAGCTTTGAGATTGATTGATAGCGAGGAGAAACCATCTATGGATTGTCTTTATGAAGTCATGGATTGGCCAAAAGAAGCCATTAGAAGTAATTTCAATAAAAGAAAGAGAAATTATATGCATGTGTGAAACATTATAGATAACAACAACAACAAAGCCTTTTCCCATACTAGACGGGGTCGGCTACATGGATTCTTTGTTTCCGTAGAGTTGTACCATGTTAGCAGTTAATTCACAATAAGCTAGATCATTCTTTATTGTTTCTTTCCAACACTTTTGTGGTCGTCCTCTACCTCTTCTAATACATTCCAAATTTAGTTTTTCATATCTTCTTGTAGGTTCTTCTTCTGATCTTCTTTCTATATGTTCAAATCATCTTAAACGATATTCTCTCATTTTATCCTCTATTGGTGTCACTCCTAATTTGTTTCTAATAACCTCATTATGTATATGGTCTTTTCTTGTATAACCATTTATCCATCTCAACATCTTAATTTCTTTCACAGACATCTTTTGTACATTTTGATGATTAACTACCCAACACTTAGAACCATAAAACATAGCTAGTCTAATTGTTGTTGTATAATATTTACCTTTTAACTTTAATGATATCTTCTTATCACAAAGGATACATGATGCTCCTCTCCATTTTAACCGACCAACATTAATTATATGCGTAACATCTCCATCAATTCTTTATCACTCTGCAAAATTGACCCTAGGTATTTAAAACTTTCCTTTGGGGGGATGTAATGTGTGCCAATTTTAATTTCTATGTCCTCTGAAGTAACCAAATGATCAAACTTACATTCCATATATTTCGTCTTTGTTCTACTAAGTCGGAGGCCTACATAGTTCCAATTTTCTATTAACTTTTTCCTTAGACTCTTCCACTAACACAATGTCATCTTGAATATGTTTTGTTAACTCATCAACCACCATTATAAATAAGTATGGACTTAAAGTTGGTCCGTGATGGAACATTATAGATAACAAATGGAATAAACAATTACATCAGCCTATTCATGCAACAACTTATTACCTAAACCCAACATTCAGGTACTCAACAAGCATCAAGAGATGGAGATCTATGATCATGTTCTTCACTTGATGGGTTTACTTATAGCAATTCGCAAACGCACTAATATGCGCTCAAGTAAATGTTTATCTTCATACTTAAGTTTCTTAAATCTTATAATTATTTTGGAGTAAGTATCTTATGTTTGATGGAATAGGTTTGGAAGTAATTGCCCGAACTCTAGAGATTTTGTACTAAGAATTTTGAGTCAAACCTTTAGTGCAACGGGTTGTGGAAGAAATTGTAGTGTCTTTGAACACATTCACACACAAAAGAGCAATACATTGGATGCAACTCAATGACTTAGTTTTCATCCGTTGTAATATGTGGTTCTAACAGAAGTAATCTTGTATTAGTTACTACTTAAATATTCAATTCAATGTTTTATTTTATGGATTCAATTGTTAATATTATTTACTAATTATTTATCTTTCTTTCTTTCAAATAATTAAAAAGTTAACTAGGAAAGAAAACCAATTTGATCCAATAAGTTTGAATAATTTTGATATATTAGAGGAGTGGATTATGAGGTAACACTGACATTTACCCCATAAGAGACCAACTAGAACTCGTATAATATGCTAAATAGTGAAAAGAAACCAGACACAGAATTATGCCTCTCAATTCAGACACTTTCTTTACACTGCAAGAATAACAGAACTTTAAAGTATAGGATTACAATATTTTCATCCAAATTGTTAAGTTATGAGTTTAACAATAGAAGACAAGTAATTGAGTTGCTTTCTTTTTCATGTGGAAGTACCTATTTTTGTTCATGTGAGAACCAATATATCATACAGAACATATATTTCACACTGCCAGAAAAAAGGCACATCCTCACCATTGGGGTGAATTAGATTGTTCGACAGGAATTCGTCTATTTAAATTACAAAAAGAAAAGAAAAGAGAGAAAGATGGGTATACCCTGCCCATCACATGAAAGTTTCAAAATATTCTCTCTTATTTGGTGTGAAGGCAAACCTCTCTATCTTTCATAATCAAATCCCTAACCATGTGGAGGAACTTTAGGCAAGGGAACAAAGAAAGTAGGTCCATTTCTTCCTTTCTCAAACTAAGTTATCAATAAGGTCCCTTTTTAATTCTTTTTGTTCTTGCAAGATGTTGTGCTCTGTAACAACTAACAACAACAAAGCTTTTCCAAATATTAGATGAGATCGGCTACATGGATTATTATCAACAACTAAGCCTTTTTCCAAACTACATGGGGTTGACTACATGGATTCTTTGTAGCCAACCCCATTGGCTACATGGAGTATTAAACAAAATAAATAACTAAATGACAATATGCCTATGTAATAATAAAGTATGTTCAATAAGATTTGAATTTCGTATTAGCATGCCCCTCGTCTCTCTTTAAGTAGTACAGAAAGTATAGAAAAGTTCTCCACCTCCAAAAGAAGACTAACACTTTCCCCAGAAAAGATGAAAGAAGGCCCACAATTTTCAGGCATTGGAGCACCAACGTTCACTTGCAAGTCAGAACATCAGCAGTCAGGTATGGATGAGATAATTTACAATTTGGTCACCGTACATATGCGCCTAGGAGACAAAAGAAGTGTGACATTGAATTGGTTTTTAATAGTATTGTGCTCAAATATAACTTACAAAATTATAATTGCCATTAGGATCCAAATCCAGAAATTAATTCATGCTAATGGACATAGATATGATACCCACAGTGCATAATAAAAATTTCTTTTGATTAAAAAACGGAAAGTTCCCAAAAAGCAGTACTTGTAGTAATTCATCATAAAAACATGCATCGGTAGATATTCAAAATAAACACAAAAACAATTCAAGAAATATTTTTCAAAAGGCAAAATAAAAGTTGTGCATATATTAACACATATACACCAGAAAATTGTGTGATATATTACAATATGATATCTTAGTCTCAGGTCCATGTTATATTACAATATCAAAATGATACAGAGGCCATATGCAATATCATGCTGTATCAGAAATAGCCTACAATACAACACAGATTGTTATGACACCGATTGAAATCTAATTCAAATCAATTTATTAATTGGTTCCTGAATTGTCACCAAACATGAGTAAATGATTTTGATTTACCCCTGATCTAATCAACTCGTGTTCAATTTGACACCTTAATTGAAAATTGTTGACTCTAGGATCGCCAAAATTAAGTGTCAAACATCCTTCCATTTGATTTGTTAAGAGTGCAGAACATCCAAAATACAACAAGACTGGAAAATAGAAGTATGCTAGATTAGAGACATTTGACTCTTGCATCACAATGAATACGAAATTCATCTGTCAAGAGCTGGAAAGACCAAAATTTGCAAGATCTGACTAATATTGTCCTACTGCAGTGTATATAGATCCAGCATCATGTTCCACGCAAAGCATGGCCCATGCATCTTCACAAGCATATGGTTTCACTTAATGGCATAAAATATAGGCAACATTAACTGAGTAGAAGATATTATCTGTCGACTGCAATTAAATAATGCCAAATGACTATAGGTGAGCTTACTGACCATTCACACAAATGGAGACCGACAGGAACTCACGTGTGATTGGCTAATTAGCCACCCACATACCAGAAATAAGCTTTCACTTACCTACTACTATGTCTCTAAATCATGAAGCTTTATAAATCCAATGTGAATTGAGAAAAATATAGATATGTATATGTATAATAAATATTTTTTTGGCCAAACGTGCAGCCATTATTCCATAAACATTAAACTTTACGGCTGGGATTACAAGCTAATATGGGCAAAATAGAAAGGTCTAATGAAGTCCCCTTCTGACCTACCAATATTTCCATCCCTCTTTGGCATATGACCCCTTTGCATTTCGCAAAAAGATGCATATAATCCTTCACAAGTCACAAACAGCAATACTACAACTCGCAGAAAATAATGATAAATACATCTTGTAAGAGGCTAACTACTCAAAAGAATCTAGTAGTAGTATATTGTCACCTCAGGGAAAATAATAAACAAATATTATGATGGATATCAGCTACCTAGATGGACGTCAGCTACCCTAACTTGACCCATATCCACACACACAAAAAAAAACTTCCCTTCAATAAATTTGCAGGCAACATTCCTAAATTACAGACTAAACAGTACACTCAAACAAACATCTTTTATTTATAAACTTCCTAAATTGACATTGGCAATACAACTTTCGTCACAAGTGGCCACATGATTTCATTTGTTGACAGCATGAGAAGGCCGAAATTTGCAATATCTGACTAATAATGGCGTACTAACGTGTATAGTAATCCAGCATGTACAAGCATGGCCCATACAATGCATGCGTGATGCACCTTCACGGGCAAAATGGCGTCATGCATGGACAAGTAAAATATAGGTGACATTAAAATTGAGTAGAAGATATGTGCATGAAATATCTTTCCACCACAACTAAATACCACCACGTGATTATAGGTGAGCTTACTGACCATTCACACAGATGGAGACCAAAAGGAACTCAGATGTGACTGGCTAATTAGACACCAACAAAACATACATATGCTTTTCCTTACTTGCGACTATACCTATGAACAGACACTTTCTTCATGCCAAATGGAGGTCAATAAATCGATCGTTAATCGAAAATACAGCAAATATGTTAGATTTTCCTCCATCTAAATCACAAACAGTAACCATTATGCCATTGGCATACAGCTTCGAATAACTAGGATGGCAAACTAATTGGAGAATAATATTAATTCGTTTGACGAGATACCGTGACTGCATAGGACCGTCTAATTTCATTTCACACAAATGGCACATGTAATCCTTCAGAAATCACAGACAGCATTACTCCGATTTAACATGGAACGATTCATCAACAACTTTATTTTTGCGCAAAAGAATGACGATTTTAAACTAGTAAGCAAACCTACATTAGGAACCAATGAAATAACTACAAGCTTTTCAACGAGCAGAGAGAAGTGTAGAAAGAAGTAAGAACAAAGTAGCATACGAACCAGAGGAGCCAAGACGAAATCGAACCCTGACGATAAATTGTATGTCAAAACTTGAGGCATGTCATCGCTGAACTCCGTCTCGACTCCGCAGTATCGAGACTCGCTCTTTTCGCCGGTTCTCTGTCCAAGCGGCATCTTTTCCGATCAAAAGAAAAAACACGACACAAAAACCACTCTTAGATTGGAGGAACAACGAATCAGAAACCCTAGAAATCGCAGATGAATCTGAGAGATTTCGGCTTTGAAGGCGTTTTATATTGGAGAGGAGGGTTGGAGTCTTCAAAAGAAGCTAGGGTTTAGGGTTTTGGAAATTGAGACGCTCACGAATTATGTGTAGAATCGGCGATTCGGAGTTGATTCATTTTTTTTTGGCTCGAATAAAAAACCCTTGCACACTCCTTTCCCCATGCACGTCCCCCTTATAATTTAAAAATAGTATAAATATCCCTCGAGTAATTTCACTTTTCTCTCCCCACATTAATTTTTTTCTCTTTATTTCGGTGACCAATATTTCATCCGTTCAAACTTATTCTTTTCGTTGAGAGCTATTCTTGCAGTGAGTACTCGATTATTTTGTTACGAACATCATTGGAGTTGAACAAAAAAGAAAGAAACAATTATTTCTATTCAGAGAAAATTGTTTTGGGGATGGAATTAGGGTAGAAGGCGCCCATATCCGTTCCGTTACCCATGGGAAAACGTGATCACTAGAGGCACACCCTTAATTACTAAGCATACACCCTAATTCTCATTTTACCCTCTTCTACCCACCCTTCTCTCTCATAGGATCTCCTACTCCCATATAATCTCTCTCATCCGACTTCTTTCCCCTTCTCTCACTCTCGCGATACCTCTCTCTTGTTTCGCTTATATGTAGTTACATATTATATATTTGTCTTGTTATATTTTGTCTTATGTTATGCAAACTTTAAGAAAAAAATTATGCATAGAAAACGGTTAGATAATCATAATATTATTATATCATCGAGACATTGATACATGTTATTCTTGAACCCATGCTTTATTAGGTCAAGTATTAGTCACCCCATTCGGGTTCAGATCATCGTAACTGAGTATCAGTCGCTTTAGCTAAATGTAGAAAGAAATGGCGCATAGGAGACAATTAGAAAGTCGTAATGTTATTGGATCCTTGAGATGGCATAATACAATATCTTATAGAGGACAACAACAAAAACAAGAGGATGAAAAGCTTCATATAGATACTCGTGATGAGATCTAAAGTCCGAAACCTCCATAATATCGATATTAATAATCATTTACAGCATAATGATAAGATCGAACATTTAGAATATCATTTTGATGTACAACATGATGAGTGAGGTCCTTAAAAAGTTCCATGAACATACCGACACTATCTTTGAGAGTTCACATCCAAGACATATCTTAACTCTTCCATCCATCTTTTTGCTTTAAATAAATAATTAATGCGGGAGTTGAACTCCCCGTCAACAGCAACGGGCACCTTGCCGTTGAGCTCATGCTCTCAGTGCAAGTCTCATACAATTTTGAGTAAGAACGTTATTTTTTCTAAGAAGAAATTAATTCGATTTCTGATATTTTATACAACATATTCTAAATTTGAAACAATATATTGAAAAAGGTCTAGTTCATGTTTTTCTCATATAGCAAAAAGATATGAATAAATTCAAAAGAAGTAAGCTGTGGCCATCATTATTTAATTGCTTCTTTGTTTTATATACAAAATCCTGTTGATGTTTACTAAGAGTTTCTGAACAAGACTATATTGTGCATTTAGGTGTATTAGCACCACCAAATTATGGGTTTATGCATCCAGCAATGGGGGATGAGTCAAAGGTTTAAAGAGTTGACACTGGTGATCTGGTAGGGAAAGCAATATCAGCCCGGACCCAGTGTGACCAGAACACAACAGTGTTTACTCGGTTTGACTGGGTTCGGTTTTGAGCCAGGAAAAATCCTGGATACCTTCAACCAGATAGTGGGTGGGTATAGCATACGAAGTACCCAACCAATACTCGCAGGTAGATATGGCCGGTTCCTAACTGGCCTGGTGGTTCCAACTAGAACCAAACTGGACCAGAAACTGGCTGAATCCAGAACTAGTGAAAACAAAGCAGGAACCAAGCCCAGAACCGGAGACCACCGGGTTAGATTCCGGTTTCACCTTTTATAAAACCAGAACTAGAACTAAACCAGAAGCGGCGATTCCAAAATGGTTCCATTTAAAGGATTCTTATACTTTTTAGAATTCTTTTAATAAAATAATCGATTTGAGGCAGTTCAAGACTTAGATCGGAACCAACCTTGGGCCAAACCGAAACCGGACACGTCTACTTGCAGATAAATAGATACATACATACATACATATATATATATATAGAGAGAGAGAGAGAGAGAGATAGGTTAAGAGAGAGATATTCTAACCTAAAACTTTCCACCTATACCCTGGATGATCAATGCAGGGTGTAGAAGAAGCATGGTATCAACGTAACAAAGGCAACACGAAAACCATATACAAACATGACCAAACTTCGGAAAACTTAGGACATAACACGAAACACCGAACTTCTAAAAACACAGGACACGACACAAAAAACATACACCAACACGAAATCAAGGATATCCTCAAGCAATCATGTTATGGAAAACTAAAGCAAAAGAAGCCAACACGAACGTGACCAAAAAAGTCTACGTTCATGTCCACCCAAAACTGATAAGGGAAAAAGTTGTGCTTGTATTCAGATTGACTTGCTTTGATATACCTCAGTCAACCTAGACTGTAGCGCAGCAGGGCCCCATTGGTCTGGTCAATGGTTTCATCCTTATTTGTCTTATACAAGTGGGTCCAAATGCATAGCTAGACCCGATTCAAAATTATATTTACGAACACTCAATGCATGCCCAAGTAGGTTTTGATTCAGGCCCTTCTTTAGATTTACATTCCCATTCGATTTGGATCCAGTGGGTTCTACTTTTCATGGAGGCGTCCCGGGTTGGGCTCAGCTTGAAATCGACGGAGACCCAAACCGCCTACCTCTGGAACCGGGACCTCGGTTCTTATAGGATATGAAAGAGAAACCAGAACTGATGGTTCCAAATGCTTTTCTTGATTATGGGTTCCAAACTCCAACCCTGGTGAATTACACCATGAGAGTTTGGAAGCCCAAAGGGCTTGGAGTAATCTGGTAAGAGCCAACTTGGCCCATTACAGGGGTGAAGCTCTCCCAATGCTGGTTTGCTCTTCCACAATACTAGAACTCGTGACCTTGCTTAAGGGGAACAAGTGCCCAACCACTTAACCATCCAAGGTTCCAAAATCCAGCCTTTAGCCAACACCTTTTTAGAAGAAGCCGAAAAAAGAAGAAGACCTGGAACCAAAACTGAAACTGTTGTAGCATCGATGCAAAACTAGTGGAATCTGAACCAGAGGGGAGCCGGTTCAGATCTGATTCTAGGTTTCGGTGGAGCTGGCCAGCTCTAGATGTGGGCTTTGGAGCTTTCTTCAAGTTAAATTCATCAAAGAATTGCTTCCTACTCCTCCGGATCTAGTTTGGATTCTGATCATTGTGGATATTCAAGTTCGGGTTCGGGTTCTGGTGCCACGGTTTGGTCTATGCACGAGTTTGGAAAATATGGACACATTTGGAAATGTAGTTGGAAGGTTTGAAAAGGAATCACATCTGGCGTGGAATCTCATTAAAAAAACCCAGAGGCGTTTTTCACATTTGGCCCATCGATCCCCGCAAATCAAGGAAAGCGGCAGCGCGGACGATCGTTATACATTGCCGACGGCAGTAAGTATCTGGTGAGCCCCCGTCTCTACCCAAATTTCCTGTTAGTCTCATACGGAGATAAAATCCGCTAGAGATTGCGAAGAAGTAGTTTCTTTCTTTGGGGGAAAACTTTGTTGGTAAGTTGAGAGCTATGCTAATGGGCTGACTTTAATCCGTGCGGGGAACTCTTGGAAATCTGTTGCTCGATATATCGATGTCTTTTCTTCCTTTATTCTATGCTAAACTTGGGATCGGTGCTTCTTTCTAGAGTTCTTCGTCTGTGTTTCCGATCTTTGGAGTCGCGTGGTCCCTTTTTTCTCCAGTTGCGTTCCGTTTTCGTGGGTGGTTTTATTTCTTTGCTCTCGTTCTTCCGTGTCTAGTTTCAATCCGTGTGTGTGAGAGTGTGCAAATTAGCTATTCGTTTTGGCGGGTTATTATGGTATCTTTGTTGCCCTTCTTCTCCTGTGTATACTTTCAGCCTCCCTCTCTTGTTTTCGTGTGTATGGCGGGGAGGAAGGTTGTATTCCTTTTATTTTTTTCCTGATAGGGAAGGTTCCAGGCTGTATTATTGCTCAACTCGTTCATGCTGTTTCTGATTCTTGTTAGTATTATATCTAATTACTGGGCTCTATTGATGATTGCCTTCCAGTACTTTTAGAAAATATTTTATTTTTCGTCTTAACCGAGTAAGCAAATGGGTGATGGCATCTTTGCGTACAGAGTTTCTGAAAAGTTTTCTTGTATTACTACCTTTGAAATATTATTTATATGGGCCTAGATGATAAGAAAAGAGATTTTTTCTTGGTAATATTCACCTCTTTGAAATATTATTTACGTGGGTCTAGATAGTAAGAAAAGAGATTGTTTACTTGGTAATATTCACTATTCATCCAATTTAGGATTGAAAATATGGAAACAAAAGAAAACACGATCCTTTTTTCTGGAAATATTTTTATCAGCAGTCTTCGATGACATGATGGTTTATCAAAAAGCCTTGTAATTTTTAGTAGCATTAGAAGCACATAAATTTTAGTTTTCATTCACTATTGCCTTCCACATGGTTAATTGATTAGTCTAAATAAATACCATGTATTTTGTTCTGCAGTCTAACATATGTATATATGCCTGTTATAGAATTCCTCAGAAAGTTGTTTAGCTGGCATTAACTCGAATGATATTGCTTTTTTTTTTTCTCCTTGGTTGGTGTTGTTTAGTGGAATGAAGACCTTTAGTTTTGTGGCTTCTTCGTTTATATCTATACTCATCACTGTTTTTCTTGTGAAGTCCTATAGTAAACGCCTGCATTGTTTATGAGTTGGCCGCAATGAGTGATTCTTTTTATTGGTGGTAGTTGCTTGTAGATTACAATTTAACATCTGTGTGCTTGTAATAGTCTCAAATGATACTCTTTTGGTTGATAATTAAATAGTAAAGATTACCTTGGAAGTGTTCAAAATTATTCTAATTATCTGAAATAAAAAATTAAAATATTGAGCACATTACCCGTTTATTAATCTATATGTGTGGTGAATATTGTATGAAAATCCATTTGAATGATCTCACTGAGAATTTCAAAAATTTGTGTCGCTTTCCCAAATAACTTTCTCCAAATTGGTGATATTCTTTCTTTAAATTGCAATTTCATTTGCACACTTTTTGTTATTAAGAAGCCTGGATTAAATCCTTACTCCTTAGAAATTAGGTTAACATGATAGGTGTCAGAATTTCTGCCATTATATGTTATATTGTGGGATAACAACAAAGTTACTTCCATATAACCGGGAGTAATGTTGACAAATCATCCTTGCTTCTTTTGGTTCCTCAAAGTCTATCTATTGCTGATGTCTAGCTTAATGGGCATGTAATTATACTGTGAGATCTCAAGCACTTAGTCAGGAGCATTTTCATACTTACTACATGCACCACATTGTTGGTTTTATTTATCTTGTCATTTAGTGAATTGGCATACGTCTTCAAGTATAATTTTTCTTGTGTGTATTGTCTCATTTTATGCCTTAATGAGAGGATTGTCATAGCTAGCACTGCTTGACTGATATAGTGTTGAATAAAAATGGGAGTCCGCTGCCCCACATGAAATCTCTTTTCAAGTGTCTTCTATTTCCATGGTCTCTACTAAATGAAATTTAAAGATCTTAGAATTTCATGTTTGTTATTATATGCATGTTCACGTTTCTGGCAACCATTCTTTGGGTATATTGGTCTGCCACTAGCTGTTTAATAACAAGTGCATTTTCTCATTTGAGTGAGCAATACTATACTGAGGATATTTGGATCTCACAAATTCTTGTTACTTTTTGAAGCTGACATACTACCGTGTTTTGTGCTAAAGATATGCATAAATCTTTTCATTTTATGCACACAATACAATAGTAGGAGATAATTATATCTGAAATAGAAATGCATAGATGAAAATCATGCTCGTTTGTAAGCAATCTGTATGCACGTTTTGACTATGATTACTTTTGACATGCTAAGAACACTTTCGTATCTGTTTTCAGGTTCCTTGGCACAATGGCTGTAGGTCAAGCTGGACGGATTGCCATTCCAATGGCAATAATTGGAATTCTGTCGTTCATATTGGGAGTAATTGCGGAGAACAAGAAGGTTTCCCTTTTATGAGCTTCTGAAAAATAGTGATTCTTGATTTATTCTCTGTACTCGAAGCATCAATTTTGTACCTTCATTGTTTGTAGCCATATGCCAGATTATGGCAAACGAGGTTCATATCACATGCATGGCCACATGAGAATAAAAGGAGAAAATGGAAAAGGAAGATAACCTCACGTTTTCTGACGATAGACCTTTGTGCTTACTTAGATCACAAGATTTACATTATTTTCAGGTTTCTGTGTACTCAAATAAATTATGATTCCTCTTGTTTTTTCAGATTAATATCTTTCTGACTTCATGAAGTGTGCTCGATTTGCGGATTTTGCTTTTGTCTTTAATTGCATCAGTTACCTCTTATTTAGTTCCTGTAATATGCTTCATATTATGTGCTTCGAGTTGAGAACTGGAAAGTTCTAAGATGTTTTTCTAAAAATGGTTAAATGCTAAGTGTTGGTCTTTGGTCTGTTTATTGTACATTGCATCTTATGATGCAATTTAGGCGCCGTCAAGTTTGTGAGCCTTGGGCAGTTATTTTTCCTAATAGGATCATAGATATAGGTTTAGCTTCTTGGAAATTATTCTCTGAAACTTGTGGTATAAATTATTGTGTAGCCACAGTTTCCCTACTATAAACTGTTTCGCATGTGCAAAGGTAGCTTGTGTCCAAGGCTAAAGTGGAAACTGGATTTTACTTGTAAGTGTGGCAAGTTGCTTATACGTTTGGTTAGAACTTTAGTCTTGCATACCGGTGTAAAGCATGCCATGTTGCAACTCATTAGGTTTTACACTACCTGTGTTAAACTAAAAATTGCTGAAACTCAGCCTTTGTCTGTATCCATGAAAATATTTTAAGCATAACTTTGAAGAAATCTTCTTATACAAGCTGATGCGTGTAAAATTTTATAGTTTTGACCAACGCCATGAAGTAAACAATTGATCATCCTTGAAAATTTAAATACTTGCACAAACAAATGCAGGATATTCTTGCTTAAGTGTTGTGCCTGGAAATGGTTTGGTGCTTCCACTAGTTTGAAGTTTGAAATCTTCCGGCTGATATGTATTGTTCTAGACCATAAATGTTAAGCAGCGACAGCTGATGAACTTGGAAATATGTGCATGAGTCATTGTTTAGGTTACTGTCTTTTATTTTTTCTTATTGTTTGTCTCATTTTACTTTTTGCTTGGTTAGCATGGAGATCTAGGGCTGATAATCTGGATTTTTTTTTACAATGATCTTCCTTGTTCGTTGGTTGTCAAACTTTTCAGCCTGCACTTGGAGAAGTGATCACATTAAAGGATGGTGTTGTTTGCAAATTTCCTAGTGATCCCACGGTTGCATTGGGGAGCGCATCGTTTCTTCTTCTTGTGTTCTCCACTATTCTTGGCTTGGTTGCTGTGTTCCACCCATACAAAGGAAAGTCGATTCCAGCAGCAGGCCTGTTTCGCAGCACCACTCTCTTCGTGTTCTTCATCATTTCAATGTGAGTTCTGCACTCCTGCGTTACCTTCACTATTCAAATATTTTACATATACCATACCTCATATTTCCAGGAATTAGTTACTTACGACAATTTTTTATGGTTATACGGCTACCAAAGGGCCAACGAGATGGATATTCTTATCATAACCAATTTAGGTTTGTCAATAACAAACAATAACAACTAAGCCTTTTTCCATACTAGATGGGGTCGGCTACATGGATTCTTTATATCCACATAGCCCTATCATGTGCCATGTTAGCAGTTAACTCAATATAAACTAGATCTTTCTTTATTGTTTCTTTCCAATACTTTTGTGGTTGTCCTCTTCCTATTTTAACATGTTCACAATCTAGTTTTTCATATCTTCATAAGGAGTGTTCTTGGGTCGTCTTTCTACATGTTCAAACCACCTTAAACGATTTTTCTTCGTTTTATCCTCTATTGGTGCTACTCTTAATTTGTTTCTAATAACCTCATTATGTATACGTCTTTCCTTTATGACCACTCATCCATCTCAACATCTTCATTTATGCTGCAGACCTCTACTGTACATGTTGATTAGCACTCACAACCCTAATTGCTGCTCTATAATATTTACGTTTCAACTTTAATGATATCTTCTTATCACATAGAATAGCTGATACCCCTTTCCATTTTAACCACAACAACAACAACAACTAAGCCTTTTCCCATACTAGACGGGGTCAACTATATGGATTTTTGTTTCCACAGAGTCCTATCATGTGCAGTGTTAGCAGTTAACTCACAATAAGTATTGCTTGATCATTTTTTTTGTTTCTTTCCAACACTTTTGTGGTTGTCCTTTACTTCTTTTAATACTTTCAAAATCTAGTTTTTCATACCTTCTTATTGGTTATTCTTTTGATCTTCTTTCTATATGTCCAAACCATCTTAAACGATATTCTCTCATTTTATCCTCTATTGGCTATGTAACACTAGTGCGGGTGCGGACATGGGTGCGGGTGCGAGATACGGCAAATTTCAAAAATTTTAGGTGCAGCGACACAACTAAGGTATATAATATAATATTATATATATAATATTCAAGCTAGAATTAGTGAGACATCAATTAACATAAGTATATGACGACACAACTTATTTTTCAAAATAATTATACCTTTGCTGATCTAGATCCACCACAGGTACATAATACTTCTTGTTATTGGATTTAAGTAATATTCAAAGAACTCTCGCTATCAGTTAGAATACAAAAGCTTTTGAAAAAAGTTTGAAGCATTCCTAAAAATATCAATTCCTGGTGAAGTTTTATATTGTTGATGTGGCTTTTGCATCAATAATAGATTGTTATTCATCAATAATTTTAATGGCTTGCTTCTTATTTTATGCTAAAGTCCATTGTAGATGCACCCAATTGTGATGTATTGATGCAAAAGTCGAGTTAATGAACAGTTGCCTCCACATTCACCTCATGGAAATAAATATACACGAATCTGCTTTCCAAAGTTAACTGTTAGTATGACACAATATAAAACACAAATGGCCAACTAAGAATTGATCTTAGTATACGAGAAAATATTGAACCAATGGTGAAATAAGAATTTAATTCTACTTAGTTAACACCACTTAACGTGAGATAAGGCATGGTTCTGGACTGACTTCAGTGGCCTCTAAGGTATCTTCTTCTTCAGTTCTGCCATCTCCATAAATGGTATGCCCGAGCAAAAAGCTCCATACTGACCGCCACCATGATTCCCCCCAAAAAATGTGAAGATGGGCACCCATGTAAGAGTTTTTCTTGGTCCAGGGGAGTACACCATCCAAATGGCTATCATGCAATCTATCAGCATGAACACCACTGATTCCAAAATCAACAATCCTGATATTCTCCGGAGAAGAATAAGCCCAAACCTTGTTAATGGAAGGAAGGCAAACTGTATGATAACTATGGCAAGTGACGTGAGCAAGGCTGCGAAGCTGCAGATGACGAAGACGTTGAAGGAAGCTGTGGTACTCATAATAGTGTGGCCGACGAGATGGCCATCTTGGTACACACCACCCGGTGGGCTTACTATTGCAGAAAATGTTAATGTCGAGATGAGAATTGCAATCACCACCATTATGTTTTGAGAGTTTCAGAGTTCTTTGTCAGGAGCATCACTGTGACTCCAGATTTGAAGTTCCTGGCTAGTCTTGGCATTGGTTTTCAAAAGGACGGAGATCATGTGATAACACCATGGATTTGGGAGTACTCGTTGATGGCTATATTAAGTGTAATTTTCCTAGCATCGTTGAGGAAATTAGGGCTAACCAACTTCTCCTAAAGAATGAACATCACCAACTGCAATTTTATAATAAGAGAAAACACTATTAAACTTGTAAGCTTTTGAATTAAACCAAATGAAAATGCTTAGGATTAGAGGCCACAGACAAACGCACAGAGCTGCAGAGGAACAAGTACAGAGCCACCGAGGAACAAACGCAGCCGCATAGGAACAAATGCAACATGTTCTTTTTATACCAGACGACTTAAAAAAATGTGTCAAGTATAGACTCTGACATGTTGACCGCACCCGAAATAACGTGCGACATGTTGACCGTGTTTGAAAAACACGACACCTTGTTGGTGTCGCACCAATGTCGGGGCGACACTCCACCTCCTAGAGGTGTCTGCGTGACTTAGTCTATTGGTGCCTTTCCATTTTAACTGACCGGCATTAATTCTATGCGTAACATCTCTATCATTTTTTTTTATCACTTTAAAAATTATTTTTAGGTACTTAATTAAAACTTTCCTTTTGAGGGATGTAATGTGTGCCAATCTTATTCTCAATGTCCTCTAAATTACCGAAATGATCAAACTTGCATTTCTTATATTTTGTTTTTGTTCTATTGAGTCGAGTCAGAAAGCTTTTACTTTCTAACAATTCTCTTTATAGTTCCAATTTCCTATTAACATTTTCCTTCGACTCATCCACTAACACAATGTCATATGCAAATAACATATACCAAGGTACTTTATCTTGAATATGTTTTGTTAATTCATCAATGACCAATATAAATAAATATGGAGTTAAAGTTGTTCCCTAATGTAACTCAATATTAACTTTAAAGGAGTCTGTCATTCCTTCACGTGTCCTCACATATGATTTTGCATCATCATACATGTCTCTTATAAGATTTATGTATGTCAATGAGATACCTCTCTCTTTTCTAAGGTTTTTCAAAGAACATCTTTTGATATTTTATTGTAAGTTTTTTCTAGATCAATAAATATCATGTAAATGTTCTTCTTTTTTGCTCTAAAATGTTCCATAAGACGCTTTAATAGGTGAATCACTTCAATAATAGATCTATCGGGTATGAATCTGAATTAGTTCTCTGTTGTAGTCGATACTTATCTTAATCTACATACGATAATTCTTTCTCATGATTTCATAGTATGACTCATTAATTTGATACCTCGATAATTCATATAATTTTGAACATCTCACTTGTTTTTATATATTGGTATAAGTGTACTCGCTTTCCATTCCTCGAACATCTTTTGGGTTCTCCATATTTCGTTAAATAGTAGTGTGAACCAAGTGGGCTCAAATTTTTTGAGGATTTTTCATACTTCGATAGGAATATTGTCTTGTCTTATCCTACTGATTTACTGACCTTAATATAGTTAAGAGCCTCTTTGATTTCATTCTTTTGAATACGCTGATAGAAATTAAGGTTTATATACTTTTATGATTTGGCTATGTCTCCTAAGTTAATACTATCATATGTATTTTCACTAAAAAGCTTATAGAAATAATTTTTTCTTTTATTTTTGATATCATCATTCGCCACTAGAATCTTTTCATCCTCATATGCATCTGACAAAAGTAATATCCTTAGTTTTCTTATCTCTAGCCTTAGCTATCCTAAAAATATCTCGTTCACCATAAATTGATCAAAAGCCGTAGCAAAATTTAAAATCTCCCTACACTTTCCCAAAACCATAGTTTTCATGAGTAACTTAATATCCTAATGCATCTTTACCAATATGTCTATTTAAGTCTCCTTCCAAATAAATCTCTTTGTGAAATTCTTTGAATTACCTTTTCTAACTCCTCTAAAAAAACCTTCTTTATGCTATCTTCTAATCATACTTTGGGTGCATAAGCACAAACTATATTCAAAGCCTCTACTCCTAACACTAATTTCACTATCATAATTCAGTCACCATATGATTGTATGTCTACTATACTATCCTTTAAATCTTTATTTATAATAATACTAACTCCATTTTGAGCCTTTTTTTCTCGAGTATCATAATTTAAAACCTTTATTCTTAATCTTCTTTGCTTTTCTGCATCTCACTTTGTCTCTTGTAAACATAGAATGTGAATCTTTTTCCGAGTCATGGTATCTACCACCTCCATTAACTTGTCAATTAATGTTCCGATATCATATTCATGAACTTTTGAGGCTATTAACTCTGTAGTTACAATGCATGATATCCATGCTCTCCCAATGCAAGGACCTTTCATCTCAATGTTTCTTGACATGGACATAGGGCTCATCTCTAAAATGTTGGCTGAGCATGAGACTGTGACATGCATGCATCCCTGCTGCATTGAAAATAGATCTCGTGACTCTTTTACATATCTTCTTGCAGTGACATTAAGGTTGCTGTAGGCACAGATTTGCACAAACGTGCAGATAACACATGCCCCTTGGTTTACGAGTAGGTTTAGATCGTGAACATTTTAGAAGAGGAGGAGAAAGGCCTTCGAACATGATCTTTCCTTTTTTGATTTAAATGCTAATATGGCACATAATTGAACTCTATGGCGATATGTCCTGCTAGAAGATAGGGGCACTGAAAATTCTTGTAGCCGAGTCCACTTATCACGGGAAAAGGCTTGTTTTTGTTTTAGTCTAGTGTTCTTTCTTTGCTCCAAATCGTCACTTATGCATATGGTACTTCATATTGTGGTTGACCTTATACTGGAAGGCTTTTCTTGTGAATGTGTGCAAATTTTCTTGCATTTAGTTGAGAGTTTCCTGTGTGCTGTGCCCAGGGCTGTCTCCCTCCTTGCTGGAGCTCTTATGTTGTGGGCTACCGCCCAGGAAAGCATTCATACACACAATACGTTCCACCAAGATCCCAACTACACATGCCCGACCGCAAAGACGGGTCTCTTTGGCGGTGCTGCATTTCTGGCCCTTGATTCAACCCTGTTTTGGTTGATCTGTCAAATGCTGACGATGAACTCCAGAGCAGACTATGAAGAGGAGGAAGATCTCAAGGGTGATTACGGTGAAGTTCTTACCACAGATTTGCCGGCTGGAGAGACCGGGCACCAATTTCCCAAGGTGTAAGTTCGGTACATGACCCAAGGTTGGTTTAAAGTTTGCCTCCTATAGGATTCGTGATTCCCTTAAGTGAATTATCCGTATTTCTTTTGTTGCCAATCTGGTAAATCTCTGAACTCCATTTGTTTTAGCTATTACGGTTATCTGTGCTCTCATTTGTGATTAATGTGAATAAACGTCTAGTTTTAGTGCGATCTAAGGTCTGGTAAGGTTGTGAAAACTCCTTTATCCCAAATGTAGTTAAGACATTCTTTAATCTTTCTCGTTTTTCCTCATTTTTTTTTATGTTGAACCCTTCAAAGGAGGGGTACCGAAGCCCAACTGGAGGAAACCATAACGCATGGTCCTGCTTGCTCGCAGTTCAATTCTTATATGACA
The DNA here is from genome assembly GCA_036023115.1 of Brasenia schreberi. Lineage (NCBI taxonomy): Eukaryota > Viridiplantae > Streptophyta > Magnoliopsida > Nymphaeales > Cabombaceae > Brasenia > Brasenia schreberi. The sequence continues at coordinate 3,017,376 of JAYKKT010000065.1, forward strand.
AAAGATTGAGCAAAACTCTGATTAGAGATTCATGTAATTGGAGAAGGCTCGGTTTTGTGCTTCTTTCCTTTTCCAACCAATTCCACCATCCTGATACTAACGGGCCACCGGAAGTGCAGGGAGCGAGATGACTAGCGCATGGTTTGGTTTCATGAGTAGTTGAAGATTGCAGAACAAGCTAAATGAATCGAAATGCCATTGGATCAGCAGAACGAACAATAGCGAATTGCCAAAGAATTTTACCTTTCCAAAGGTAGTTGACAAAGGTCACTGCAGTAATCTAGAAAATTTGGTGTCATAGCCCGACACCCATTATTGCGTGTGATGACCCTTTTTTTTGGGTGGATGCTAATGTAAACTTTTTGGGCTGTGTTCATGGGGTTTTCTTGAGTTGTTTCTGAAATTGCAACTGTCAAATAAAGATCGCCGGTTCAAAGCTGGACCGGCAGTTCCAACGGGAACCAAACCAGGCCGTGAACCCACCAGAACCGAGATGGGTCAAACTGGACCCAGAACCGGATGTTCAGCCACTTCTATTAGTTTCAAAAAAATTTCAATTTTTTTTATTGAATTTCATAGTTTTTGGCACTTTGGAGCTCGAACAGGAACCGGAACTAGAATTAACCTGGTTCTGCTTCATCCCGGTTCTTGGTTCTAGGCAAACTGGAAACGGCCATCCCTACCATCAAATACTTGTCCTAATTTGGGTCATCTTTCTTGCTATATAACTTTGCAAGGGTTTGTGGCTTTCCATATGGATTCCTCCAACAAAGACCAACATGAAACCTAGTCCGAAGGTCCTGTTATGGGCCTGTAGGCTCACTTCTGGACCTAGCTGCTTTAAGTGGTGGCTAGAGCCAATACATTTTGGTTGGCTGTGATCTTTCCGGCACCAGCAGCACCACTGTTAAAGAAGGCATGGTTAAGGTTCCGGTAAGGAACTGCCCGCCTTGTGGAATTTGTGAAACTCATTGATTTTTTCAATCCTGCAACCCCATAAAATGAAGTTCAATGCTGCCAAAGTTTAGTATTTTTCTTCTGGTGAGTTGAAATGGTTCCACTTTAGTTCTTAAACTAGCCCATTCATAAATGGCTCTCAGAAAGAGAGACTTTCTTTTTAGTTTGTGTGAATTATCATATTCTTGGGCATTTCTCTTTCTTTGCGTCAATTATAGAGCCGGCTGAAGTACTGGTCCTACCCAGAAAGTCCGGCCATGCAACTGGCCCTAGGGGTGTTTGATTACAAGGCCAGGCCTGCAGAACTGTCACTGCAGACCCAGGGTAAATGGGTAAGGCACTGCTTTTTACAGCACATTGAGGCCCATGTTTAATTATGAATCCTGAGCCTACAACAGTTTCAGTTCCGTAAGCCCAAGCCTCGTAATTAAATACCCCAAAATATTACTGAAGTACGAATCAGGCCTCCTTCTATTTCTACAGCAGACCGGTTCACATAGGTAGGTCTGCTTGCCTGGGTTAAACTCGAAACCTGATCTGCCGCAGCACACCGGGCTTTATCCAGGATCGATCACATAGGTCTGCTTGACCAGACTGAGCTCTTGGCACCAAGCTAGCTATTTCTTAGCAGTTCTCTAGTGGAACGAATCTGCTATAAGAAACCAATTGAATAGGCCAAGAACGCACGAAGAATTCATAATTTCCACATCCAGGAAGCAACCATGATCGTTCTTCTCAGTAGTTTACAAGCATGAGGCAGAAGTCTCACTTTATAAACCGACGCAAAATCTCACTATCTAAAGAATCAAACATCAGCTAAGAAAGAGAAATACATGACAATCCGGCCCAATATCATGAAAACTCGACACGCATGAGGAAACCATAGAGAAGTATTGGCGTTCACCTTGTAAGCTGTCAATCTGTTGAACTTTCATCATGGGCATTGGCTTTAAAAAATGTCTATATCCGATCAGCAGCATCAACATGTAAGCCTGAGATGAGATGCACCTTATCTGGATCTTTCTACAATTTATCTGGCAATCTCTCTCATTAGCCAATCCAGACTAGCATATGCGAAACACAGTACTAGGAAGGATGGAACTGCAAACAGAATGGTGATGAGAATGCAGAGAGCCAGGATTGCAACACTAGCAGGTATGACATAGAGAACGACTGAAAGAAGCACGACAACAAGCGGGAACTTAGCTGCCACATGCATGAAGGCGGCCAATGATTTGCGCAGCCACTCATGTAGGCTCTCTGTGTTCAAACAATTGCGAAGCTGATGGGCCAGAACCGAGCTTCGACCAGGCTGTCTGCGAGGTGCATGAGGAGCTCTTCTGCTGTGGTTGTTAATGTTACTGATGGAGATGCGGGTGCTACCCCAAGACGATTTCGTCCCACCATCCTCATGAAGAGGAGGGAGAGATTTCAGACCGTCGTTGTTGATGCTCTCGACCATCCAGAGTAAGAAAAAATTCTTGCGTGGAAATCTGAGGTGTCCGTTCCAGATGAGGCGGAAGCATAGCAACTGACACCACGGGCAAGAGATGAATAGAGGCAGCCGGACGGGAAAGGTAGGGAATTTCACAACAGCACACTGCAAACCCAAGACACAGTTTTTGCAAAGAGTGTGGCCACACCACAAAACATAAGGAATGTTCTCGACTATGTTGAATGATTCCCAACAAATAGGGCATTCAAGGCCTTCCTCTCTGCTGCTACATGAGGAAGCCTCATCATCTGAGCAATCAGAGGCAGCCATACTAGGTTTCACAGACTTATTGTATGATCCAAGGCTTCCGGATATTAAATTTGAAGCAAATCTCCACATAGTGACAGCTTATGATCAGGATAACGGAAGGCACTTTGATGCCGGAATACAAATAAGCCTACTGCATTATTCGTCACAGCACATGAAATATACACATGAGGAAAATAAGTGTTAAAATTGACGAAGAAAAGAACAATTTAGAATATGATGAGAACACCAAAAGAATTTGAATAAACTGCAAGTAGAGTTTCTCTGAGGAAAATCTTAGATTATTAATAACAAAAGAAGAAACAGAACAAAAACTTTGGGAACCAAACAAAGTGGAGCGATCAAGAAACTCATGTTTCAGGGTTGTGAGTGCACATGATGGAACTGAAAACATTGCAGATCCCTAGGTTCGGAAAATCAAAGCTCTGATAATCCAGAAAACTACTTCACTTACACTTGTGCTTATACAATAAGCAAAACAAGGTAAATTGCTTAAATATAGCAAGAACCCTATCATTTTCTTGATGACGAATTGGACCACTCCTTAACTAAGAATGGTGCATTACCTCAAATGGTAGAAACATACATACAAACAATTCAAATACATACACCAGACAAAAAGAAAAAAGTGAAGGATCTGCTACATTCAGGTTATTGCATGGCTGAGTTTTGGGTGAATTTGAAACTTGGGCAACCTCTCTCTCTCTCTCTCTGCATGTGCATCTGTGTGCATGCATGTGTGCATGAGTGAGCACATGCACTGACCTCAAGTATCATCTAAAACGTGCTAGATGAAAACTAACCAAAGGAAAGTTAAGTAGCATCACCACATTTACAGAAAAATCTACAGAGGTTTTATCCGATAAGCAAAACAAAGTGAAAAACTTAAATGTTGCAAGAACTCAACATCCAATGACAATTATGGTGCTGCATAATAAGCTTGGTACATTGCAACATACCTCAAAGTTTAGCAACAGCCAGACAAATGATCCCCGTACATACTCCAGAACACAAAAGGAAGGAAAACAAGATGCAATATATTCATGTAATTGCATGGTTGAGTTTTGGGTGAATTTGAAACTTGGGAAACCACTCTCTAACTATGTGTGTGTGTGCCGTGCATGACGAGGTCACGCACTAACCACAAGCACAACATGAAGCATTCTTGATGAAGGCTGACCAAAATGAAGTTTAGCACCTCCACCACATTTATAGAAAATTGCCAGCCACAAATTGGAAAAGAACGCATGAGCTAATGTTTAATCTTTCGGGTATTTTCCATTTCCAAAGCCAGGTTAAAGATCCTGCGATGATGCCATTTAATTTCAGTTTCAAATGTAGTTGAAATTGGATCATCTTATCTTAGATCAAGAAGTACACCGAAGATGGGATCCAGAATTCACTGGGTTCAACAATAACTCCAAGTACACATGCACCATCACTAAAAGTAAAAGGGAAAACCCCTGCACATAAAAGCAGTTGAAATGAAAGGGGCTTCAGCTAAGGAGCAGGTAAGAAAAAGAGTTCGTTATGTGGAGTTCAACTATTGTTGCTTTGAGGAAGCCAAGGGTGCTATAGAAAGCCTCCAAAGAATTTAGGAAGACGATAAAATAGGAGTTCAAAAAAGAATAACATACTGCATTGAAGAATTTATGTCTACAAGATTAGTTTACCAAATCCAAGCCCATTTCTTCTCATACTCAAATTCCTTCCTCCACAACAAGAAGGCAACAGGAATTGTTACTACCACCCCATACAGCTATTCCTGAACACAACCAAATTCACAAGGCAAGTATCCACGATATGAAGGGTTGAATATGAAAATGTTTGCTCATATTACATGCTAAAAGGTACCATCCATAACATTGGAGGAAATCTTGTGACATGGTTCTTCATGCAACTATTCCAAAACACTTATTCTAGACAGTTTAAACTTTCTACTATAGAGGCAAACATTTTAACTTTCCCGTAAAATACACAGATCATTTATCCACAATTTCCCTCTCCTTGTATACCATGGCTATTGTTGTGTGTTTCATTTGCAACAATAAAGTGCACTTCGTCTTTTAGGTGCTTGATGCATGAATATTTAAGTTCGCATTTCCGATCAACCTGGAAGGAAACCGATATTGCATTTTGTTTTCCAATCTGTGTTAATACCTAAGAATGTAAGTTATGATCCATCTGCAACGACCCGGCTATCCACGTCAAAATCATAAATTTCCAATTGTGGATGGGCGCAAAAGGACTAAAGCCATAGTTCTGATTGCCGTGCAACTAATGGATTATGAGAAACACAAATCACAAGTTAACGGTACAAGTGTTTTTACAAGGAAGAAGATGCAATCCAGCTACCAAACCAAAATTCGTGATAGATGCACAATTCACTATTCATACACTTGAAGCAGATAATAGAATGCATATAATTTGGAAACGAAAAATTCAAGTATGGTTCAGAAGAAATGAATCATGGGCTAATTAAAAAAGGTTGCACAATTCAGAAATGTGTGCATGCAGTTGAAGAGTAGCCATACATAAAAAGGAAGAAGATCGAACCGTTATACATGATAATCAGATAAGATCGGCGATAAATTTCTTCCACGGGAGCGACAATCCAAAATTTGAGAAATTTGTAGCTCTTAGAACCTTAAAAAGTCTTTGAGAGTTTCCATATCCAGAATTTGGGGTGGAATTAGTTTTCCCGCACTCTTAGTTTCCCAAAAGAAAATCTCAAACTCCGGGCTACCAACACATTTTCCAAGCTTCAGGGCACCGGAAATCTAGCGCCGACGTTGTTCTCCAAGTTATCTACCTTTTTCGTCGGAGCACGGCCCAAAAGCCATGCCGGTTGTGCTCGTTTTCCAAGCTGTCCCTTATGGAGGAACCTAAAACCTCAGGATGCTGTTCCTCATTCCCAGTTTTTTCCTCGCGCCCGGGACAAAAGTACTTCGAATTTCTTACGGTTCCGAGATTTTCCAGATTTAAGAAGAACAATTCAGGAATAGTTTCGGTACCTCATCAAAGTCATGTCCTGCTCAATCGCATCTTGTCCTGCCAATGAGGATGATGATGGGTAGTTTCCAGACGGTGAAGAGAACAAGAACAAGAAAAGAGGGAGAGAGAAGGGAGGATCTCCCACCGGCAATGGCGGACGGTCAGTTGCTCAGCAGGTTTGACCGGTGAACCGTTTCGTAGCGATCAATTAGAAATTAGAATCTGGAAGAACGACACGATAAGATGAAAAACCTAGAAGCAAGTCCTACCGCGGCACGTCAAATCGCTTGCAAACACACATGCACACCAGATTTAGTGCGGGACACCACACCACAGCAAAGGCCTCCATGGAATTGAAAATTCTGTCCCCCTCTCTGCACGTCATCTGGTTACAATTGTTAATAATGTTCAGGCCTTATTTGCGTCATGTCATCATGTTTTCGTGTAAAAAGCCAGTCAAGACCTTTTTGGGTTCGTGGGAGAGCAGGAACACGGAAAGTTAAGACTCTCAAGTAAAGTAAACGAGATGGCCATACAGTCAGTCATCAACAGGTGAACCAAAAACGATCTCAGAACAAGCCATGCCTTTGCCTCTAATGATGAGCACCATTCAAGATTGCGCGAGAAACCTTTGAACCACCTACCAAGCACATTTCGGTTTCAAAGAATTTCGATCCACGATACGAATGCCTTAAGAAAGAAAGATAGATAAATTAAACTAAAGTTCTTGATTGCCACATCGATTTATACGAAAGCTCTTTTATGAGGTAAGTACCGATGTTCAATGCTATCGAAATGCTGGTTTTGAAGAAAAATCTGAATTTCTTAATTATGTGTTTCATGAACATCAAAAGGTATAAATTACCACAAATGAATTATTGTAAGTGTACTACTAAGAGAAACAAGTTTAAGATTGGGTTAAGTGAAATGATATCAATATCATACGGGTGATATGATTAATGTTTTACTATAAAATTTTGGGTTGCTTACGTACATGTAGGAAGAAGCTTTGAATAGGACTTGCCATATTACGAATATATTTTCTCGTAAACATAAAAAAATAATCTTTTTGAACTTTACAAGCCTTTTTCCATACTAGACGGGGTCGGCTACATGGATTCTTTGTTTCCACAGATCCCTATCGTGTGCCATGTTAGCACTTAACTCACAATAAGCTAGATCATTCTTTATTGTTTCTTTCCAACACTTTTGTGGTCGGCCTCTAGCTCTTTTAATACTTTCCAAATTTAGTTTTTCATATCTTCTTACAAGTTCTTTTGATCTTCTTTCTATATGTCCAAACCATCTTAAACGATATTCTCTCATTTTATCCTCTATTGGTGTCACTCCTAATTTGTCTCTAATAACCTCATTATGTATACAGTCTTTTCTTGTATGACCACTCATTCATCTCAACATCTTCATTTCTGCCACAAACATCTTTTGTACATGTTGATGATTAAATGCCCAACACTCAGAACCATAAAACATGGCAGGCGTAATTGCTGCTCTATAATATTTACCTTTTAACTTTAATGGTATCCTCTTATCACAAAGAATACCTTATGCTCCTCTCTATTTTAACTAACGAACATTAATTCTATGCGTAACATCTCCATCAATTCTTCTATCACTCTGAAAAATTGACCATAGGTATTTAAAACTTTCCTTTTGGGGATGTAATGTGTGCCAATTTTAATTTCTATGTCATCTGAGGTAACCAAATGATCAAACTTACATTTCATATATTCTGTCTTTGTTCTACTAAGTCGAAGGCCTTTGCTTTCTAATGTTTCTTTCCATAGTTTCAATTTTCTATTAACTTTTTCCTTAGACTACACTAATACAATGTCATCTCCAAATAACATACATCAAGATACTTCATCTTGAACATGTTTTGTTAACTCAACAATCACCATTATAAATAAGTATGAACTTAAAGTTGATCCTTGATGTAACCCAATATTAACTTCGAAGAAGTCTGCCATTTCTTCATGAGTCCTCACACATATTTTTACACAATCATACATGTCTCTTATAAGGTTAATGTATGTCAATGGGATGCCTTTTTTTTTTCAAAGTTCTCCAAAGAACCTCTCTCGGTACCCTATCATAAGTTTTTTCTAGATCAATAAATATCAGGTGAAGGTCTTTCTTTTTTACTTTAAAATGTTCCATAAGACGTCTCAAAAGGTGAATCGCTTCAATAGTAGATCTGCCTAGCATGAATCCAAATTGGTTCTCTGTTGTACTTGATACTTGTCTTAACCTACGTTCGATAATTCTTTTCCATAATTTCATAGTATGACTCATTAACTCGATACCTCGATAATTCACACAATTTTGAATGTCTTCCTTGTTCTTATATATGGGTATAAGTGCATTTGCTCTCCATTCCTCGGGCATCTTTTAGTTTTTCCATATTTCATTAAATAGTCTTGTGAGCTTTCTCCTAGTATTTTCCAAACTTCTATAGTAATATTATCTGGTCCTACCGATTTACCACCCCTCGTATGTTTAAGAGCCTCTTTGACTTCATTCTTTTGAATACGTCGGTAGAAATTGTGGTTTATATACTTTTCTAATTTGGCTAACTCTCCTAAGCTAATACTAATATCTTTATTTTCATTAAAAAGCTTATAAAAATAGTTTTTCCATCTATTTCTTATATCATCATTTGACACTAGAATTTTTTCATCATCGTCTTTGATGCATATAACATAATTAAGATCTTTAGTTTTCTTATCTCTAGCCCTAGCTATCCTAAAAATATCTCTTTTACCCTCTTTTGAGTTGAGTTTTTTATGTAAATCCTCTCAAATTTTAGCTTTTGCTTCACTCACGGCCTTTTTCGCTTCATAGCCTCTAAAGTTTCACTAGTTTTCTTAGCATAATGTAATTTGTAACATGCCCTCTTTGCCTTGATTTTATTTTGCACTACTTCACTCCACCACCAAGCTTCTTTTTGTACCGGTACACCTCCTTTAGATACACCTAACACATATTTCGCCATTTTCCTAATATGTATAGTCATATTGTTCCACATATCACAGGGTGTACCAACATAATTCCAAACATCTCCTTGAAGGACTTTTTGTTTAAATATGTCTTCTTTCTCGCTTTTGAGGTTCCACCATTTAGTCCGAATAGCTTGATGCACTCTTTTCTTCTTTGTCTATTTTTTATTTGTAAATCCATAACTAAAAGTTGATGTTGGGTGGTTAAGCTTTCTCCTGGAATTACCTTGCAATCTTTACAACACGCTCTATCTTTTTTTCTACAAATAAAGTAATCAATTTGTGTTTGTGATAAGCCACTCTTATAAGTAATTAAATGTTCATCTCGTTTTTTTGAAGATTGTATTGACTATAAAGAGATCAAATGCCATAGCAAAATTTAAAATCACCCTACCTTTCTCATTTATATCCCCAAAACTAAAGCTTTCATGAATCTCTTGATATCCTAATGCCTCTTTACCAACATGTCCATTTAAGTCTCCTCCTAAACAAATCATCTCCCTTTGTGGAATCTTTTGAATCACCTTATCTAACTCTTCCCAAAAAGTTGTCTTTATAATATCTTCTAGTCATACTTGGGGTGCATAAGCACAAACTATATTCAAAACCTCTGCTCCTAACACTAATTTCAATGTCACGATTCGGTCACCGTATCGTTGTATGTCTACTACACTATCATTTAAATCTTTATTTATGATAATACCAACTCCGTTTCGAACCTTTTCTTTACCTCAGTACAATAATTTAAAACCTGTATCCTCTATTTCCTTTGCTTTTTCTCCAACTCACTTTTTCTCAAATATGTGAAATTGTAGAGATGTCTTAAAAAATATTTATCCTTAAACATAAGAGAAAGAAATTGAAACATAAAATTATGAATACCATATTTTTGAGTTATGTGGAAACTAACTATACATACAAATTGTTAGTTGATATATCTAGCATAAACATAAATACAATTGTAGAGCTCCATGATGTTACATTCTTTGAAAATGTGTTTCTTATAAAAATTGGTATACTCCAAAGTGTGTTTTCTAGAGATAATATCTTGGTTGACCCTCAATATGTTATTTCCATATTAGAAGTTTCTAAGGAAATAACTGAACAAAAATGAGTAAACATATTAGGACATTCAAAGACTTTGGAAGTGACTTTATTTTCTTCAATATTGAGGATGATCATGTTACTTTCCAACAACCTATGACCTTATTAGAGGTTTAGTTTTGCAAGAAAATCGTTAATTATAAGATTCAATTAATCCTCTCGATTGGTATTTGAGAATTTGTTGATTTACCTCCTAGTTGCTTTTACAGTAGATTGCAATATAGATGGAATAATCAATAAGTATGAGGTCAGTTTAGTTGCCAAAAGATATACACAAAAGAAAAGAATAAAATAATTTGATTAAGAGTGAAGATACTTTAGTTTTAACTTAATTATTTAGCCGAACCGAATAATTTTTTTTCATTTGGTTAAAGTTTATTAAATATCGGGTCGGGTTTGGTTTTCAATTTAAAAGATTTTTGGTTTTAAATTTTACGTGACTCAAAACCGAAAAATCCGAATCTTTTAAACCCATCAAGAGCCACCTCTGTTGGTTGCCCTAGTTTCTCCTTCTACAATATAGCCCCTCCTCCTTGTTGCCCTAATTTCTCCTACCTTCAGCAACATAGCAAACACCTATAGCATCTTCTTGTAGATTGTTGATCTAAATAGTTTATTGTAATGATGACGGTAATACCAACACCTTTTAGCGACACCGGCTATGATATCATGAATATAAAGGGTTGAAGGTTGATTATGTGGTCATAGCCTCACAAATCTAAACAATGGTGGTCTTTACATATATTACTGGTCTTCCGTATGAGCTTTTAAGAGCATGTATATTTTCGGTTTTATTCTAGATGTTTGATTTATGAAATAGACGTATAGCTTTAACCATGTACCTTGATGTTTTGATTAGGCTCGTAATTGCTGGTTCGCCATATCTTAAGGCATTTGCATATGAATCGAGTGAGAAACTGTCTTTAATTAGACAAAACTGAATAACCAAATCGGACCGAACTAATTTGGGCATGCCTAGGGTAGCTCAGGTGGTTGAGACTAGAAGGTTGTTAGGGCTCCCATTGAACTCAAACTTAGCTCCAATCACATCAGGGATCAAAGGGGTTGTAAAATGTTGGATGAGATCTTGAGTCTTTGTAGTCCCTAGACTATACAAAAATCATGGAATTTGAATCGCAAATATTTGCCGGGTCGATACTTCATTACCGGATACCACATACCCCTCATTGGAGGTGATGTCCTGATCGAAAGGGTCAAGGATTCCTTCTACTAGATCGAATTGACAAGCTAAACATCGAGGTTTATGATTTTTTTTAATCATGCCTTTTCACACCATTTTAAATATGAGTGAGAACGGCTAGCACATGCTCTTGAAGACGACTTCTCCTAAAGCAAGAGGAAGTTGAACCAAATTATCATGGAGTATGAATTTATTAGAAAATAAAGATATATCCAACATTGGAGAAACCACCGGAGATTTTAGATAGTATCTGCTGAGCACTTGTTAAAGAGTTGTGGTGAAGTGTTTTGAGGATATAAGAGCAAAAACGCAAAAGGGCGATCCGATGGTCTCACAAAAGCCAAGCCACTGGAACAACCTACGAAAAAGAAGAAAGACTCTTGTGTTCACAAATCTGTAGCACTTTGGCATACCCGTTTGTTCTGGTTTTATTCTCCTCTAGGTGGAACTGAAACCAAACAGTAGGGTTCCCTGGTTCCAATTCTCAGCGGTTCTAGTGCCGGTTTGGTTCTTGGTCAACACTTTGCGATGGGTTGGAACAGGACAGGTGTAGGTTTGAGTAAATGTTTGTAAGGAGACTTTGCTGAACAATGTTTGTAGATTAACATATTATATCCCTCTCTCAATTTTTAAATTTATGAAGAGTTCTTTGAGTAAATGTTTTGTCCTTTCACCGACCCAATTTTTTGAGTAAATGGACTTTGCTTGCACATTAATTGTAATTTTAATGTGTACGACTCTTTCCAGCCACATGAAGATTGAGCGAAAAGGTATAACAACTTAAATCGCCAATACTCTAAAGAAGGGGAGAGAAGGCTTTTTAAAGATCAAACTCGATGACGGCTTACAATCCATGTAATGATCAATACTTACTATGGGAAAAGGCCTGGTTTTAGCCTTTGTCACACCATATGCCTTCTCTAGCAAGGGGGGGCGCTTAGTCAATCTCATCTCATCCAACTGCTCCATTATTGCAACCACAGGGACTCACCCTCTTGGACCTTGACATTTACTTTTATCATAAGTTGTCACATTTCCTTATTAATATTTTGAAAATGATATTATTTTTGTCACAATCACTTGCACAATTTTGAAAATATTATATGTATCCGGTAGGTCCCAAGCCTGGATAAAGGAAGAGGGTTGCGTTAGGCTTTCAATAGCCAGTGTAAAACTTTATCGGACTTATCTACCATGGATTCTAGAAATTATGATAGGACTATGTGGAAAAAAAGAGTCCATGTAGCCGACCCCATCAAATATGAGACAAGGCTTAGTTGTTGTTGTTATATATAGATGAAGCATTATTTTGAATTTACTAATTCTCTTATCTTCATTTACTCATTTGAACTCATAGATATGTTACATGTAAGATATTATAAACACCCTAAAATGTTTTTCAAAAACAAATCTAAGCATGCTTTAAATTTTCAAAACAAATATAGGCTTGTTTTAATTTTACGATTTGAATATAGTCTACGAATTTCATAAAATACCAAAACCACAACATTTTGAAATTAAAGTGTTTTTAAACTTGAAATTACAAAATCAAGTTTTGAAAATTAAGGAGATGCTGATGGAGTAAAGCATGGATCAAAAGGAGGTAATAATGAATTTGCAAAAGCAATGCCGATGATTCAAGGTCAGATCTAGCAAAACTCGAAGTAAGAAATGGGTCAAGGCACAATCAACTATCAAACCCCATTCTCAAGGCCAAGCAGGACTCATACCAAACTGAGATTCGAGACAATTCAACTCAAAGGAAAGATTCAAATCAAAGTTCAAACAAGCTCAAACTCAAGTGGTTGCATTAAGTTCATTCAAGGCAAAGTCGAGGACACCCTAGGACTAAGGCACGACAAGATGGCTCGATCATGACTTGAGCTTTGTCAAGGTAAGGCCAAAGAGAAGGACCATACCCGAATCAAGCCGAGACATAAAGCATGATGGACTAAAGTGCGCCAAAAGAGGTAAAGTCAAGACTCATCTCAAACCACAAGATAAGCCACTAAAATCGAGCCCAATACAAGGCCGGGCTAGGATGAGTCGAGCTCACCTAGCCATGTCCAATGAGGGGGTCGATTCATGTGGGCTGCACCAAGCCCACATGGACCAAGAGGGGACCACCCTTCCAGCTCACATGCACTCCATGTGCAGCCAGGGGCTAGATATTTGGATCGGATTCGAGTGGAATGACTCCAAAAACCCAAACCCATGGAAAGCCCTAGAGGCCCCCTTAAAATCTATAAAAGGGGGCTTTGGGGGCTGGTTTGAGGCATTGAAGAGAGATTGAAGAGAAGTGAGGAAAGAGGGAAAAGCCTGCAGCAAGTGAGGGGGAGAAAGAGAGAGAGAGAGAGAGAAAGGGAGAGAAAAAGAGAGAGAGAGAGAGAGAGAGAGAGAGAGAGAGAGAGAGAAGAAGAAGAAGGAGGAGCTTGGATTGGATTCATGTATGTTGTAAACCCGAAAACCTGTTTTCTACATCCTGCATATGTCTTATGTTTGATGTTTAATTCCTTGCTCTCTACTTCAAATGCTCCTAAAATTTGCACACCTAATCTACACACAGACCCACTTCTAATAATTTTTTCAAGAATTTTATGGCAGTACAACCTCGTAAATAAATTCAAAGAAAATCGAGTAAAATTAGAACAAACTCAGTGAAATCTGTATTTTATACAATAGAACTTGGGTTATTATCTCATAACTTTGTCTGCAGTGAACCAATTTTATTGAAAATAGTCTATTAGAAAGCTAAGATTAATAGCTTTCCAACAAAACTAAATTCATAGAAATTGGAGGTTTTGCATTGAGATACAACTGTTTTCCTAAACTTTTGTATTTTTGTCACAAATCTACCCCGAATGTCTAAGTGAGAGTCATTGTTTGATTTAATTATGCATATGAACAGTACCAAAAATTAGAATAAAAATAGTTCCTGAATTTTCATGACAGTCTCTTTTCTATAAATTTTTTAAGATTTTTGGAGATTTATAAGCTATCGAAAAAAATCTGGAAATAAGTCTCTGAAAAGAGAATCAGTTCATGGTTTTTAGAACTTTGAAAAATTTTCTTTCAAAAACTAAGTTCAAGAGTTTGGTTAAGTCGTTAGGAATTGAAAGTGGATTTTGAAAACACACTAGACCTAAAACAATTCTCAAAGTGTCTCGGCTGACCTTTTAGCGTCAGTTCAAGAAGGCCTAAGTCAAAAGTATTCACTTCCCCACAATTGCTATTGAAGTAAAAAATAATCTTTATTAGTTAAAGTAAACTAACTGGCACGTTCGCGTACACGACGTAGTTTGTGAATTTGATTTCAAGTATCTACATAGACTTTGGAATAAAATTTCATACCTACAAATTTGACATGCCCGGTGGGACATATGTCTTTGAGGATTGTTGATTTAGTGTTGGTTTTTAAATTCACTTTTCAAAAATTTTGGTGCTTAATCCATTCTTTGTGCAAAGGTTGTTTTTTTTACAAAAATAATGTCAAGCTTGGAAGGATCTTATAAGGTTTCAAGCCGAGGCTATAATCTATAAGTCAAATTTCGAAAAGAATTTTCAAAGAATGTTCTAAAAATCGGGAAGATGCGCTTGTCTTACTAAAAAGGGAATTGAAAGGAATTGAGGAAAGAATCATCGTATTAATCCAAGAGGCTGATGTAGCAGAATCTTGCTCCTCTCACGACAAGCAACGAAGGGCTCATAAGGGATCCCATCACGTGAGAAAGCCTAGAGTGACCTCCAAATACGAGAAAAAACCATAACCCGAGTCTGTTACAATTAAAGATAGAAAGGCCTTACAACAACTGTTAAAAGACCAAACAAGAGAAAATAAATCATACTCATTATCTGAGTTTTTACCATCTGACTACCAAACTGATAGTGATGATGAGATACCGAGCTTTCATCGGTATGATGAAAATGGATATCCTCGATCTCATCTCCAACTCTTTTCTAGAAGAGCTTAAAAGAAAAAGAAAGACTCTTCCAAATGGGTTTACTGGTTCTCCCACTGTTTAAAGGGGAATGCTTCAAGGTGGTTGACTTCATACGACTTAAGCCAATTCATCAATTTCGAGGACTTAGCGAATTGCTTCATACAAAGATTCTCACACAACGTAGAAGTCACCCCCACTCTCAACACATTGAGAGACACCAAGCAAGCCCTTAACAAGGATGTACACGCATTCATCATTAGGTGAATGTCACTTTTGGGCCATGTTAGAGAGCTCATTTCTGAAGGATGTACAGTAATGATCATCATTTAAAATTTTAAAATTGATTTAAAAGCACTCCTCTTCATCCATGAGATCTCAACTTTTCAAAAGTTGATAAAAAAGGCTTCACACTTTGAAGCTAATCTTAAAAAGGGAGTTTATTAAGATCTATGGAAAGAGAAAAGCTTTTTAAAAACCAAATTTAAAAAACCCGGGGCATATGGGCCACATGAACTGGAAGGAGGAGTGAAAACTCAAAAGGTGATCAACATTTGAGTAGAGCCAAGTTCGACCAGACCTTCTAAACTCTCTGAACAAAAATCCTTTGAAAAACAACAAAAAAATGAGAAAAAAGAACAATACACCCAACTAGGATAACTACTCACGGAAGTCCTAGAGATTTTGTTAGCACAAGGACTTGTAAATCTCTCAACTATTCTCGAAGGAGCACCCCTTAAAAGCAAATTTTTAAATGATTTTTGTACGTATCATAGGTTCAAAGGTCATGATGCAAATAAATATTTCTCGTTGAAAAACAAATTTGAGGATTTGATAGAGCAAGGTAGGCTCCACATCTCGGATAAACCAAAGCCTCCTCAAGTCGTGTTCAAAGAGCCCTTCCCGAATCACGCAAGCAAAAACGGGAAGGATAAAGAGGTATGTCCTCTTCCAAATCAAGTTTGTGGGATTGAGCATACATTGCATACGGTTCACACTACTTGACACACACTACTTCCTCTCGTAATAAAAAAAGATAAGCAAGTAGTGATCCGAGGAGTGCTTATTGTCCCACACCTGGTTAGAGCTTTTATAGAAATTCGAGGTATTCCGAAGCATCAAAATAGAGTGAAGCTAGGATCGAGGCTTAGGGAGAATGTAGAGAAAGTGACTAGATCTGGAAGGATCTATCAACCCCCACACTTAGCTAAAAAAGGTAGGAAGGAGGTGGTCGTTTTGTCTGACCCCTCAAAAGCATATATCCCTAATTCATCTCATGAAATGGACAAGGATAAAAGTATTGTGTTAACCCTATATGATTTAGAACTACATCTTTTAAAACTCCTCATAAACATGTCTATTTTAGAGTTGATACAAACCTCACCTAAACATAGACAAGTGTTAGAGAGAATCCTAAAAAAAGCTAAGGTTGACACTACCATAACTCGTGAATCTCTTTCCTTCTTCGTCTCCCCTATCTTTAACAGGCCCCTATCGTATTTACCGATGGTGAATTAGAAAGACCCAATACAACCCACAACCAAGCTTTGCACATAGAGGTGGTATTGTATCGCCACACTCTCAACAAGTATTTGGTTGATGGGGGAGGATGTCTAAACATTATTCCTCCCCATGTGGGCCTTCCAAATAGGAGTACTCTTATATAGGCTTGAACTAAGTCCAATTGTTATCACAGGATACGATGACAATTCATCACATCCCTTAGGCTCCATAGAGTTACCCATGTAAGTCAGTCAAATCTCACACGTAGGGTTGTTTCATGTCCCAAACATAAACCCCCATTACAACTTATTGTTATGGAGGCCTTCGATGTATTCTCTCTGAGCCGTCCCTTCAACTTTTCACAAGTGCCTTAAAATTCCATGTGATAACCAAGTAATAATAGTCCTTGAAAAAGATAACTCACATCTCAAGGGAATACAAAACTTCCCTTGCCTATCAAGTAACCCATCGATTGGGGTGGATAGGGTCATGGAGATGCCCAAAGAATCCATTGCAAAAATCATCCCCCTCCTAGGAGAGCCCAAGTTACATAATTGTAAAGTCGTGTGCCTCTTAGGAACACCCAAGTCATCCAAGTCACCCAAGTCACCCAAACCTAGGGTCGTGTGCATCCTAGGAAAACCAAATCCTTCCGCCACCTAAGCCTTACACCTCCTCGGCACACCTCGAAAAACTTGAGTGTATAACCATGCCATGGACAATACATCATTCCAAGGCCATCCCCTTTATCAAAATTTTTTAAAACTTAAAAAGCCTTAGAATATGTTATTAAACATGGGATATATACCATACCAAGGTATATGAGTAAAAAACCAAGGTAGATTAGAACCTATCTTACTTTTGCCTAACCTGGATTGATATGACTTAGGATACAACCCATCCATAACCCCTGTGCCACCACCTAAGACCAATTGGGTCAAGGGTGCTTTAGAACCAACTAAAACTGAAACCTATGACCTAGACCTATTGTTTGGAGTCTAATTAATGGTGTTTTCTTTGTAGGTTTGATGGAAGACCCTTATCTAGAAAAAAATTTAAAAAAGTATATATTTGGAAAAGCAAAATAAATTTAGAAATCTTACAATACCCAAAAACATTTGAAAAATCTGAAAATTCTATAAAGAAAGTCTTTTACGTTCATCCTTCTAGCATTTGTTTAGAAAAATCCCCCAAAATTGAAAAAGTTAAAAATCTCAAAAATTTTGGTTTTTAAAACCATGTATAAATTCCAAAATCGGTTTTGACAAAACCCATTTACATTCTCAAACCCAAATCGTCTCATGTCATTGTGAATAATTCTCTTGTGCATAACCCTTCTCTCTTGCATGATCCTTCTCTACAAATCAAAGTACTTGAAATTGATCAAAGCAAGGAGGAAGATCCCCTCATCCATGAGGATGATGAAGCCTCCGAGCTTCTCGAATTTTATATAATTCTTGACCTGAAAAAACCTTCAAATTCTGTAGGAGGAGATTTCCTTGAGGTAAATTTAGGGAGTGAGTCTAATCCAAAGTGTGTCAACATAGGTACTTGTTTGCATGAGCATGAAAATGGATAATTCATCGTATGTTTGAAATCATACGTAAATGTGTTTGCATGGATATCATCTATCTCTAGAACCAAATACAAAACCCGTGAAACAAAAGCTTAGGAAAATCTATCCCAATGTCCATTCCCAAGTAAAAGAGGATTTGGAAAATCTTTTGAAAGCCAAATTAATGAAACCCATTACTTATTCTGAATGACTTTCAAATATTGTTGTAGTTCGAAAATCCAATGGAAAAATTCGTATTTGCATTGATTTTAGAAATTTGAACAAAGCCACACTAAAAGGTAATTTTATACTTCCAAATATTGATTTGATAGTGGATAACACTACAAATCATGAAATGTTTTCTTTTATAGATGGCTACTTGAGTTATAACCAAATCAAGCTAGCACCAAAAGATCATGCCAAAACTGCTTTTACTACACCTTGGGGCACATACTGCTACACGGTTATGCCTTTTGGTTTGAAAAATATTGGTGCCACATACCAAAGAGTCATGACTATTATTTTTCATGATCGAATCCATGAGCTCTTCGAAGTATATGTTGATGATCTTTTGGTAAAATAAAAAATCCGATGCACATACATAGAATCTTTGCAAAAAGTTTTCGAAAGACTTAGGCTTTATAAAGTGAAACTAAACCCTTAAAAATGTGTTTTTAGAGTAGAATCGGGAAACTCTTAGGATTCATGGTTAGCCAAAGGGTCATAGAGGTCGACCCCTCTAAGTGTCGAGCAATCATAGACATGCCTCCACCCTCAAACTTGACCTAAATCCGAAGTCTCCAAGGTCAACTCTAAGCGATTAGGAGATTCATCTCCAACTTAGCAACAAGATATGAACCTTTCAATAGGTTTTTAAGAAAAGAGGTTAAATTTGATTGGGATTCCGATTGCTAAAAAGCTTTCGAAAGATTGAAAACTTAGTTGGTAAATCCTCCAATTTTAAAACCTCTAAGGCTAGGAAAACCTTTATTGTTTTATATTTCCATTCATACGAATGCATTGGGTGCTTTGCTTGCTCAATATGAGGGTGATAGTCTTAAAGAGTATGTTATTTACTACATTTCAAAAACTCTATTGGCATATGAAAGAAAATATCAAGCCATGGAGAAAACGTGCTTAGCCTTGGTATGGGCTTGCCAAAAGTTTATACATTATTTCCCACATCATGAAATTTGGATAGTGTCTAAACTTAACCCTATCAAGCACCTTTTTGAAAAACCTATCCTAACAGATAGGCTAGGTAAATGGCAGCTCCTCCTAATAGAGTATGATTTGAAATTTAATCACCAAAGCTCCATTAAGGGCCAAGCCCTACCCAATCATGTGGTTGAGTTACCTCTTGACATATCTCATACTTGATGAAATGCCTGATGAAGGCATCTTGACAAACGAATTAGAAAACCATGTTTTGTCAAAATTTTGTAAGGAATATCAAGTATGAAAAATGTACTTTGATGCGGCAAAGAATCAATAAGGGCAGGCATAGGAATCATTCTCATATCTCCCGAGAAGAGGGAGATCCCAATGGCTTTCCGATTAGATTTTCCTTGTTCAAATAATGTGGCAGAATATGAGGTACTCATACAAGGCCTAAAATTTTTGAAAAATTAAAGGGCATCATGTGTTGAAGTCTTTGGAGATTCTATGATTGATGTAAACCAAGTTTTAAAAAATTGACAAGTCAAAAATAAAAAACTCATTCCATACTATGAATTGGCCACCTAGTTGGTTGATTCTTTCAAATCATGCACACTCACTCACATAGGTAGAAAGGATATCTCCTCTTTAGAGTCATCTCTAAGGATCAACCCCACTATAGGCACTCAATCCCTATAGATCCTACATTTGCCCACTCCATCCATCCATGATTTAGAGATTTACCAAAATGACCAAAATCAAAATAAAAAACATTGGTTTCAAGACATTAAAAGCTTTTTAGAAAATAGAGGATTTCCTGAACTTACATCATTTAAAGATAAGGTTTTTATTCAAAAAATTTCAACCTGATATGCGATTTTGGGAGGAATTCTTTATTAGAAGAGTTTTACCGTTATCTTGTTGAGATGTGTCGACCATGATGAGGCTAGGACCATTATGCATGAGTTCCACAATGGGAAATGTGGAGGTCATGTCAATGCAAATATGATGGCCATGAAAATACTTAGAGCAGGTTATTTTAGGTCTACTTTGAAGTAAGATTGCCATAACCATGTTAGGAAGTGTCATCAATGTCAAGTGCATGGAAATGCCATTCAGATTCTATCATCCGCATTGCATTCCATCGTGAGTCCATGACTCTTCACCATGTGGGCATTTGACATCATTGGACCTATCTCACCTATTGCATCCAATGGACATAGGTTTATTTTAGGAGCTACTGAATATTTTTCTAAATGGGTTGAAACTACCTCCTTGACTAATGTGCAAGGACAACATGTAGTGGCATTCATTAAGAAAAATATCTTGGCTCGATTTGAAGTTCCAAGAGACCTAGTGCCGAATAATGGCACCCCATTCAAAAATGAGAAAGTGGAAAAGTTATGTAGGACCTATGGCATTACCCAACACTTCTCATTACCTTACTACCCTCAAGACAACGGCCAAGCCAAAGCCACGAACAAAACCCTCATAAGCATCATTGAGAAAACTTTAAAAAATAATAGGACATGGCATGAGAAGCTAGATGAAACCTTATGGGCTTATAAGACTTTCATCCGAACACTCACAAATGTCACACCATTTGAATTAGTCTATGGTACAAATGCTATACTTCCCATTCATACTAAATTACATTCATTTCATACATCTCTTACATTCGATTTACCCATAGCGACCCTACAACAAGCTAGGATGGTTGATCTTGACCTACTTGATTAGAAAAGGCTCCTTGCCATGGATCACGCATACGCATACTGAGAAAGGATAGCCCGACACTATGAAAAGCATATGAAGGCTCACCACTTCAAAGTGGGAGACTTTATTTTGAAAACTATCCACCATCGTGGCCTACATCCACTAGATAAGTGATGGCCCAAGTGGGATGATCTCTATGTTGTAAGAGGGGCAACCACAAATAACGTATATTGGTTGATTGATGTTGAGGGAAGAAATTTAGCAGACCCTATACATGGTCAATACTTGAAAAAATATTATGTATAGGGTCTACTTTAAATTCTTTTGAAAAGATTTTAAAATGGGTCTCGTTTGAAGTTCTTGAAAGAAGGATCAAAATGAATTATGTGACCTTGAATTAGAGAATCGATGCTTTATGAAAAGTAGAGTTTCCAAAATCATTTGGTAACATTTCAAAAATCTTTGGCATACAAAATGAGGCGTAGTTCAAAATAGTAAAATATTTTCAAATGATAGGTGTTATTAGGAAATGGGATATACTTGGCTGAATCGAGTATCTAAAGGGATGAGTTATATTCTTCCACTTCATTTCTCCCTAAAAAAAAAATTGGTAAAATCAAAAGAAAATGAAGAAAAACAAAACTTTCAATATAGAGGTATTCCAAAAAGAAAAAGAAAAACAAAACCTCCAATAGAGAGTTTTCCTTTGAAAGAAAAGGGAAAAAAGAAAAGCTAAAGTTTAAAAAGAGCAATTTTTCGTCAAAAATTTCTTAGCCTTATACCACAAGACGCTTCAAGAGGGACCGTAATAAACTCTTTACCAAAATCCTCATAGCTTATCTCAATGGAGAAAGGTTTTACCATTAAAATCCCAGAGTAGGAATATGACCTACTTATTTGGATTTCATTTTGTTTGAGAGATAGACTTTGTTGTGTGAGAAACTGAATTTTGAAATGTTATTCAAAATTTCCTACAAAACCTTTGCTAAGTAGTGAGTATTAAAACCCGAATGAGGGAAAATGTAAGAAATTAGAACTCCTTTTTTATAGAAACCAAAAGGAGTCCCTTTTGAAAAGAAATTTCGAAAACCTGAAACATCAAAGGAAACAATATGAGACCATCTTGCTTGGGGAAGTCGACCTTCATAGGTCTCTTCTCAAGCTCACGAATCACATGTAGAAATCTCTAAGCACACACTCCACTCACCTCACGTACCATGCATACATACATTCATCAAAGGGTTATCCATGCATGATCATTGTAAGACTAAGTATTTTTCTAAATCAAGTCCCCTTTGGCTATGAGATGAGGAAAAAATCCATACTCTAAAGATAAATTTGGAAAGAAAATCAAAGGAGTATTTTCTTTTTTGCCATTATCCAAATAAATTTAGATTAATGCCAAAGAGGGGCATCTATAAACACCCTAAAATATTTTTTAAAAACAAATCTAAGCATGCTTTAAATTTTCAAAACAAATCTAGGCTTGTTTTAATTTTACGATTTGAACACACCCAACGAATTTCATAAAATACCAAAAACACAATATTTTAAAATTAAAGTGTTTTTAAACTTGAAATTATAAAATCGAGTTTTAAAAATTAAAGAGATGCTGATGGAGTAAAACATGGATCAAAATGAGATAAGGATGAATTTGCAAAAGCAATGCCGATGATTTAGGGTCAGATATAGCAAAACTTGAAGTAAGGAATGGGTTAAGGTATAATCAACTATCAAACCCCAATCTCAAGGCCAATCTGGACTCATATCAAACTAAGATTCGAGACAATTCAACTCAAAGGAAAGATTCAAATCAAAGTTCAAATAAGCTCAAACTCTCCTGGCTGCATTAAGTTCATTCAAGGCAAAGTCAAGGACACCCTAGGACCAAGGCATGACAAGATGTCTCGATCAAGACTTGAGCTTTGTCAAGGACGGGCTAGGGTAAGTCAAGCTTACCTAGCCATGCCCAATGAGGGGTTTGGTCCATGTGGGTTGCACCAAGCCCACATGGACCAAGGAGACCACCATCCCAACCCAAATGCACTCCATGTGCAGCAAGGTGCTAACTATTTGGATCGGATTGGAGTGAAATAGCCTCAAAACCCAAACTCGTGAAAGGCCCTAGAGGCCTCCCTTGAAATCTATAAAAAGGGGCCTTGGGGGCTGGTTTGAGGCATTGAAGAGAGATTGAAGAGAAGTGAGAAAAGAGAGGAAAGTCTGCAGCAAGTGAGGGAGAGAAAGAGAGAGAAAGAAAGAGAGAGAGAAAGAGAGAGAGAGAGAGAGGAAGAAGAAAGAGGAGGTTGGAGGTGCTGCCCCCTTCAAGCCGTCTTTATCCATTTCCAAGAAGCTCCACGATAAAGGTCAAATCATCTCCTCTTTTTCAATTTTTTCTCTTCTTTACTTTCATTTAATTGAAAAGGAATTGTAATTAAGGAACAACCGATTCTATTCTTGATGTAGTAGTTAAGGGCTATACTACCCAATTTCTTTTAAGTTCATTAGATGCATGCTATGTGTTTGATTTTCAGTTTTTCCTACTCCAATATACATTGTAGACTCTTATATCTCCTAATCCCCTCTATGCTTAAGTTATAATCACATATTTTTTCATTTCCTTCAATCATTTATAGTCTTACTGCTGTGGATTGTCTTTTAAATTTCGGATGAAATGCATTCATGTATGTTTTAACCCGAAAACCTGTTTTCTGCATCTTGCATACGTTTGATGTTTGATTTTTAATTTCTTGCTCTCTGCTCTAAATGCTCCTAAAGTTTGCACCCCTAATCTATACACAAACCCACTTCTAATAATTTTTTTAAGAATTTTATGGCAAAAAAACCTCTTAAATAAAATCAAAGAAAATCAAGTAAAATCATAACAGAGTCTGTGAAACCTTTTAAGAATTTTTTGTAATAGAGGTTGGGTTACTATCTCATAACTTTGTTTGCAGTGAACTAATTTTATTGAAAATAGTCCTGTTAGAAATCTGAAATTCATAACTTTCCAACAAGACTAAATTCATAGAAATCGGAAGTCTATGTACTAAGATACAACCGTTTTTCTAAACCTTTGTATTTCTGTCACAAGTCTGTCCCGAACATCTGAGTGAGAGTTATTTTCTGATTTAATTATGCACACTCACAATCCCAAAAATTAGAATAAAAATAGTTTCTAAATCGTTGTATCAGCCTCTTTTTTTTATAAAATTTTCAAGATTTTTGGAGATTTAGATGCTATCTAAAAAAATCGAGAAATAAGTCTCTAAAAAGAGAATCAGTTTCTATTTTTCAGGACTTTGAAAAATTTTCTTTCAAAAAATAAGTTCACGGTTTGGTTAAGTCTTTAAGAATTGAAAGTGAATTTTAAAAATACACTTAACCTAAAACAATTCTCAAAGTGTCTCGGCTAGCCCTTGAGCATCGGTTCAAGACGGCCTAAGTCGAAAAGAATTCACTTACCTACAATCGCTATTGAAGTTAGAAATAATTTTTGTTAGTTAAAGTAAACTAACTGGCACGCTCGCGCACACGACGTAGTTTGTGAATTTGATTTTAATTCTCTACATAGACTTTGGAATAAAATTTCACACCTATAGATATTTAGGAAGAACCATGTTTTACATAACATAATTTTCATACTTAATTGTGCAAATATTTTTTAAATTACAAAAAAACTTGAGAAACCAATAATCAATTCCTGCTAAGCAATAGCTCACTAGACAAGGGGGTCGATTCACAAGTTGAAGGTTACGAGTTCGATGCTCCGGACATGCAATCATGCTTCAACCTCTTTATTCTAACTACCCCCTCCTCCCCTGCACCTCCTAGGGGTGTTCAAGGAATTGCTGGAATCGAACTAAACTGCTAGAACTGAACCAAATTGGTGGTTTGGTTTGGTTTTAAATGGCGAGCAGTTTGCTTTGGTTTGGTTCTAATAAGAAAGATAACTGGTGGTTGAGTTCACGGTTCCAGTGTTGGATCAAACCATTACATACATATATAAAGTTGATATGTTTATACATATATAAATCTTGATAAGTTTATAGGTTTATCTATATATATATATATATGAGTTTTATAACCTTATATATATATATACACCCACTATATCCTGATAAGTTTATAAGTTTTTATATATGAGTTTTATAACGGGATATGCATATAAAATTTAAACCACTGATCCAAATAATAAGATGACATATTACCCAAATCCTAAGTAAGTATAAATATGGTTCAAAACTGAATCGGACTGGAACCATCGGTTTGGTTTTGATCATGCCATCAGTTTGGTTCAATCTCATTGACAGACAGCATACATCTAGTAAATTTTGTGATAATATGTAACAGGTTTGGACATAGGAAAGAAGAGAGTTATTTTCCTTAAGGAGAAAATAAAAAATAATTCTAATTTATCAATATTTATGACACGTTATTCTCTTAAGTCACTGCTAGTCACTCTTTCGCAGCTCACACGCCTTTATTCATGGTTTTGGAGGCCTTATCTAAGCAATCCTCAACCCATAATGGATTTCAAAAGAACCAGTTAGTGTCATGGATATTACTTTTCCATCACTTCTTAAAAGATGTCCCTGTCGGGAACTGGACAGATGGGTCGGCACAGAACCGGGCTGAAACTGTCCGAATCAGACCTAGAACCGTAACTGGTTCAGTTCCTATATATACGTTCATTTCCCCCCCATTTTTCACGGTTTATAGCGGTTATGGGTTTGAATTGAAACTACAACCAGTACCAACAGTTTGGAATCACAATTGGAACCGACCGAGATCCGGTTCAGCTTTGGCTCACGGTACCGGAACTGAACATGTATCTATTTTGAGAACCATGACGATAATGTCATGTGTTAGTTGTCAATCTTGACCGTTAATACGCGCAAAAAGTGTTTGTGGTAAAAATGAAAATGTTAAGGTGGAGACTAAGACTAAAACGAGCTCAATAAAATTAATCCTTTTCCATTCCTTCGTTTGCTCATCTTTTTAATAAGACAAACTCAATAGCTGAAGAACTTCTTCTCTTCCATTAATGGCTCACTATTCTTCTATATTTGTTATAGTTGGATTGGGTGTGTGCACCTCGAACCCAATCGGGTTGGGTTAAGGTTGTGCAAGATGACCAAAGAAAAAAAAGGTTGGCTTACGGCCAACCGGGACGTGAAGTGCATGTCATCCTCTTTCTTCGACCAGGCAACCTGATTAAGTAGACTCTTATGAAATGTGTGCACCCAATGTATAGAACTCTTGACCTCCAAAGGTTCTTTTGAGTTACCTAGCTAAGAAAGCAGTGGTGCGGTTTTACATTGAGCCAAGGTAGGGGCTTCCACTGCACTCGAACTAAAAGTAAAGGAATAAGTGGTAGGATGTTCTAGTGTTGTTGTTGCTAGTGGGGAGTTCGACTCTCAAAAGGTGCATGCGTGGGTGTGTTTTAAGCTTCGGCCGCCTCTTGTATCAGAGAAAAAAAAAATGGTGGAAGGTTTAAAATGTGCATACTCTTTCACTCTTTCTCGTCTCTAAATCTTATAATTACTAAATGAATCATCATGTGATGGTCTAGATATGGCCGGGTGAACCATTGCCATGAATCATAACCGAACCGGGTTCTATCCGGTTTCAGTTGTAGCTTGTAACCTCTGGTTTCTTTTACAGTTTTGGTTAAAAAAATAAAAAATTGAGACCGGCCGTTGGAACCATCGTTTCCAGTTCTATGAAGGAAGGAACCACAACTGAATTGAAGACCCTTTTAAGAATCGAGTTTGTTGCTTCTGGTTCTAGCTAATCTCCGGAATTGTACGGTTCCGGTTTGGAACCGATGGGCTAGTTCCAAATTGGCCCTGTCCTCGATCTAACAGTACATTTTGCTAAAATCAGACATCAACTTTATTCATACAATTAAGATAAAAATTCATTCTAGATGAAATCCTCAACATCGGTTCATAATTAGTTTGAGGGTTCAAACTAATACCACATACGTGTATACGTATGATAGGATCTTTCGAGAGTATTGATCGCTATTTATTATTTTTTTATTAACAATAAAGATGTCACCCTGTTGTTACATTAGACCTACGTCATCTTGATCGTCTATCAGAAGCGACCTGATTGTGTGGATAGGCGAGCATGCCCACGGATGGATCTTATATATATATTGTGGAGAAGGTCAAGATTTTTCGACTTCCATGCAACAAGAAATATAACCTCAACTAGGGATGTTTATGGGGAGGAGAATCCCAGTTCTTTTGGAGACCAGCTTCGAACAGGACGGATTTGAGGAGTGGAAACAGGGATGGGAGAGGAAGCAAATTTCCGATGGAGATCGAGAATGAGGATAGGAGGTCCCCGCCATTGGTCTCCACCCTTTCTCTAATTAATTTTATAAAGTTAGGCACATCTAAAAATAAAACAAATTATAAGAAAAAAATCTTTTTGAATTCGTGAACCCATCGTCATTCTTCACATTTCATTCATAATAATATTTTCAGTTCATATACATTTTACAGGTTTCATTTCGTAAGCTTCACTCTAGTATTTTTATAACCATGTGAAGAATTTGAAAAACAGCCCGCGAGTAAAACACACAATAATCGTTAGAGAGATCATAGAAACGTTCACCTTTCCATGGCTTCTCGAGGATATTTTTGGTGTAAAGAGGCTTAACTTTCGAGGATTCTGGAGCAACAGCTCCCTCGGGACCAACTCTCTCTCTCTCTCTCACACACACACACAGAGATCCTTGCCTTCTCCCCTCCGTCATTCTCGGTCCAAAGCCAAGAGGCGTCTTCTCATCGAAGACACTCTTTTCTTAATTGTTTATTTTGTGGCCTTGAGCCTTCTGGTTCTGCTGGTATTATTTCCGCAAAGCTCGCCTTTATTCCTTTACCCCAAGATCACAGTTTACGATCTTTCCATCTCTCAGTATGCAAGTTCTTTAGACTCTGCCAAAGCTTTCAGAGATGCTCGCTTCCTCTTTTGCCGCCTTTAGTTCGGACTCGGTTCAAGTTTTAGATTGCTATTTGATTACAAAAAGAGCTCATCTGTGAGCTCAATATTGAATCAGCCTTCACTTTTACTGACAGATTAACACCAAGAAATAGTTCAGTTGATAACAACAGAATCAACAAGGAGAACCATGGAGTTGTCTTAGGTTTTGCCGTTTATTTTCTCTGACGAAAGCATTTTCTGTGACGCTGCATCCGAGTCTTAGTGGCTGACAGATTTGGATCTTCCCAACTTTCTTTTGCGTGTAGAATCATACCAACTTTCTCTTTTTCCTTTCTGGTGCTGTTAAAGGCTTTTCCTTCTCTCCTAAGTTCTGTTTAATCTCATCTCTTTCAAGGCTTGGTGTTTGGAGACAATGGATTTTGGGGGTCGAATGGGGTTATGTTATATGGTTGTAGGCTTCTTCTTGGGCGCTGTATTATTGGTTTCTGTTGATGGAGTTGGTGTGAATTGGGGACTACAGTCGTCCCATGCCTTGACCCCTCAGGTTCTAGTGGGGTTGCTCAAATACAATGGCTTGAAGAAAGTCAAGCTGTTTGATGCAAACTCAATAGTCTTGAATGCATTGGGAAAGAGTGCGATTGATGTTATGGTCGGCATCCCAAATGACATGCTTGTAACTCTTGCAGGTAGTGTAAAGGCAGCTGAGGATTGGGTTGCCAAGAATGTTTCTTATTACATATCCAAGAACGGAGTGAGCATTGAGTACTAATTACTAGTCATATACTAGCATTCTTTGCGATTCTTGTTTGTTCCATGCATGTATTTCTGTTTCTTTTGATGTATCGTTGGTTCCACGAGACGATTCTGTTTGTTCTCTGTTGAATTTGGTTGAAATTGCGGAGGCTTATGACATTTGATTCTCAACTATCTTTCTGTGTTTCATTTGTTTTTGATACTTTTAGATTGAACCATAGATATTCTTATCATTTTTGCCTTTTAATTCGAGGACAAGGTCTTTTCTTGTCTGGTGCCTAAGCATCAGGCACGCACTGTTTTACATCTAAGTGAAATCCAAGTATCCTGGCTATGCAAAGGTGTTAGAGCCTTGTTATTAGAGGCTTGAACCATACTAATTGATCTTGACTAATTTGTTTGTACAATTGATTGCTCTGTATCTCTGCAACGTCTTGATAAAAGGCATTTTTTTTTTAAATTGACCCAAATGGCTTGCTGACTCAGAACCCTAAGGGGTTTGAAGCCACAGAGGTACTTTGTGCATTCATTTCCTTTAAGTTTATGGTTTTTTGGGCTTTGGTTTTTTCAATTTTATTCATTATCCTCCTTTCTTCTTGATAAATTGACGGTTTGTCTATTTCTTTGTGACGCGCTGATGGTTGCGTCTTGTAGAAATGATTCACGTTTCATCTGCAGAAATCGTGTGTTTCATCTGTTTGTGAAACTGAGTTTTGTTTGCAATTGGAAGTCATGTTTTATGGTGGGATCATCTTGATCTTAAGGATCCCACTGTTAATATTGTGATCCAACTAAGATAATACAGAATGGGATTCTTTACTGGAGATCTGGCAATGCTGACTTTCAGCAGATTGCAAGGCCACAGGATCTTTTTTTTTTTGGTACAATTGGGAGGCCGAAGCCAGATGCTCTCCCTGCATATTGAATTGATGGTGTTCAACTTGTGGGTTGACCTCCTAGCCAGGTGAACTATTGCTCGTTGTGCACAAGGTTGTAGGATCTTATGACCTAACCGGAATCTTGACAACCATGAATGGAATTTGCTTTGTACCCGCTCAAAGGGTCACAAAGAAGTCATTAGCAGTCGGCCACTCTTACATTTTAAAATTTACTCTGATCTTGTTAAGTTCTTACATTCCTGACCCCAATATCTGTTTCTTTTAGTCACTATTATATTTCAATTGCTTGGCCTACTGACTTCATTGATCATTAAGCTATAAATCTTGTTACATGTTGAAAAGTAGCAAAAGATTGATGTTGTTATTGTGAATAGAGATTGTGATAGGTAGAACTAAATGTGTTGAAGTTCAACTTTTTCTTAGACTTGAACTGACACTGCTTTTTTCCAAAATAGATATGTGGCTGTTGGAAATGAGCCATTCTTACAAACATACAATAGAAGCTTCCTTAGGGTTACATACCTTGCTCTGCAAAATGTTCAAAGTGCACTTGTTAAGGCTGGTTTGGCAACCAACTAAAGGTGACGGTGCCCCTCAACGTCGATATTTATCAATCTTCAACAGTGTACTCTTCTGGGGGCGATTTCGGATCAGATATACGTGACCTTATGCTGACCATTGTGAAATTCCTTAGTGACAATGGAGCACCATTTACCGTCAATATCTATCCCTTTATTAGCTTATACAATGACCCAAATTTCCCGGTTGATTTTGCGTTCTTTGATGGCACTTCAGCACCATTGACTGACAATGGGAAGATTTACACTAATGCCTTTGATGCGAATCACGACACATTGGTATGGGCACTCCAGAAGAACGGATATGGAAGCTTGCCAATAATTGTTGGGGAGATTGGCTGGCCGACGGATGGTGACAAGAACGCGAATGTTCAGTATGCTCAGAGGTTCAATCAAGGTTTCATGACCCGCATCTCCGGAGGGCAGGGAACACCAATGAGAATTGGGCTTATTGATGCTTACTTGTGTTCAGTCCCATAGATGAGGATGAGGAGTATTCAACCAGGAAACTTTGAGAGACACGGGGGTATATTCAACTACGATGGCACTGCAAAGTATGCGCTGAATCTGGGTCAAGGAGCTAGCAGTCAGCTGGTCCCTGCAAAAGGCGTCAAGTATTTGGCAAAGCAATGGTGTGTGTTCTTGCCGAAAGCCAACCTACCCGACACAAACGTCGCAGGTAGCGTCAGTTATGCTTGTGCCTTGTCAGACTGCTCTAGTCTTGGCTATGCCACATCTTGCAGCAACCTGGGAGCCCGCGGTAACATATCTTATGCATTTAACATGTAAGAAAAACCAAGTTCCAGTGGCTTGTGATTTCAATAAACTCGGGATGGTCACAACTACGGATCCAACGACCGGAACATGCAAGTTTGAGATCATGATCGAACCAGACGTGACTCTTACTGGTGGGTGCAGCAGCAGGTGGCAGGGGCTGGTTCTGGTTCTGTTTCTCAATGTTGGTGGTCTCTGTAGTGACATTGGTTTGATCATTGGTTGTTAGTTTTACATGAGTGGTCACATTTATATTATATAAGTATATTTACAATTTTCCTTCTGTTACCTTGCATGGGTAGATTCACAGTTTTCCTTCTGTTACAACCAGCAGAAGAGAGCATGAAACTCTCACTGACTGGGTAGACTGCAAAAATCTGCATGCTCTGTATGTGTGTGATTGACGATGCACGAATGATTCATGCGTGCACAGAAGAACTCTTTAAATTATGATACTTAGTAAATCGAAGAATTAGAAAGCAACCTTTTCCAACACCCCTGCCCCCCCCTGTGTGTGTGTGTGTGCCACCGGCAGCTACCATTGATGGGAAGTTGACCAGGAGGAAACCAATTGCAGTCCTTGGTACCCACCGCACCCACTCTCGAGGTGGCCACATGAACAGGACTTGGCGAGACTAATAATACCAACCTCCTATAGTAGGCCCATACTAGCAGTGCAAGGCTAGTTCAAGCTAGTGTACCCAGAGACCCTGTGCGACTGCTTCATGAAACACTGACTAATAACTTACGAATTACGAGTCTTTCTTTTAGTTTTATAAGATATACCACTTGTATAAAGTCATAAGTAATAATTATACATATTGTTGTGTCCCCCAACCATGATTTATGAAATTGTAATATCCTGCACCCACGCCCATATCACAACTAGCCCACGTGAGACTGATGGAACTCTCGAAAGCATCTGTCTTAGGGGTATCAGAAGCAGAGACCAGGATTTTCTGAGGTTAGGGAGAGATACCGTTCTGTTGCTGGAAAAATATAGGCTTTGAGGGTCAGGAACAAACAGTAGGAAGCACAACAGTAGCAGGAGCCGGCAAAGAAAGTTCCACGATCTCATTGTCACTTTGGTGTTCTCACGAGGGAGGCGTTGCAGCTTGTTGGAGGAGGTTCACAAAATGCAAAGGCTGGTCTTGCTTAAAGAAGGTCTATCGGCAAGATTAACACAACTGGCTTTTGACTAGTGAAGAGAAGAAGAGGACATGCGAAGCAAGGGAAACAGACTGCATAATGAACAAGTGCAGAATCAAGGTTCTATCTTCAGTACCTTTATTATTACTTGAATCGATCAGTGCATGGGGTCTACAGCCTAATGGGACCTAAAATGAGAGGAGGGAGACCTAAAGAAATACAGAGGGAATTATTATATGTTCAGTATAATAATCCAACTTCATATGCTGACTATGACAATCCAACTCCATATCTGGTTTTTTGCTCATGATTAATCTAGTAAACCAGTTTTCCTTGCAAAAATCCAACTATATATGCTCACTATATGTTCTGTTGAGGTCTTATTCCATCGGGAACCAACCTGTGCATCATACGCCTCTTCAGTACTGTATGAGTGCAAATACTTACCATCAATCTCGTCCTCAGACAATCTTCTCCCGTTTCCAACTCAAAGCAATATATGTAAACGCAATCCAGTCCTGTCACTAAGACTTTTAATGAATATTAACTTTCATCTATTAACTTTCTTGATGAATTAACTTATGAAATCAATGTTCTTCATTTCGTTTTATGAGATATTATCAGTTATACAATAATGATCTAAATTATACTTATATAGTTGTGTCCCCACAACCATGATTTTCAAAAATTATTGAGCACCCCTGCCTGCACCAATGTAGCATAGACTATAGCAGATTCAAATACTAAAGTTTTAGAGTTCTTTCACTCAAAGATGGAGAAAACCTTTAAGAAAATCCTTAACCATGAACGCTGAATCAAATAATAGAAACATGAAAAGGATCTCACTTCATTTGGTGCAGCAGAGCATCAGTGATTCCAATGTCACATTGTGAAAAGAGCCTCCTCTGCAGTGTTAGCTTCCTTTATATATATAATATATACATATATATATATAATAAAGACTGATATATAGATAGATAGATATGCATATAAATATGATCCTTTGTGGTCAGCAAGAGTACATTATGATTTTCTTGCTCTACATACTGTTTAAGGCAGTGCTGCCAAACCTCAAACCTGTTGCTCAAAATCTTTAAGTAAAATGTCACTAGTGATTCAAAATTGTACGACACAGACATGTCAAGAGTAATTTGCAATGAAAATGTTGATATGTACATGCATATCTTTAAACAATGTAAGTAGGACCCTCAAAATTATAGTGGCATGAACAAACATCAAGTTTACCAGTTTTACATTAAAACAGCATGATCAATGAGGAGTATTAACAAAGAAAGAGAACCAAAAGCAGGCCACTTCAACACTACATGGAGTGGGTTCTCAGTTGACATTCTGACCTACATTGGGTCATTAGGACATCTGATCCAAAATTAAATAAGTTTTCTACCTTCCTTTCGTAAATATTTAGCCTCTTCTGCACTGCACATTCCCCACACTAGATCTCTGCTCTTTGGCCAATATTCTCCGATTTTCTCTTCCAGTGCCACCATGCCAACTCTTTTCTCATCGCCTTATTGAGGATCTGGTCCTTCCGCAAGTGAACGCATATCCATCTCAACATATTTATTTTTTCCAAAGACATCCTTTTGAATACTGAAAATTATATAACATTACCAGTCTTAACTGTTTTTTGATATTTGCATTTCACTTGAGCTGTAGCTTCTCATCAACTAAAGCACGCTGTCCACTAACCCGCCCAAATCAATTTTGATATTTGAATTGATCAGTGCATTTTTTTCAACCACTGGTCTTACAATTATCTACTTAAAATCACACTACCTTGCATCACCATCACAATGTCATGTTCAAGCATCAACAACAAGAACAAGAACCAAGATAGGGAAGAATGGTTCAGCAACCTTCATTATCCATCATGAAAGAGCATTCATTTAGTTTGTCATTAGATAAACATTGAGCACTCCCACCTAAAAGTACACATTATGCATCATTTGCAAATTCCATATCTAAGTAATCAATAGGAGCGAAACACAGGCGAAACCTTGTGGCTAGCATACAAAGCAAATATTCTAACAGATGAAGGCATCAAATATCCACAGCAGTGTAAAAATTTTAATCTCATAGAACCTCAGTCATCCTTGGAGGCATTTTTAGGTGCTTCTGCGGTCGGAGGGACATAAATGAGAGCCTTTTTCAAGATCTCAGCAACAACCCAACGCTTTCTCTTGCTCAGCGGCCTTGATGGATCCAGCCTCACCTGGAAAAACATGTTATGACCCGGAAAGAACTAAGATCTCAACAGATACAGCATTGAAACTCCGATGTAGAACAAATCTCAAAGGCCAACAAAAGAAATTCAATTTCATTCACTGCCTCAACTATATAAGACGGGCCACTAACGAATACAATGCGTTCGCACGCGTGCAACACGCACAGACACACACGTGAGAGAATTATTCTTCATTCATTCTTGTGTATAAGCATGACGAGGACCGATTGGACAATGATGGCAGAGATGAAATCAAAAGAAAACCACTGGTCTCTCAATTCGTAGTATTTGAAAAACGAATTGCATTCGACAAATGTTAAACTGCAAGAGTTTGAAATCTAGACTGATTAGACAGAGGCAATTTTCTCGAGTTCTGAAGCATTATCAAAAAATCGACAAAAATGGTGGTGATAAGGTCAACAGAGCACACCAAAAGGCTTTCAATTAGCAAATTCGGGAAACGAACTGCATTCCCAATAAGTTTTAATTTTCAAAGGTTAAAAAGTGAGACCAATCATCAAAATCTAGAGACAGAGAGAGCAAGAGAGTGAGGGAGAGAGAGGATACCCGATCTCCGATGTTACAGTCGTTGTTCTCATCGTGGGCCATGAATTTGGAGGTTCTCTTCACGTACCTGTTGTAGATCTTGTGGTGGAACAGATGATCCACCGCCACCACCACCGATTTCTGCATCTTGTTCGACACCACCAATCCCACCACCGGCTTCATTCTCTCTCTCTCTCTGATACAGGTTGGGAACCGTAGGGCAGGGCAAGCTGAAAGGGTTTAGGGCTTTGTGGCAGGTCTAGTGAGCGGGTCAACATCCGGACCCGGATCAGAAACTGGAGTCCTGATTTTCTTTTTCTTTTTTGGGAGGGGAACGAAGCTGTACTATATTATTCTTTCAAATCCAAGTCTAGGATAGAGGAAAGAAAGTGTATGGTAGCATATGTAGCAATTTCATCTTTTATGCCTAGATTCAATATATACAGCTTCAAGTGTATCAAAAAAATTGGCATAGAAGAAAATGTCTTGTAGCGTCATGCCTTTCATACCATCTGTCCTCGATGGTATTGTTTGTTGCCTTAATGACTTGAATGAAATCTTCTTTCGAAATAATATATCAATATTCTCTGTTCTACATAAAAATGAGACCAGCTTCCATCTCGCCTCGGTAGGAGTTCAGGGGATGAAGAGAATATTGATTACGCATCCCACTCTATTCTGATAGTGTTTCCTAAGTTCAACAAAATCAACATTTGTTCTAACAAAATTATTTGGTGAGAGATGTCATTTGTTTAAATGTTTTTTATTCATATGAAGATGTTCATTGTAAACACCTCAAAAAAATATTTTCCAAATAAATCAAGGCACATTTAAAAACCTATGAGTTGAAAATGTTCTCGAAATTTTCATAAAAATCCAAACATCATTCTCCAAAATAAAATGTTTCGAGAAAAATTTTGAAACCTCGAATTTGCAAACTAATTTGGATTTTAAATTTTCAAAAATAAAAAAAATATCTGTCCAAAATGGGAGCGAAGTTCAAAACAAAAGGAGACGTCTTTTCCGAAAGAGGATATAGACGAAATCAGGAAAACAAGTATATCCAAATCAAGTTAAGAGTTTATTAAGGGCAAGACCAAATTCAACTAGACAAGACTCAATCAAATCCTAAACAAGACAAGGCTTGACCCAATTCTTAGTAAAGAAAGACTAGATCAAATTCAAGTAAAGTTTCAAGCTTAACAACTTCATCAACGAGGCCCAAAGTAGCACACAAGCAAGGTTACATTCAAGAGTGTAAAGGTGGCTAGGTGATTCAAGTCAAGGCATCTTACCTAAGGTTGCCAATGGAAGTCAAAGGGACCGAGACTCAAGCCAAGCTAAATGAAGGGGGCGGGTTAAGCCATCTCATGGACCACACCTAGCCGGTTCAACCAAGATGGGTGGGCTCAACCACATGGGTTGCACCCAAGGTCATATAAGCCCACATGGGCTCAAGGGGGACACTTCTCATGTCTCACACGACTCGTGTGCAGCCATAAATCTGAAAATTTCATTTGGATCAAGACCCGAATCGGGTATGACATTAAAACCCCAAAACTCGATCCATGGAAGGGCCTAGAGCCCTCTTGAAAACTATAAATAGGGGGCCTGGGACATTGGTTTGAGAAGAGGAAAAAGAGAGGTCCAACAAATAGAGAGAGAAAGGAAGAGAAAGAGAGAGAGAGGAGGAGGAGGAGGAGGAGAAAGGAGGATCATCCCCTTTCTCAAGAGTTCCCGGCCACCCAGATTTCGCGCCTTCTGACTATGGTTTCAGGTTGATTCTTCCTTTTTTTCTTTCCATACTCTCCTTAATCCTTTCAATTTAAGTTAAAGGGGTTGCAATTAAGGAGTTTATGACTTCTATTTGATGTAATATTTGAGAGGTTATGCTGCCCAATGTCCTTCATGCTTGTGGGTAAGAGTGCTCTCTATGTGTTTGATTTATGGTTCATTATACCCAATATACATTGTAAGATCTTATACACTCTAATCTCCTCTATGCTTAAGTTATATTGATAATTTCTTTTAATTATTGCACTTTCTCATGATTTAATTGATGTGGATGATGTTTCAATTTGGTCAGATGCATTAATTAATTTTCTAAAACTGAAAACTTTGTTTTCTGCATTCTATATTTATTTGATTACTGATTTTTCTAGCCTTATTCTATCATCCAAATACGCTGAAAATAAAACTAATTTCTGTTTTTGAGGATTGAGTTTGATTTTGAGTTAAGGAATAAACTTACGATTTTGCAAGTTTGCTTGAATTTAAATTTGGTTTTCAAAATATATTGGATCTTAAAACGATTTTCAAGCGCCTAAATTAACCCTTGAGCATCAATTCAAGAAGGTCTAAGGTAAAAAGAACTCACTTATCTACATTCGCTAAGAAGTCAAAAGTAAAACTTTGCTAGTTTAAGAAAACTAGTTGGCACGTTCGTGCACTCGTATTTGCGAATTAAATTTCAAGTCTCTTAATAGGCTTATAAATAAAATTCTCATCTTCATTCATTAAACGAAGATCCATTGCTTCTTATAAGATCTTGCCCCAAAGAGAATGGATTTGGAGAGAAAAACCGAGTATCAGGGTTGAAGAAAGGAAAAACAAGAAATCTCTTATGGGGATCAACCCCTCCTCTTGTAAAATATGAAGAGGCCCAACACTTTCTTCCTCTATGCTAAAAATGAAACTTAGGAAGAGAGACCCAACCTTCAATAACATAGGAGGTACAAGGAACATGAAAAAAAGAAACTCGACCAAGCCATCACCTTCACAAAAATGATACTCTCTTTGTTACTATTAGTTTCTTGTTCATGTGGACACATAGAGAAACCCTACCAGGTGGTTGCCCTTCTTTATCTTTGACTTTTGCTTTGCATAGAGTTTTCTTATTATGATATTTGAGCTTTCTACATTACAAGATAGATTTTGATAAGTTGCTTTCTCTTTTTTATATTCATAATTGGATATCATTTTTGTTTCTCTTGTGCATATCATTAACTATGATTTGCTTGAAATTTCTTTCTACGATCGATTCTCGTCTCTTATTATCGAAGAAAAATGTCTTCCTTTATAACAACTTGATTTTAAGGCTTGTATCATTGAACTATCCTCGTTCATTCCTCTCGATGACCTTCATGAATCAAATGTATGTCTCTTCATTCGCTTACTTCATTTATCCCCTCCTCCTCCTCCATTGTTCATGGAGACATGTCCATAGGGGACCATCATGGGCCTTTAGTCCTATAAGGGCAATGATGGGGATGGATTCTCAAACAAAGATGGTTTGGGGTGTTACAACGCATCTTTTGAGAGATCCACATTTGTGCATCATATTTGACATAAGAGATAGATGCACTGTAACTAAGTTCATAGTACCCTATTTAGTTTGGTTCAAGGAGGTTTATGCCTTCTTATTTAGTTTATCTTAAGATATTGATTTGATTTGAGTTCTATAATAAGCCGTTTTATGAGACCATGTTTGGCAAAAATAAACATAGAATCATCTCATCGGGTGAATGATCTTTTTTCTTGTATGGAAGCAAAGACAACCTTGTGTTTTCATTTCAATATAGTAGGAAAGCCTAACAAGAAGGTAGCAAACCCTTTCATATAGGTGTTAACCATTATCTTGCTCTTTCCAAAACTTGCAACCAACTATATCTTTAGCGATCTCTTGAAAATCCCCTATTGTGAATTTATTGTTCAAGTTAATTATGAATCAACATTCCAAACATAAAGAGTGAACTATTCAATACCTCTCAATATTTTGGCTGAAGGTTCATTTAATAAAATCAAGGGTCAAATGGGTTGTCTTAGGATTCAACTAGGTGAGCTCACCAGGTTTCCAAATAGTCAAATTATTTACTTACATAATTATACAAAATGTGTGATATATAAATCATATTGATGTAAGTAAATATATACAAGGCTGGAACAATCTTCTCAAATATGGGTTCACTTGAAACTTCTATTTTATGAGAAATCTCACTAAATTCTAGGATTCTAATTCTATAAGAAAGGTGTCTCAAATTTTCAAAAAATTTCTTTCATAAAGAAGTTGATAAAAGAAAATACTTAAAATCCCAAAACCTATCTTTAATTGGCCAGCCAACTCGCTCTTTATGTGCACAAAAAAATGTCTCTTTATGAGGTTCCATAAGATTTTCATTATTGTAAAACTCTTTTCCAACTGTAAATATCCACATTTCATTAAACGAAGTGGGTTTATATGCCCTGGACCTTTATAAAAGGTCCATTGGCTGAACCGAATCCCATGTTTCTACAGGGTTTTTAACTTATGTTCCTGTCTTTCGACTGCTCCAAGGTGACTCCCATCTTGGGCGAGGCGTCTCCAACAGTTTTCAAGGGTCTTCAACGCTACGATTACTCCATTAGTGACAATAACGACAATCTAGTTGTTGCGGTATAGGTGTGTTTTTTTGCTTTTTGTCCATTTATTTGGTATTTTCTTATGCTATTTATTTTTTCTTTTTTGAAGAATATATAAAGTGCATGAATATCTTTTCAATGTATTTGTAAAGTGGGAGGCACTCTATAATAGTTTATTTGAGTGTTTTGATGGTTTATGAAATAAAGATTGGAGATTTATGAAATATTTTTATTTTAAGGTTTATTAAGATTGAAGTGTTAAATTAATATAATAGGAAGGGGTGTTAGAGACTCTCAATATCGATCTGATGATTCGGCATGACAATAGGGTATTGCAGTTGAGAAAAATATATTGAAAATCAAAGATGTTTTTGAAAAAAGGTGATTAGTGGTGGAATTTCTCATTTGAAATATAACCTAGTAGGGATTAGGAAAGAGGTTTCTCCTTATATAAACAAAGCTAGTACAGTGTCATAAGCTATTAAATGACAGTGTCTACCGATAATTGAAAGTATAATTGAGAAGAGGCAAGAAAAAGAAGATACAAGGATGTTTGAGGAAGAGGATGTTGGACTTGGTGGTGATGGTGATGTGATGATAACAACCCTTCTCAATCGTAATCGTAATATTATGCTCTTCACTTGATGGACTTGCCTTTAGCCATTTGCAATCATAATAATATGCATCCAAGTAAATTGTTATCTTAATAGTTAAGTTTCTTAAATCTTGTATTTATTATGGAGTAACTCTTTATGTTTATCTTTTTTTATTAGATATTTGGTGAAACAATTTTGGAAGTGATTGCCTAAACCTGAGAGATTTTGCAATAAAAGTTCTGAGTTAAACCTGTAATACAATTGGTTGTGAAAAGAATTGAAGTATCTTTGAATATAGCCACACAAAAAAGTACAATAGGTTGGAACATAAGTGACTCAATGACCTAGTTTTTATTCATTACAATATGCGGCTCCGACAAAGATAATAAAAGATTAGTCACTAATTAAGTATTCAATTCAATTTTTTATTTTATTTAATTCTTAATATTATTTAGTTGTCTTTCTTTCTCAATCATAATTGTAATATTATGTTCTTCAGTTGATGGGCTTGCCTTTAGCCATTCACAATCGTACTAATATTTATCCAAGTAAATTATTTATCTTAATATTTAAATTTCTTAAATCTTATATTTATTATGAAATAAATCTTTATGTTTATCTTTTTATATTAGATGTTTGGTGGAATAGGTTTGGAAGTCATTTCTCAAACCTGAGAGATTTTGGAATAAGAGTTATGAGTCTAACCTTTGTTACAACTGGTTGTGAAAGGAATTGAAGTGTCTTTTAATATATCTACACAAAAAAGCATAATAGATTTGAACATAAGTGGCTTAATAACCTAGTTTTCATCTGTTGCAATATGCGGCTCCAACAAATGCAATAAATGATTAGTTACTAGTTAAGCATTTAATTCAATGTTTCATTTTATTTAATTGTTAATGTTATTATCTTTCTTGTAGGTAATTTAAAAAGTTAAATAAAGAGGAGAACCAATTTGATTCAGTAAGTCTGAATAATTTTGATATATTAGAGGAGTGAATTATGGAAGATAGTGAAACAAATATACTCCTAATGGAAGAAGACATTAAATGGATTAATTTGGAATGAGCACAACAATATCAAGTGAATATAATGAAGTGTCTTTTCTCTAGTTGATCCATATTACAATATATAAATGTAATTCTTTTTTCAATTATGAAAGTTGTAATTTTTTTTGTAAAAGATGTATGGCTTAAATGTTTTATATATTGAAAATTGAATGGTGATTGATGAATATGTACTCAACTTATGTATTATATGAATTGTTTTCAATTTACGTGATTTTTGTAGAATCTTTGTGATTTTTTTTCAATTTTTTAGTATTAAAAAATGATACGGAGTAATACAATACGATACATATTATATCGTGGACCAAAATGATACATGATACGATATGCATCGAACTGATCCGATGAATTGCTATCATTTGGTTAAAGACATTGGCATATGAGAGATGTCTCAGTGTGTTTTTGTTATTTATTGTTCTTGATTTGGAATATAGCAATTCCTGCTTGGACTTCTGATTTACTCCTGCTCTCTCTTTCATTCTGTTCTTTGTCAGTAGGCTCTGTCCCGTTAAGCTTACTTGTGATTGTTTGAGATCAAACTGTTTGGGGATAGAACTATAGAATTGGAGAGGATGTGTCTACGTCCTTAAAAATCATTGATGGGGAAAAGATCCACAATCCCAGGAGGGGAGTTGACTATATGATGTCTGATATAAGCAGTACCTGATTTATCAACAAAGTTTCTTAGAATGTATTCATCTTTCAGGTGTTGCTCCTGGCTTCCTGTTATCAGTTATTGCATCTTGGAATCTCTAGTCTGAACTAGGTGATCTCGATTAAGTGTTAGGGAAGTGGTGGATCTAGAATTTTTTGTGGGGTGGGGCGAACCGCCTAATCGATCATTTAAGGTAGGGCGAACTATGTATAGCAGCCATAGATTTGATCATGCCCTATAACTTTTTCGTTGGATTTTCAAATTTCAGGTGTGGCAGCCGCCCCACCTCGACTCAATGTAGGTCTCTCACTGTGTTAGGGCGTGAAGAAGCAAGATCACTTGACCAGCCTAAACTCAAAGCTGGTAAAGGAAGCACAATCATTTTCTGGTACGATGACGATCTCTTGCTAATGATAAATAGTGCAAATTCCTTTATATCACAAGAATTATTGTTTTGTAAATGAAAACACGATTTTCTTTACGAGATCTTAAAGTTCCTTGGTTTCCATCTTAAGTTGCATAAGAACGTGGAGCTTAATACGAATTATGAGATAGGTAATTAGTTATGTGGGTTCTGTTTGATAAGGTGCAAATATCATTGTGAAACTAGAGATCTGGCCAGGTCGATGCTGCCATGGAAGATTGTGTGAAAACACTTCACCTCATGTTTCTTTCTTTGCATAGGAAGCTGTGGGAGACAAGTTCTTTGCTTTGGCACCCTCCAAATGAGGGGCTTGACTACAGTGAATCATCCCCGGTGTATAAGCATGTGGTAGAATCAATCAATCACTTTCTTTTGTTTTATAAGTAGACCAGGCTCTTTTTGGTAGCAGCCTACGGTTTTTGGGAAATAGTAGGTTTCTAGAAAAAAATGTGAGAGGAGACTTGGGGAAGGGTTCTTTTTCCAAGTATTACATGCTTTATATGCTTTCATTGACTTTTGTTTTTTTTCTTGTATGGAAGGAGAGGAATTTTAGATCCTTTTAAGGGATGAAGAAATCGTTAAATGAGCTACTAAGAAGATTGCTTTGTCTTTTGTCTTTTGCAGGAAAGAGAAAGATTTGTTGGGAATGTTCTGCATATTGTAAAAGCATGTTGAGTCTTTGAGAGTTTCTTTTTGATGTATCGGGTGCACCAACTTGGCGCTTTTTTATAAACCTATTTTATTTATCGTAAAAATCGTTCCTAAACTTTATCATGTGCAAGCTTAGGAGTAAAATCATCTTTTCTAGAAGAGAAACTGATACTGCCGATACAGTTCAACCATATAAAGGCGATTTGCTTCCAGGAAGTGGTTCACCGAGGTCATGTCAAGAAGATTGCCGTAAAGGATGATCAAATGATCCGCCCCTTTGCATAATTCAAGGACTCTCAATCTTCATGGAAACTCAAGTTTGGGAAGAAAACTTAGTCCAAATCGCTTACAGTGAGATAAGTCTTAGACAATGAAATGAAACATGTGTGCTGTAGGATGATTAGTTTCTTTTGTGAGGGGACTTGAAATTTGATTGAATTACAATTACCTGTCAACTTAGCAGAATTCATTGTCAAAACATTAAGGTGGTTGAAACGTATAGCATTTATCTCCACAAAATTTCTTCAACACGTTCAATAGATTGAATATTTCTATGAACAGGTTATCAATTGATTTGTGCAAGATTTCCATAATGCTTCCTCTAAACTAGTGCTCGTGTCTCCATTGGAAATTATAAACAGTTTCAGTAACGTTAGGAATTGTTCACTTACACTGGCTGGCATCTCTAGTTTTAGTGCTCATGCAAATCGAATTCGCTACTATTTTTGCCCTACTTCTCGTTTATTACCTCTCTACTCTTTTAAGTTCTATACCATTGCTTACCCGTAAAACTTCATAAGCGTAGATGCATCAAAGTCATATTAATTTTGATATTGATTGCATGCTTATCGGCTCATATTTGCTAAGCTTATCAGCCCAGTGCTTGCCTATAGCATGAGTTGTACTCTATTGTTGTTTGATTACCAATCCATTTAATTTCTACTCACTGTTTCTTCCATTGCTGCACAAAGAGCCATGGCTCTCCTGTTGGAGCCGTTCAATAACCACTCAACGGTAAATTTCTCTGTCGGGTGAAATACTTGTCCATCACAAGCAAGACATTGTCCCTGATGCATTCATCTGCAGGACCTATCGTATTCTTTGATGTATCATCAAGCCCTTGTAGGGCGTCACTACTATAGAATCTATAATCAGTTCCATCTATGAAGAATAACATATTTGGGGGGGAAGCATGCATGTGAAACCGTTGGTACCATGTTCACATCTTGGTAAGGTTTCCTACAAGCACTTTCAGGCCCAAAATAAGAAACCCAAAACGTTGAAATTTCTGCCTTTCCATGTCACTCACAGGTCGCCCTAACATTTCATTCAATTTAATTTGTTTGTTTATATTTCTGGCCTCCATTCCGTGAAAAATCTCTTCTAAAAGTTGCATGCAATGCGCGGGAGAAACCTGTCAGGGTCCAACAGAACTCAAAATTGAATTTAGAGCGCCAGCCATGGCAAGACTATCACACTTAATCCTATTGATTCCCCCAAAAACCAACAATTGGCTGACTTTCCATGAAGACTCACGGGTGAGATGCTATGGAGCAAATGAGCCAACATGCTAAGCTGAACCAGTAGAGACAATGGGCTTAGCTGGTGTTCTTGGAAGCAAGGAGCTTTATCAAGATTCTGAAAACCTAATGGTCAGAAAAGTTCAGGTTCTCCGAATGGTTGGCATGTGAGAATTTTCTAAAACATACGAACACTCTTGCAAAGCAACCATATCACGGTGCCATCGGGATCATTTTTCATATGTACAAACACTATGCTGCTACAGATCTTTAAATTATCAGCACACATAGAAAAAAACTTAAGAGACCACACAGTTACTCAGGCATGGATCATTGCAAATTATTTATGAGGCCAGTGAGGAAAACTTGACCTGATCTAGGACACTCGTCTGTGTTTTGTTTGGGCCGG
The DNA here is from genome assembly GCA_036023115.1 of Brasenia schreberi. NCBI lineage: Eukaryota > Viridiplantae > Streptophyta > Magnoliopsida > Nymphaeales > Cabombaceae > Brasenia > Brasenia schreberi. Next base: position 3,061,902 of record JAYKKT010000065.1, read on the forward strand.
CTCAACTGCACTTTGGGTCTTCCGGTTCTTCACCAAATTGTTTACTATGCATATCATAGCAAGTTTGGCACCAAGGGAAGAATGGTTTCTTGCAAGGAAAATTGCACTTCCGAGAAACACCAATCCCTTTGCAATTGTTTTTCTCGAAGGCTTCTCAAGAAGCTTACACTTCTGCATTTCTTTCCTTGAGAGATCGGTGGGTGGAACAGGCAAGAGTCCCTCCTTGGTTTCTAGGTCTGGAGGTACCTGCGATAACCAAATGCACTCTAGTAAGAGGAACCAACAAGGAGCAATTATGTTGTCAAGTGACTTGAACAGCGACGGCAATGTAGAAACCGCATGCAAGTTCACAAAGAAGAAAGAACAATAACCAAAATACCCCATCTCTGTCTGTGTGTGTGTGTGTGTGTGGACTAAAGCAAAAATGGCTCGTGCACAGAAAGTCATTCTTCCACCACACACCCAGTACAGATTCTACCACCTAAAACCACGTCATGTCCCACACTGTGAAGTTGGAAACGTTAATTCTTTGTATAGAGCTTGATCCTGCATGATATCAGCATTTAACTCCAGAAACCAAGACACATGCAGCATTTCTGGAAATTTGGAAAGGCTTTAGGGTAGCGTAACTACACCATGGATATTTTTTTTGAGTCAGAGATGCATCATGTTGCAAATCACCGTTCAAGAATCACGGAAGACAATTCATAATCTTGTTGCAGATTATGCTCCCTAAATGTGAGGCCAGTGAGTTTGCATCCTTATGAATGTTAGTTAGGAAGACCTGTTGAACAAATTCCAACAAAAGGAAACATTAAGTAAATAATGACAAGATGGCTTGGTCCTTTATCTTTCTGAGGGGAGAACATCTCTGGGACTCTTTTGGACATTGTCGAGTTCGAGGCATGGAGAGTTTATTCTTGATGTATTGGGTGCACCGCCTTGTTTGCTTTTTTAATAAATTGATCTTATTTGGGACTGTAATGTGGGTGGAGCTGTGAAGGGACGGGATCAGATCACAACTAATTGTGAGGTCTATCGTGTGGGCTTTCTTGTGTGCCGCATTATAGGTACAGGCCTATTGTGTGGCATGCGAGCATGATAGGCTTGCCATGCACAAGAATGTCCACATGATATGCCTCACCTGATCTCTGCTTGTAACATGGGTGTTATCAATTCAGGAGTTCAGGTTTATTAGCAGTATATACTCAATATCTTTGTTTTACCAAAATAAAACAAATGCAACAAGGCAAAATATCATGCCAACTAGCATCAATATGTAAAAGGACAAACATTTGCAAAAGAGAATCCACATGATAGTGTCTAAGTAAATGGACGATTCAAGAGGAAGACGAGCACACCTTCTGCATAAACCTGACAGCAGTCAATGATGAGCTTGAGTTACTGAGGTTGGTTGATGAATATTTACGAAGAGCAGAATCCATCTTGCAAATATAACTCCATATGCCTTTTGCAAAAACAAGTTTTGCAACCTCCACATTCATACCGGCATCTTCCTGGTACACTATTTTAATTTCACACGCATCTCTGCCAGGGACTGCATAATGGAAATTCAGGAAATGAGCTCAATGCCACACCAATCTCTGTCTCTCTCACTCTCTCTCAAAACAGAAAGAAAAAAAGAATATATCATCTGAAAGCTTTTAGGAAACTCATAACTTCTTCCTTTTGCAGATCAGGAGCATGCATGGAAGGAATGAGTAATGAAACAACGGAGAAACATAAAAGCTAATGAAAGAACAGCCAAATTATGAACCTTAAGCCACTATTTTCAGAGGCAAAAATGAAAGGTTTTGATCCAAATAAGAAAAAAAGTACAGGAAACAACAGAACATATCCAGTTGGAAGAAGTAGAGAAACCAAATCTACATTCTTCATCTTCTATCTTCTATTGAAATAAATAGGTGGCTTACCTTTTTTAATCTTCCAACCTGAAAAGAAAAACTTCACTCGAACATATTTCTTCTTCTGTGGTGCCAAAGGGTGCTCACAGTCCTAGAATAACATCAAAACGCTTAGCAATAAATTGAGAGACAATATTCTTATGTAACATACCATGACCCAACAACAGGGTCCACTCAAAACTGATATTTGAGGTTTTTAACGTGGAAAGAGTGGCACAACCTTAACCAAGTCTTTTCCCATACTGGTGGGATCATAAACAAGAGGACTTCCTAGGAGACTAAAAGATCTTCTGTAATTCTCACCTAAGCACACTTAACTTTGAAATTTGATGGGCTCTTGTGTATTAGTGCTGGGAAGATAGAGCCTTGGTAAAAATAGAACAAAGTTCTAAATTGGCATTCAGCTACCTAACTAAACCCTCCTTTATCCGAAACTTAGGGCACATTATGTGTAGATGAGCATGCACCATAAAGGAAGTTGAAATTAAATGTTTAGATACATAGACATATCATCCTCTTATAACTAAAGCCCCCACAACATTTGAAAAGCAGAGAGAGAAGGAACGGAGTGGGGGGGGGGGGGGGGGGGTTGGGGCATGGAAAGGTCAAAAATGATAGAAGCAAGCGGAAGTTAATGTGCTAATTTGATATTTGCTTCAGAAAAGAAACTCTTCAATTACCTTAGTAATGCAATAGAAGCTCCCATCTTTCCCTTCCCATACACACCATGCGAGTACATATTCTCTTGGTGAAAGTAGAGGGAACTTCTTGATCATGCGTCCTATCTCAATACCAGCACCCTCATTGATTTCTAACTGCTCATACTCCACAACAGTCTTATCCCAAACCTTTCGGCACTCATTGTCCATGTAGAAATCTCTCAGTAGATCTGGCGAGCAATTCTCAAATATTGTCACACTCACATACTTAAGTGAGCCATCCTGCACTCATGGCATACATATAGACAATTAAGACACATAAGAGAATATAACAGCTAGTGCCCATTGGTTCAAGTAACGGTAAAGTGAAGAAAGAAAATGTGAGGAAAACTTTTCCCTCAGAAGAACTTTTGCATGATTCGGTGCAATCAGCAGTGACGAGAAGAAAAATTTTAAATTAGAGACACAAGATAGGCAACTAGCGTTAAAGAAATAGGAAAGCCAAGAACTGACTAACTCTATAAGCCATAATGTTGTGAGGGCACGTAAATAAATGATCCGTTAGGAAACTAACTTGCATTCAGTAGCATCCATTTCACCGAGCATACAAGAAACAACCAACTTTCAAAAGATAAACTTAAGGGACAAATACAAGAAGAGATGTGGCTAAGCATGCCACATAGTTTGCAAATGTAAACCAAGACCATATGTTCAAAGTACTCAAACTAAAACACAAACCTGTGTCTTATGACACTTCGCATTGTAAGAAACAAGATTATTCCTTTTCTCTATAACAGGTTCCCAGGCTTCCCTACTTGAATCATCTTCCAAATCCACAATCAGCTTCTGCAAATCAGCATCTGACAGAATCTCAGATGGTCTGCAACATTGAACAATTTTATCATTGAACCATGCCCAGAAATTTATGTTTTTCAGTAGAAAGAATATGCATTTTGCTGTGAAATCAAGAAAGAGGGAGTAGCATACTGCAAATCCATGTATATAAGTGGATCCACATGGACGCAATGGACAGGACAAAACAACCTAACACTTGTAGGTGACTACACAGGATACAAAAGGTTTCTGAATTACGATGTTAAAAAGTCAACACGTCATTTTAAGATGTGATCTCATATCCTATAAACTTCACAGATTCCATGTCTCAACATCAGGCATGTGGCTAATTGGAGGCCGAAATGTATTTATTACCTGCAGGCTAAAGAAGTGCTTTTACAGATCGGACAAAAGTCCAAATATTTAATACCAGCTAGCACATGCAATTGAACTTCTGTTGTGCTCTTATGCAGCTGAAATCATGGTACACGTTGTGATAATTTGTCATGATAGGCCATTTTATAGAAAATGTGAACCGTCAACCACTCACTACCAGAACCAGAAATATGACATACCAAACAGAGGATCTACATTGAGCCGACATGGGGCAGCCCCACAGAAAAATTGAAAATCAACATAAAGACAGCCCATGGTTGAATCCACTGACAGTAATACATAGTTTGTCCCACCCTAAAATAGTCTCGTGGGGTATTTTCCCCACCCTAAAAATTTCTACATCTGCCAGTGGGCATACCTCCCTTCACGCTTGTAAGGATGCACAAAACAAGCTTGTCATGCGTATATCTCAATAAGAAACTCACCAGACCACCATCTAGTACAAAGTATTTGTGTTTAAGTGTTAACATCTTCACAAGGGTGGCCTTAGCAAGAACTTCATGTTCTCCTTTTCTCAGACTTCTGAATGGACTATGACCACATTTTCGCATAATCCAAGAGTTCAACTCTGCCTATTCCAACAATCTAAATCACAAAAATCCAATAATTCAAGACCCCATTTCAGCATTTCTCTTTCATTAGATTACCCAGTCAAGTTTCAAGTTCTTAAGTTCCAGTTAGACTTGACCATCACTAACCAGAATGCTTTATATTAATGAGGACATAAAGAAAAAGGTCATCCATGTCATCTCTGCTGCAGCCGTATTCATTTGCTACACGAAAGAATCATTGCATGACTACAGGCCCATCAGGAACCAATTATAGAATTTCTCAACTTCAAGTACTACAGAAGAACCAACTCAAGAATTCCATGGCGAACTGTTTCTGCAAACTATTTCCTTGCATTAACTACGTTTCTGCCTCAGCCATCAAGCCAGATCCAAGGAATAAAATTTTCCACTACTAAATTACAAGCACCGAAATAATCGAGTACTCACCATTTTTCCCCATCGGAAAGTCTTCAAATATTGCATAATCGATGACCTATTTCGAACCAATGTCATTTATTTCCAAATAACACTCAAAATAAATACAACCAGTTCAAAAATAATTGAAGCCCAGCCATTTTCACCCCCTCGTGAGTTGCATATAAACCATCAGCATTTTAGATCATCAAAAATAGGATACCGGTGATCCGTTTCGATCTAAACTCCATTCTTGTCATATTAAAACATTAAAAAACAGAACCACTTCGAATCAATCGACTTCCAACCATTTCTTTTCAGAATTTTTTTTCACTTCAATCAGCAAAAAATTGCATAACCAACAATCCATTTCGAAATTTGAGGATTAGAACGCTAAAAATCAAGGCATCCATTTCTTATTTGTAATTTCTAATATCAATTCCATACAAGCAAATGCCACAAATTCACCAGAACAGCATAAAACGAACAAGGGCTGACCTTAAAGGTGAGCTTCCCGATTGGTTAATCGATGTTGGCGGCCCTCTAACACCAAGATCACGACGACCACCGTATCTTCTCGTTCGGTAGGAACGGTAGACGAAGAGAAAGACAAGGGCGAAGATGGTGAAAGTGAAAAACCATACTTTATTGATTCCGAGCAAGAATTGATGCATCCCAACTGAAGCCGAGTTCAGACCGGTGTTGTGTTGGGAAGCGAAGTAATTTCACCAACGGAAGATCTCTATCCTCAGCTTGGTGGTACGGCCTCTCTCTCTCTCTCTCTCTCTACACCACACATGAGCATTGCTGATTTTTGCTTCTTCCTTTTCTTTTATTAGTACCAAGTGCTGACTGGGCGTTCACATCTCTCTCTCCCCACCAAACATAATTTCGTATGTTAAGTACAAAATTATTAATACAAAATAATATTTAATAAATATTTAATATTTAAAATAAGTTTATTAATACATATTATAATTAAAAATTTGAAATACATGTATATATTCAAAGTAAGTTTATTAATACACATTATAATTAAGAAATTTTTATTCAAGGTTTAAAGCATATATTTAAAATTAATTTATAATAATAACCTTTCTTTAGATATTAATTAGTCAATTTATTTAAACATTTAATTATTGATTTGAATATTAATTTTTATTAAAAACGTTAGTTTAGAAACAAACCAATCAATGTTAGAAAGCATGAAAATTGTATGCTATATTAGTTTATGTTAATATATTTAAAATTAACTTGTACTATTAAAAAATAATTTCATCCTATTAAATTTTAATTATCAATTATTTATTTTTATAAACTTAATGAAGTTCTCTTAATTATTAATAGTTACTATTCAAAGTAATGTTATTATCACATATTAGTTTTAAATATATGTTTTAAACATTTAATGAAGTTTTATTAATTATGATTTGAATGATTAAACCTTATTTAAATATTAAATTACTCTTAAATATTTATACTTCATTTTTAAAATAGATTGTCAAGATACAAGAAGGTATGAAAGTAGATTTTTATGATACTACATGGCACTAGATTGATTTAGCATTATATGTGATATCAACATCATGTTAGCACTTAGTCAATGTTAAGTTAGCTACATGTCACACATGCCATACCAGCAATGACATTAGGTATATATGTTATATTAGCACTAGATCATTACAATATGATTAATCCTGTCATGCCAATATTTGTTGTCAGTCACAACAAAGTCCACACCAACAAAATCAATGAGATTACGAGTTTTTGAAACTTAGGCCCTTTAAGTTATAGAAAGTGAAGATTATTTGATAAACCGCACAAAATCATGCCAATACTTTTAGGTGTTTGGAAAATTATAGAGGATAACCTTATTATACTCTGTGCTCATAAGCTTTGTGTTTTAAGTTGATGGATTCAATTTTACACACACATATACATATATATAATATAATGATAAATGCTCAAACTCTATCAATGACGAAATTTACTCACAAATCTCCAACTTATGATTAACATGATCAATGATGAAGTTTTTCAATAATAAAAAATAATAAATTTTATCATCTCAAAAATCAAATAGTTGAGATGGTAAAATAAATTTTAACATGGATCGAGTTTGAGCATTTACCACTTCATATGATGATGAAGTTTTTCAATAATAAAAGCTTTTGAGTTATCATCTCAAAAATCGAATAGTTGAGATGGTAAAATAAATTTTAACATAGATCGATTTTGAGCATTTACCACTTCGTATGGAATCTATATAAGGTAATGCTAAATGCTCAAGCTTTGTCCATACAAAAATTTACTCATATATCTCCATTTGTTTGAGGTCCATTTAAGCGGAATGGTACAAAAGGAATACTTACATCAATTTGAAGTGCATCCAAGTGAAGCATTATTTGAATATCGTTATTTAAAAATTTGACGTATGAGAATTCCAACAACTCCTTTATCCTTTCATGTTATATACCATTTTAATTAAAAACATTTTAAAGTTAAATAATAAAGAATTTTAAATTTCATATGCCTTAATAAAAACTTAAATATACAAACTGAAGCTTTTTTAATCTATGAGGCATCTCGTGGACGCAACTCACCTTGGTATGTGCTCGACTAGTCTTTATTTTTTTTGTTTAAATCACCGGTATCCGGAAGCCCACGAAGGCCTCCGGTGATCCAGTTCTAGTCGGGCCGGCCCACAAGCTCGATTGGTCTTAAATGAGTAAAGGAGACGAGCCACAAACCTGCAACAATCTAACAAGATAAGCCACAAAAGTCTTAACTAAGCTCACTACCGGGCCCAATGGTTGGCTTTGTTTCTATCCAATATCACATCTGCGGCTGCAGGAACCTGATAGATTAGGACAATGTCACCATCAAAAATCTGTGATAAAATTGGCTCCACTACATTTTCAAGCTATTCTTATTTCCACTAGGAGTGCAATCTCTCTCTCTCTCTCTCTCTCTCACACACACACACACACACACACACACACAAACACACACATTCATATTCTTGCCAATGTAAGAGAGTTGCAACAACTGTGTATTTTGTTGCAATTAGAAATTCAAACACAATTTAAATGTGCATGTGCTTTTGGATACTTGTTTTGGCAGAATCAAATTATTGCCTACTATAGGCATTAATCGATGAACAAATCAAATTAAAATCTTATTTCGCACTAAGTGGGGTCGGCTACATAAACTCTTGAATGTCACTAATATGCTCCATTTTGTAAGATATTAACATTTAACTTGAGAAGAGAATGATAATGTTTCAATGTTTTATTTCAATACATCTCTGTCCATTTTTAAGTATTGATCATCTAATTTTTCATACTTTCTCTCACTATTTCAATTTGATTGTCATCTTTCTTTGGTGTAATGAGGAAGTTGGAGCCAATGCACTCTTAGAGTATCAAACTCATGACCTTCAACTTGTGAGTTGACCCCCTAACCTAGTGAACCTGCTTTTATTTTCCATTGGTTTCACACTGACCTTTTTCTCTCATAAAGATAAAATGACATTTATAATTCATTTCTTTTTTTCTCTAATAATTTGTTATCAAACTCTGGGAATACATATTTGGTTTTGAAAAGATTCAATACTGAAGGGATGGCATTGTCTCCATGCTAACACTTCCATGGTGGCCCAATTACCTGACGCTGACCCATACGGAGGCCCAAAGGCTAAAGGTTGGTAACAGAAATTAGTCGTATGGGTCACACTTAGACATGGCGGGTTTGGAACGAGTCTGGCAGTCCTAATCGGAAACGAAACAGCTGAAAACAGACCTAGAACTGGAGACCACCTGGTTTGGTTCCGGTTCCACCTTCCATGGGAACGGAATTTCAAATTTTAGTGGTTTTTTTCAGTTTTGGGTGGTTTAGACCTCAAAGCGGAACCGGCCCAGTCCCTGGTTTGGTTCGCCTTCCTGGTTCGAGGAAAACCGGAACTGGTATATGGATTTGGGTATAGCTCTTGAAAAAAGAATTATTTCACATGCCCAGCTCTCGCGCTTCATTGAAAACACAACCGTCTGCCTTTTGAATATGCTTCATGCTTATATGATTCTTTTTTATGAAGACCTAATATGACCTGAATTCACGTCTGATACCTAGCATCACGTAGTAGGATCCACACGGATGGCAATATTGACCCCCGACCTGCGCAACCTCGACCTGACCTGATGGCATGGGAAATACCCAACCCAATCAGGAGGACAAGATGCCCTGAACCATACATAGAGAGAAAGGTAGTGATAAATGCATAATGTCCTTTACGGTATAATCTTGCATAAATATCTTTATCAATCGATCTTTGAGATTTGAATTAATTTACACTTAACGTACATAATGCATTAAATGCAAATTACAAAGTAAACAATACTTTTAATTCAAATCCCTACAATTAGCACATTCCTCTCTCTCTCTCTCTCTAGTGAGATGCATATACATGCCCCATTTTAGGCCCAAACCTGTACCTGTCCCATTAAGATTTGGGACAGGACCGGATACAGGTATACCCATCCTCGATATGCCCTATTGCCATCCCTAAATCAGGTTGGACCCAATACCACATGTTTCTTCCTGTAAAGACCGAGCTATTTGCACATCTGATCAAGTTTCCCATTGATGATAAAGATTTAGCATATGGTGGTTGAAATCCTACATGAGATTATGGCCACCAAATTACATTCATTCGGAGCATTAGAATGAAGAAAATATGATGGATCATATTATCTGACATATGATTAAAAAGACCATGTAGATAACCCTAATGTATACGTTTTAAAATCCTGAACACATCATTTCCATGTACAAAAGGGAAAAGAGCATCACAGAATATTTTTAAAAGTACGCAAAGCATTTCTGGTGATATCTAAAAAGCTAATCATATACTACGAAAAAAATAATCATACAGTTCTGCACCATGTGTACTTGAACTTGGTATATCATATATGGTGCAAAATAATGCCTAAGGTACCACAGTGTGCTTAGATCCAAACTTTGAATCAGTTCCAAAATTCGAACCCGATCTCAACCATTTACATATGGTTTTGAGTTTGAGTCCATACTCTCTCTCTCACACACACACACAGTTCCATCTGATTTAGAAACGGCAATTCCTACTCGCCCCACCCGTTGTGAGACGGATTCTCATGAAGAAAACCCAACCCGCTATAGCAAGGGGGAAAGACCCGCATATATATATATATATATATGTCTATAATTATTTTACATGCTTATATGTATATTTTTTATATACATATAACTATATATAAAATACCATAAAATGATTTTGCATTTTATGTAGACAATGGAATATTAAATAATTTATTTCTTAATTTTTTTTTCATAAATTGAAGTGGGGGTGGGGTGGGACAGGGTTGTAACAAAAGGGTGAGGATGGGTACGGGTTTGATTCCCCAAGACCTGTGGGGTAAAGCGGGACGGGATGTATAAAGAAAATCCTAGGGCAGGCGGGTAGAGTGGAAACCCATCCCAACCCACCTTATTGCCATCCCTAATCTAATGTGAAAATGAGGTTTACGGTGCTAAAAGAATTGCATGAACACAAACATGTTGCTTGGTAGATCAGTTCAGTTCGGTTTGAGGCTTATGCTTCTTCTTTAAATTTCAAAACACACAGCACCGAGAGTGTTAGCTCAACACGTTAGGCCGCTCTATGCCATTACTGTTGGTGGGGTGTTCGATTCCCAGATAGTGCATCTTTTAGGCTTCGGCCTCCTCTTGTAAAAAAAAAATCAAAACCCAATCTTTAAATAAAAGGATTGAGCCGAACCAAATAAAGAATGAGGTTCCTACTTCTATATGTCACTATCTATGTATTTACATATATCAATATGTAACAAGATCTAAAATCTTCTTCTCTTTCGTCTATAAAACTAAAGAGTTCAATCTTTCTATCATTGGATCCATAATGAACCCATGGATCCTTAGGATTGGTGGATCATTTTATATCCTCCTTTGTTGTGGACCTTAGATCAAGCTAAGGGTCAAAACTCCCTCTACTCATCCTGTATATTGTCCTTTTCGTTCCATGTTGCAATAAATATTAATAATATAAAAAAAATCTTCATGGAAGGAAACAAATCTTTCTTTCCAATGAGTATTTGTCTACAACATGGGAGAAACCTCTCTTTTCAATTGATCTTTATTTTGTTTTTTATTGAAGTGAAGAAAGGATTCTATTATATCATATACATAAGTATATAAAGTGTAGTGAGTGCTACTCTCACTTCCCATAAAAGAAAAAAGAATAATTTCTTTCAATACTCGTTATTATTAGTATTATAGGATTCAGTAATAATCCTAAGAATTGGATCCATATGCTTATTCCGATAAAAAATGAAATAGTAGATTATTCAGCGAATGACTATTCATATATTGTATTTCCAAACAAAACAAAAAGGAAAAGGAGGCGGGAGGGCTTTATGGAAAAATGGTGGTTAAATTCAATGTTGTTTAATGAGGATTTAGAGCGCAGGTGTGTACTAAGTGCGAGTCTTGGTCCTATTGGAAATACCAGCGGAAGTGAAGAACCCACTCTAAATGATAATGAGAAAACCATGAGTAGTTGGAGTGATAGGGGCAGTTCTAGTTACAGTAATCTTGATTATTTACTAGATTTCGATGATCCCAAGGACATTTGTAGTCTCATCTCTGATGACACCCTTTGGGTTAGGGATAGTAATGGTGACAGTTATTCCGTATATTTCGATATTGAAAATAATATTTTTGAGATTGACACCAATAGTTACTTTCTGGGTGAACTAGAAAGTTTATTTTCTAGTTATCTGAATCTAAATAGTGGGTCTAAGAGTTACAATCGCTATTCTGATGATTACGTGTATGATACTAAGCATAGTTGGAAGAATCACATTAATAGTTGCATTGACAGTTATATTCGTTCTGAAACCAATCCCAATATGGATAGTTTCATTTTGAATGGTAGTAACAATCCCAGTGACAATTACATTTATAGTTACATTTGTAAGGATAGTGAAAGGGAGAGTGACCTTGAGAGCTCTAATCTCAAAATAAAAAATGGTGTTAGTGACACTGATTTCGGAAGACAGAATGATTTAGATAGAAATCAAAAATACAGACATTTATGGGTTCAATGTGAAAATTGTTATGGATTAAATTATAAGAAATTTTTTAGTTCAAAAATGAATATTTGTGAACAATGTGGATACCACTTGAAAATGAGTAGTTTAGATAGAATCGAACTTTTGATTGATCCAGGCACTTGGGATCCTATGGATGAAAACATGGTCTCTATAGACCCTATTGAATTTCATTCTGAGGAAGAACCTTATAGGGATCGTATCTATTCTTATCAAATAGAGACGGGTTTAGCTGAGGCTGTTCAAACAGGCATAGGCAAACTAAATAGGGTTATGGATTTTAAGTTCATGGGGGGTAGTATGGGATCCGTAGTAGGCGAGAAAATAACCCGTTTAATCGAGTATGCTACTGATAGATCTCTCCCAGTTATTATGGTGTGTGCTTCTGGAGGAGCACGCATGCAAGAAGGAAGTTTGAGCTTGATGCAAATGGCTAAAATATCTTCCGCTTTATACAATTATCAATCAAATAAAAAGTTATTCTATGCCGAACCCAATGCTTACATTGCATTCGCGGGTAAAAGGGTAATTGAACAAACATTGAAGAAGACAGTACCTGAGGGTTCGCAAGTAGCGGAGTATTTATTCAATAAGGGTTTAGTTGATCTAATCGTACCGCGTAATCTTTTAAAAGGCGTTCCGAGTGAGTTATTTCAGTTACATGGTTTCCTTCCCGCTCCTTCAACTTGAACCAAAGAAATTCAAGTCAAAGTATAGCGATAGATTTAGTTATTTGTATGTAGGCAAAAAAGTTGTTCATTTTTTTTATAAGAATCATAAGAAATGGAGTTTTCTTTGCTGACATAAACATAATTTTTCATTGTAGTAAGAATTTCTAGTAAGAATCAGAAGTTCCGGAGGATTTTTTCTCCAGTTTCTTTTATCCTACCTCTACTAAAAAAGATCAGGGACAGATACCCTTTTCTTTAGCAACGGAGCAGGGTCAAAGATCAAAATAGTGTCTTTTTCAATAAAAAAATTAGGGAAATCAAGCTCCCTTGTTACATATCAAATGCTTTAACCTAGCTAAGATATAGAAATAAATATGCAACACTTCTAGAATCATACATTTTTCATATGAATCCCTCTTGGATCAAATTATAACGAATCCTTGCAAGTTTTTAGTTTTAGAAAGTAGGGGAGGAAAATAATAAGATTCTCATACATATATTTCCCGGAAAAGGATGCGTAGGTACACTAATTTCATATTTAGTTTAGATCTACATTCTTTGAACTCATATTCTAATAACTTAGAATATAATATACTTATAATTTAATATATAATTATAATATATTATTCTAAAAAAAAAAAAGATTGTTTATAACAAAGAGAAGTATCAATTAAATACACCGAGGCACCGATTCTATGACAGATTTCAACTTCCCCTCTATTTTTGTGCCTTTAATAGGCCTATTATTTCCGGCAATTGCAATGGCTTCTTTATTTCTCTATGTTCAAAAAAACAAAATTGTCTAGATATGATGGGGCCCAATCTCATCAATTTATTTCAATCATTGGATCATAATACAGATTTTCATTTCATTTAATGGCAATGGTATGACATGCGGCTTCGGACACAACATCTATAGCTTGACTTTCATTTCAAGGGGTCGATCATATAATCAGATATATATATATATATATATATATATATATATATATATATATATATATATATATATATATATATATATATATATTAATGACAATAATATGCAAATATATATCTAGATAGTATGAATGAAGGTGATCCTAGTTTTAATGGGGGTATACAATATATATAAATTGTATAGGTATACTTTTTATTTTATAAATTCAAATCTCAACCATTCATACCAAATTGAGATTGGTTTGAATTTGTTAACCCTTAAGTGTGCTAACTAATATATATATATATATATATATATATAAAGAGAGGAGGCATACTTATCTAAGAGTGATCATATATCTTATTATTTTGATGTGTCACGGTGACATAAAAACCAAGTTGTTCCGTACATATCGAAGCATGATGGGCCTACGAAGAAGGACGTAAGTTTAGGATTCCAACTGCTAACATGTAATCCATACAGAAGCTCGAAGGAAGCCCTCATGGAGACGGGACAAAGGGAATCGGCCCCATTCACATTTGAACTCACCCACCACCAAGCACACTTGAGTAGAAAAAAACGGCCTTCTTTGCCATGAAAAAAACAGTCACGCACTCATTTTTATATAGTATTTAATGTTTTATACCAATAAAAAAATACAAATAATCAATACCAACCAATAGACATGACCAATTCTTAACGGGTTCGACGGTTTCAATCAAAACCAAAGTAGACCAATCAAGAACTAACTGAACTCGGAAAGAAAGACCACCTGATCTAGTTTCGGGTTCACCTTTTATAAAACTGAAACCATAACCAAATCGAAGCCGATGGTTTTGGTATTTTAAAATTTTTTCTTATAACTATTAATACAATTATCGATTCCGAATGATTGCAGATACAAATTCGAACCGTCCTAAATCCGAAACCAACCACAGACTGATTTACTTATGGTTTTAGGTTTTAAGTTAACCGGTACCAAAGAGTCTGCCACCAATTCTCTCCCTCTTTGAATGGATGGTGAGACCAGAGAGAAAGAGAGACGATGACATCATGAATAAATAATATTCAAACATTGCATAAAACAAAACCGATGTAGAAAGAAAGAAGGAGACTTCTTTTAGTTTCACATAGATGAATATAACATATAGAGGTTGTAGGAAAGAGAGCAGTTTAAGAAGAGAGTTCTTTTTAATTTTTACACAAATTTAGGAGTGTGTCAGTTCAGGTTCGTGGCAGTCAGGTTCTCCACTCCACATGATGCACGTGTGAGTTGAAGTACCCGAAAACCAAATTCTACATATTTTAGTTTAACCAAACTTTACAGTTTTGCACACAGCTTCAATCACATATGTTCTTGGACACTTCCCAAAAACTAAAAGCTAAAACAAAACCCCAAAAACCAACAAATAAGATGAAAAATCAGCTCAAACTTATCGTACATAAAACTCCTCCAATGTAAGGAACACAACTTCACTTCAGCATGTAAGCTTTCAATGGTTTCACCGGAATTTCTTGCCGGAGATATAAAGCCGTCACTAAAGAACATGAGGAGCATACGGAGAAGAGGCGCTTTTTCATGTTGATCTACCTTATGCGCCGGCCAAACAAGTGAGGAACCACCCAAAAAACCAAGAAACACTTGTCATTCATAGAGATGTCTAAAGAAAAACACCCAACAAAATCTTCTTTGAGAGAACTTTCTTGTAACTAGTATACAAAACCAGTTAAGAAGAAAGAGAAGGGTTATCTCCGCGAACCGATCAACCTCTTTAAGGCCAACGCTACCAATGTCCTCAACACACGATCACACCAGGTCGGCCACATCGAGCACTTAGTCACTGTCATCCTCTAACTGCTCGTAGATGCCACCCTCATCTTCATCTTCGGCATCGTCTCCAAAAACCCTATCGCCCCAAATCCAATGAACTTCAAATGAAAAACCCTCTCAAACTCCTTTGTCAAATTCATATTTGCACAGTCGAAATCCAACGATTTAATGCTCTCTTGTACTACTGAGGGCGGTCTCAGTGTCGTCTGGTGTTTTGACCCCGCCTGCGTCCTGAAACTGCAGAGAGAGAGAGAGAGGAAGAAAAGAAGGCGAGGAATGAACTAGAGCACGAGGGTATTTGTGTTGTGGAATGCAATTCAATTTTTTGATCGGTTTCGTTTTGAATCCCACGAAACCGAAGGTGAAATATTTTTAAAAACTAAACCGAACGTGAACACGTTTATACAAACTCGAGTCGGTCTAACATCCTTACCTAGAATTGAAAGCAGGAAGAAAGCAAGACAGTGTATTAGGAGAGAGTAAAGGAAGAAGGACAAGGTAAATGAATTAATGAGTAACGGAAGAAGACGTTAAATAAGAAACGGAAAAAAGGGAATTAAATAATATATACTGTGATATATTAAAAGGAAAAGAGGCATAGAGAAACGCACAAATAAAAGTATACGTAGCTCATCAAAAGAATGAAAAGTATATATACAACAACAACAACTAAGCCTTTTCCCATAGCTACATGGATTCTTTGTTTCTACAGATCCCTATGGTGTGTCATGTTAGCAGTTAACTCATAATAAGCTAGATCATTCTTTATTGTTTCTTTCCAACACTTTTGTGGTCGTCCTCTAGCTCTTTTAATACTTTTCAAATTTAGTTTTTCATACCTTCTTATAGGTTCTTCTTTTGATCTTCTTTCTATATGTCCAAACCATCTTAAACGATATTCTCTCATTTTATCTTCTATTTGTGTCACTCCTAATTTGTTTCTAATAACCTCATTATGTATACAGTCTTTTCTTGTATGACCACTCATCCATCTCAACATCTTCATTTTTATCACAAACATCTTTTGTACGTATTGATGATTAAATGCCCAACACTCAGAACCATAAAACATGACAGGCCTAATTGCTACTCTATAATATTTACCTTTTAACTTTAATCGTATCCTCTTATCATAAAGAATATCTTATGCTCCTCTCCATTTTAACCAACCAGCATTAATTTTATGTGTAACATCTCCATCAATTCTTCTTTCACTCTGAAAATTTGACCCTAGGTATTTAAAACTTTCCTTTTGGGGAATGCCAATTTTAATTTCTATGTCCTCTGAAGTAACCAAATGATCAAACTTACATTCCATATATTCTCTCTTTGTTCTACTAAGTCGGAGGCCTTTGCTTTCTAATGTTTCTCTCCATAGTTATAATTTTCTATTAACTTTTTCCTTAGACTCTTCCACTAATACAATGTCATCTACAAATAACATACACTAAGGTATTTCATCTTGAATATGTTTTGTTAACTCATCCATCACCATTATAAATAAGTATGGACTTAAAGTTGATCCTTGATGTAACCCAATATTAACTTCAAAGAAGTTTGTTGTTCCTTCACTAGTCCTCACACATGTTTTTGTACCATCATACATGTCTCTTATAGCAAAATTTAAAATCTCCCTACCTTCCTCGTTTATATCCCCAAAACCAAAGTTTTCATGAATCCCTTGATATCCTAATGCCTCTTTACCGACATGTCCATTTAAATCTCCTCCTAAACAAATCATCTCCCTTTGTGAAATCTTTTGAAACACCTTATCTAACTCTTCTCAAAAAACTGTCTTTATACTATCTTCTAGTCCTACTTGGGGTGCGTAAGTACAAACTATATTCAAAACCTATGCTCCTAACACTAATTTCAATATCATGATTTGGTCACCATATTGTTGTATGTCTACTACACTCTCTTTTAAATCTTTATTTATGATAATACCAACTCATTTTCAAGCCTTTTCTTTACTTGAGTACCATAATTTAAAACCTATATCCTTTATCTCCTTTGCTTTTTCTCCAACCCATTTTGTCTCTTATAAAAATAGAATATGAATCTTTTTCCGAATTATAGTGTTTACCACATCCATTAGCTTACCGGATAATGTTCCGATATTCCAAGAACCAATACAAATCTTATTATTTAGGACTAGCTTCCTTACCCCCTGCATCCGTCCATAATCAAATCGCGGAGACCCTCTTTGAAATTTTTTCACTGTATTTGTGCGTCAATGTAGCGGGACTAACTTCTTTATCCACACCCGTCAATGATGTGGGAACCCTTTTTGCAATTGATTCACTATATTTGTGCGAAAATATAGTGACCCTTGCTTACTTCTTAGTGCATTTGGGCTCTGCACCACGTCGCTAGGTGGGGACACACCAAAAGAATGCTCATAATTTTTGTAATCAATGTTATAAAAATCCGACGAAGTTTTACGCTACTTGTCGGAAGTCTAACCCATCCCTCCTCTTTTATTCGAGCTTGGAACCGGCAATCAAAAGTATATATATATATATATATATAAATATAAAGATAGGTTTTCTTAAAAGAATCCAAATAACTTCTTAAGATGAACTAAAACAAAGAAATGATTAAAAAAGCGCACAAATAAATGAAAAGTATATTAGGATTTCTTTTAAGAAAAAAGTGCACCATAATGATTTTGGTCTAAAAGCGACAAAACTCGGTAATTAGTGTCTGAACACACTATGTGTGTGTGCGTGAAGGGAGAGAGAGAGAGAGTGTGTTAAAGAAAAAGAAAAAAATGAATACGGAGTTAAAAAGAAAAAATCGAAGTTCGTGACCTGTTGGACGTCTTCCCACCCTCCTCTTTCCCACACGCAAGACGTAGAAACAAAAAGCTCAGAGAGATAGAGCGCAGAGGGAGTTCCACGCTTCTAGAAATGTGAAGGGCTGTGAAAACCTATCCCTAAGTCAGTTTCTTCTGTCGTCCTCCTTTTCCACATTCGCTTCTCCCTTGATCGATTGGCGAGGAATTCATCTGGTTTTCCGTCTGTAAGTTGAGCGATTTTCCTTTGATCGTTATCTTTGTTGTTTCTTCTGGGTGGCGTGCGTTAGGGTTCGATTTGCTCGTTCCTGGTTAAATTGTTGGCGAAATTTTGAAAATATGGGCTTGGGAGATTAATCAACATGAAACGACTCTAGCGGTTCGATGGAAAGAGGGACTTTGGGAGTTTTCGTCCCGGCAGATTTGAAATTGTGTTGCTTATCTCATTCTTTTTTGTCACATTTTTCTTTGTGGTTTGCTTGATTGATGAATCCATACTTACAGTTTTAGTGTTTTGGGGTTTCCGATTCGGTAATTGCGGACATTAAGTGAGATTCGCGTCTCTGATTTCACATAAGGAAGGAATTCATTTCGGGCCATTTATTCCCTCTGATGCTTTTCATTTGTGTCGATCAAAACGTATCTCCTTAAAAATTCACTTTTAGTTCATGGTATTGGAGAAACGCTGAGGCTGGTCTACTGATGATGAACTATATGGGCGACTTTTTCTGGTGATCAGGTGTTCCAGTATGGGTGTCTAAAAAAGCAAAGCAGATGTTGAAAGAACGCATGATTTGATTGACGAAGAGTTAAAGAAAGGAGGATTAGGCGAAAATGGTTGAAGGTTCCAAATTTGGTGGTATTAACAATGAGAATTACTTCAATTTTACCTCCGACTACATGCGTCTGGGAGAGGGTTCTCATATGTCAGTGGACAGCAATGGCAGCTTGCAAATGTGTAACGCGGACGGCTCTATTTTGATGTCTGCAGAGAGCAGTGTCGCCTCTAATATGCCACTGGCCACACACATGATGACTTACCCTAGCATGGGGACCAGCATCAATGGATCTGTTGATCAAAGTGTATATAAACCTGGTACCCACCCACTTGCTGAAGATGCATTGGCGCAAGCCTTGATGGATAGTCGCCACCCAACCCAAGGTCTCCAGCAATATGATGAATGGACAATCGATTTGAGTAGGCTTAGTATGGGTACTGCCTTTGCTCAAGGTGCATTCGGGAAGCTGTATAGGGGTACTTATAATGGGGAAGATGTCGCAATTAAGATACTGGAGAGGCCTGATAATAATCCAGAGAAAGCACAACTGATGGAGCAGCAGTTTGCTCAGGAGGTGATGATGTTGGCAACTCTGAGGCACCCAAACATCGTAAGGTTCATTGGTGCCTGCAGGAAACCAATGGTCTGGTGTATTGTTACTGAATATGCAAAGGGCGGGTCAGTAAGACAGTTTCTGATGAAGAGGCAAAATAGATCTGTTCCTCTGAAATTAGCAGTCAAGCAGGCATTGGACGTAGCCAGGGGAATGGCGTATGTGCATGGCTTAGGATTTATTCATCGGGATCTCAAATCAGATAATCTGCTGATAGCCACTGACAAATCAATTAAAATTGCAGATTTTGGGGTTGCAAGAATCGAGGTCCAGACTGATGGGATGACTCCTGAGACAGGAACATACCGATGGATGGCACCGTAAGTGAGCAATTGATGTTATTTATTTTTTGGCTACTTTCCTTGCATCATCCATTACTTATATATCCGTTTCAAATGTTGGATATTGGTCAAGTTGTCAACTGACCATGATCATAGGAGCCACTTATTTTATGTCTTGTCTTGGTAAGTTCAACTAAATAGAGACCTTGGCTTTGATTGTTGTGATGTAACTTTCTATGTGTAGGTGAGTTGCTGTATGGTTAAATATTTGTAATTTATTAACATGTTTGCAGTTTACTGTCGTTTGTTTCAGTAGTTAACCTGAAAGCTTTTATTTGTTCAGAGAGGTCGTCTATTAATGCTTGAAGAAGGACTAAAAGATTAATGATTTCATTGGTGATTTTCTGTGCTGGTTGTATCGTGTTTCTCTGCTTCTTGTTTCTTGACACGCGATTAAGGTACAATATAATGAGGATATGACGAAAAGTATCATTCAGCTTGGTGACAAATTCATTTAATCCTTTATACAAAAAGGCCTTGTTAGATTGTAACTTCTTTGTTGTAACAAAAGGGAAAGGTAAGGTGAAGAAGATGTTGTGGTTTATCTAGTTTATTGTCTAGAGTGGTGGTTTTGCCAATGTTGTAAAAACCCTGTCAGAACCCATATCGGAAGGGGTTCCAAGACACATTTGTCGTACTACATCATAAAGTAAAATTTTCATCTTTTCCATCCTCAAGGTGAAATAAATCCAAAAAGAAAAACAATAAATCCCGAAAACCCTGCCAAAACAAATCACATGATACTTCATACTGAAGACATAGCATGATTAACAAAGAAACACCATATTAAGTTCCAAAATTCCAAATGTCAAAGGCATAACATCATTAACAAAGAAAAAGCACTTCATATCTTCATCGTCATCATGGTTATGTATCACCTGCACTCACTAGCGCTTACTCTTTGGTATACTGATGTTGCTTGTGTTCTTATAGCTTTTTCACCTCTTGAATCATATCAACTTTTATTTTGGTGATACGGCAAGACAGGTTGCACATCCAAACCCATCTTTGTGGGATGATTACTTAGGTGAGAAATTTAAACATTGAGAGTATGAGTGCAAAAGGTGCATCTGAGAAACAATCTATTTCCATGATGAACAAACATGCAGTGATTTCGAAGTCAATCAACATGAGAGGACATTCACATGAAATGGTTTGGGCTCATGAAATCACTTGAAGAGACGTGCATTAGTCAAAATCTTCCTTTTTTACACTGTTGTCATGAGAAGACGCAAACAAAGAGCTTTTTTGAGCTTGAAAATGAGCCCTTCCATAAGTTTTTGGGGTTTAAAACCCCTCTATTGTTGGTTTTGATCAATGAAAGCATTACAAGAATGAAATTGGCTCATACAATAAGTACCTTATCATATGATACAGGTGACACTGTTGTATCATATTATAAGTGCCTATGTGGCTTGACAAATCCTCTCTTCCTTCACACAAACATATAGTTATATGTGTATATATGTGTCTGTACATTGTTTCATGTCATGGTTGGTTTGAACTTTTCCATCAGTATGTTTACTTGTATCAATATCTTTCGCTGTCCTCCAACATTTCTTTTCGTTTTTCCTCCTTTCTTTCAGTTGAGGCATACATGAACTCACTATATGGTGAGTCTGGTAGAGTAGCATTGAATATTTAGATATTCTTTTAAGTTCTTTCCAGAATCAAGCGGTGTTTCTTTGGTAATTTTTAAACAGATGCTTCTCTGAATGTTGATTCTTTTTCTGCTGCTTGAAATCTTCATCAACAGCTTCCTTATGTTTGGGATACTAGTAGTTGTGTGCATGTATGCATTTTCTTACGCTTGTCTTATATGAACTTCTTGGAAGTCAAATTGTTCATTTTTCTATTTCTGTTTCTTTTGAGTTTTGGAATTAGAGTAATGGTTAGCTTCACCATGTTATTGGTGTACCCATGCAGCGGGTACTTTTTCTTCTTTCCTTCCAGTTTGCTTCATCCTCTATTTGAAGGTCTAACCAAAGGTCTTGAGTCTCTTGACTTTGTTTTATTTGGCATTTCATGTGGAATGCCAACCGATTTGGATGGTCAAGCTTATAGCCTGAACAAAAGTAGCGCCTTATATGAGTGGCTTCCATGTAAAGGTCTATTGTTGAAGACAGCATATGGAACTGGAATTGGCTGATTCTCAATGTCTTTGACGGAAGGGATTGCACATTTGACTCATCTAATTAGTTTGATTTTTAAAGAATGATAATTCCCGTTGAAAAGATGCGAGTCTCACATTTCATCATGTTCTTCCAATTAGAAAGGACACAGGACTGAATTGTTACTGTTGATGCATTTATGAATTTTGGTTGCAAGTATTGGGTTTTGTAATTTTTTATGCATTTATGCCAGTTTCAGCTGATGGCTGGTTTTGTCATCTAACATTTATAAGGTTAGAAAGAAATTTGTGGATTTGGTTGAGTTGACAGCAATTCATTTGGTTACACTTTGCAAACTTTCATTAGTAAATATACAAAGAAGACATTTGTAGCTGAAAAGGTGTACAGGTCCTTGTGTAGTAGCACAAGGAAGGACTCTGTAATGAGAGAAATCAGTGTGGCACTTTTAGAAGATAAAACGAGGGAGATGGAATTAAGGTGGTTTGAACATCAGGAGAGGCGACAACATGGCGTCCAGTGTGAAGGTGTGAGAAGTTGGATATTGAGCTGCTGCAGATGTCAAGGAATGCCCAGAAGGTGTTGAAAGGAAGCTGTAAACATCCTCCCTTTTGGAGTTATTAAGAATCACCATTTAAACTTAGTCAATTGCATGTAGCAGACTCTACTTAATATAGGAGAGACTTAGTTTTGGTTTCTGTGGATCTTTTGTTTCATCTGATATGGTAAAAGCCTATTGAGGAACGGTGATCAGATCTCTATGGAGCACTATTGTCCAAAAAACGTTTCATCTGCTTAGCTGTTTCTTTTACGATGATTTTACCTTTGCCATAAATTTCAGAAACTCATGTTGCTATGAAGTGCATTTTGGTGACGGGGAAATTAATGAAGATGAATATATTCTGTTAATTCATTATGCCATTTGGGTATCTATATCTGGCCTACTCTTGCATGATTCAATCATTCATGTGAAATAAAACTGTATATAGATGTATATATGGAAATAGAAGAGATAAGATGAGCGTTCCCATATACTTTTTTCATCTAGACTAGCATTAATGTTTTATTGCCTCAAAGATAAGGGATTTGAAACGTTATTGTATAAAAAGGGATAAGTAAGTCTCGATACTTGTAACTCTTCAAAATCAGGAGATTTTTAGTCTTCATGCAAGTCTTGCTCAAGGCTGTAATATTCCACTGAAACCCGTGGTAGAAGTTTGAAGCCTCATGCATTTATCATGCTGGACTGCAAGATGCATAATTTTTTTACTGATAATAGAAAAGAAGAAATTCAAGAAAGAAAATTTAGAAAACTATACACATTGATAAAGACTTAGAAAACAAATATTATGCTTGTATTCTAAGAATTGTTACCAGTTATTGATATACTAACTTAGGAGGGCATTTTCTTCGTTATCTTCCATAATCCAGTCATCTAATATATCAAAATTATCCAAATTTATTGGATCAAATTGGCTTTCTTCTCTATTTATCTTTTTTAATTGCCTACAAGAAAGAAAGATAAGAACTAGAAGTTAGTAAATTATATTAACAATTGAAGTCAAACAATATATTGAATTGAATTTTTGAGTACTAAGTAGTAAGTAATACAAGATTACCTTTGGCGAAGACGCATGTTACAACGGATGAAAACTAAGTCATTGAGTCGCTTATGTTCCAACCTATTGCACTTTTTTGTATGGATGTGTTCAAAAGCACTTCAATTCCTTTCAAAACCCGTTGCACTAAAGGTTTGGCTAAGAACTCTGACCGTAAAATTCGTAAGGTTTGGGTAATCACTTCCAAACCTGTGTAGAAAAAGGTAAATATTAGGGACATAATCCACAATAATATAAGATTTATTGATTTAAGAAACTTAAATACGAAGATAAACAATTTATCTGGACGCATAGTAGTGCGGTTGCGAATTGTTACAGGCAAACCCATCAAGTGAAGAGCATTATCATAGATCTCCATCTCTCGATGGATAACATCTACCCTACTCTCATTAGGGACTAATCTGTCTATACAATCAATGATGCCTCGATTAACCTCATTGACCGTTTTGAAGCTTGTTGAGTACCTGAATGATGTGTTTAGATAATATGCTGCTACATGAATAAGCTGATGTAATTGTTTGTTCCATCTATTATCTATAATTTTCCACACAAGCACATAATCCTTCCTTTTTCCATTAAAATTATTTCTAATGGCTTCTTTTGCCTTATCCATGACTTCATAAAGGTAGCCCATGATTTCTCCTCGCTATCAGCTAATCTCAAAACTTTCACCAAAGGACATGAAATCCTCAATAATCTAACACATGCATTCCAAAATATACTTCTGAATACTATCTCTGAAATCTCATTCAACTTTCTGTTTCTTCTATTTTGAGGCAACTCTGCAAATTATTGCTCCTCATTTGTGGAGAACATTTTCTTCAATGCTTGCTTTTGTCTCACAATAATCTATACAGATAATAAGTTAGTTACAAACCGAGTTGCAGCTATACGAAGAAGCTCTGCATCATCTGTATATCTCCTCATCATACATAATACAAATTAATGGTTGTAGATGGATTTGGTGATCTCTTGGCAACACTCAGTTGCTGCCTTTATCTCATAAATCTCACTAATATCCTCAAGGATGAGATCTAAACAATGGGCTGCGCATGGTGTCCAATAGAAAGTCCCATAAGTATCTGCGAACTCCTTCCCAACTGCTTTATAGTTAGCCGCATTATCTGTAATCAATTGGACTACATTTTCTAGGCCAACCTCGCATATCACCTTATCAAACTCTTGCCTTAGGATCTCTGCAATGTGCCTCTCTTTTGACATGTCTAGAGATCTCAAAAATATAAGTCCTTTAGGACAGTAGACAAGAAAGTTTAACAAGGTCCTTCCTCGCCTATCTGTCCATCCATCTGCCATGATAGTGCATCCTGTCTCCTTCCATGACTCTCTCAAAGTCGAACAATATTGTTGCACTTTAATGATGGTCTTATTTAATATCTTTCCTCTAAACTTCTGATAAGAGGGCATCTTGTATCCTGGACCAATATTAGCAATTGCATCTGCTATTGTTTGAAAATGAAAACTGTTTGCTGCATTAAATGGAATGCATGCATCATAAAACCATCTGCGCACTGCAAGGTTTGCCTGATCATGAAGTTGTTCTGAAGCCATAGCATCACAAATTCGAGGTTGAGCACAAGTGTAGTGCTAGGAGGAAAAAATGAATGTTTGCTAGAAGCAACTCTTCCTCTACTCCTTCTCGAGCTTCCTCTTCTACCACTTTCACTAGCAAAATCTTCAACAACCCTCTTTTCCCTGTTTGATGGACAAGAACTACTACTTCCAATCTCTCTTCTAGCATATGAAAGAATACTATCAGTCAATCGAATAGCATCATCATCATCTTCCTGAAACATCTTTAAATCATCCTTTTGTTGTCTCCTCTCTTGTATGCTCTCAATTATCTTAAGACATTGCCATTTAATGCCTTCTGGCAAACTTCTAACTCTGCCTGTACAAGGAGCAGCTTCTTTCATAGTCCATGCTAGGTGGTGTTTCAACCGTGAAATTCCACCACTAACTACCCTCTAAAAACATCTTATCTTCAATCTAGAACCCTCAATTGGTGTACCCCACTACCATGCCGGATCATCAGACCGAGAATGGTAGTCTCTAACACCCCTTCCTGCCATCTCAATTGAGCACTTCAATTGAATCAATAACCTGAAAATAAAAACACTTCATAAATCCCCAATCTTCACATAACACTCAAATAGAGTGTCTCCCACTTCAAGAATGCAATAAAAATCATATCCACACTTAATAACTTCATATTTCAAAAAAAAGAAAAACAAAAAAAAATAACAAATACAAAGAAAAAAATTCAAAAAAATACTCCAAATATACCATAATCCGAGTTAGGAGGCTTGCACGGACATCGTAGAACACTTTTTTTTGGAAGTCTTTAACACCAAGGGGGGAGAGAACCACCAGAAGAGTGCGTGAGGAGCTCCCAAAAATTCACAGAAACACGTAAAAATGAGGGTTTCTGTTTGGCCAGGGACCCTTTATATGGGTCCTTAGGCTTATCTCTCGTATCACACGATACGATACAACATAATAAGTTGTTATTTGCGATACACGATACGTATCGGTGCGATACAGATAACATTGCTCACATCCTATTACGATATATAGTAGCAAATGCAACAGAGTTTGTAGCTTCTACACCAGGCTTTTTTCTTAGAGTCAATGTAATAAAATATTAGATTCTGCTGTTTTATATAGGATACTGATGCGCCCT
This sequence comes from Brasenia schreberi, assembly GCA_036023115.1. Taxonomy (NCBI): domain Eukaryota; kingdom Viridiplantae; phylum Streptophyta; class Magnoliopsida; order Nymphaeales; family Cabombaceae; genus Brasenia; species Brasenia schreberi. Next base: position 3,088,241 of record JAYKKT010000065.1, read on the forward strand.
TCATACCATATTATATAATGTGGTATGGTATTTTTCTTTTTTCTTAATAAAAAGATCAAAGTAACAAAAAAAAGAAGAAAAATGATAAAATGAGAAGGACATGGCCTATAATTGTCACGTAAGACATGTTAACATGTAATAGGCTAAATTGGGCCAGTAGGGCCCAGAAGGTCCACCAAGGGGGGGGACCATTCGGGACTGGGCCTCAAGGGCCAATCCCCCTACCCCCTCTCTCCCCAATGGCTACACCAACTAGCCATTGGGAACTCCCAACGACTAGTTGTGTAGTCGTTGGGAGCACCAACCCTCTCTTTTCTCTCTTAGTGACTCTTATAGAGTCTCTATAAATACGAGACATATGTAATCAATAAATCATTGAGCCTTTAATGCTCATTTGACTTGTTTGTTATTCGTTTTGGCTTGTACACCAAGTGTTTGGTGCTTTGTATGGTAATTTGGCGTGTTGAAGATCTTGTGGGATCATTTGTATTTGAGTTTGTGGATATCATTGACAAGATATTGGTGTTGTTTTTACATGATATCATAACTGAAAAGGTTCAATTAGAGCTGCATTGGGATTCGTGTTGATTGTGAAAAGATCCTTAAATTTGGGAATCGTTTGATCATCTTAATAAAATCAATGTACTCTTCATATTTCTTATTATTATTGAGAAAAATTAAAGAGAAAAGTGAGACATATTGTTGCTTGTTGGTGCTCAACTCTTATCAAAGTTGGGCACGTACCATGAAAAAATATTTTATCTCTAAAGACTATTGAGATTATATTGATGATACAATTAAAGAACCCAAATGGATAGAGGTAGGGTGTGATGATGATGAATTTCTCAAGTTATCAGAGAAATATAAACAAGAATTAAAAAAATAGAAAAAATACAATGCCAAAATTACTTAGATTATTGGCCAAAATGTGGATGAAAAGCTTTGTAGCCATTGCTTAAAAGGATTATTAGTTGTAGATGGGTCTATAAGGTCAAAATTCATAGTGATGGTTCCATTGAAAGGTATAAAGCAAGACTTGTGGCTAAGGGGTACTCTCAAGAATATGAGATTGACAATGAGGAAACTTTTGCGCCTGTTGCTCACATTACTATCGTTCATACTTTAATTTATATTTATGCAATTAAAGAATGATATATATATATATATATATCAATTGGATGTTAAAAATGTTTTTTTGAATGGAAATCTTAGTGAAGATATCTATATGGCTCTTCCTCCGGGATTCATTGCTCCAAGTAAATATGTTCTTAAACTAAAAAAAGGCTTTATATGGACTCAAACAAGCTTCTAAGGCTTGGCTTGATAGATTTGAGAATTTTATACATATACAAAATTTTCATTCTTATTGTACTGACACTGCCAAATTCCGCCTATGTAAGGCATCACCCTTGCATGACCGGTCCCAAGCCTGGATAAAGTAGGAGGGTCCTGTTAGGCTTCCGATACCCAATGTAAAACTTTGTCGGACTTAACATGAATTCCACAAAAAACAAAAAATCTAGGTAGTCGACCCCATGTAGTATGGGGAAAGGCTTAATTGTTGTAGTTGTAGTAGTAGTTGTATTGACATTACCTAATTTGTAAGGAAAACTAATGCATATTTTGATTCTACTTTTGTGTGGATGATATGATATCACTGAAAGTGTTGAAAATGAGATTTTACAAATCAAAAGAGATTCGCATAAAGAAATGAAAGATCTCAAACTCCTTAGTTACTTCTTGGAAATAGAAGTAACCCATAATAACATAGGTTATTTCATGTTACAAATAAAATTTACTAGTGATATTATTAAGAGGTCAGGTTTGACACATAACAAGAAAGTGAGCATGCCATAGGTGATGGGACCAAACTAAGAACCAAAGGCGGAGAAAAATTAGAGGATCTCACTCTCCACAAACAGATGATAGAAGTCTTACATATTTTACAATCACTTGACCAGATATAACACACGCAATACATGTTGCAAGTCAATTTCAATAAGCTCCCACCAGTATACACATGGATGTTGTTATGTGGATTGTGAGATACATAAAGGATACACTTGAAAGGAGGATCATTCTAACCTCATCATTTTCATTTAAATTAATTGCTTACACTGATGCTAATTGAGGTGAGATGTTAATGATAAACATTCCACCACTGTATTTTATGTGTTTTTAGGTGATTCTCTAATTTCTTAGAGATGTAAAAAGCAACAGAACATGTCTTTATTGTCTACATAGGCAGAATATAGAGCCATGGGATATCTTGGATGGACTCTTAGCAGACAGAATATTGTCCTAGAAGACTCTACAGAATTGCTTTGTGATAACAAAAGCGTCATATATATTGCTTCAAATAATACATTTCATGAAAGAATTAAACATATTGAGATGAATTGTCACTATATTTGGGAGGAATGCTTGAAGAAAAGATTGACTTTATGTTATGTTCCTTTAGAGCTACAATTGATAGATTTCTTCACTAAGTCTTTGTCAATCCTTATATTTATGTTTCTTTCAAACAAACTTTCGGTATATACACTGCAAGTTTGAGGGGGTGTGAAATTGTAATAGGTTAAACTGGACAAGTAGGGCCAGTAGGTCCACCAAGGGGGGGACCATTGAGACTGGGGCTCAAGGGCCAGACACCCCTCTTTCCCCAATGGCTAGTTGTGTAGCCGTTGGGAGCAAGCTTCCAACCCTCTCTTAATGACTTATAAAGCCTCTATAAATAGAGGACATATGCTATCAATAAATCATAAAACCTTTAATGCTCATTTGACTTGTTTGTTATTCGGTTTGGCTTGTACACCAAGTGTTTGGTGGTTTGTTTTGTAATTTTGCTTGTTAAAAATCTTGCAGGATCATTTGTATTTGAGTTTGTGGATATTACAAGGCACAAATTATTGCCTACTACAATAGAAGGAAAGTTTAGAGAGAGGCAACATAAGTCATTAAGCACTCAAAGAGGGCATATTGAGAGACAAATGTGCAACTTACATGCATCTTGCCTTTGTTGCTTCTCAGCGCATCATAAAAGATCATCCAACAGATGCATAGCAAAGTTAGGAATTGTGATCCTGTTTAAAATATAAAAAAAATAAAAGATAAGATGTTGTATGATAAGATATGATGATCCCTTATGGCACAATGGGGATATGCACTGAAGAATGAATAAAAACATTTTGTACCTAGATCATATAGATTCAGGTACTGGTATACAATAATATCATTTCCTACAATACAATGTGATATCCACAACATTCCTTACTTGATCGTCTCAAATTCAATTATTTTCATTAAATGGGGTGCAATGGTTTTAACAGTCCTTTTGGTCTTTTTTTGATAGTTAAATGGTTTTTGAGTTTTATTTGGTGTTGACAGGGTTGGGATCAAGAATTAGTATTGTAATTATTGTTATTTTATCTGTTGTTGGTTGTCAAGCTCGGATTACGTAGGCCAGTACTAAATGCAAAGCTTGACTGTCAAGCTCATGACATAGGACCTTAAAACCAATAAGTTATGCATCTATATTGCGGCAATGAAATTTCTTTTTGGGTTAACTGTAGACTCTACCTTACTTATCTTATCTGAGCCTTTTCTCGCACTAGGTGGGATCTGCTAGAGGGTGCAACACAAAGACTTCCTAGGAGGCCACATTTCCTCGTGCTATGCTTAACTTTGGAGTTTGGATAGGATCCGGTGGATTAATGCTGAAAGACTCTCTTTAGACATAGAAGAGTAATTTTTTAGTAAAAGATATATTTAAAAGGATTGTGTCATTAATGTTGAGGAGAGGAATGGAGTCTACAAAGAATAAAGAGAAGTTGTAACCAGCCTTGTAAATATTAATATTATCAGACCCTTTATCTTATAAGGTACCAATACATGCCGTGGCATACTATATGGATGGTGCTTCTTGTTCATTTAACAAAGAAAATGGCAATTCAAAAGCAAGAGAATAAACGTTACAAAAATCATAAATAATGAAAATCTCATACCTAATGGTATAACATCCCACAATAATTTATGATATTGTGCAATAGACACTGATAATGGGTAAGAACAAATTGTTACCAAGACTGTATTGGTCCAGGTATCGATATACAATTTGATCGTACTATCGGTACACTATTTAGAACATGTAGTGTTTGGTTCATGAACTTCACAATAGGTTTTATTTGGAGAAAAACCGAAGTATGTTTATGGCTGTGTTGTTTGATGCTTATTATATCGTGTATCGTTTTGGTCCAGGTATCATATTGTATTGTATTGTATCGTAATTTAATACTAAAAAATTAGTAAAAATCTAAAAAATAAGAAAAAATCTGATAATTGTAAAGAATTCATATAATGCAAAGTTTAGTACATATTAGTACATATTCATCATTCACCATTCAACAATTGAAAAATAATTACATATTTTAAAGCAAAAAATGAAATACATTTACATTTACATATTGTAATTCGGATGATCAACTAAATAATCTTCATCTTCTCCTTGCTGAAGATCCTCACCACCTTTTGCTTCAAAATCAAAATCTTCATCTCCTTGGTGATGTTGTTGCGCTCCTTTCAAATTAATCCATGCATTGTCTTCTTCGGTTAGGAGTGCCTTTTCTTCGTTATCTTTCATAATCCACTCCTCTACAACAACTAAGCCTTTTCCCATACTAGACGGGGTCAACTACTATATATATCAAAATTACTTCTCCTTGTTGAAAATCCTCACTACCTTCTGCTTCTGCTTCAAAATCTTTATCTCCTTGGTGATGTTGCGCTCCTTCCAAATTAATCCATGCAATGTCTTCGGTTAGAAGTGCATTTTCTTCGTTATCCTCCATAATACACTCCTCTAATATATCAAAATTATCCAAAATTATTGGATAAAATTGGCTTTCTTCATTATTTAACTTTTTAATTGCCTACAAGAAAGAAAGAATAATTAATTAGTAAATAACATTAACAATTAAAGTCAAATAAAATATTGAATTAAATCTTTAAGTACTAACTAATACAAAATTACCTTTGTCGAAGTCACATGTTACAACGGATGAAAATTTAAGTCAATGAGTCGCTTATGTTCCAACCTGTTGCTCTTTTTTGTGTGGATGTGTTGAAAGACACTCCAATTCCTATTGCACTAGAGGTTTAACTCAGAACTCTTATTACAAAATCTCTAAGGTTTGAGCAATCACTTCCAAGCCTATTCCACCAAACATCTCTAAAAAACGACAAACATCAGGGACTTAATTCACAATAAATATAAGATTTAATAAACTTAAATACAAAGATAAACAGTTTACCTATGCACATATTAGTGCAGTTGCGGATTGCTATAGGCAAACCCATCAAGTGAAGAGCATATTCATAGATCTTCATCTCTCGATGTATAACATCTACTCTACTCTTATTAGGGACTAATTTGTCTATACAATCAACGAAGGGGAGATCCACCAGGATGCCTTGGGGAGAAGTGAATAGAGGCGAACAGAGTCCAAAAACCTGTAAAAGAAGTTGCAAAAAAGAAAATTTTACAATTTTTTTTGTCGTATCGTGCGATACGACACGATAAGTTGGTATATGCGATACATAACCATGTATCGTATTGTGGCATCCCACGATGTGATATAGATAACACTATTTTATGGTACTATGCCATGTATCAAACATGAGTTGTTAGTTTTCTACATTTTGGTGAACAAGGGCGGGCAAAGCCCTGTTACATTAGGTTGGAAACCGAACTTTCCTAGGAGCTAGAACTCCCATTGCATCATGTAGCAACTGGGACTTAATGCACTCGGAATTTTAGCATGCCAATTTCCTGATATCTGTTATAATTTGCAAGCCAACTGGCAATCCACTCACGTGTTCGGCTCCCTCTAAGTGTGCACAACTTGGTGTTGAAGATTGAATTAATATTTATATTTCTGTATTGTCTTTATGTCTCTGGAAGTAGAAATATGTAAGTGGGTCATATGGATTCCAATGGATCATAATTTGATCCATTGGGAGCCACGTATAATTAGAGTCACTAATCAAGGACAGTTTAGTATTTCAAGTTAGAATCCTGTATAAATAATGCCCTAAGTGTACTTAGTGTTTTAAGCAAGTGAATAAAGAGAGAGAGGCTGCGGCAACCATGGAGGCGCCGACTCCTTGTTTTAGAAATTTCGTCTATTGTTGGATGTGTTAATGATTTTCAAGGTATGTGAGTTATTTTTCTACATGGTATCAGAGTCTAATCACGTGGATTAGCGTATTTTTTTAAGGAAGATTCAAGTCTAAAATTATTTAGGGCAGCGAAAAAGAGGTTTTTAGGACAGATTTGTGTTCGTTTTTCAGCAAGTCAGTCTATTGGATTGTTTCCAGCATCATCCTTGTTCTAAAAACCAGAAAAAGAGGAAGGTTACAATCAGTCCTAGAGGGAAAGTATAAATGTGATCATGACAGATATAGGCAAGATGGGAGATGGCTGTGACAACAGTTCCTCAGACAAAGGTGAGGTGTTTTAAATCACCAATCTTAAATTAGATAGCAAGAACTACCTTCAATGGGCCAGATCCATTGAACTAGCTGTGATGGCAAGGGGGCGTTGGGATTACCTAACTAGAGACCTTCCCCAACCACCTACAACTGATCCTCTTTATTCTTGATAGCGGAGAGAAAATGCATTGGTTAGTGCGTGACTTATGCAATCAATGGTACCATCGATTGGAAGCATGTTCATGTTTCTAGAATAAGCAAAAGACATTTGGCTGATAGTTCAGGAGGCCTATGCTCAGAGAAAAAATATAGCAAAAAAATACAATATCATTGAGAAGATTCGTAAGTGTAGACTGAGAGGTAGATCCATAAGTGAGTATTATGCAGAACTTAGAGGTTTATGGGAGGAATTATGACTTTATTCTAAAATAAAATGTCAAAGTTGCATGGAAGAGCGCAATGAGGAATTTGAAGAGAGGAAAGTGTTTGATCTTTTGTGAGGCCCATGTTCTATTACATCTCTACATGGTTAGATACTTTATTTCATTTATTGAAGATGTACCAGATTCACCATGATATATCTCATGAAAACTAAGGAGGTGAGAAATATTCTTTCCATATATTATCAGTTTGTGCGTACTTAATTCCATTGCACCATTAAAACATTTCGGAGTGATAATGGAGGGGAATTTATGTCTCATTCATATTTTTTAGACCATGAAATTTTACACTAAATTGCATGTTCCTATTCTCCACAGCAAAATGGTATTTTTGAAAGAAAAACACACATTCTAGAGGTAGCTAGAACTCTTTTGATTAATTATGATGTTCCAAAATTATATTGGGGAGAAACAGTTTTAACAACAATTTTTCTCATAAATCGTATGCCTAACAGGGTTCTAAATGGCAATACTCCACTTCACTCCTTATGTTCTTCCCATAAATAGTTTCATCTACCACAAAAAGTGTTTCGGTGTACTTGTTTTGTTCACATACACAGTGGCTTGAGAGATAAATTAGATGCTAGGGTTGTTAAATGTATCTTCTTAGGATATTCCTCTACTCAGAAAGGGTATAAATGTTATGATCCTGAAAAAAGATCATATGTTACGATCAGTGTTATGCATATCGCACCGTATCATACATATACGATGTGATACATATCGTTACACACAAGAGTATCGCAAATGCGAACTTATCGCTCGTTATCGTGCGATACGGAGCACCAGAGAAAGAGAGATGACGTAGATGTAGCGTTTTTACGGATTTCCTTGGTTTCTTTAGAGCTCCCAAAGCCTTCTATCGGTGGTTCTTCCCCTTCTTGATGTTCAAGGCTCAAAAAACGACCTCTACGGTTTCTGTGTAAGTCTCCTAACTCGGATTTTGGTATATTTTTAATGTTTTATTATTATTTTTTGTGTTATTTGTATTTTTCTTTTTTTGAATGACAAAATATGAAGTTATTAAGTGTGTGGATATGATTTTTATTGCATTTATGAAGTGGGAGATTTATGAAGTGGATAATCTTTTTAATGAAAATAAAAATGTTAGTATTAGTTTAGGAGATTTAGCCAAGTCAGAAAAGTATATAAACCACAATTTCTACCGACGTATTCAAAAGAATGAAGTCAAAGATGCTCTTAAACATACGAAGAGTGGTAAATCGGTAGGACCAGATAATATTCCTATAGAAGTTTGGAAAATACTAGGAGAAATAGCAATCACTTGGCTCACAAGACTATTTAATGAAATATGGAAAAACCAAAAGATGCCCGAGGAATGGAGAGCAAGTACACTTATACCCATATATAAGAACAAGGGAGACATTCAAAATTGTGCGAATTATCGAGGTATCAAGTTAATGAGTCATACTATGAAATTATGAGAAAGAATTATCGAACGTAGGTTAAGACAAGTATCAAGTACAACAGAGAACTAATTTGGATTCATGCCAGGCAGATCTACTATTGAAGCAATTCACCTTTTGAGACGTCTTATGGAACATTTTAGAGCAAAAAAGAAAGATCTTCACATGATATTTATTGATCTAGAAAAAGCTTATGATAGGGTACCAAGGGAGGTTCTTTGGAGAACTTTGGAAAAAAGAGGTATCCCATTGACATATATTAACCTTATAAGAGACATGTATGATGGTGCAAAAACATGTGTGAGGACTCCTGAAGGAACGACATACTTCTTTGAAGTTAATATTGGTTACATCAAGGATCAACTTTAAGTCCATACTTATTTATAATGGTGATGGATGAGTTAACAAAACATATTCAAGATGAAGTACCTTGGTGTATGTTATTTGCAGATGACATTGTATTAGTGGAGGAGTCTAAGGAAAAAATTAATAGAAAATTGGAACTATGGAGAGAAACATTAGAAAGCAAAGGCCTCCGACTTAGTAGAACAAAGAGAGAATATATGGAATGTAAGTTTGATCATTTGGTTACTTCAGAGGACATAGAAATTAAAATTGGCATTCCCCCAAAGGAAAGTTTTAAATACCTAGGGTCAAATTTTTAGAGTGATAGAAGAATTAATGGAGATGTTACACATAGAATTAATGTTGGTTGGTTAAAATGGAGAGGAGCATAAGATATTCTTTGTGATAAGAGGATACCATTAAAGTTAAAAGGTAAATATTATAGAGTAGCAATTAGGCCTGTCATGTTTTATGGTTCTGAGTGTTGGGCATTTAATCATCAATATGTACAAAAGATGTTTGTGATAAAAATGAAGATGTTGAGATGGATGAGTGGTCATACAAGAAAAGACTGTATACATAATGAGGTTATTAGAAACAAATTAGGAGTGACACAAATAGAAGATAAAATGAGAGAATATCGTTTAAGATGGTTTGGACATATAGAAAGAAGATCAAAAGAAGAACCTATAAGAAGGTATGAAAAACTAAATTTGGAAAGTATTAAAAGAGGTAGAGGACGATCACAAAAGTGTTGGAAAGAAACAATAAAGAATGATCTAGCTTAGTGTGAGTTAACTGCTAACATGACACACCATAGGGATCTGTGGAAACAAATAAAAGGCTTAGTTGTTGTTTGTTTTATGAAGTGGGAGACACTCTATTTGAGTGCTATTTGAAGATTAGAGATTTATGAAGTGCTTTTATTTTTACGTTTTTGATTGAATTAAAGTGCTCAAGTGAGATTTGCAAGAAGGGGTGTTAGAGATTCCCATTCTAAGTCTGATGATTTGGCATGACAGTGGAGTACACCAGTTGAGGGTTCCAGATTAAAGATCAGATGTTTATTTTGTGAGAGGGTGGTTAGTGGTGAAATTTCACGGTTGAAATACCACCTAGCAGGGACTATGAAAGAAGTTGCTCCTTACACAGACAGAGTTAGAAGTTTTATACAAGAGAGGAGACAACAAAGGGATGATTTAAAGATGTTTGAAGAAGATGATAATGCTTAGTTTGCCTTCATATGCTAGAACAGAGATTGGTAGTAGCAGTTCACGACCACCTGGTAAGGGAAAGAGGGTTGCTGAAAACTTTGGAGGTGGTAGAAAAGGAAGTTCAGGAAGGAGTAGAGGAAGAGTTGTTTCTACCATACATTCATTTTTTCCTCCTACCACTACACCTGGTGTTTAACCTGGAATTCGTGTTGCTATGGCTTCAGAACAACTGCATGATCAAGCAGACCTTACAGTGGGGCAGATGGTTTTATGATGCATGCATTCCATTCAATGCAGCAAACAATTTTCATTTTGAAGCAATGGCAGATGCAATTACTAACATTGGTCGAGGATACAAGATGCCCTCCTATCAGAAGTTGGGAGGAAAGATCTTAGATAAGACTGAATTATAGAAGACAATGAAGAAAATGCCCTCCTAACTGAAGAAGACATTGCATGGATTAATTTGGAAGGAACACAACAACATTATCAAGGAGATGAAGAATTTGATTTTCAAGCAGAAGGTGCTGCTGCTGATGAGGATGATGATCTTTAGCAAGAAGAAGATGAAGATTATTTAGTTGATGATCCTGATTACAATTTGTAAAATGTAAATGTATTTTATTTTTTTTTATTCAAAATATGTAAATTTGGATGCAATTATTTAATGTTGAATACTAAATCTGTACTAAACTTTGCATTATATGAATTTAAAGCAATTACAAGATTTTTTCGGATTTTTACTAATTTTTCTTGATTTTTTAAATATTTTTTAAATATTTTTTAATATTAAAGCATGATACGGGCGATACGGTACAATATGATACGATACGGTCGTATCGTGGAGCCTAGCGATACGCAATACGATACACGTCGGACAACACTGGTCCAAACCATCTTAAACGATATTCTCTCATTTTATCCTCTATTGGTGTCACTCCTAATTTGTTTCTAATAACCTCATTATGTATACAATCTTTTCTTGTATGATAACTCATTCATCTCAACATCTTCATTTATGTCACATACATCTTTTATACATGTTGATGATTAATTACCCAATACTCAAAACCATAAAACATGGCAGGTCTAATTGCCAATCTATAATATTTGTCTTTTAAATGATATCTTCTTATCACAAAGAATACCTCATGCTCCTCTCTATTTTAACCAACCAGCATTAATTCTATGCGTAACATCTCCATCAATTAACTCCGCCCATGCAAGGGATCACCCTAGCATTGCCGGTCCCAAGCCCGGATAAAGGAGGAGGGTTGTGTTAGGCTTCCGACAGCCAGCGTAAAACTTTATCGGATTTTTATAACATGGATTACAAAAATGATAAGCATTGCTTTGGGGCGTCCCCGCCTAGCGACGTAGTGCACAACCCGAATGTAGTAATAAGTAAGCAAGGGCCACTACATTTTCGCCCGAATGTAGTGAATCAATTGCAGAGAAAGTTCCCACATCATGGACGGGTGTGGGTAAAGAAGTTAGTCCTACTACATTGCCGCCCGAATGTAGTGAATAATTTTTAAAGAGGGTCTCCGTATTTTGATTATGGACGGATGCGGGGTGTAATGAAGCTAGTCCTAGATAATAAGATTCGTATTGTTTCTTGGAATATCAAAACATTATCCTGTAAGCTAATATGATTCGGAGAAAGATTCATATTCTATGTTTGAAAGAGACAAAATGGGTTGGAGGAAAAGCAAAGGAGATAGAGGATAAAGGTTTTAAATTATGGTACTCAGGTAAAGAAAAGGCTTGAAACGGAGTTGGTATTATCATAAATAAAGATTTAAAGGATAGTGTAGTAGACATACAACGATATGGTGATCGAATCATGATGTTGAAATTAGTGTTAAGAGCATAGGTTTTGAATATAGTTTGTGCTTACGCACCCCAAGTATGACTAGAAGATAGTATAAAGACAACTTTTTGGGAAGAGTTAGATAAACTGATTCAAAAGATTCTACAAAGGAAGATGATTTGTTTAGGAGGAGACTTAAATGGACATGTTGGTAAAAGAGCATTAGGATATCAAGGTATTCATGGAAACTTTGATTTTGGGGATATAAATGAGGAAGGTAGGGAGATTTTAAATTTTGCTATGGCATTTGATCTCTTTATAGTCAATACAATCTTCAAAAAACGAGATGAACATTTAATACTTATAAGAGTGGCTTATCACAAACACAAATTGATTACTTTATTTGTAGAAAAAAAGATAGAGCGTGTTGTAAAGATTGCAAGGTAATTCCAGGAGAAAGCTTAACTACCCAACATCGACTTTTAGTTATGGATTTACAAATAAAAAAATGGACAAAGAAGAAAAGAGTGCATCGAGCTATTCGGACTAAATGGTGAAACCTCAAAAGTGAGAAAGAAGATATATTTAAACAGAAAGTCCTTCAAGGAGATGTTTGGAATTATGTTGGTACACCCTGTGATATGTGGAACAATATGGCTATACATATTAGGAAAGTGGTGAAAGATGTGTTAGGTGTATCTAAAGGAGGTGTACCGGCACAAAAAGAAGCTTGGTGGTGGAGTGAAGTAGTACAAAATAAAATCAAGGCAAAGTGGGCATGCTACAAATTACATTATGCTAAGAAAACTAGTGAAACTTTAGAGGCTTATAAGAAAGTAAAGAAGGAAGCAAAAAAGGCTGTGAGTGAAGCAAAAGCTAAATTTTGGGAGGATTTACATAAAAAAACTAAACTCAAAAGATAGTGAAAGAGATATTTTTAGGATAGCTAGGGCTAGAGATAAGAAAACTAAATATCTTAATTATGCTAGATGCATCAAAGACGAGGATGAAAAAATTCTAGTGGGAAATGATGATATAAGAAATAGATGGAAAAACTATGTTTATAAGATTTTTAATGAAAATAAAGATTTTAGTATTAGCTTAATGAAAATAAAGATTATAGAAGACAATGAAGAAAATGTCCCCCTAACTGAAGAAAACATTGCATGGATTAATTTGGAAGGAGCGCAACAACAATATCAAGGAGATGAAGAATTTGATTTCCAAGGAGAAGATGCTGCTGCTGATGGTGAGGATCTTCAGCAAGGAGAAGATAAAGATTATTTAGTTGTTGATCCTGATTACAATTTGTAAAATGTAATAAATGTATTTCATTTTTTTGATTCAAAATATGTAAATTTGGATGCAATTGTTCAATGTTGAATGCTCAATCTGTACTAAACTTTGCATTATATGAATTTAAAGAAATTACCAGATTTTTCTTGATTTTTTGGATTTTTACTAAATTTTCTTGATTTTCTAAATATTTTTTATATTTTTTAAATATTAAAGTACGGTACGGGCGATACGATACACCCATATCGTGGAGCCTAGTGATACGCGTCAGACAACACTGGTTACGATGGATGTTACATTTCATGAAGATACACATTTTTCTGGTAAACAAGATGTTCAATCATCAGATATTCATTCACCTAATGTGATCCCTCTTCCACCAATTCAAGATCAACTAGAACTTGAAGAGGAGATGCAATCCTTTAAAGAAAAAAATGGTAGGTTTATACTAGAGGTGAAAGGAAGACCTTTCTCCCACATCAGTCTGTTACCCTAGATCAGAATCCTCTCCCCGAATCAGATTTGATTCCTACTCAGGTAACTTTTCAAAATTCTGCTAGTGATGTTGATGATTTACCTATTGCACTTCGGAAAGGAAAACGTGAAAATGCAAAATATTCACTACAGAAGATTGTCTCGTACACTAACTATCCCAGAGAGTATCAGTTGTTTGTGGTGAATGCAGATAATACTTATATTCCCAAGATATTCGAAGAGGTAGAGCAACATTCAGAGTGGAAGGCAGCTATGAAAGAAGAAATTGCAACATTAGTGAGAAACACGACTTAGAAACTAGTAGATTTACCACCAAAGAGGAAAATAGTGGACTGCAAATGGCTGTGGGTGTATTCAGTGAAGTACAAGGCTAATGGAAATATAGAAAGGTATAAAGCCAGATTAGTGGCTAAAGGTTATAGTCAATCATATTGTATTGATTATACAAAAACATTTGTACCAGTGGCAAAAATGAATACTATTAGGACTATTCTAAGTGTGACTGTCAATCATGGATGGGACTTATGGCAGTTGGATGTGAAGAATGCCTTTTTTCAAGGAGATCTTATGGAAGACATTTACATGAACCTACCACCTGGGTATGATCAAGGATATAAATCAAACAAGGTATGCAAATTAAAGAAATCGATTTATGGTTTGAAACAATCACCAAGAGCATGGTTTCAAAAATTTAGTGATGGTATTATGGGTTTGGATTTCAAACAGTGTGTTAGTGATCATACACTATTTATCAATCGAGGCGAGAAAACCATTATATTATTGGTATATGTAGATGACATCATCATCACAAGTGACGATACAAAAGGCAGTCCTATTCTAAAAGGACAACTACATGCATTATTTGACTTAAAGGATTTGGGCAGACTACATTATTTCTTGGGAATTGAATTTATATGAAGTAAATGTTTTATTTTTAAGTCAAAGAAAATATATTCTAGACTTACTGAAAGAAACGAAAATGGAGGATTGCCGGATATGTTATACTTCCATTGAAATTCCAAAAGAAGATAAAGAGTGAGTTGAACCATATAAAGATGTTGGTAGATATCAAAAACTGGTGGGAAAGCTTATATATGTTACTATTACAAGACATCAGTTTTGCAGTCGGCTATGTAAGTAGATGGATGCATTCCCCATCTAAGCACCACATGAGTACAGTATATCTCATCATTAGATATCTGAAGTCATCAATCACTTATAGTTTATCATATGCCCCACATTCATCTCTTCATCTAGAGATTTATTCAGATGCCGATTGAGCTGGCTCCAAAGTTGATAGAAAGTCTACCCCAAGTTATATAGTATGCGTAGGAGGCAATGTGGTGTCTTGAAATAGTAAGAAGCAATCTGTAGTGGCTAGATCAAGTGTAGAGGTAGAATATAATGCAATTGTTCTCGGCATGTCTGAAGGTTTATGAATCTTATCACTGTTGAAAAAAATTGGCCTGGGAAAGACCATTCCGATTAATTTTTTCACTGATAATAAAACAGCTCTGCAAATGCCTTCTAATCCAGTCTTTCATGAGAGGACCAAGCATATTGAAGTTAACTGTCACTTTATTAAAGAGAAAGTTTCACAAGGAATCTTCAATATTATTCATGTTCGTTGTGAAGATCAATTGACATATATTCTTACCAAACCAGTTGCAACCAATGGGTTAAAGAAAGCTCTCGGCAAGTTGGGTGTTTTAAGTCTTCAAGACCCAACTTGAGGGTGTGTGTTAAGATTGAATTAATATTTATATTTTTTGCATTGTCTTTGTCTCTGTAAGTAGAAATATGTAAGTGGGTCGTATGGATCTCATTGGATCAGAAGAATCTGATTCATTGGGAGCCGCATATAATTAGTGTCACTAATCAAGGGCAGTTTAATCTTTCAAG
Source organism: Brasenia schreberi (assembly GCA_036023115.1). NCBI lineage: Eukaryota > Viridiplantae > Streptophyta > Magnoliopsida > Nymphaeales > Cabombaceae > Brasenia > Brasenia schreberi. Next base: position 3,103,662 of record JAYKKT010000065.1, read on the forward strand.
TTATACAATGCCCTAAGTGTACTTAGTGCTTTAAGCAAGTGAATAAAGAGAGAGATGCTGCGGCAGCCATGGAGGCGCCGATTCCTTGCTTCAGAAATTTCGTCCGTTGTTGGATGTGTTAATGGTTTTCGAGGTATGTGAGTTATTTTTCTACACCTTGACCTCTATTCTCTCCTTAACAACTCTCTGGTGGCCTTCCCTAGTCTCCAAATTTCATGAGACATAACTTTGCCTCCATGTAGATAATGAGACTGTTGTCTTGGAGTCCATCTGTAAAATGACATTCCTGAATCCTCTAGCTTCTATGCCAAGATTAACCCATCCCATATACCCAAAGTATGTGAAGCCACAGCCTTGGGCCTTGTGAATCGAGTTTTGCAACAATCGTGATGCTGGGGTACCAGCAGTGCTATCAAGGTGATTCCACAATGAGATGAGTAAGCCTCATCCCTTTTATATGTTGGCAAGGTGAGGTATCAAAACGTGAAATTTAATTCCTATTTGGAGAAAATGGTTAGAAATTGACATCATGATTCTAGGGATTGCTATTGAATTTCTTACAGCTGGGATTGCTATTGATATCATGATTTCTATTTTAAATCTATAGCATTTGAAAACAATGCCGATAAGGTTAAAACAATAGTTTAAAGCATTTAAGTGTTATAATTTAAAAAGAAGAGAACGTCATGGCCTTCTGAAATTTCTTGTATTAAGATGCAAATTGGAAGGTAACACCTACAGCTTGGCCTATGACAGAGTGATGTCCTTACTTTTGTGTTTGTTTTGGTCCTACAGTAATATACTCGTACTTCACAACAATCTTCAAACGTATTAAGTGTGAATCATGTGGTATATATTGATACGCATCATTTAGATGGAAATTTTAATATGATGCAAGCATGGTATCTTTAATGATAACATATCAGCTCATAGAGTAGGAAACGGGCCGTAGTGGTCCAATAAGTCTATATTGGCCTATCATAGGACACGATTCATGCAGCCATCCCGAACATGTTAATTGAGTAAAAATTAGTTTTTTTAGGGATGGGTCTTTATTGATGAAGTATCAAGCCCGTAGCATAGGAAACGGGCCTTAGTGGTCCAGTGTGTCTATGTTGGCCGTATCGTAGGATGCAACTGAAACAGCCATTCCAAACCCGAAAATTGAGTCAAAAGTAAGTTTTCTTAGGGGCAAAGGCCCATTATTCTTTCTCATCCACTTTTCTCGCATGTGCTGAGAAACTTTCCTCATTATAGTTGATTGTTATAGTTTTGTATATGATTGTTTTGATAGTTTGAAGTTTGAAGCAAGGATGGTTTCACTCGTTCATTTGGTGTGTTGATGGTTCATTTGATGTTTTCATGTTCATTTTACTTGGAATTAGTTTGTTCATACATTAGTTTGTTACATTGTTATGTTTCAACTTATTCATGGTGTTAATGCTAACTTACTCGTTAATGACTTAAAATTGTCAATCTTAGCTTGTCCAGAATGTTGCTCGTTATGAATGACAATATGCATGTTTTTCTTCTTTTGTCTTGGGTTTTAACAACTTTGAGATTAGTTAGTTAGTTGCGTTTTTCAGAATTTTTTGGCATTTTTTAGAGACATGTAACAGTATGTATTGGCCATATAGTCTCTATGTGCCCTAATAATATGTGATACATATCGATACTTTTAACACTGCTTTACAAGCTATTTCTAATTCTATACTACATATTCAGAAACGTCAAAGAAGTTCATTCTTTGAATCTGCTGTTTTACTGCAGTATTTCAAAGCTGGACCAGATCATAATGTTTCTCAGTGAAACTAAATGTTATGTAAAATTGTCTGTTGCTTTAGTGACTTTTTGCTATGATTGCACATACACGAGGAAGCAAATAAATAGCAAGTTTAAACTCCTTTTATAATATGTTTTATAAAAGGAGATTATTAAATGATTGTTGTAGGTAAATTCTTTCCATTTATATTATTCAAGTGGTCTACAAGATAAGCGTAACAGTTGTGAGGCAGTATTAAGCAGTAGCATATGGTGTACTTTCTGTCTATCCCTTTTCTGTTAGTATTTGTGTAAGCGCTAGATGGTCTTTCAATAAGGTTTGCATCTAATGTAAAGCTGTTGGACTTCGCCTCTTTAAGTTGTAAAAACAAATATTTGGGAATTTGGGACACTCAAATATATTTCTACTGGTGAGCGTCTTAGTAGAAAGGGGGGAAAGTGTCCTTTTGGTGTCTTTACTTTCTCTTTTAACAAGCTCCCTGTACTTGTAAAATGATATACATTATCTATGGCATAAACATTGCTGGGTAGCTCATGACAGTGTTTGTGCTGAATGCTTGATATTATGTATTAGCAATGACGTATCTGAACCGAGATTTTTGCCTTGCATGAATTATTGAAAGAGGTCTATCTTGTAGAGGTTTGGCAGTCTTATATTGGAAAGTTTCTTTTGTATGAGTAACTCCTAGGGGTCATTTAATATCAAACCCGTAGTGAGATCATGTGATCTTAGTTTACATAATTGTCTTGCACTAGAGACGTAATAAATGGGCATGCAGATGTTTGCATGATTATGAACAATATTTTTAATAGCATTTTCAGGATATTGTGGATAAGATCTAACATGTTGAGTAGCATAGACTAATAAGCTTAGACAAAAAAAGGCATGAAAAAAGAAATGATAAGTTTGATAATATGTCTCATGGATGTCCTCCAGGTGGTGGTCTGGTAAGTACCACCGAAACAATTTTAAAATTGTGGTGCAAAGACACATTTGACAAATCTGTTGGTATGCATTATACCAGATCCGTTCCTTGTATAAAAAGTTATCTAGGATTCTTTTGTTTGTTTGTGCAACACTTCAAACTCTCACAGGGTTAAACTTCGTTGTTTTCAGAATTTTTTAATATCAAAGGCACCAATAAGCCCTTCGTTTGTGCATAATTGAAGTGAGGAGTTGTAGGTGCAATAATTACTACAGTAGAAAGACAGTTCAAAATACAAAATAGGCATTTATAAAAAAATTCTGCTACCAGAGGACTGCCCATGTGGGTCTTCTAACTGGAGGCCACTTGTAAAAGACACGTACGTGGACTAATAGTTTTAATGCTGCATTGGATCTACAAATTGGTTGGATGATCCAAAACAATGAGGAAGTATGTGACTGATTTTAGCAAATCTGACTTTCTATGTTTCATCTCCAGAACCTGTGGTTGATATAAATTGCCAGCTTAACATGTTTGATTTTCTCCTGGATTACTTATTATTGTTCATTCTTCTTCTTGGATAATGTGGTATGGGAATTCGATCATCATAGGGCTTCACCTCGCTCATGACTATTATTGCTATCTAAGAACAATATTTTTCTTTTGAAGATGTATACTTTCATTTGTAGGTTATGATTGATATCTATGCCCTCTATTCACTTAGATGTGACTGAGCAGTCTCTAAGGCCATGCACCGTCAAATAAGTAGGACTCTCTTTTGTTGTGGTGACATGGGAATGCTGCTCCTGCATCTGGATAGGTTGTTGTGCACCCATTCACAAATAAACCCTATCGCTTGCTTCCTTCACCCCAGGGAACCTGCTGATTTGACCTAGCCCATCCATTCATCGTAAAACCCTATTGCTCCCTTCGCCCCGGGGAGACTGCTGATTTAACCTAGCGACAAGGGATGCCCAATGTGGGTATAGAATCCATGTCCTTCCAACTTGAATGTCTTGTGAGCCAAGCGCTAGCTACCTGAACTAAAGATGATGGCTGACACTGCATCAAATTTCGTATGACATATTCTTAGTGCTTTTAGAACTCATGTTGAGTATGGGGAGGAAATATCCTGGGTGTGCATCTGTCTGTTATATGCTTCAGGTCTAGTCAAAGTGATCAAAAGAGTTTAAACTTAGAAACTCTTACTTCCAGCAATTTTCACATCGTCTGATTTGTATGTGATTGTCTATTTTCTATTCTTTGGTGCAAAGGTTGATTTCGTTGATGGTTTCTCATAGATTTAGCTCTGCACAAAAATGAGGTTGTTGATTGGAGAATCGCAGGTTAGGTTGTAGATTTCTAGGCTGTTCTTTCATCCCTAGTTTTCTGGTATTTTGAGCCAGTTAGTATGCCAACATTTTCAGCTACCCATGAGTTGGGTACTTGGCTACACCAAGTGATGAACCATGGCATGCAGAAACTAGTTCCAATATCCTTGTGAATCATGTTGTACCGTTGGCAACAGACTTGTGGCAATGAGTTGCTTTTCTGTTAGTCATTCTCTAAGATCCCAGATTTTCTGAAGTTGAAAGCCACATAGGAAGTAGGAACTATGGGTGCACTTGGCTTGATACGGAGACAAACATTACTGACTTCAGTTATGAAATTAATTTTCAGGGTCAGGCTATGGTTGGTTTAAATATTAAATTGCTTTGACAGATCCAAATTGCAATTAGCACTAAAACAACACGTCAATCTCATTACATGCACTGTTTTGAGACTACAGTTGTACCATCCTCTCCAGAATTAGAATTTGTAACCTTATGCATTTGCTAATAATTGTTTGAAGTTCTGGACTAGCAATTGTTAATCTAGTCATTTATTCCTACCTTCTACCTATATTTTCACTTTTATGTTCTGTACCATCTTGTAATAATGATCCTCGAATACTTGCAGAGAGATGATCCAGCACCGACCCTACACGCAGAAGGTCGACATCTACAGCTTTGGTATCGTCTTATGGGAGCTTATAACAGGATTTCTTCCCTTTCAGAACATGACAGCAGTTCAGGCAGCATTTGCTGTTGTTAACAAAGGGGTGAGACCAGCCATTCCCCATGATTGCCTTCCGGTGCTCTGTGAGATCATGACCCGTTGCTGGGATGTCAACCCTGATGTGCGCCCACCCTTCACTGAGGTTGTGAGGATGCTTGAGGCGGCCGAGCAGGAAATCTTAACAACCGTCCGGAGAGCGCGCTTCAGATGCTGCATGATGCAACCCATGACTCTAGACTAGTGATGATACCCAAAGTAATGGAAATATCCTCTGTATTTATGCTATTTGTTTTTGTAGGCATATAACAACTTCCGGCTTCCTCTAGCTTCTGGTGCATATTGATATCTAGTTTTGTTTCTAGTACTTTTGTTGAGATGTTCAAGAGAAATTTGTTATTATCTTCTGCCTTTGCGAAATGTTTTCTCTCAAAGCGTTCGGTGAAACCGTTGCCAATAACAGAACGATTTCTAGGTACTGACTTTATTCTTGAGGGCACCAAAAAGAGAAGGTTACACTTGACGGAAGGTTTGCTGCCTTATTTTCTCACTGGGTAGATTCCTTACCTTTTCTCTCATCACAATAAGAGAAGTTTGTCCATGCCCCAAGTCTTCGAACCTTGCTAGTGGTCGACTCTGCAAACTGACCATTCCGACTTGTTACTCAGCCCATGGACCAGGGCTGTGAACACTGAGTGACGATTGTTACTGAAACTCAGATAGAAATGACATTATATTCTGGAGAGCATTATTTTCAAAACAAGCAGCTGGCTTGATGATGCTTATATGCAGGTATAGAACATGGTACTTGACATCAATTTTACCCAGCGTTTCCTTGTCAAAATGATGGGGAAATTCTTATTAGGCGAAATCCTTCTGAATAATGATGGGTAAAGGTTGGCAATCTATTGTACCTCATATTGGCACATCGGTTATACTACTAGAGACAACTATTGTGTTTACCAAAGAAGGAGACGTTAGAAATGAAGAATGAATTAATCGGTATGTTACTTTCTGACGGGCTGCCCTACGTAAATTTGTCATAAGAAAGTGAGTTGGTTCGTTTGCTTTGACGGTTAGAGCTCAAAGCAATTAAGGAAGAGACCGTAGAAGGGGAATTTTGAAGGCTGTCAAATCTTGCTAATTATTGTAGTGTTATCTATTTGACTAGAATAGCATTGTTGGGTGCCGAGAAATCTTGAAAGGATCACTCTCGTAGCTGGTTTCTAATATTGTATAATTTGTACGTCTATTTGACTTGAATGTAAAGTTGGGTGTGGAGAAATCTTTAAAAGATCGATCATTCCCAGCTGGTTTATATATATATTGTATTCTTTGTACTTCATTTTTTTTTGTTCATAATACATTTCTTAGGGTTATGCTCAACCCCACTTGCCTTTAGAAAAAGCAGAAGAAAATGCAGATAGCAATTATGCGACATGAGCCACATGAATAATCTGATACCAAAACGGTAACAGCTCTACAGGACATCGCAGATAGCAATTATGCGTCTAAATTGTCCCTTGAGGATCCGATATGGTGCCTTAGTACAAACCTGATGCTAGATCCAAATCTTGATAGGATCTTTAGCATGTTACCAAATCCTGATGATTGGATCTGAATTAAGATTCAATCTGACCCAATAACATCACCACGACCTGTGCTTTACCCTGCCAAATTTCTGAAATTCCAATGTTCAGCATCGGGTGCCAATCGGCTGCAATTGCTAGGTTCAACCTAAAAGCGACAATGGCGAAAAGTAAAACTACACGTTAAGATCTTGCATCTTCTCGTCTAGGCTCCCAGAGGATTGAATCCCCGGCCCTCCATCTACGCACTTTACAGGTTTACCGAGCTGAACACCCATTTCTTTCACCTTCTGAATGAGTTCAATTATTATGAGCAGAACAACTCCACGCCACCAAGGAAAATTTGGCAGAGAGAGGACACACTCACAGAGTATGCTGGTTTTTGCGGATGCATCTATTTTGTGTATCGAAAAGCAGTTGCTTTTATTTGAAGAAAGCTATGTACTACGAACAACTTGAAGATTTGTCCCGCAACTGAAACATTAGATTCCACCAAGAACCATCTACACCCTCCAGTAAAACTGGATTCCCTACCAAGTAGCGTAAGAGGTACTCCATCATCAAAAGGAATTGAATCTCAATTCCATCTATGGCTCGTCTACCATTATATCCGTGCATTGAACCGCATTAGCCGACTTAATCCAGATCATCTTTCTTATGCGGGTTGTCATGGGCTGCGCAAGTGTACACAGTGGGGCTCCCAATCCAGTATTGCATGTTAGCACCGGCCGCTTGAGGAAAACTATTAGGCGTGCAATAAGAACACAGTTGAAGGCTAATTCAGATTTGGAATTCTTATTAATAGAATCTCAAAGCAGGCGAACTTTACACGGGCAAAGGCAGCTGCAAATAGCTGCACTCACTCTCAACGGAAAGAACCAACAAGGGAAACGGATTAAGACAACTGAAGCTAAAGAAGAAGAAAAAACTATGCCAAAGGTCACTATCATTCACTAGGCCCCCGAAACCACCTCTAATAATCCATGCAGCACCATAAATGAATTGCACTTGCACCCAAACGCTCATTCGACACCGCTACCGAGATTTCAAGCACTATGCCATAACTGGTGAACACGGGATCAGATCCAAGCGATCGCTTTCACCATCTTCTATGTCCTGTCCAACCCCACTCGCTTGTCAGGCTCGCTTTTAGTAACAATAGCACCTTTCTCCGTTTCATGTGTCGTTGCCTGCTCTCAGTTCACCGGACCTTTCCTCGGCTCCAACAGCTTTGCTTTAACCCAGAAGGACAACACTTGCAAATGACTTGACAAGCTCGCCTGGAATAGTCAATGGTTTTGTTTGATTATCATTGGTGGTAACAGGACCGATAAAGCTAGCATGTTGTCTTGCCTTCCTTTCTTGGATGGCGATCTCTCGCTCTTCGTAGAAGTCGAAGTCATCCAGAATGGAGACAATGGAGCCGTAGGTCTTAAAAATTTTCAACATCTCCAACCCTTGATCTAATCTGACCTGCAAGAAGAATAGTTCAACTATAATCAATAAATATAGTTCAACATCATAAAACGCAACAGGAGAACAGGATCCTGGTTCAACTGACCATGATGACTCAAGTCTCGAGTTCTCAGCATTGCAAATTGAAAGGTGAAACACACAACCGATAAGCAAAAAGCTACATATTTAAACCGTGAACCAAGAAAACAATTGAGTGGAACAAAAATTTTCTAGATTTCATCCACAAAAACGCACTCGTGTCATTTTAAATCCTAAATGCAGAACGGCAGACCATGAGTGTAATTAGCAAGAACTGACGCACTTCAAAAGTCACACTTAACCATCTTATCAATAGCGCTGTTGCATTATAGCGTTACAACAGACCCCAAGGCGATATAGCAGCCATCATTTTGCAGTGTCCATTAACATATCAGTTGCTAAGTCTACTATATAGCCCGCTAAGTCCACTATAGGACCGCTTGCTCCAACTTTCATCTATGTTATCAATAGCGCGCTATAATGAATTAGTGACCCTTGACCACTATATCTAAAATAACAGCCATCCAGGGCTACTATTAGCGCTATTAAGGGTACTATAGCATCCCGCTATAACAGTAATAGCAATAGCATACACATTTGGTTGATCCAATTGATATGGATGGATCAACCCGACCCAATTCTCAAACCTATATTAGGTTGATTCTCCTTCCCCTTTCTCTCATGCCTTTCGTTCTATCCTCCCTTATATCGCCAACCGTGACAGATAAGTCCATCACCACCATCTCTCTCTCTCTCACAGGCAACAATGCAAGTTGTTTGCATCTCTCTCTCCACCAACTTTCATCACCGCCATCACCATCAGGACTCCTGCAGGCTGCGACCTCTAACCAACCCTAAAAGTATTAGTAGAACAAATAAAATTATTAGGAGACACCCCAAAAGTGGTATCAAAGCTAGTAAAGGAAATTAACATATCACAACTAGATAAAGACAGAAAGTTATTAGAATTAGATGAAATCTATGCAGAATTAACAGATTTAGAATTTAAGAATAGTTATTATTTTCTAGATATAACAGATTGATATAGTGATTTAAATGAAATCAATAATAGGAGATATCAAAATAGACATAGAAACTATTATACATAAACAACACGAGTTATATAAGCTTCTAGAGAAAATACTAGAAAAAGTAGTACCTCAGATAATCAAAACAGATGTATTTATTAAAGATGATATTAGACCAGAATTAATATTTAATACGGATTTACAGTTAAGAACAGTTGATACAGACTATATAACATCGATATTAAACCCGAACTTAGTAATTGAAAAGATAACCAAAGAATTATATGGATGAATAATAAAGAATATACAGTGTATATAGAAACAAGAATATTATGGCCAAAATATAGAAATACATATATCAAATCTAAATACAAAATTTGCTAAGATAGGTAAAGATAAACTACACTTAATCTTAGACGAAGATGATCAACAGTTAGAAATAACAACAGATCAATTAATAAGATTGACCTATGAGAATGAAATGTCTTACCCAAATAAGACAAAACACTATTAAGATAAGACAAGTTACTATCCAAAGATAAGACAATATGAGTTAGAAAAGTCAAACTCATAGGATAGAAATAAGACCAAAATATAGTTCTGATTCAAAATTAGAAATTGAAACAAGACAAACTAGAAGGAAATCCAGATTGGATAAAATAGAAAAAACTTTAGAAAAATTATTAACAAAGATGGATCAGACAATAGATAAAGTCAACCAACTTGTATCAAAGATACAAAAATAGAACTTATTCCAGTTCCAACAGTAGTTGAAACTGCAAAAATAAGGGGAAAAGGGGTAGAATTAGAGTTAAAATTTGAAAAAACTAAGGCACGAGAATTAAATACTATAGGATATTCTTCTTATGAAGATGATACAGATAATGAAGACCAAGCTTCAGATGTAAAACCTATATAGACTTAATTAAACAAACTAATGAGATAAACCTAGCAGAAATCATACCAAAACAAACAGAAGATCATATAAACACTATCAAACAAGAAGTAATAGATGAACCCTCAACAAGTAAAAAACCAAATCATAGAAAACATAATAAACAAACCTGTGAATACAACTCAGATACTAGACACCAAACATATGGTAGAATCAGTTATGGAAAAAATGATTAAATAAAAATATACTCAAAAAATCAAAAAAATACTCAAAACCTAAAATATAAATATGAAAATGAAAAACAAGAATATATTTGTAGATATCACTCAGGATCATTTAAAGACAATGAGACGAAATGGAAAATAAATAGAAAAGAATTAGGAGCAGTTTTATTTGCTATGATACAATTCAAAATTTACAAAGTTTATACAAAGTTTATTTTGAGAAGAGATAATTCCAAAGTTAAATATTGGTTAAATAATAAAATTAGGGATAACATAATTCAAAAGGAAATAAGGAGATTAGTTAATGAAATAAAGTTATTTGACTTTATTGTTGAATTATTAAAGACTAACGAAAACTATTGTGTAGATATGCTTTCAAGGAAACCGAGTTTATTATAAAACCTTATATATGCATCGATACATAGTTACAGATATAATTGCCAAGTTCCTCTGTAAAGATAATTATATAAGAGATTTTGAAAGTTATTTATTTGACAAAAATAAGGCAAAACTTATATATATAAATCAATATAGAGTTGCGAATGCAAGTGACAAATCTCTCTGTAAAGACTAATATATATAAGCAAATTGGAAATGAATTGATTTAACAAGAAATGTTTCTTTTCATATTAGCAACAATTGCGAACTGATGAAGTTAGTATGCTAAGACAAAAGTTAGCCCTCATGGATATAATCATGATGGATATCAAGTTAAATACTTCTATAAATAATATAGCTATTAAGCAAGACGTAAAGTCTTCATCTGAGCAATAAGAAAGTAGTAAGGAAATAAACTCCATATCTAGAGATACACCAGTACACACTGTACAAAATAGTCAGAGTGTTCAGAAAACCACTAGACCTGCGACAAGCCAGAAAAAACCTTTTCAAAACCTAAACCTCAATGAGAAATTCATCCAACCAAAGAAAAAACTCCAAAATAGCATTTATACCACCTCATCTACAAACCTACAATGAAGCTATAAAAGCCCCAAAAAAGCCAGCCAAAACCATATTACCCAGCAATACTTACAAAACCTTACCCAAATCATAAACTTTTTAAATACCAAACCTAGGCAAGAAAATATGCCAAATGACAAAGGCTATACTACCCAATATATACCCAATACCAATAGACTTATTGAACTACCTAGAACAAGCCCTCAGCTAATAAAAACAGTTATGGACTATTACATACAGTATGCTTCTGAACTACAAGAAATACCAAAGATATATAAACTGCAAAAACTTACATTGGTATCACTAAAGCAAAAATGATCTACATCAAAATATTCGGCGCAACAACAGAAGTCACTCTAGAAGAAATATTACCACCAATTATAGTGGTAAAAATTTGAGTAACAACAACCATGTTACTACAAAAAATACAAGTTCAACCAGAGGTAAAACCAATAGAGTTACCAGAGTTGTTAAGAGACAAAAGGATAAGAAACCTGAAGATTATATTTGAAGAACTACTCAACAACTAATGCAACAACAATCCCCTTTGGATGTATTACACTGGATCTAACATGCTCATATATTCACAATCTATGAGTATGAAATCAGGTACACAAGAAGAAATTGAAAAATGGCTAGTTACATGGCTAAACCAGATGAACAGTCAAGAACAAGACCAATAAGATTAAAGATAACATCAAAAGCTACCAAGACAAGATATTGTAAAATATTTGAACAAGTACAAGAACATCATTGTAGCCGCTGCCAACATGAACAAGCTAAAATAACAAACGTCATCCTGATGTAAGAAAAGACACATACAAAAACAAAAGATATGCGACAGAGATATGACACAACACACCAGCAATGACATCAGCAAGAGCTAAGCATGACGTATCAGCACTAACAAAATCAAACTCACCGACAACGAATAAAGACAAAAGCAAATGTGTTAGGTGAATCTAAGGGAGGTATACCGGCACAAAAGAAGCTTGGTGGTGGAGTGAAGTTGTGCAAAATAAAATCAAGGCAAAGAGGGCATGTTACAAATTATATTATGCTAAAAAAACTAGTGAACTTTAGAGGCTTATAAGAAAGCTAAGAAAGAAGAGAAAAAAGCCATTAATGAAGCAAAAGCTAACATTTGGAAGGATTTATATAAAAAACAACAACTCAAAAGCCATCAATCAAAGAAATCGTAGTTTATATCTTCATTATAGGGCTAGAGATAAGAAAACTAAGGATCTTAATTTTGTTAGATGCATTAAAGATGAGGATGAGAAAATTCTAGTGGCAAATGATGATATAAAAAATAGATAGAAAAGCTATTTTTATATGCTTTTTAATGAAAATAAAGATGTTAGTATTAGCTTAGGAGAGTTAGCAAAATCAGAAAAGTATATAAACCTTGATTTCTACCGACTTATTCAAAAGAATGAAGTCAAAGAGGCTCTTAAACATATGAAGGGTGGTAAATCTATAGGACCATATAATATTTCTATAAAAGTTTAGAAAATCCTATGAGAGACAGGAATCACTTTGATCACAAGACTATTTAATAAAATATGGAGAAACCAAAAGATGCTCGAGGATTGGAGAGCAAGTATACTTATAGACATATACAAGAATAAGGAAGATATTCAAAAGTGTGTGAATTATCGAGATATCAAGTTAATGAGTCATACTATAAAATTATAGAAAAGAATTATCGAACATAGGTTAAGACGAGTATCAAGTACAACAGTGAACCAATTTGGATTCATGCCAGACAGATCTAGTATTGAAGCGATTTACCTTTTGAGATGTCTTATAGAACATTTTAGAGCAAAAGAGAAAGACCTTCACATGATATTTATTGATTTAGAAAAAGATATGATAGGGTATCAATGAATGTTCTTTGGAGAACCTTAGAAAAAAGAGGTATCCCATTGATATACTTAAACCTTATAAGAGACATGTACGATGGTGCAAAACCCAGGCTGAGTTAGAAAGACTTGATATAAGCTACAACCAAGCTTTGCAAATAGAGGTGGTATTGAATCACTACACTCTCAACAAGTGCTTGGTTGATTGGGGAGGAGGTCTAAATATTTTTCCTCTCCATATGACCTTTCAAATTGGAGTACCTATATTCAAGCTTGAATCAAGTCCAATTGTCATCACAGGGTATAATGACAACTCATCCCATCCCATAGGCTCTATCGAGTTACCCATGTAAGTTGGCCAAATATTACACGTAGGGTTGTTTCATGTCTTAGACATAAACCCCCACTACAACTTGTTGTTAAGGAGGCCTTGGAGACACTCTCTCCAAACCATTCCTTTAACCTTTCATAAGTGCTTTAACATCCCATGGGATAACCAAGTCGTGGTAGTCTTTGGAGAAGACAACCCACATCTCAAGGGAAAACAAAATTTCCCTTGCCAATCAAGTGACCCATTGAGTGGTGTGGAAAGGGCCATGAAGATGCTCAATTCACCTAGGTCATCTAAACCCAAACCTTCCATTCCCAAGGTCATCCACATCTTAGGAAAGTCGAGGTCATCCAACTCTAAACCTTCCATTGTCAAGGTCATCCACATCTTAGGAAAGCATAGGTCGTCCAACTCTAAACCTCCCATTCCCAAAGTTATTCACCTCTTAGGGAAACCAAAATTATCCCAGCCTTCTACTCCTAGGATCGTGTGCCTCTTCAGGGAGTCTAACACCTCTACTTTCAAAGCCAAGCACCTCCTAGGCACACCCAAAAAAATTTGAGTTTATAATCATACTATGAACGATACATTATTCCAAGGTCACCCTCTTTACTAAGAATTTTCAAATCTCAAAAAGCCTTGAAATATGTTATTGAACATGGGGTATACACCATACTAGGGTCTAGGAGCTGAGCACCAAGGTAGATTGGAACCCATCCTACCCTTACCTAACCTGGGTCGACATAGCTTAGGGTACAACCCATCCATACCCCTGTGCCACCACCTAAGACCACTTGGATCAAGGGTGCCCTAGAGCTAGGTAAAACCAAAACCTATGGCCTAGACCCCTTAGTTGAAGTCTAATTCATGGTGTTTTCTTTGTAGGCTTGATAGAAGACCCCTCTTTTGAAAAAAATCTAAAAAAGTATATATTTGGAAAAGACAAAAAAATTTAGAAAATTCCAAAACCCAAAAATATTTAAAAAATCTGAAAATCCCAAAAAGAAAGTCTTCTATGTTCTTTCTTGTAGCATTTGTTTGGAAAAATTCAAAAAAATTGAAAAGTCGAAAATCCCAAAAATTTTGATTTTCAAAACCGTGTACAAACTCGAGAATTGGTTTTAACAAAAATCATTTATATTCTCAAACCCAAATTATATCATGCTCTTATAAATAATACTCTTATGCATAATACTTTCCTAGAAATCAAGGTACTTGAGAGTGATCAAAGTAAAGAGGAAGACCCTCTCATCCATGAGGAGGATCAAGCTTCCGAGCTTCTCGAATTTCATAAAATCCTTGACTTCAAAAAACCTTCAAATTTTGTAGGAAGAAATTTTCTAGAGGTGAATTTAGGGAGTGAGTCTAATCCAAAGTGTGTCAAAATAGGTACTTGTCTGCATGAGTATGAAAAGGTATCATTTATTGCACTCTTAAAATTGTATATAGATGTGTTTGCATGGACCTATGAAGACATGCCTGGTTTAGACCCTAGAATTGTAGAGCATCATCTACCTCTAGAACCAAATGAAAATTCGTGAAACAAAATCTTAGAAAATCGATCCTGATATTCACTCTTAAGTAAAAGAGGGTTTAGAAGATATTTTAAAAGTTGTATTTATAAAACCCATTGGTTATTCTAAACGACTTTCAAATATTGTTGGTGTTAGAAAATCCAATAAGAAAATTTATATTTGCATTGATTTTAGAAATTTGAATAAAGTCACTTCAAAAGATAAATTTTCACTTCCAAACATTGATTTAATAGTAGATAACACTGTAAATCATGAAATATTTTCTTTTATTTATGGTTATTCGGGTTATAATCAAATCAAATTAGCATCAAAAGATCAGGCTAAAACTGCTTTTACTACACCTTGGGTCACATACTGTTATACGGTTATGCTTTTTTGTTTGAAAAATGTTGGTGTCACATACTAAAGAGTCATGACAACCATTTTCCTTGATCAAATCCATGAGCTCTTGGAAGTATATGTGGATGATCTTTTGATAAAATAAAAAACCCAATGCACACACATAGAATTTTTTGCAAAAAGTTTTCGAAAGACTTAGGCTTTATAAAGTGAAACTAAATCCACAAAAATGTGTTTTTGGAGTAGAATCAGGAAAACTTTTAGGGTTAGCCAAAGGGACATAGAGGTCAACCCCTTCAAGTGCCGAGCCGTTATAGACATGCCTCCACCCTCCAACTTAACCCAAGTTCGTAGCCTCTAAGATCGACTCCAAGTGATTAGAAGATTCATCTCCAACTTAGCAACAAGATGCAAACCTTTCAATAGACTTTTGCGAAAAAGAGTTAAATGAGATTCCGACTGCCAAAAAACTTTTGAAAGATTGAAAACTTATTTGGTAAATCCTCCAATTTTAAAACCTCCAAAGCTAGAAAAATCTTTACTTTGTATCTTTCTATTCATACGAATGCATTGGGTACTTTACTTGCTCAATACGAGGATGATAGTATTAAGGAGTATGCTATTTACTATATTTTGAAAACTCTATTGACATATGAAAGAAATTATCAAGCACTGGCCAAAACTCTATAGTCGTAAGAAGTCTTTGGAAATTATATGCTTGTTGTAAAGCAAGTTTCGAAAATTTGGAAAGTTAAAAATGAAAAACTCATTACATACCACAAATTGCCCACCAAGTTGGTCGATTCTTTCAAATCTTGCACACTCGATCACATAGGTAGGGAGGACAACATCATAGTTGATGCCCTCTCCTCCTTAGGGCCATCTCTAAGGATCAACCCCACTTTGGGTACTCAATCCCTAGAGATCCTACATTTGCCTACTCCATCCAACAATGATTTAGAGATTTACCAAAATGACCAAAATCCAAATGAAAAACCTTAGTTTCAAGACATTAAAAACTTTTTAGAAAAATGAGGATTTCTTGAATTTTCTTCCTTTAAAGATAAGGCTTTTATTGAGAAAATCTCAACTCGATATATGATTTTGGGAGGAGTTCTTTATAAAAAGAGTTTCATTGGCATCTTGTTAAGGTGTGTCGACCATGATAAGGCTAGAACGATTATGCATGAATTCCACGATATAGAATGTGGGGGTCATGTCAATGCAAATATGATGGCTATGAAAATATTTAGAGCAAGTTATTTTTGGTCTACTTTGAAACAAGATTGTCATAACCATGTTATGAAGTGTTATTAGTGTCAAGTGCATGGAAATGTCATTCACATTCCATTGTGAGTCCATGACCCTTTAGCATGTGGGCATTCGATATCATTGGACCAATCACACTCATTGCATCCAATGGATACAGGTTTATTTTAGGAGCCACTGAATATTTTTCTAAATGGGTTGAAGCTACCTCCTTGACAAATATTCAAGGACAACATGTAGTGGCATTAATTAAGAAAAATATCCTGACTCGATTTGGAGTTCCAAGAGACCTACTGTCAGATAATGACACCCCATTTAAAAATAAAAAGGTAGAAAAGTTATGTAAGACCTATGACATTACTCAACACTTTTATCGCCCTACTATCCTCAAGGTAACGACCAAACTGAAGCCACAAACAAAACTCTCATAAGCATTATGGAGAAAATATTAGAAAAGGATAGAACATGTCATGAGAAGCTAGATGAAGTCTTATGGGCTTATAGGACTTCAATTCACACTCCCACAAATGTCATACCATTTGAGTTGGTCTATGGTACAAATGTCATATTTTTCATTTATACCAAATTGCATTTATTTCATACATCTCTTGCAAAATGTGCTTGACCTACTTGATAAGAAAAGGCTCATTGCCATGGATCATACACATGCATACCCAAAAAGGATAACCCGACACTATGAAAAACATATGAAGGCTCGTCACTTCAAAATGGGAGACCTTGTTTTGAAAACCATCCACCATCATGGCCAACATCTACTTGGTAAGTGGCGGCCCAAGTAGGATGATCCCTATATTGTAAGAAGAGCAACCACAAGCAATGCTTATTGGTTGATTGACGTTGAGGAAAGAAATTTAGGAGACCTTATAAATGCCCTATACTTGAAGAAATATCATGTCTAGGATTCACTCTAAGTTCTTTTGAAATGATTTTTAAAAATGAATCTCTTTTTTATTTCTTGAAAAAGGGATCAAAATGAATTATGTGACCCAAATTAGGGAATTGATGCTTTATGAAAAGTAGAGTTTTTAAAATCATTTTATAACATTTCAAAAATCTTTGGCTTACAAAATGAGGCCTAGTTCAAAATAGCAAAATATTTTCAAATGATAGGTGCTATTAGGAAATGGGATATACTTGTTGGATCGAGTATCTATACGGATAAACTAATTCTCCTACTTCATGTCCCTCTAAAAAGGAAAATTGACAAAATCAAAAGAAAAAGAAGAAAAACAAAACCTCCAATATAGAGGTCTTCTAAAAAGAAAAGAAAAGAAAAGGGAAAAACAAAAACCTCCACTATAGAGGTTTCCTTTAAAAGAAAAGAAAAGAAAACGAAACCTTAAAAAGAGTAATTTTTCATCAAAATTTTTTGGCCTCATACCATGGGACGCTTTAGAAGGAACCGTGAGAAACTCTTTCTCGAAATCCCCATAGCTTATCCCAACAGAGAAAAGTCTATCATTATAATCATAGAGTATGAATATGACCTATCTATTTGGATTTCATTTTGTTTGAGAATTAGACTTTGTTGTGTGAAAAATTGAATTTTGAAATGTTATTAAATTTTTTATACAAAACTTCTGCTAAGTAGTGGGTATTAAACCCCAAATGAAGGGAAATATAAGAAATTGGAAGTCCCTTTTGATGGAAACCAAAAGAAGTTCCATTTTAAAATAAAATTTTGAAAACCCAAAACATCAAAGGAAACAATATGGAAAGCATCTTACTTGGGACAAAGCTTCTTCCCAAGCTCCTGAATCACATGTATGGGTCTCTAAGCAAACATGCATCCAAAAAAGGGTCATCTATGTATAGTCATCTTAGTATTAGGCATTTTTTTCGTGTCAAGTCCTCTTTGGCTAAGATCCCCTCATTTACAAAAACAAATAAATCAAAGAAAAAGGATGTTATGGAATAAGAAAAAAATCCATACTCTCAAGATAAACTTGAGAAGAAAATCAAATGAGTGTTTTTTTTGTCATTATCCAAATAAATTTGGATTAATGCCAAAGAGGGGCATCTGTAAATACCCTAAAAAGGTTTTTCAAAATAAACTGGAGCATATTTTAAAAATCCATGATTTGAACATGCCCTATGAATTTCATAAAATCTCAAACATCATTTTCAAAATAAAAATATTTTAGAAAAATATTTTGAAACCCTAGGATTTTAAAATTCGAATTTTGAAATGCAAAAAAAAATGCTGGTTTTGTCCAAGGATAGAGCAAGGCCCAAATCAAGAGGATAGAAAAGTTTTAGAAAGAGATGAGGATGAATCCAGAAAGGCAAGCACATCCAAATAAAGCAAGAAGGTGACCCAAACCGAACAAGTCAAGGTGTCAACCTAACTCGAAGAAAGGGAATAAATCAAGGCAAAGCTCAATTTAAAGCTCCAATCAGATCTTACATGGCTATGTCTAGCTAAGGGAGTATTCAAAATTGAATATGCAAGGTGGATCCAAATCAAGGTTAGAGCACATTCAAAGCCTAAAGTTCAAACCAAATGATCAAGAAGATCATGAAAAAGATCTCCACATCCTGATCTACTTGGTATAAAATTTTGAGGATTTTGGAAGATTCACAAACTGTCAAAAAAATTAGGAAATAAGTCTCTGAAAATAGAATCAATTTTTGTTTTTCAAAGTTCGAGTTGTTGAGTTCATGATTTTTGTAAGTTTACAAGAATTGAAATCTTATTTTCAAAACATACCGGATCTCAAACAATTTTCAAGTGCCTAGATCGATTCTTGAGCATCGGTTCAAGAAGGTCTATGGTGAAAAGAGTTCACTTACTCACATTCACCAATAAGTCAGAATTTTTTATAAAACTTTGCTAGTTTGAGCAAACTAGTTGCCACGCTCGCGCACTTATAGTTTTACGAATTAAGTTTCAAGTCTTTTCATAGACTTTGAAACAAAATTCACATCTACAGACAACACATCTTTTATAAAGATGTCACCTTGCAAAAAAATATTAAAGGACAACTCTTAATGCTCATTTTATAAATGTTTGGTCCCAAAGATTTTCGACCTACGACACAATCCTCTTATAAAGAAATAAAAGGAGAATTAGAAAATAAAGCTTGAAAAAGGAATAGTTCCTAATACTTCTTTTGCAATGTGAGCTTGTACATATTATTTTCGTTTAAGGCCTTCTTATTTTGTCGAGCAAAGGTCAATCTCTCATGCTACCATTGCTATAAAATTGACCATCTAGATTCTTTGGTAAGGATATGACTAAGAGAAACAAGCTTTTCGATTGGAGCGATGAACTTGGTTGGGTTTGGATTCAAAAATGGATTTGGCCTACCTCGAGTTGGGATTGGGTTGGATTCAACTAGATGGGTGGAGTTTGAGTTTGGTCGAATTCAACTACATCCAATTTAAAATGGGCTTTTAGGTTATAAGGATTGAATTGGATCCAATCCAAGGATTTTGGGTCGTGGACCTCAAAACAAGTTGGAATTTGTTTTTTCTTTGGAGACAGATGGGACTCACAACGGTTGGTAAAATTTGATCTTAATTGGGTCAAGATGGATCACATGGAGTTTGGTTATGAGGGAATGAATGGATTCGGGCAAGTTTCACCGGATTAGAACAGTGTCCGACTTGACTTTAAAGTGGACTTTGGGCCAAACAAATCATGTCCAACTAACTGGACTCGACCCAGTTCTTTCTTAATGAAAGATCATGGCAAAAGGGTGGGATTCTTCACAACAAAGGGAAAAAGTGAAAGGGAGAAGGCAAGGTGTTGCTGCAGGACGATGGTTGTGGCCGACATTAGAGGAGTCAAGAGTGATCCTCAGGTGGCCAGATTTCGGCAATGGTGGCACGTAGTTCTAGTGGTAGGAGATGGGTTGTGGAAGGTGGATTTCAAAGGGCGATAGGGGATGACGACGACAATCGTTCAATACGGTACTAGTGGAAAGGACAACAACAAGTTAGGGCATCCCTGGCAGTGTCCGACGGGTTTGGATGGACAGCGAGGTGGTGACGGAATGGTGGCGGATGAGGGGATCCATAGGCAGTGCAGGTGGCTTCGGTTCAAATGGTGGACAATGGTGGTTGGGTAGATTGCCAGTAGTGATTTGAAGTGGCTTAGAGGGCAACCAGGTTCGAGCGATGAAGGCAAGGCTCAGGTTAGCGGAAAGGTGATACTTGGTTTGGTTTGAGTGGCAGTTTTGGGTGATTCATGCACACATACGCTCATAGAGAGAGAGCTTCTTCTGTGAACACCGAGAACAATTGATATTTCTTTTCTTTTTTTTCTCTAGAGTGGTAGTGGTGTGTAGACACCCAAAAATTTTGTTGATCTTTAAAGTTTTGGCCTTTAAAAAATAATTAGGGTTTTAGGACTTTTAAGGGTTTCAAATAAAGACATCTTAAACGAATTTATTTTCGTACCAAAATTTAATAGCAACCTCAAAATAAGGATAAATGACACCCCTATAAAAAAAATCCAATTTTTACAAAGAGCCAAAAAATGATAGCTTTGCCCTCAAGCCCAAATTAGCAAGACTGCCTTTTCAAATGATTTGATTCAAAGAAATAATGGTTTTAAACAATTTTCTTCAAAGAAACAAATAAGAATAAGACATTGGGAACCAAACCCAAAAATGTTTGTAAAATATCAAATTTGAAAAAACCTTTGAAATACAAATCAAATAGAAATCAGGTCTCAAAAACTCGCTCGATTGAAAATAGTCCTACTCCGGGACCCTACACCCATCAAAGGATTAAAGCGGTTTGAAACCCTATACCCATCAAAGGGTTAAAATGGTCTGATACCCTATACCTAACAAAAGGTTAAAGTAGTTGAAATGGTAAATACTAATTTATGGAGTGAAAGTAGGTCGATCGTGTAAACAAACACTAGGAATGAAACTCAGTTGTTTTTAAAAGTATTTGAAAATTTTGATAAAGAACTCGTTGTTTTCAAATATATCTCAAATGAAATGGTTTTAAATAATAAAAAAGAAAATATTTGAAACCATAAATGAAAAGGGATAAAACCCAAGTAAAACAAGGATAAAAACAAACTAGGATAGGAGTGAAGATCAAGGTAATGATTGAGCCAAACCCACATAAAGATAGGACCAAGCTCGTGTGAACCAAGCTATGGATCAAGGAAGTGGATCAAATGAAGTCAAGACCTCACCAAGCATGGTACAAAACTATCTCAAGTTGAACTTGGCCGAACCATATCAAAGTGCATCCAACCGACCACCATATCAAGTCCAACTGAGCCCACTTGGTTGAATGAACCTCTTTGGCCGGACACTCTTTCATAAAACCCACCTTAGCTTTGCTTGACCACATTATCTTGGCTTTGTTTGACCAAGTCATCTTGACAAACCTTGACCAAAACCCCTTGGCCAACCTTGATTGAGCCACCTCGGTTTTGCTTGACCAAGCCTTGACCGAACTCCCTTGGCTAAACCCATCTTGATCAAGTCACCTTTGACCTTCACCTAACCAAATCAGCTAGACTCAACCCATATTTGCTAACCCACCTGAACACAAAGGGGACCAACACAAGGCCCATGTGAGCACATGGGGCAACCATGTATTAATGGAGCATTAGTCTCTCCCCATGATGTAATAGAGTAGAAATATTGTCTGTTTCATTTCTTTTATATTTACGCATTCTACTTGTTTGATTTCATGTTTCTCTACCTCTATATATGTTATATCCTCTTATATCTCCTAATCTCTTCTATGATTAAGTTATAAACATATTTTCTTTCATTTTTCCTTCAGTCATTTGCTTTGAATTAATTATGATTTGCTTTTAATTTCTAATGAATGTATTCACGTGTGCCTTAAAAACCGAAATTCTATTTTCTACATCCCGCATATGGTTGATGTTGCATTTTTAATTTTCAAACCTCTATTCCAAATGATTTGAAATTTTGAATACTGAATCTTCACACAGAAGCCCACGTACAATAAAATTTTCAAGAATTTTAGTGTCGTGTAGCAATATAAATAAAATAGGAGAAGATCAGACAAATTTAGAACCAAGTCTGTCAAATCTGTGTTTCGTGCAACAAAGGTTGGGTAATCGTTGCACAACCTGCTATCTTTGATGATGTTGTTGCACTCCTTTCAAATTAATCCATGCAATATTTTCTTCGGTTAGGAGTGCATTTTTTTCGTTATCTTCCATAATTCACTCATCTAATATATTAAAATTAACAAATTGTTATCTTTGTACATGTAGTTGGCACATTTGCTAATTTTCATATGTGAGCAAAATGATGAGCTCCATTTCTTTGATTATTGAGTCTATGACACCCTAGTGATATGATATTGCTACTTGATGATATCCTCTTTTTCTCTTACTAGAGGCTTGCCTTTTAACTAATGCTTGAAGTGGTTTGAAATTGAAAGACGATGGATGGATGTTGTGGGTTAAAATCATATAATCTGATTACTTCTGATCTCACTTCAGAGACTGAGTTAAGCCTCACACATGCTGATCATGTTCAACTTAATGGAAGTCATGTAAGGTGAACCCTAAAATAGTGAAGTTGTGAAATGCCCACTCAATGAACTGAGATAACCAAATTGTTCTTCATTGTTTGTGATTTCATGAAATTAGAAATTGGTAGCAGAAATATACCTAAAAGTTGGCAACAAAAAAAGAAATGGTTTTGTCATAGTTTTTATTTGTTCATAAATTATTCTTATTCAATAAATTTCTTATAAACTAACCTGAATTTACATGTTACATACATGACTTGCAATCCCAAACAAATATGTCGGAGGATTCCTTGGAGAGAAGTGAAGAGAGGCTAAAAACCTATAAAAAAAAAGTTTTTTTGGACGTATCACCTTCATCATACGATACAGCACGATAACCTATATCATACGATATATGTTATCATATCGTATCACCTTCAAAACGATGAAGGTACACAATTAAAGTGTTGTATGATTACTTACATCTCGAGTTCACAACCCTTTAAGAGTCACCAATTCATTGTCTAAAAGGTCGATCATCTAAAACATCGATAAAGAGAGACTTGTTAGTATTGTAGTACACAAAGATGAATAATGCTCAGCATAAGCCTATACATACCACTAGACGTGGACATGGTTATGGTCACGGTCATGAGTGTCTCTTGCATGTAGAATTTCTTTATGATGGGATAGTGTTGATTATATTTTTTATGTTGATTCAATATATTAGTTTTCAAAATCTCCAACACTTCAATATGCACTAAAAAGATTAGATTGTCTACATGCATTACATGAGACTGTTTTATGGTTTGATATATTTTTCGATGAGTAGATGTTGTAGAAGATATATACTGAGTGAAGAATGATTGCAAAGTGCCTAAATAAGGGAAGGTATATTGGCCACAAATTTGTAGAGAAGGTTTTTTGGGGGTCCAAACACAATGTGATATATATATTATCGAGTTTTTATTCGAGCTGGTAGCATTGCTGCCATTTTTCGACGTATTATACATTGGAGGAGTGGTGCATTGGATACCTAATTTTTGGATGTTGATGCCAAACAATAGGTTTCATTACAACCCATTGAAATGTGGTATTAGTATTACTTTCTAGGATTGGATCAATTATCTTTTTATTGTTGGTATCAAATGTTAACCGGCCTATTTGGCGATGTATGGTATATGTGTTATCACGAATTAGGAAGACATTTTATGGCGGTGAAATTTTTATTTTGAATTTTTTTATATATCACTTATTTCATTTTTATTCTTACTATTTTTATTCTAGATATAATATTATTTAATTATATGTTTTATTTGTTATATAGTTTGTATGATCGATAGAGCTCTAATGTCACTCATTTTTCCTTCTTGTTCACATCATCACGATGAAATTATTGCTAATTGGGATTTGCTATTTTGTATATGTGTTGATGTCTTTTTACCATTAAGAAGACCCGATGATGACACTATGTATGATTTTGATGGTTAGTTCAATACAACAATATATGTTATTTTATCTTGAAAAAAATTATTGAATGGCTTCTAGAATCATTTGTAGCATCTTCAACGTAAAGCACAATAATGAAATACATAAACATCTTTAAATAAATGGATTTTAACAATGTAAAATATATGTTTTATTATAAATTTATATAACATTGACTGAAATGAAAAAAAGCTCAAATCATCTATCTTCAACACTATTGGTTATCGGATCATCAAACATTACCAACCTATGAACTCACTAACAACACCTATCAAACATCTCAATGATAGTAGGATGTAATGACAAGGGATGTGGCACACGTTGTAAGCGTTGCATCACATGTACTAGTGTATCATGTATAACAGTAAGACGTTGCAAAGAATAATTAAGACTAATAAGATTACCTAAATCATTCAAACATAATTTTTATATAAATCAATCATAAATAAATTTGAGGATACCTGCATTAAGATCAATGTTTCTTGGTGCTTATCCATAGGAAGACAAACTTGTTTACTGATGCATTGTCTCTCTAAGCGAAAATCATTGTGTCCGAGCAACATATCAGTCCATGTAGGAGTCATTACATTGATGTGGATATACTGCTCAAATGAGAAAGTATGGGCAAAAGCAACGTGAGTTTGTTTGTCCCACCTACTACTCGTGAGTCATACTACACTTTATATGAATGTGGCTTCTCAAGCATATATACAAATGAGTTTTATTGGCACAGACAGTTGTTGATGGTCGAATTGTTGAATTCTATGAACAAGTTCCACAATATCTGCACAGGAGGCATATCCACCAAGGCTTCAAGTGAGCTAATAACTGCACGATAGTAACTAGTACACTGTGTCTAGACTTAACTTAATATACACTCAACTTGAGACATCAAGAATAGTATAACCTTCTTTTTTGGTGACAATGTCTTCTTACATTGATTGTCTCGAATTAGATTAAACTTAATGGATGCAAACTTAATCTATTGCATCACTTCATCAACAAATAATTTTAGACAATTCAGCTAAAATATCTTCCTTACTTCACTCACCATCTTTACCTTAAGGAGACAAACTCTTCATCCATAAGAATACCAATAATCTCATATGCATCGTAAAATGTGATAGTCATCTTTCTTATGATATTCAACAAGTACACTTACCAAAGCATGGTTTTATTACCTCATACAATAATTCTCCTTGCTCTCATAACTCATTATGTTGTACAATATCATACTAACTACCGGTTTCCACCTCATATTGACATTTAAACTTAAATTCACTTGAAACATTGTAATACATGTGTTGTCACTACTTTAAGCAAACTTTGATATATAATTAATCAAAATTGAAATTGTTATAAACAAGAATATAAATATTTTGAATAAATATTTCAAATAATGTTTAACTTTACTATCATTTAGTTGATCCTGTCATACTTTATAAGCAATTTGACTAATAAAATTAAGAAGCAACTCAAGAATGCCAAGTTCATCGTTATCACTCCGTGCATCACCTTCACTCACTCTTTGTAGGATAGGTGTGAGCATGATGATAATATGAAGGTAATGTTTCATGATTTCTAGAAGCCCGTCTTCATCATCATGTAGTAATTATCCTTAATAAATATTTACATGAACCCCTTTCTCCTCTTCTCTTTATCATCTTTGTGGTCGTTCTCTGTAAGATATCGCATTATACTGTCTCAATAAAGCAATGATGTTACAACCTTATACTCATGTATTATTTACTATTTTTCTTGTATGGATGATAAGACAAAAGACAAAACAACATAAGAGAGATGCATATACAAAGTGTGTCTCTTTCAAAGAAGATAAGCATCTTGCCAGTCTCTTTCATTGGAGAAAAGTGCAAATTGTACATGTCTCTTTCAAAGGAGACGAGAGCAATGCACATTTCTCTATCACTCTTCTTGTCTCTATGAAGAAAGAGACATGCATGACACTCATCTCTATTAGAAGAGAGATGAGCGTCATGCATGTCTAATTCATATAAGTCAATAAAAAATAAGAGAGTGAGAATATCGATGAGAAAGGAGTGATGGATGCAAGAGAGGCGGGGACAACAACAGTTAGTGAGGACCATATCTAATCAAACAATAGAGAGTGTGGTGAGAGGGAGGGGAATCCGATCAGGACACACATGAGAGATAGAGGTTACAAAGTGGAGGAGGGTAAAATAGGAAATGGAGTGTGTGCTTAGCATGCATTTAGTAGGAATGTGTGGAGATATATATGTGTATAGATAGAGCCATAATGGGAGTTGCTAGACAACCTCATATGCTAGACATTGTTTGATCATTACCAGATCGGATGGTGGTGATCAAGGTACCCATCGCATTTATTGAACTGATATGGATTAAATGATAATAAAACCGATGATGCAAATCATCTTGAGAAGGTGTCTAACAACTCCCTGTTTTCCTATGTATATACATACACATGCACACTACTCAAATTTGCCCCATATCTATCGGGTAAAGATAACCTAAAACCATAGTGGACCCATGATGGTTCGGATTGGGGCTGAGTATGAATTTGTCCATTCTAGTAGGGTGGCAAATCAGGTCATCTGGTTTGGTGACTTCAAGCTCAGATTCAAAATAAGCATACTTGATTTTCCTTTGGGTCATATTACTTGGGCCGGACCGGAAGAGGGTCATGTTAAGTTTGACCTTAGGTCAACCCCACTATATAGAAAATACTACCGAATATCTACACATTATATTATATAGCAAGAGAGGGAGTCACTAGAGTTTTATATATGCTACATTATTCATACCAATTGAAAATAATAGAGATTCAAATAGTAAAAAGTGAAGTTTTCTCTAAAAAGCAAAAAATACAAAATAGAACTTATAATTTTTAGGCCCTTTACTTTATAAACTTAAAAGCATTCATCTCTCCAAGCAGTTTTAATGCCTAGTAACTCTTTCTTTCTTTCTTTTTTTCTCCCACTCTATATAGAGAGTGCTCACGTTACACGTATGTCTCTCTCTCTCTCTTCCTCTCTCTCTATATATATATAAAGCCTAATATATACTAGCAATATTATATGCTAATTTATCCAAATCAACATTTTATGCTAATATATCCAAATAAATCTTAATCATGATAAATATAAAATATTTTTTCTTTCTACATTTAAACATCAATCATTCATCTTTAGTTGAGATTTATTTAAATATGCTAGCATATAATGTGCATTATATATATATATATATATATTTCGGGTTTAATCAATTTCACGTCATAATTGGGTTGAGTTGTACCTAGCTGACTTCGAGGATGAGGCCTAGCTCAACTGAGGGAGAATTGTCACAGGACTCATTCGGAGCCCTAGTGACTTGCACACCCCACACACACCATGCCTTTGAGGAGTGCACATCACTTACTCGTGCCACGACGACACATGTCTCTTTACTCTTTTATAATAAATGCCATGTTGCTCGTGTTCTACATTGAGCCATACTTGTAAATAGTCTCTTACTATAGGCCTAGTCAGCTATGGTAAACCCCTCCTTGGGTAAACCTAGCCTAGTGAGTCTAGGTTAGTCCTTGAACCCTTGAGAGTTGAGTGTGAGCCTCTCGAGTGTGAGTGAACTAGACACTATCATCCACGGTTGAAAGAGACGAGGAGAGATGCCAACGGATGAGAATGACTCGATTCAACTGGAATCTAACGGCCGAGTGAAGAGGAAAGTTCTTCATTGTCGGGCGAAGGCTTTGGAGATTCAACTAGATTGAATCCGATTTGATTTTCGTCACATTCTTTTCTTGCATGTAAAAACACATAAAAACTATAAAAATGAACAAAATGACAATCTTAATTCACTTATCAAGACTAAAACTCTTACATATATTACAAAAACAGAGTAACACACTTATCTCTCATAGAGTAGCTAATTAGCTACCACTTCCCTATTGTCCTTATGGAAGAAAATAAGTATATAGAGCATAATATTTATTACAATATTACTAGATGTGATCTTACTATGACAATGATGTTATTGATATTTTTGAATATTGGAAGAGAAACATTTCCTTCGTTGATATCAAAAGCCAAAGTTGTATAATAAACTTCAAATGCTAGTTGTGATCCATAATTTTGTCATAAAATTTAATTAATAACTAGGAGAGGTCATCAATCATTTCAGTTTGATAACCAAATCGAACCAAATCAACCGAAAACCGAAATGGATCTAATCTTTAAAACCGAACATGAACAAAACTTATTAGGTATCTAACTTTTAAAACCGAACATGAACCAAACTCAATAGGTATCCGAACAGAACCAAATTAGTTCGGTTTAGTAATTTGATTTGGGATCCAACAAATTTTGATGGGAAGACAACAAGACACAAAGCATGTCATATTGGAATACACACTGAAAACATAATTTATTGAAAGAGCCATTACTTTTACATTTAGCTAGCACCAAAAGACAGTTTGCACCCAATTTAACCATATCTAAACATGATAGAGAGGATGCCACTAAACATGGTAAAGAGGATGCCAATAATAGAGGAAGAGTTGTAGTTTTGAAGGTGGTTGTAGAGACAGCCACCGCCACTGAGGAGTCTAAGAGAGAGATTAGGGCATAGTCGACGTCGAACATTTTGCACTCAATTTAACCGAAGTAACCATAGCTAAACATAATAGAGAGGATGCCGATGACAGAAGGACGGTTTGCACTCAATTTAAAACACCATCTTCATAAAAGATCCAACAAAATTTTAGGCTGCCTCACAGCTCCTTAACACTTAACATAACCTGCCAGCTACTTAACACCAAGCCCAAACCAAGTCAAGCAAGGAGAATTCAAGCCATAGAGTGAAAGGGAAGGTAGATAGTGTGAAAAGAAGAAAAAAAAATGGAAAGATATTATATATATATTCAATTTCAATCTCTCGTTGTCTTGAGGAAAGGAGCATAAACGTGACAGAAGGAATCCGGCTTTTATGATGCTCCTTTATACACTTTGTCTTAATTGATATTTAATACACGAAAACGTCACTCTCATTTAAAAAAATGCCTATTGAAAATTTAAAATAAATATAATAAAGGACACCCAAAATGTCGCCCAAGTATGATCATCGTCCATTAAATAAGCAATGTCTTGTTCAACATGTTACGGATTCGATCAAAGTCGGCCAAGTCCATGCATCAAGTGGGTGGAAATTACATGCTCGTGCTGGGGTTGTGTCATGTCATAAACATCTTTAGATGAACATGATCCTATTCTGTTTTTGTTGCACAAACATGCAAATTAACACCTGACACGAAAACGTAACATAGACACGATCCAGAAATACTGTGTATTAGTCCACCCAAAGTATACACAAGGAACGAGTTCTGTTGGTTGACTTGCTTACACGAACACTAAATGATACAGCATGAACGCCATCAGGAATACAAATATTCCACCTCTATCGATAAGTTTCATCTGAATCAGGTAGCTCTATGAACTCTCACAACCCGGCGGTCTATCGTTATGCTGTTTGATTCCATCTTCTATGTAGGGATGGCAATTCCTACCCACCCCATGGGTACCCACCTGCTCGCCCCACGTGAGGCAGATTCTCAGGGAAAAGAACCTGCCCCGCTGCGGGACGGGGCAAGGGAGGCAAGATAGGAGGAGGTTGGGTGGGGCAGGGTCGGGTCAGGTTTAAGGTAAACCCACCTGGCCCTATATATATATGTATGTATATATGATTATAAGTATTTTACATGCTTATATGTTATATAAATATAACTATATATAAATGAACTTTTAGTTTAATAATATAAAATACCATAGAAAATTTTAGAAATTTATGCAGAATATATATATTATTAAATGATTTTTTTCTTAAAAATTATTTTAATAGGTTGAAGTGGGGCGGGGTTGTAACAAAGGGTGAGGGGTGGGTTTGATCCCCCAAGACCCGCAGGGCAGGTTGTATGAAGGGAATTCTAGCCCTCCCTTCCCCCGATTGCCATCCATACTTCAATGTAACGCCTGGGAAATGAAATGAAAATTCTATTTCAAATACTGGAAGAAGCAAAATCAAAGAAACTCGTTGGTTTGAGCCATCAAATGCATCAAAATGATGCTTGTTTTTAATGAAATGAAGGCCCATTCACCTAAAAGGCTCATTTAGAGCCATCTATGAGCTGCCCAAGGGAAAACACCCCTAAATTATAAAAAACAAATCTGATGAATATGAAGAGTCAAAACAATTTTTTTTAGTAGGTACCAACCATTGAAAAGAGATCTTATTCAATGATTTTTAATCGTGTAAAAGACAAAGAAACCATAACCAAAATATTGGATTAATTTTGGAAAATGATACATTTTTTTTTATGGTTCCTACTCATGTTGCACATAGATGAAAACATGACATAGGAAATGGCAAATCTTCAAAACTTAGGAAACGAGAAAATGACAATATATAATATAAATATATGTATGTATGTATATATAACAAATGAAAAACAAAGCACTTTATACATTTCAATAAGAAATTTAATAACTAATTGAATTAAACTGATAAATATTGAAAAAATGAATAGACTTTAAGTGTCATTGTAAGGAATTGTGCCCTTTGTTTGCCCAAAATAGAAACAGTAATTCTCTAACTAAGCAAAGCCTATAGCAAAAGTGATAGCAGTGGCAGTGAGGTTTTGGATTTTGAGAGAGAGTGTCCAAAGGTTTGATTATCCAGTTGAGCAAAGACTAACAAAACGAGAGAACTTAATAGTTAAACCAATGTTATTAAAATCACATCATATCGTAGGATATGATTTTATCGCATATTAAAACCCATATATCGTATGATATATTGTAGATTTTTTGAAAACCACAATTTTCAGCTTTTGAGACCCAAGGTTGTTTTAAATCCCTCTGGCTACCTCTTTTCCCTTCCTACTACTTTCTCTTTTCCCGTTGCTCTCTCCTCCAAAGGTCAATGTGACTATTCTTGATTCAATAATTGATAATCTCTATTCTTGCTTGGTGAGTACCACTACAACAAGGAAGTTTGGAACAATGACGATGAGATATAATTTTTGTAGATATATCATGAATAGTGGAGTTAGTCATGTAAGACGTCATCTAGCTCAAAATAAACATGCACTCTAGCTTTACTATGCCTCAACAAGTCAAGGTACAAATATTAAAAGAAATAAAATATATTTACAAGTGAGAAGAGAAGAACAAAGAGCATTGGGAGGAGGAAGAGCACGAGAAGGAGTACAAGGAGGTACAAATACTAAAAGAAATAGAATATATATAGAAGAGAATGGAGAGAAGAACAAATATTAAAAGGAGGAAGAGCATGAGAAGGATCACAAGGAGAAGAATAAAGGAAATAGCTAGGTTTTTTATGTTTTATTTGTTTTCAAGTTTAAAACTTTGAGAATCTATAACTCCCTCGATTTGGAGTAGCTTAAAACTTTAATGTAATTTCATATAACTTTTTTTATTAAGATAGTATTATCTTTTATGTATGCATGTGATGTACAAAATCGTTTGATATTTTTTATAATATTTTTTTTTAAATTTTTAATAGGTTTTTAAAAAATTATATGTATCATACTGCATGTCTATTTACAACAATGAGTTACACTTTCCTTTTATTTTTTAAACTTTAATGTAGATGTGATAGAGTGAAACCAAAGATCACATTTTACAGTTCACTGTATTTGGGCTTGGATACCATATATATATATATATATATATATATATATATATATATATATATATATATAGAGAGAGAGAGAGAGAGAGAGAGAGAAAATTGCATGACTTCAACTGATGCTATACTCTTTCTGACAATTTAGATCATATGTCCTTTTGATTGAACGGTTCATATTAAAAAAAGAAAAAGTAAAATTACTTTCTAAAATACAAAGTATGTTTTATATTTTATACTTTTTCTTTTCTGATATGGACCATCAAATAAAAAAGATGGACAATCCAAATTACAAGAAGAGTCTAGCAAGTTTGTGACATGTGTGAAAGCTTGTCTAATAATGTAGAAGTCATGCTCAACCTGAAATTACATCTGGACAATAAATCCAATTTAATTGGGTTCACCTAAGCACCATAGTGCAAGAAAAAGCTTCGTTTTGATGGTTGAATCGGTGAAGGTTGTGGTGGCTATTATCCCAGGCCCCTCCAACCCAGTTCCCATACTAAATGTATATTATGTTTATTTTTAAATGCATTTCACTGAGCATTAATTTCTTGTGTTGGGTCTACCATTGTTTTCTTTCACGTCTTTCGGACCCAATGATGTTAATAACCAAGGTTGTGTTGGGTTTATCATACTAAATACATATTATATACACACACACACACACACACACACACTCACACATTCACATACACTTGTATTCCGAAGGAGACTGTCCTCTTACTCTGCCCAAATTGAATTGTTTGAAGATGGTGGAGGCCTGAGAGAATTTGGATCTATAAGTTTTGGATCTCATTCATCTTTGGGTCTCCTGAAGCGACTTGCTTGTTTGGACCCGAACTTGCAGAAAGGTCCAGACCATTAATGGAGTTGGGACCTCATATGACATTCTACCTTCTTTAACTCCTTTCAGGTAAACATAAACTAAGGTCCAGCAAGGTTCGAAGTCCAGGTTATACAAAGCCCAAATTGTCCGAACGGCTAAACCTCGGGGTTTCTTTACCTATCAGGTCTCATCCAGACCCATCACGGTTCAGCTTGGTTTTGGAGTTCTCCCATTGGCCATTGACAATAATTTCTTAAAATATTCAGCTCAATGAGATGCCCCATGAGGTCCATATCCTAATTGAGAACCTGGTCTAAACCATTATGCGGAAATAGTCATAATGTTAGTTTTTATTAGAATTGAATTTTGATGGACCTTTATAACAAATTTGATGCATGTATTGGATATGGATCTTACATACAGAATCTGATTGCATACCTATATTATATTTATGGAGAGTTTCTGGTTTCATATTTGATAGTCTCATTATGCTATGGTTCAAATTAGAACTCATTTTCGACATATAATACTGAAAAAATTATTAAAAAATGCAGATTTTTTTCAATCATTATTGACTAAACTTATTCTGGTCGGGTATTCACTGAAACT
Source organism: Brasenia schreberi (assembly GCA_036023115.1). Classification (NCBI taxonomy): domain Eukaryota; kingdom Viridiplantae; phylum Streptophyta; class Magnoliopsida; order Nymphaeales; family Cabombaceae; genus Brasenia; species Brasenia schreberi. The sequence goes on from JAYKKT010000065.1 coordinate 3,137,061, forward strand.
GGTTGTGGGTTCTGATTAGATCTTCGTATGACTAGTTGTAGTTGGATATGGGTCGGGTATAGGATATATCCAATGAGGTTCCCCATCCAAGATGGCAAAAACTGTAACTTTTGTCCATTGAAAATACCTTTCTGTCTTTTGGGCAACAACTGGATATCACAAAAAGGTCTATGTCAAAGAGTCTGATCTAACCGCGGTCAACTTTTAACCAGATACGCCAAAAGAAGACAACCAGGGTGGATTTGAACATACACTATTCACAAGACGACCGCAAAACCCTCCGTTTTGACAAAACTCACTAACTTGCCACTCACTAGTCACTAGTGGTTTTTTTTTTAATTCTATTTAGTTTTTTCCTTTCCTCTTAAAACATGAGAAACTTATCATTTTGTTGTAAATAGATCTTGAGTAGCACAACAAAAAATCCCAACACGAATCCCAAAGTGATGCAAAAAGAGAAGGTTGTGTTCGGGTTGACCTCCTTTTGATTCTTATGCACAATGACATGACGACACCACATGATCACAACCCAAAACACATACTCGCCGACAATTCATACACGACACAAAAAGCTGAGACACACCTCCACCCAAAAGTGATACTTGAGTTGTATTCTTGTAACCTGTTTTTTTAGATAAACACAAAACGACACAACACAAGCACGACATAAAACATGAAATAGACACAAAACACTTGGGCGAGTTGAGAGAGAAGATCGCGTGGATATGGAGTTGCAAATTTAGAGCATGGAGCGAATGAACAACATTTATGGGACTTTGCAGACGAGGTCAGGCTTTGACGAGAAGAATTGTCACATGATGTTTACCGGATGTAGAAAGCTCGTGATTCTTATGGCACATGCCTTTAAACCTAGAGGCTTCATTCTTTATTTGGGTTTGATTTGGTTTAATCGTTTGGATCCATTTAAAATCATTTAGGTCGTATTTTGACTAGCGGACTTGGATTTGAATTTAGATTATATTAAAATCTACATTAATGTCATTGTGTCACATTTAACATGTCAGTATTAAATATCCTTCATTCATTAGTATCTTGTAATGTTATGAACATGATTAGGTCTTTTCTGCATTTTGGCCATAACATATATGAGTGGTGGGTTCCTATCGTAGAGATTGTTCGGCAAGCGGTCGAGCAACGTCATGACTCGTTCGGGCGCATTTTCGAGATTAACGGAGTCCATTCCCTAACACGGTTTTTATCACCTGTTGAGGTCTTTTCTTTACTGGATTTTAGGCGAGGCGATGAATATAGCTCCACTGACAGTCTAGCTATGTGGGTGTGGCACGACTTATTTCAGTCGCGTGTGTCGTATTCAGCAACACGCACAAGACATTTACCTGACTGTAAGGGTTCTGGGTCGTGTTATTTCGTGTTCATGTCTAAAATAATAGGTCATCCTGAATGTAACCTTTTCTTTTTTCTTTGGGTTGCACGAACACAAAATTTCTGGTTCAAATCCATGTCTTGTTATATCTAGCATTTCCAATTTTCAGATCACGTCTATGTTGTGTTAGTTTGTGTTTGTGCCAAAAGGTAAAACAAAACATGACACGCCTTTTTTTTTTTAATTTGGGTCTACACAAACATGAAATACTGGAACTAATTTTCTATCGTGTTCATCGGGTTTTTGTGTTGCGTCTTACCTGACCCAGCTTGCCTATCAAAGAACAAGGCAAGCCAAAGGCTCCTATCTTTAGGAGAGTGAATACGGGAACTCTTCCTATTTGGGTCCAAACTCTTCTGATCTCGGGTTTACTTCGGATCTTGAAATAGACTTAGGATGACACTATATGACACGGAAACATGACATGCACACGACTTTAGAGTTGTGTGCGAATCTACGGTATGTAACAGAAAAAGGAACCTGATCTCGTTTGGGTTGCCCTATTTCTACACAAACACAAAATGACGGGGTAAAATCATGACCTGAAACGCGATAGACACAACCTGAAAGCTCTGTGCCAGCGTCCACCCGATTAACATGGAAAATGGGTCGTATGCAGGTTGACCTGTTTTTTACATGAACACGAAGTCACACGACCTGGAATACTAAATTATCACCCCTGTTACAGTTTCGTTCCCTGACATCCCAGTCCCGGATCCGAACGAACATTCATTCTACCGCTAACGTGGACCCAGTCCAGGTCTTACCGCGTGATGTCGATTTCGTAATTTTTGCGATACCGGAGCACGTTTTCCGGAGGGCCCTTCTTCGTTGAAGAGCTTCCTTCGAATCTCTTACCCGGAGAACCCTCCCATCGCTATATAATGCAACGCAAACCCCCTAAGAGTGACCGAAGCTGTACCCCTTTGCCCTGTCGTGCCTCCGTCTCGCTCTTCACTCGCCGGGAAATCATCCTCGGCGAGTACGTACCGGCACCCTTCTTCTCTCCGGCGAGCCTTCGTCGGATTTCCGATCTCGATCGCGGCGAACGGCATTTCCTTCGGACGGTTTCTCTCTGCCTTTCTCTTGACGCGCTTGAAGCTTCATCTGTCACAAACAGCTGGAAAACCGTTCCGTTGACGGTGGAGCATAGAGAGATCTAACCGGGAAACCGATCGTCCGGCGAGTTGGGCAACGGGCGAATGGAAGGATGATCGCTGCCTTCCACGAGGACGAAGATCGGCGATGGGTGGCTGCGTCAGCACCGAGGAAGGTGGAGTAGGAGGTAATGGATTTTACCTAAATACCCCTGTTTTACGAAAACGACGCAGAAAATCTAACTTCAGCTTTGGGGATTCAGAGGAATACAGTGAGATAAAATCGCTCTTTAGCTTTTTCTCCGCATTTCTTTTCGTGCGTTACGCTTGACTATTCCGTCCATGTCCCTCCATCATGCGAAGTTGGCATTCCTCTTAGGGATATCAGTGTCATAATGTGATTTGTTGAAATCTTTCGGTGCCCCTGAACCCCAAGGGCGAGAGTGCCATACTACCATTGTTCTTGAGGGATTGAAAAGTCTTTTTTGGAGATTGTTTGCGTGGTGGGCATGGAAATTACCCTCGAGCGGATGGTGGCCTTCAGGCTGTGCTTTTTGAAATAACGATCGTGTTCCCAAAAGTTTTCTTTTGGCCATCTGAAAGCTGTAAAGGACGTATACGCCACCTTCTTCCTACAGTGCATTACAGTGTTTCTTTTTTTTAAAAAATTTTTGCAAGATTCAACCAAGAATGAACTAACTTATTGTGCTTACGTGACAATGTGGAAACGAAGAATCCATGTAGCCCACCGGGGAAAAGGCTTAGTTGTTGTTGTTGTTGTCTGTTTACTAAAAATGTCTCTCAGTTGTAGTTAAGGACGGATTGAGCCTTTGAGGGCTTCAATTCGATTGTCTGTTTTTCTCGTGCAAGTCTGATAAAACAAAATCGGGAAAACTGGAAAATAGTTCTTTCGTATTGACCTTCCTTTGTTTTATAATTTTCGCTCGTGGAGCACTCACGGTATCAAAAATTCCAAGGACGCTCACTGTGTACGAAATCAAAATTTTCTGTAAATAAAAAGATCCTGAACTTGTTGGCGTTAGCTCGATTATCTGTTTTCCTGCTATTTCCTACGTAAAATACAACCGGGAATAGTGGGAGTAGTCGAGAAGTTCCTCTGCCTTGACCTTTTGCCCCCTCAATATTCACATGCCGGCGCAAACCTTCCAGACCCTCTAGAATATATGCATTCTTGAAAACCCATCTTAGTTCTCTGGAATAAGAAAATCCTGAGTTTCCTTCGTCTTTGTTATTGACATCGACTTTTCTCAAACAGTTGATTCTGTGGTTCTATAATTAATTTCCGATAGGAAATGACTTCTAAAAGAGGTATTTGCCCATTTACAAAAACCGATTTTCTTGGATTCATTTTGGGAAATTATACTTTCCATCTTTTCTCGGCCGAAGCTCGCCTTAGTTCATCTCATGACTCGCACATGGAGACCAATGACTCGACTTGTATTGCTTGGGGAGGCAAGCTTGATTTTGAAATCTATATGGTTAGAAACATGAAAAACTAATTAGTTGGCATGTCCTCAATATGTCTTCACGACGAATGAATTTCGACTTAATAACAAGTAGTTCGTTTGTCTTCCGCTGGTGATCATTCAAGTAAAAATGCTGGAGACGGAAACAAAGGTGTTGAAGGTATTGTCACACTAAAAGACCATGTAACGTGGCTATGCAAAAAGTTGAAAACCAATAAGAAGAAATGAGAGCGACACCCTTACAGGTGAGTTGAATATTTGAAAAGGCTACCAAGTAGAGCTTTGATGAGAAGGTGTGAGAAACTTGACTTTAAATACTTTAGAGGCAAATGAAGTCTTAGAAATATCGAGAGATACTGACAAATCCTGTTTATTTGGAGTTAAAAGCTTACCCGCCCCTTCGGAATTGAGCAAGCCTTTCATTTTCTTCAGTCAGATTTTTATAAAAAATGTAAGTTCTTTCTAGTTGCTGTGCTTTATGTTTAAGGTCGAGCTGATCTTGACTGGCTTGCAGCTTATCTCACTACGACCTTGGTCAAGCTCATCAAATAAATTTGATCTGTGTTTCATTTTCTTAAATGAACCTTATATAAAAAGTTGACCTTTCTATAAATTTGATGTCCAAGGTAAAGTTGGTCTTATTTCTCTCGCAGCTTCTCCTTTATGAGCTCTGCTCATCCTAAATGAGCTAATGAGACCAGAACAAACAATGGGAGAAAGATAGTGAAGCGATAACAAGCCTCTAATTTTTGCAATCCTTTAAAAATAAATCTAAATTAGGTACCGTATACAAAAAGACTGCTAGTTTTTTTTGTTTAAGTCGAATCAGATATTACGCTACTCCTTTTAGCAGTTGTGAGCTTCGTAAAGGGCCTGAAGTCTTAGACTATGTCATTTGACATTTGAAAGTTATTGTCTATCTTTTGTCTTTGTCGTAATTTCCAGCCATCAGACATCCTTGGTTGCGCGACATTAGACTATTGTAAGATGCCTACCAGTTTGTGGTAAGGCGTATCAATTAGGTAGCTTTTATTTTGATATTTTCCTTTTTCCATTTCACTTAAAAATGGATTGATGTGCTCTCATATTCAACTTTAAAGAAAGAAATCCGACTTGGGTGAAGAAGATATCCAAAGACAGTTCTGAAGTAATAATTGACTTCAGGCTTTTGCATAGTTGTGTGTGTCTATGTATATAAATGTGATTCTCTCCTACACACTCTAGACGTGCACTAAGGTGCGTCCTTTTAAAAATGAGGACATTGCTTTTCAGTTTTCCATATAAACTTTTCAAATTTACAGATGAGACCTTGATATCCCTTTTCAAAAGTTCGTTAGAGGGTGCAGGAACCATCTCTCTCTCTCTCTCTCTCTCTCTCGTATGTATATATGAAAATTCAACTTCCCTCATATATCTATTGGTTGACCATCGTAGTGTCTTGTTGAATATTTTTAAGACCGTTAGAGAGTGGTGCATTTGGAAACTCACGTGTCAGTTGGAAATCTGCATTTTTATAAACAATTTGGTTGAACTCCAAGCGATGTATTTTGGTCAGACATGGATGAGCCAACATTCTGCATGTACACCTTTCCAAGTCAACTTGGCCAGTGTCATATCCTCTTCTTTGTGAAACCTTTGTAAGATAATGCACATGGTGACATTTTGTGTTGGTTGTTCTTGTCGTGGTAATGCAATGCATAGCTATATCTTGACATTGCGTCAGAACCTTCTTTCCCTATCAGAAAAGTAGGGATATTTTTCATCTATTCCAGAAAAAGCTTGCACCCTTTCGGTGCATCCGGTTCTGCACTTGACTTCCTCACAGACACCACATTTTTCAGCACGAGGCAACAATAACACATTCAATCACCAAGAAGAATCTACAAAACCATTTTAGGACGAGGCAAATACCTTACTTTGTATTATAAAATTATGAGCTGTTCTTTTTCACTGAAAATATTTAGGGAGATGTGAAATTGCTGTGGGCTCAAACAGGTCATGGCTTAAACTATAACCCATGAATATGATTATATCCCATAGTTTTAACTGTGGAATATATATATATATATATATATATATATATATATATATTCCACAGTTAAAACCATGGGATATATATGATTGTGTGTGATATGCTTTCACTTTATATGCTTGTTCATCCTTGAAAATCCCAACCTTCCATCTTAATAGATGAATGATTGAGTTTGAAAGAAAAAAGCACTAAATCAAGTACACTTACAAAAAGTATATATATATATATATTATAAGATACAAGATATAGAGGATAAAGGTTTTAAATTATGGTATTCAGATTAAGAAAAGGCTCGAAACGGAGTTGGTATTATCATAAATAAAGATTTAAAGGAGAGTGTAGTAGACATACAATGATATGGTGACCAAATCATGACGTTGAAATTAGTGTTAGGAGCAGAGGTTTTGAATATAGTTTGTGCTTAAGCACCCCAAGTAGGACTAGAAGATAGTATAAAGACAATTTTTTGGGAAGAGTTAGATAAGGTGTTTCAAAAGATTCCACAAAGGGAGATGATTTGTTTAGGAGGAGATTTAAATGGACATGTCGGTAAAGAGGCATTAGGATATCAAGGGATTCACGGAAACTTTGGTTTTGGGGATATCAACGAGGAAGGTAGGGAGATTTTAAATTTTGCTATGGCATTTGATCTCTTTATAGTCAATACAATCTTTAAAAAACGAGATGAACATTTAATTACTTATAAGAGTGGCTTATCACAAACACAACTTGATTACTTTATTTGTAGAAAAAAAGATAGAGCGTGTTGTAAAGAGTGGTTTAACCACCCAATATCGACTTTTAGTTATGGATTTACAAATAAAAAAATGGACAAAGAAGAAAAGAGTGCATCGAGCTATTCAGACTAAATGGTGGAACCTCAAAAGCGAGAAAGAAGATATATTTAAACAGGAAGTCCTTCAAGGAGATGTTTGGAATTATGTTGGCACACCCTATGATATGTAGAACAATATGGCTATACATATTAGGAAAGTCGCGAAAGATGTGTTAGGGGTATCTAAGAGAGGTGTACCGGCACAAAAAGAAGCTTGGTGGTGGAGTGAAGTAGTACAAAATAAAATCAAGGCAAAGAGGGCATGTTATAAATTACATTATGTTAAGAAAACTAGTGAAACTTTAGAAGCTTATAAGAAAGGAAAGAAGGAAGCGAAAATGGCCGTTAGTGAAGCAAAAGTTAATATTTGGGAGGACTTATATAAAAAACTCAACTCAAAAGATGGAGAAAGAGATATTTTTAGGATAGTAGGGCTAGAGATAAGAAAACTAAAGATATTAATTATTTTAGATGCATAAAATATGAGGATGAAAAATTTTTAGTGACAAATGATGATATAAGAAATAGATGAAAAAACTATTTTTATAATTTTTTAATGAAAATAAAGATGTTAGTATTAGTTTATGAGATTTAGCTAAGTTAGAAATGTATATAAACCACAATTTCTACCGACGTATTTAAAAGAATAAAGTCAAAGAGGCTCTTAAACATATGAAGGGTGGTAAATCGGTAGGACCAGATAATATTCCTATAGAAGTTTGGAAAATACTAGGAGAAATAGGTATCACTTAGCTCACAAGACTATTTAATGAAATATGGAAAAACCAAAAGATGTCCGAGGAATGGAGAGTCCATATATAAGAACAAGGGAGACATTCAAAATTGTACGAATTATCGAGGTATCAAGTTAATGAGTCATACTATGAAATTATGGGAAAGAATTATCGAGCGTAGGTTAAGACAAGTATCAAGTACAACAGAGAACCAATTTGGATTCATGGCAGGCAGATCTACTATTGAAGCGATTCACCTTTTGAGACATCTTATGGAACATTTTAGAGCAAAAAAGAAAGACCTTCACATGATATTTATTGATCTAGAAAAAGCTTATGATAGGATACCGAGGGAGGTTCTTTGGAGAACTTTGGAAAAAAGAGGTATCCCATTGACATATATTAACCTTATAAGAGACATGTATGATGGTGCAAAAACATGTGTGAGGACTCATGAAGGAACGACAAACTTCTTTGAAGTTAATATTGGGTTACATCAAGGATCAACTTTAAGTCCATACTTATTTATAATGGTGATGGATGAGTTAACAAAACATATTCAAGATGAAGTACCTTGGTGTATGTTATTTGCAGATGACATTGTATTAGTGGAGGAGTCTAAGGAAAAGTTAATAGAAAATTGGAACTATGGAGAGAAACATTAGAAAGCAAAAGCCTCCGACTTAGTAGAACAAAGACAAAATATATGGAATGTAAGTTTGATAATTTGGTTACTTCAGAGGACATAGAAATTAAAATTGGCACACATTGCATTCCCCAAAAGGAAAGTTTTAAATACCTAGGGTCAGTTTTTCAGAGTGACGGAAGAATTGATGGAGATGTTACACATAAAATTAATGCTGGTTGGTTTAAATGGAGAGGAGCAAGAGGTATTCTTTGTGATAAGAAGATACCATTAAAATTAAAAGGTAAATATTAAATTAGGCCTGCCATGTTTTATGGTTCTGAGTGTTGGGCAGTTAATCATCAACATGTACAAAAGATGTCTGTGACAGAAATGAAGATGTTGAGATGGATGAGTGGTCATACAAGAAAAGACCGTATACATAATGAGGTTATTAGAAACAAATTAGGAGTGGCACAAATAGAGGATAAAATGAGAGAACATCGTTTAAGATGGTTTGGACATATATAGAAAGAAGATCAAAAGAAGAACCTATAAGAAGGTTAGAAAAACTAAATTTGGAAAGTATTAAAAGAGGTAGAGGACGATCACAAAAGTGTTGGAAAGAAACAATAAAGAATGATCTAGCTTATTGGGAGTTAACGGCTAACATGGCACACGATAGGGATCTCTGGAAACAAAGAATCCATGTAGCCGACCCCGTCTAGTATGGGAAAAGGCTTAGTTGTTGTTGTTGTTGTTATATATATATATATATTTCTTTTTCACTTTTAAACTCAACAATCCATTCCTTAAGATGGATGATAAGATTTTCAAGGATATTGTAATCATATAACATGTCGAACATATTAGACTTTCCTATAAATATATATATACTACATATATACACACATATGTTGTGTTTTTGTGTGCATGTATTTTCAAAAACTTGAGTGAGCTACCATTATTATAATATAGATTCTCAACTTAATTATACATTAAATTTCAAAGCAAGCTGATCTGGATGATTGGCCTGAGGATGCATCAATGTCACACGGGTGCGGGATACGGCAAATTTCAAAAAATTTGGGTGCGGCGACACGGCTAGGGTATATAATATTATATATATTATATATTCAACTAATTCAAGTTAAAAGCCTAGAACAAGTGAGACATCAATTACATAAGAATATGATGACAACAATAAATAAGTACACAACTTTATATTAAAGCAAAACAAGTAAAGAACTACCTATGTTATATCAACAATATTATCATAATATCATTTATCAACTATGAACAATATTAATATTTGATAGATGAAATGAAGTAATGAACATGTACTTGATAAATTATAGATCTTCACTATCAACAATATCATCAACTGAAGGGACTATTGGATCAGTGAGTTCCATATTAAGAGTATGCAAATCTTGGCTGTCATCTAAGTGATATTCCTCTGGGTTTGCATCCCAATATTTTGATGTTCCTTCACTGCAATATATTCAAATAAATAACAAGAAAAGATCAACAATAATCATCATGATGCAAGCAAAGAAAACAATTTTAAAAGATTAATAATTTTTACCTATACTCAGCATTAGATCGTGAAACCAATCTCAGATTTGAATGGACATAAACCAAGTCTTCAGCACGACTACTTGATAGATTGTTCCTTTTGATATTGTGAATTTGAGAATATGTACTCCAATTTCTTTCACAACAAGAAGAAGTAGCAGGTTGAGATAATAATTTTGATGCAAGCTTTTGAAGAAGAGGCATCTCAAATCCATAACATGCCCACCAATCTAGTGGATCTTGATAATCCCTTGCTTCCAGTGCTTCTAATGAATCAAGTCTGGCACACGAAAACTTTCATATTCAGAATTTACTTGCCTAAGTAAGTATGAGTCACAATAAATCCTTCCCAAACACATTTGTCTATTCTTTGCTATTTCAGGATCTTGATTAGGAGGACAACGCCCAATGCTCTCGTGCAACCATTTCTTCCCATAATATCTTGGATTTAAAGAATGTGCTAAACAATGCAAGGGAGTGTTACTTTTGTCCCATCTTGAAACTAATATAGAATGGATATGATCATACAATATTGATGTCTCATGAAGTTCTTTTTCCTCATGCTTCAAAATTATTGACTCAACTTTTTCAATCATGGTATCCCACATTTCATAAACTTTATCAAGCATTGGTTCATCTTTATCAACTTCTCTCAACATCTCCCACATAGGCTCTGTGAATTCAAGAAAATATGATACCTTGTCCCACCATAAATCATTAAGAATAATAGTCTTCACTGCTTGGGCCCTTGTTTGATCTTCAACCTTGTTACCACGGTATGCATCCCAGCTTGGATCAGTAACCATCTGAATCAATGATATCTTTATTGTGTTGACTCTTTTTACCATCACAATCAAAGAAGCAAAACGTGTTTCTGCAACCTTCAACAACTTTAAATGAGAATGTCTATTGAATATCACTGAAATTAAATGGTGATTCATTACAAAATTCCTTATCTTCATACAATCTGTTGCCATATCTTCAATCCATGAATACAATTCATATACACGAAGATTATCTTTATCTTCTGATGGCTTACATATACGAGAAAGAGCCAAATTTAAATTGTGAGCTACATAAGGTGTCCAAAATATGTGTGGATACTCACCTTCCAAACTTAACCCAGCACTTTTGCAATTAGCTGCATTACCAGTGATTATTTGTACAACATTATCTGGTCCAACACTCTTAATAACTTCTACAAATAAATCTTTTAAGTATCCTGCAGTTTTAATTTCTTCAGATACATCAACCGACTTTAAAAATATTGGCCCACTAATTGAATAATCAATGAAATTAATGAGTGGACGCCTTTGAATATCACTCCATCCATCACAAACAATAGAAACACCATTAGTTTCCATGAAAACTTCTTGTGTTCTAAAAGTCTTTTAATATTGGTTTTTTCTTCTTTAAGAATAATGGTTCACAATCTTTCAGAACTTGGAGGAACATAACCATATAAATTACAATTAGCCAATGAAGTGACAAGATCTTTCCAATATGGATTTTTTACTACATTAAAAGGAAGTGAACTTGAAAAGAAAAATCTTCCAACCTTTCTATCCATCTCCTCCCTTCCAACTACATTAAACGATTTTTTAATTGCTCCTCCTCTAAAACCTTTAAATTCACTTTGGAGTAACTTTCTTTTCTTTTCTGTATCTTCTTTGTATCCACCAAATAATGGAATATTTGTTCCTTTTTCACTCCTTTCGTTCTTCTTTTCATACTCATCTTGCTTTTTCATTAATTTTCTTCGTAAATCCTCATCCACATTCGGACATGCTCTTATATCATGTTTTGATAATTTTAAAAGATGTGCCTTTACTCTGGTATATGATTCTGTAAATTTCATGTTGCAAAATTTATACATAAAATGTGTATTACCTCCACCACCATCGTATAATTCTCCCTTTTGTATGTGCATCCACAATGGTGCATCATCACGAGGTATTGAAGGTTTTGAAACTTTTGTTGTTGATCCTGAACTTGAAGAAGGAACACTTCCACCAGAACTCCCAGTATGGCCAATACCAATTGATACTCCTTTTCCTTTTCTAGTATCGGCCATTTTTAAGATCAACTCAATTCACAATTTCACAATCTGTTTCGAAAAACAAAATATCAAAAACAACAAGAGATGGAGTCAGTCATAGTCATAACTCATAAGTCATAACATTGGCATTTGACAAATGACAATTGACATACCAGTAAGTTCCAAAAGGCTTACTTAAACAGTTAACAGTTAGCAGTTACCACATTAAGTAATTAGAAATTTAGAATATGAGTCAGCCAAATTTGATGGGCACGTAAGAGATGCAATTCACAATTGACATGCTATGCTACATGCTGCAAATTAGACAATAGACACGAATAAGCCAAATTCGACCCGGTGAGCAAAGTTGGTAGAGGTGGATGGTGACATGATATGAGAAAGTCATGGCTTATCACCTCAATCAAAAGTTCTTGCAAACAACAAACATAGTTTTCTAAAATACAGTACCAGAGGCAATTAGAGAGGCTTGCCTATTGAGTTAAGAGTTCTGTTCCTCGTGTTATTAATTTTCAGCAATAATACCAGATAGTTACAGTTACCACAGGTAATGTCTCTTTGAGGTAATGTCGCAAAAGATCTCATGAAAATAAACGCAAGAAAAGTAGAAACGCGCGCGATACAAGTGTTCTGTTCCTCCCAAAATAATCGCAAGAAAACGATAGTTCTGTTCCTCCCAAAATAATCGCAAGAAAACAATAGTAATGTCGCGCGATAGTAATGCTCGACAATTAGAGAGGCTTGCGTATTAAGAGTTCTGTTCCTCCCAAAATAATTGCAAGAAAACAAATAACAAAAGATCTCATGAAAATCAACGCGTGATACAAAGAAACTGGCAACAAACAATCAGATCTACAGGTAATGTCGCTTTGAGGTAAGACGCAACCTTCAATCTCACACACGCTTCCGAGCAGAAACACGCATAGGATCGCCTCTCCTAATATCCAAATAATAAGCTTTTCCTAGGTTAATCGGAGAAAAGTAGAACCAAAAACACGAACCTTGCAGCAAACTCAAGAAGATCAACGAAAAATTAACCCTCCATGCCAGGACTCAACCCTAACAAGGATTTCAAAAACTCGCGCACGTGGTGCGCATACACACACACAGAGAGAGACCTTGGATCAGAATGCTGTAGTGGCGGATCTGGCAGGTGAATCTGGAAAAAGGAAGCTCCGGACTTTCTCCTCGTTCGCTGCTCAGTGAGGGACCTGAGCAGAGCGCAGGAGGTGAGGGACCTGAGCGGAGGGCGGGCGTGAAGAACCTAAGCAGAGCGCGAGCGTTGGGGGAGCCAGAGAATGCGGGCGTTTTTATACACCTGCCCTAAAATATTGGACGAAAACAGCCTCCGACACGTTGACCGCACTGAAATTTCGACCTCGACACGTTGACCTTGTCGGATTACCACGACACGGTGTCGGTGCCGCACCGACACGGTGTCGGTACGGGTGTCGGTGTCGCACCCGTGTCGACATAGACACCCCACCTCCTAGAGGTGTCCGTGTGACATAGGCATCACCGCAGCAATGCAATCAGGATTTCCAAATTATGTGATTCAGATTGGAACCCTGATACTTTAATAAAACAGCATCCATTCTTTGCAGGAGGCCTTGCTACCATCTTTCCTTTGATGAGACTGTTTTTAGGTGTTTCTTTCTCTTACAAACTGGATATTACAAACTCTCTTTCCCTCAATTTGAATCAGAAAACATTGAGATCAAACCTCAGAGAATTCAAGTTCAGGCAATTCCTGTTTCAAATGCATCCATTACCAAAGTTGGCAACGCTATATATGAGCGGGCAACACCGAGAGATGTTGAGGACTTCAGGCAGTTCAGTGAATATGATTTGCATGTTTTTACATACTCGGAAATGAGGTTAGCTACTAAAAGTTTCCAGGGTAGTCAGATACTTGGAGAAGGTGGATTCGGTTTTGTGTACAAAGGAGTGATAGATGAGAATGTACGACCTGGTTTGGAATATATGCAAGTTGCAGTGAAGGAGCTCAACCCTGAAGGAGTACAGGGAGATCGAGAATGGCTGGTAATTTTTTTGCCTATACATAATTCCATGCTCTTGTTTGTCCTTCTTCTTTGATAAACTCTTAGTTAAATTGTCAGTGAGTGCCTATGGCCGATGCTTTTGTTCTAGTACAGGGAGATCGAGAATGGCTGGTAATTTTTTTGCCTATACATATACATAATTCCATGCTCTTCTTTGTCCATTGTTTTCTTCTTTGATCAACTCTTAGTTAAATTGTCAGTGAGTGCCTATGGTCAATGTTTTTGTTCTCTTTTCTATAGTACATGCTTTTACAAGTATAGTGCCATTGGTCACTGCTGCTCTCTTTGGATGGTGAAAACCAGGAGCGCCAGTCAGAAGAAATGGAAGGATTCATGGTCTGTGAACGTATAGATTGGCCTCTTGTCTTTCTGCTTCTTTATGTTTAAATACAGATGCTTATCCAAGCAGACGAAGATCAGTGGCATCATTTCTTAGTGGATTTGAATGCCCCTCAACCTTCGCCAATCCTTTTCCTACAATAGATGGAGACAGATAGAAGGTAAAACATGGGGACTTCTTAGGCTATCATTCAATAGCATCTTAACTTCAGAGTTCCGATAGGATCTGATACATTAGCACTAGGAAGATCACACCCCAAATTAAAGATTCTGACAAAGTTTTAGGCTTGGCTGTCAGTTACCGAACTTAATCCTCCTCTAAGTGGATTTGAATATCAGTTGAACAGTCTAGTAGTTGAAAAGAACAGAGATGTGAAGGCTATTTTCATGATCTATATTCTAAAATGGCTCAAGTATCATGACATCTGTTACTTTACCTAATAGTGCCTTTGAGCTCCACGTAAGTCAGCAATGCAAATCATAAATGACTATATAATGGATGATATAGTTCCAAGAGCTGCCTGCTTATATCTGTACCCTCCCGTTTTCAGATGTTTGCACATACTAATCAAGGAAACTACTACCATCGTGACTGTCAAAGAACATCAGTATAGCCCTATTTGGGACTTTTACTACCATGGTTGTGATGGTCGCACATGATTATGTAAAAGCCCAAGATTTTATTTTGGTCTTCACAGTGAAAAGTTGCCCAGGAAACCAAGGTCAGATATATGATATTCGTATAAGGTAATACTATATTGTATGGTACAATATAATACTTATAACAGTGATTTAATCCTCTTGAATGAGTGTGTTCAAATGGTAATATCAGAATCTGCTACAGGTTTTCTGAAAACTTGGGAGCCACCTGAATGATATTTGATCCAAATTTGTTTTCAAACATTGTTCCTGTCATCTTTCTTATGCAGGCTGAAGTAAACTATCTTGGGCAGCTTAGACACCCAAATCTGGTCATGCTTGTTGGATACTGCTGTGAGGCT
Organism: Brasenia schreberi; assembly: GCA_036023115.1. Classification (NCBI taxonomy): domain Eukaryota; kingdom Viridiplantae; phylum Streptophyta; class Magnoliopsida; order Nymphaeales; family Cabombaceae; genus Brasenia; species Brasenia schreberi. The sequence continues at coordinate 3,152,313 of JAYKKT010000065.1, forward strand.
GATCACAGGTTGTTGGTTTATGAATACATGGCAGGTGGCAGCCTGGAAAAACACCTATTCCAACGTAAGTCTCTAAACGGAATCCCAAGACACATTTTACTTCAATTGCAGCGGGTTGCATCAGCTTTGTTGGAAGGCTCATACTTGTTGAGAGGAAAGGATGAAATATGATATTATTATTTTGGATTAAATGCTAATGTGACAAGATTGAGCATAATGGCATGAAAGAATCAATATAACCCAACCCACTTAGTGTAGGACAAGGCTTGGTGTTCATTTTGGTCTCAATTCATCAGTTTTACTTTAGATGGGTCTGGGAATGAACTCTCCACACAGGTTTGGTCATCATTTTTAAAGTTCTGCCGTTTCATGGAATTTTGAAATATGTTTTGAATAAGTCATTCAACATGTCCAAAAGTTCAAATGGCTACTATAGCGGAGGAAGGCCTTGCCCCCAATGCTATGCGACATGGGTATTTGTGTGGTTGTGGATATCTGTGTGGGTATTGAGGGTACAAAATAGCAACTTAACAAATCATGAGTGTACAGACATGGACTGTATATTTAACTATATGTATTTCAACAACAACAACAACTAATTCTTTTCCCATACTAGACGGGGTCGGCTACATGGATTCTTTGTTTCCGCAGAACCCTATCATATGCCATGTTAGCAGTTGACTCACAATAAGCTAGATCATTCTTTATTGTTTCTTTCCAACACTTTTATGGTCGTCCTCTACCTCTTTTAATACTTTAAAAATCTAGTTTTTCATATCTTCTTAAAGGTTCTTCTTTTGATCTACTTTCTATTTGTTCAAACCATCTTAAACGATATTCTCTCATTTTTATCCTTTATTGGTACCACTCCTTATTTGTTTCTAATAACCTTATTTTTTATACGGTCTTTTCTTGTATGACCACTCATCCATCTTAAAATCTTCATTTCTGTCACAAACATCTTTTGTACATGTTGATTATTAACTGCCCAACACTTAAAACCATAAAACATGACTGGTCTAATTGCTGCTCTATAATATTTACCTTTTAACTTTAATGGTATCTTCTTAACAAAGAATACCTTATGCTCCTCTCTATTTTAACCAACCATCATTAATTCTGTGCATCACATCTCCATCAATTCTTCCATCACTCTAAAAAATTGACCTTATGTATTTAAAACTTTTCTTTTGGGGATGCAATGTGTACTAATTTCAATTTCTATATCCTCTAAAGTAACCAAATGATTAAACTTATATTCCATATATTTTGTCTTTGTTTTATTGAGTCGAAAGCCTTTACTTTCTCATGTTTCTCTCTATAGTTCCAATTTTCTATTAACTTTTTCCTTAGACTCCTCCACTAACACAATGTCATTTGCAAATAACATACACCAAGGTACTTCATCTTGAATATGTTTTGTCAATCACCATTATAAATAAGTATTGAATTAAAGTTGATCCTTGATGTAAACCCAATATTAACTTCAAATAAGTTTGTCATTCCTTCATGAGTCCTCACACATGTTTTTGCACCATCGTACATGTCTCTTATAAGGTTTATGTATATCAATGGAATACCTCTTTTTTTCAAGGTTCTCCCAAAAACCTCCCTCGGTACCATATCGTAAGCTTTTTCTTGATTAATAACTATCATGTAAAGGTCTTTCTTTTTTGCTCTAAAATGTTTTATAAGATGTCTCAAAAGATGAATCGCTTCAATAGTAGATATGTCTGGCATGAATCCAAATTGGTTCTCTATTGTACTCAATATTTATCTTAACCTACGTTCAATAATTCTTTCTCACAATTTCATAGTATGACTCATTAACTCGATACCCCGATAATTCGCACAATTATGAATGTATCCTTGTTATATTGGTATAAGTGTACTCGCTCTCTATTCCTCGGGCATCTTTTGGTTTTTTCATATTTCATTAAATAGTCTTCTGAGCCAAGTGATTCTTGTTTCTTGTAGGATTTTCTAAACTTCTATAGGAATATTGTTTGGTCCTACCGATTTACCATCCTTCATATGTTTAAGAGCCTCTTTTACTTCATTCTTTTGAATACGTCGGTAGAAATTGTGGTTTATATACTTTTCTGATTTGGCTAACTCTCCTAAGCTAATATTAACATCTTTATTTTTATTAAAAAGCTTATAAAAATAGTTTTTCTATCTATTTTTTCTATCATCATTTGCCACTAGAATTTTCTCATCCTCATTTTTTATGCATCTAACAAAATTAAGATCCTTAGTTTTCTTATCTCTAGCCCTAGCTATCTTAAAAATATCTCTTTCACCCTCTTTTGAGTTGAGTTTTATTATATAAATCCTCTCAAACTTTAGTTTTTGCTTCATTGACGACCTTTTTCGCTTCTTTCTTTGCTTTCTTATAAGCTTCTAAAGTTTCACTAGTTTTCTTAGCATAATGTAATTTGTAACAAGCTCGTTTTGCCTTGATTTTATTTTACACTACTTCACTCCACCACCAAAATTATTTTTGTGCCGGTACACCTCCCTTAGATTCACCTAAGACATCTTTCGCCACTTTCTTAATATGTATAGTCATATTATTTCACATATCACAAGGTGTACCAACATAATTCCAAGCATCTCTTTGAAGGACTTGCTGTTGAAATATATCTTCTTTCTTGCTTTTGAGATTCCACATTTAGTGTGAATAGCTTGATGCACTCATTTCTTTTTTGTCCATTTTTTTATTTGTAAATCCATAACTAAAAATCGATGTTGGGTGGTTAAGCTTTCTCTTGGAATTACCTTATAATCTTTACAACATGCTCTATCTTTTTTTTTACAAATAAAGTAATTAATTTGTGTATGTAATAAGCCACTCTTATTAGTAATTAAATGTTTATCTTGTTTTTTTGAAGATTGTATTGACTATAAAGAGATCAAATGCCATAGCAAAATTTAAAATCTCCCTACCTTCCTCATTTATATCACCAAAGCCAAAGTTTTCATTAATACCTTGATATCCTAATGCCTCTTTACCGACATGTCCATTTAATTCTCCTCTTAAATAAATCATCTCCTCTTGTGGAATTCTTTCCTCCCAAAAAGTCGTATTTATACTAGCTTCTAGTCCTACTTAGGATGCGTAAGCACAAACTATATTCAAAACCTCTGCTCCTAACACTATTTTCAACATCATGATTCAATCACCATATCGTTGTATGTCTACTATACTATCCTTTAAATATTTATTTATAATAATACCAACTCCGTTTTGAGCCTTTTCCTTACTTGAGTATCATAATTTAAAACTTGTATCCTCAATCTGCTTTGGTTTTCTGTCTCTTGTAAACATAGGATATGAATATTTCTCTGAATCATAGTATCTACCACCTCCATTAGTTTATCGGACAATGTTCAAATATTTCAAGAACTAATATGAATCTTATTATATAGGACTAGCTTCTTTACTGCATCATCCGTTCATATTAAAAATGCGGAGACCCTCTCTATAATTTATTCACTACATTCGGACGGCAATATAGTGGGATTAACTTCTACCTTCACCCGTCCATGATGTGGGAACCTTCTCTTTATTTGATTCACTACTTCTGGGTGAAAATGTAGTGACCCCTGCTTACTTTTCACTGCATTCGGGCTCTGCAACGCGTCGCTAAGAAGGGACGCTCCAACACAATGCTCATTATTTGTGTAATCCATAATATAAAAGTCCGAAAAAGTTTTACGCTAGAAGCCTAACGCCCCAATGCAATGCCTCTTTACCGACTTATCCATTCAACTATATGTATTTCATATCTCTAAATTCTTATGAATTTGGATTAGATAGAATGGATGAAACTTTAGAGCTAACATTGTTAAAAACTCTAATGGTTCACTTTGTCATACAACAACAACTAAGCCTTTTCCCATACTAGATGGCTCAACTACATGTACTCTTTGTTTTCCCATACTAGATGGCTCAACTACATGTACTCTTTGTTTTCATAGAGCTCTATCTTATGTCATACTAATAGTTAACTCAACATAAGCTAGATTATCCTTTATTATTTCTTTCCAATATTTTTGTAGTCTTCTCCTTCTTCTTTTAACATTTTCACCGTCTAGTTTCTTAAACCTTCTTAGGAAGCTTCTTTTGGTCTTTTTTTTACTGCTACTCTCAATTTGTTTATAATAGATCCTTTCTTTTGTGACCACACATCTACCTCAAATCTTAATTTTTGCCATGAACATCTTTTGCTCATATTGATAATTACTTTTGCTCATATTGATAATTAATTGCCCAACACTTAAAATTATAATAACGTAGTGAGTCTAATTGCTACTCTATAATATTTATATTTAAACTTTAATATTATCTTCTTGTCACATAGGATACTTTATTATGTATCTCTCTATTTTGATAAACTTGTATTAATTCTATGTATAACATTCACACCAATTTTCTATTCATACTAAAAAATAGACCTAGGTATTTAACACTTTCCTTTCGAGGGATGTAACATGTGTCAATCTTAATTTTTATTTCATCTTAAGTAACAAAATGACCAAACTTGCTTCCTATATATTTTATCTTTGTCCTACTAAGTCGAAAGCCTTTACTTTCTAATATTTCTCTTTATAGTTCCAGTTTCCTGTTAACTTTTTCTTTATTCATCCACTAATGTAATGTCTTCAAATAACATACACCAAGGTACTTCATCTTTAATATACTTTGTCAACTCATCAATAACAAAGGTAAATAAATATAAACTTAAAATTGATTCTTGATGTAATCTAATATTTATTAAAAAAATAGACTTGGATCAAGACTTAGTTCTAGTCCGAATCCAAGAAGAGTTATTAGAAAGAATATCTTTAGTATAGGGGTATTTCAATCTTTTAGTTTATTTAATATAAAATCTGTAACCCACGAGGGTTACCTAGAGATGAAAGCATGTAGAGAGAGAGAGAATGGCGACAGTCAATCTAGATGCCAAGTCCTCTCTTCTTCCTTCTTTCTTTATACTCTTACATCGTATAAAAGTATTTTTTAAGAAAATTCTATAAGATATTAGAGTCTAATCTAATCTATGGGATTAGGAGACTTTTTCATGGATTGATCTCTGATGGTACAAAAGATCAAACATGTGTGGTGCAGATCTTCGTTTTTTGTGGACTGACTGCTCGTGGTGTAGAAGATAAAATACTTGGGGTGCATATTTTACTTTTCGTGGATTGAAAAACACGTGTTGCAAATCAATAAAGACAATTGATTGTACTTTATAGATTTTGTTTTTTGTGAACTGAAAAATGCATGTGGTGTAAATCGATTAAGACGATCTGCTATAATTTACAGATAAAAAAGGAGAGTTTGGCTACACAAGTATTTTTTAAGAAAAGAATAGGAGAAACCCAGGGCGACTATGCTAGATAAAGGGAAAATAATTGATTACTCAGATTCGCTAAGTAGGGAAAAAGAAGAAAGCTTCCAAATTAAGAATATTAAATTGGATGGGAAGAACTACCTTCAATGGGCGCGATTTGTGGAACATATGATTGTGGCAAAAAGAAAGTGAGAGTATCTAGGTGAAATCTCTAAACTAAATATTGATGACTCCACCTACCTCAAATGACAGAGAGAAAATGCGTTTGTGAGCACATAATTGATTCAATCCATGACTCCAACCGTAGGAAGTACATTTATGTTCCTTGAACAAGCAATAAAGATCTGGAAGGCAATTTATGATGAATATGCTCAAAGAAAGAATATTGCAAAAAAATATGAAATCATAGAAAACATTTACATATGTTGTAAGGGAGAAAGACCAATTTGTGAGTATTATATTAAACTCCATATAGTCTTTGGGAAGAGCTATAAGTGTTAGACGTGTATAAGGGAACGTAATGAGGAATTTGAAGAATGAAATGTATTTGATTTATTGTGGAGAGAAGAATAACATTTTGAGTACTAAAGAATTTCCACCCTAGAGTATAGTTTATTCTTTATTATCGAGAGAAAAAAACAGAAAGAACCTCAAGAAGGAAGGTAAGTTGAGCATCGAAAATACATCATTTCTGGGAAGGAACCTAACTTGTAGACATTGAGGTAGGGGAGGAGCATTTGGTGACAGAGGTAGAGGTCGATCATAGGCAACGCTAGATGAGAAAGACAAATTAAAGTATTCTCACTATAGAAAATCTCGACACACTAAGGAAAATTGTTAGGATCTGGTGGGTCGACCCAGTTTTAATCAAAACAAATCATACTATAGGGATAATAGTGGAAATAAAAAGGAAGTTAGAAGAGATTTAGACTCATTTGGCTTATTCAAGGCCAATGTCCTCTTCTTCCACTGCAAATCCTCAAGCAATAATGGCATATTTGTTCTCGTTCATAGCAATAGGTGATATGTTTTCTTTTCAGTCAAGAATTTGGATAATTGATTCGAGTACCATGGACCATATGGTGGGACATAAGAAATTTTATCATGACGGTACATGAAAAGAATGACATTAAGTTGCCTAATGACTCTCATACTCCTATACTAGGAAAAGAGTATAATTACGTGAGGATACTCAATATGTATGTCCGTAGTATTTCTATTAATTTATTGTTCATATACGCCCTAACTAGAGATCTAAATTGCTTAGTAATCTTTCGATCTACTCGTGTCTTTCAGGAACTGTTCCTGAAGATGGGGAGGATCTTTGGTTAGGGTAGCACAAAGAAAGAACTTTATTTCTTTGAGGAGACAAGGAGGACAGAGACAAAGGATCTATGTACTTCATGGTAGTCAATCGACAAAAGTAATTTTGTGGCATCATAGATTAGGACATTTACCATTTTCGAAAATAAAGTGATTGTTACAAGGATTAACTAGTAATTGTTACTTTACTTTACAGTACGATACTCACTAAAAGGCTAAGCACCATCATGTGCTATTTCCTATTAATGAAGTGAGGGCATTGCAATCTTTTGAAATTGTTCTTTCTCGTGTTTGGAGTCCATGTTCTACCACTTGTTTACATACAACAAACAACAACAACTAAGCCTTTTCCCATACTAGATGGGATCGGCTATCCTACCACTTGTTTACATGATTATAAATATTTTGTATCGTTTATTGATGACCACCTGATTTACTGTGATTTATCTTATGAAGTCCAAGGATGAAGTGAAAGGTATTCTACCCATATTTCATATGATTGTTCATACACAATTTCAGATGCCTATAAAGATTATTTTTACCGATAATAGAGGAGAATTTATGTCCAATCACTTAAATGCATTTTTCTGAAACATGGAATACTACATCAGACTTCTTGCTGGACTACTCCTCACCAAAATAGAGTTACTGAAAGAAAAAATTGTTATATACTTAAAGTTGCACGAACACCATTGCTAGGATATAGTGTTCCTAAGTACTATTGGGGAGAATTTGTTCTATTTGATAAATCGTATGCCAAGTATGGTGCTAGGGGGGAGCACTCTATTCCATTTCCTGTATCCAATTCAGAACAATTTCATATACCCTTGAGAGTGTTTGGGAGTACTTGTTTTGTTCATATATATATATATATATATGAAAAATTGAGAGATAAATTGGATGCCAGGGTAATTAAGTATATTTTACTAGGATACTTACCCAAAAGGGTTATAAATGTTATGACCCAGTGAAAAAAAAGACTTATGTCACAATGGATTTAATGTTTCAAGAGAATTTTCTTTTCTATATTATAAAGAATAGTGATTTGCCAAACATATCATCTATAATAGTTTTGCCTATCTTCCCTACAGAAAACTATAAATGTAATGAAGACAAAGCACAAAAGATTGTAAAGAAAGAACCAGCAGACAAGTTTTGAGATATACTCAAGAGAGAACAAACAAGTCATCATGCCCGATCCTAATGCTATTCTTGATCTGAATCATTCTCCTGATTCAGTTCTATCAATTTTTGAGGTAAATCCTTCAATTCCTTTTTTTGATCCTTGTGATGATTTGCCTATTGCCGTAAGGAAAGGAAAATGTGTGACAACTAAATATCCTATTAGTCAATGTGTCCTACTCTAATCTTCTAAAAGAATATCAAATGTTTGTGATGAATGTAGATGCTAAATCACTTCAAAGAAGTCAAGTATGTTCAAGAATGAAGATAAGCAATGAATGATGAAATTGCAACACTAGAAAAAAATTATACTTGGGAACTGTTAGATCTCCCACTAGGTCGGAAAACAATAGACTGTAAATGACTCTATATCATTAAATTGGATCTAGTGAGAGATATAATGCTTGTTTAATAATTAAAGGGTACAACCAATCATATGGGATAGACTACACAGAGACATTTATACTTGTAGTCAAGATGAATACTATCCGAGTACTTTTCAGTATAGCAATCAATAAAAGGTGGGAATTATAGCAATTGGACGTAAAGAATGCTTTCCTCTAAGGAGATTTATTGGAAGATATATACATGGATGTACCACCTAGTTATAATGATAATGTGGGATCATGTGTGAAGTCTGTGGATTTCACCCCTCCTAGAGGAAATCAGCTATGTAATAAAGACTCTTATTCAATTCTTTACAGCAGTAAGGTAGTCATACAGGTCGCCTCAAATCCAATATATCATGAGAGGACGAAACACATTGAGGGATCTTCAAACTCATGTATGTCTATGTTTGTACACCATTATACATATTTTTTATAAGATTGACGTATATCAGTGGGATACCTCGGTTTCTCAAGGTTCTCTAAAGGAGGTCTCTTAGCACCGTATCATATAAGTTTTTTAAAAATAATAAATACTATGTTTATGTTCTTTTTTCTCTAAAACGTTTCATAAGACATTTCAATAGATGAATACCCTCGATAATAAATCTTTTTGGCATGAATCTAAATTGGTTTTCTGTTGTACTTGATACATGGCTCAACGTATGAGCAATAATTCTTTTCCATAATTTGTAGAATTCTAAATATCTTTTTTGTTCTTATATATGAGTAATTCGACTTTTCCTCCATTCCTCAGTTATCTTTTGACTTTCTATATTTCATATTTCATCAAATAATCTTTAAGCTAAATGTTACTCATCTCTCTTAGGATTTTTATACTTTATAGGAATATTGTTTGGTCCTAAAGATTTACCAACCTTCACAAGATTAAGCCTCTTTAACTTCATTCCTTTGAATACATAAGTAGAAATTTCAATTTATATACTCTTTTGAGTTGGTTATCTCTCTCAAGCTAATACTAGTATGTATATTTAAAAACTTTTCTTAAAATAAATTTTTAATATCATCACTTAGTGATGGTTATCCCCTCCCATGGGAAAACAAAAGTCTGGGTTTCTTCTTTCCTCAACATCTTAATACTTGCAGGTGCTTCTTCAACAATGCCTTGGTCTGTTAGAATGAAGATTGCATTGGGTGTAGCTAAAGGCCTTGCCTTTCTTCATGGAGCAGAAAGACCTATCATTTACCGTGATTTCAAGACATCAAATATTTTGCTAGATGCGGTATGTTTCTCATATGACCAATAACCTTGGATCTTTTTTCTTTACCAACAATATCAGATTATGATCGCATAAGAGGCACTTACATACGTTCAACCTACAGAACTATAATGCCAAGCTCTCAGACTTTGGTCTCGCCAAAGATGGGCCAATGGGTGACCAGACCCATGTTTCGACACGAGTATTGGGAACTTATGGATATGCCGCTCCTGAATATGTAATGACAGGTGAGTTTAGGAAAAGAGATCATAGTGCCTTGTTGCATGGTATCATGAATTACGAGTATATGAAACTATAAGCTAAAAAATGGTTGCCGATCTCTAGCTAACTCTCTCCTCTGTTTGGTGTGATTGAAATGAGTTTTCTATCTCATAATTTTCCATCTACAGTTTTCCTTTTTCTGATAATAAAACTTGGGAAGGAGTCCATGTGTGGGTACATCAAACACGCGCGGAAGTATAGAATTGGATAAAGTATACCACTTGGGAGGTTTGTCTTTCCAACGTAGAACTTCATCTGCAACCCACAGATCACAGTTTACCAAGGAAAAGGGGTGCGGGCTCTGTTCTATGGTGACAAAGGAATCATATATATATATATATATATATATATCAAGAGAGAGATTAGTCCATTCACACATCAATTCATGCTTAAACATCTCGAGTGTCGATTTTGAAGGCCAATTATTGAGATCTCTAAGTAAAAAAGCAAATAGTACTAGATGCAATTATACCTGCAAAAAGTATTAAGGTACATTTTTGTTTTTGAAATTTGAATTTCAACTGCCGATTTTGTTGGCTGATCGGATGGTTGGATTCTGGAGTATATATATATATATATATATATATATACAGTACTGAATTTGTAGCTCTTCGTTCATAAATAGCTAGTAAACGATTCAGCCAAGCTTTGTTGGGACCCTGGGAGACACTAAATCCAACAACCATTTCTGGAATTATGATGTGTCAATCTTCGTGAAGGATAGAGAGAGCTACGCGAAGGATAGAGAAAGCTACTCGTATTCCAGACGCATCGGATTTTCTGCCTAGAGTTAAATGCAGTTTTCTTCTCTAATTTCTTTTGCTTTTACTTGTATTGTTAGGTCATCTGACTGCTAGAAGTGATGTATATGGCTTCGGGGTGGTTCTACTTGAGATGCTGACTGGGAGGAAAGCACTGGATAGTAGCAGGCCAAGCAGCGAACACAACCTGGTTGAGTGGGCTCGGCCGCTTCTGAATCACAAGAAGAAGATGCTAAACATCATAGATCAAAGAATGGATGGCCAGTATTCGGCAAAAAGCCTGCAAAAAGCAGCATTATTGGCATATGTCTGCCTCAGCCACAACCCCAAGGGAAGGCCTACAATGAAAGAAGCTGTTGAAATCTTGGAGACTCTTCAGGAAACAAATGATGAACTTACCCATAGAGTTGATGGTAAGGTGACTTCCAATGAAGCTACCAAGAACCTTTCGGGGAACAGTTTTGCGGCAAGGCAGCATTTACACAAGCCAACATACGATAGATACAGTGAACAGCATCGACGATGAAGGCCGAAACCAGTGAATGGCAAAAGCAATAGCGAGTTCCCACGTGATCTAATGTATGGTCAATCAGATGAACATAACCTCTGGCGGAAGTCGGAGCCTGCTAGATATGGTACAAAGAAACCAGACATGAATGACCTTGCGTTATTTAAAGTTTAATTATTCGAAAAGTATCTTATATCAGTTTGTTTGCATTTGCATGAATAATTTCCTAACGTTATTCATTGTCAAGGAAAGAGGGGTGGTAAAACTGGTTTATGCTCCAGGCATTTCGGAGCTCCACAACTGTAAGCACAATCAATTTCCAAAGGGTCCGTGCCTTTAGCCAGCAACAGCTATTGAACGTTCAGTTAAGTACGTGCCTCAGAAATGCTTCTCATTTTAGGCATATGGCTCCTGGACAAAGGGTAGTTCTCCATGCTCAGTTATCAGTTATGGAGCACACCCAATAGGCAGCGTAATGAACCTAGCCATGCAGTTCATATTAGGTTTTTGATGTGTTTATCACAAGCAATAGTTCATCTGGCTTGGGGTGCCGACTCACAAGGCGAAGATGATGAGTTTCATACCTGGGGCATGCATCTGGCATTGTACCAAAAAAAGAAAACTTTGTTATGTGCGCTTGCATCCCACATAAACCAACCACAAGCTAGCTCGTGAAGTTACTTAAGAAAAGTTAACATTGGCTCTCTCCTAAGTGTATTCTGATGAGTATATAACATGGTCCCAGAAGTCTTGTATAATTGGTTAAAAAAGTATGTCACCATTATTATCTTTCAACATGTGTCCGGAGTCCCCGTGTAACATCAACATGGAGGAAAACCAGGGTGAAGAACTTCTTTTGATATTCAACTCCTCTTTACCCACCATTTCAGGTTTCCACCCTTTTGTAGCTTTGCAAAGAACCACATGTTCATGGTGAATGGAAGACTACCCTCATTTAGACCACCACCACCTCTACAGCTACCACTTACCCATGTTGAGCATGTGTTCTGAAAACCTTCTCTCATACACACACACAAAGCCAAAGCGGTACTTCAAGCCAGCTTGTTATTGATAATAAGTAACCCGAACATGTTTGAACAACCAGCATTTGCATATTGACAAACATGAGCTGATTTATATGGATAAAGAAACAATCTACGAAGCTCATTCATCTTGTTTAGAGCACAGGTATTCTGGCAGCCCCAAAATTAAACCATCATATATTTGGAGGTAGAGAGCAAAGTATTTTTGTGAGCTCTCAAATAAATAAATAAAATGAAGTTCCAGTAGGTAAGATGCAGTTCCCACGGGGCAGCCTATAGCCTATATTGCTCTGGGGTCTTACCACAACTACAACCCCGTGGGAGCCCTTAAAGTCGATGGTAAGGGTTGAAGAGGAAGCAAATAAGAAAGAATTGAAAACAGCAGGAAATATGGATATTGAAATAATGTAGGGACCAGAATGACAGGATAGTGACTCAAATGAAAAAGTACAAGGTTCGAGGAAATCTCCACAACCAAAGGAAGCTGCCGAATTCCCACATAAGGCAATGTATTTGGCCAAGTTCGGGAGGTACCTCGAAAGTTTGGCCAAGGGAGACCTCTCTGATCAGCCCATTGAGCCGTTGGTTGGCCATTCAAAAGGGGTTATGCCCCCATCAACAAAGAGGCACTGGGTTTCGCGCCTCAACTCAAGCCCCACGTAAACATCCTTTCTAATAGTCAGTTACGCCTTGGGTTACTCGCTTTAAGGATGCCTCCCGCACCATGAGGACGGCTCTTTTAAGGAGCTAAAAGATGCTATTACACATACAATCATACTCAATTCGATGGAATTGTTTGATCTTAAAGATCTTCAGAAGCAAACTAGCAATCTTTCGTCCACAAATGGTTCCATAATTTGCAAACCTTCCACCTGCTGGCAAGGCTGTGATAGCCTCGATCAGCTTTTCTCTACAAAATCAAGCAAATAGCATTCATCAGCATATATAGCAAAATGAGATGAATACTCATACAAAAACTATAGGGGTTACTCCTATACTCCACCCATTATTCTTTTTTACAAAGAGTTCATCGTACATGTCTCTTACAAGGTTTATATATATCAATGGGATACCTCTTTTTTTCAAGGTTCTCCCAAAAACCTCCCTCGGTACCATAATGTAAGCTTTTTCTTGATTAATAACTATCATGTAAAGGTCATTCTTTTTTGCTCTAAAATGTTTTATAAGATGTCTCAAAAGATTAATCGCTTTAACAGTAGATATGTCTGGCATGAATCCAAATTGGTTCTCTATTGTACTTGACACTTGTCTTAACAAACAGTCAATAATTCTTTCTCACAATTTCATAGTATGGCTCATTAACTCGATACCCCGATAATTCGCACAATTATGAATGTATCCCTTGTTCTTGTATATCGGTATAAGTGTACTCGCTCTCTATTCCTCAGGCATCTTTTGGTTTTTCCATATTTCATTAAATAGTCTTGTGAGTCAAGTGATTATTGTTTCTCGTAGGATTTTCTAAACTTCTATAGGAATATTGTCTGGTCCTACCGATTTACCACCCTTCATATGTTTAAGAGCCTCTTTTACTTCATTCTTTTGAATACGTCGGTAGAAATTGTGGTTTATATACTTTTCTGATTTGACTAACTCTCCTAAGCTAATATTAACATCTTTATTTTTATTAAAAAGCTTATAAAAATAGTTTTTCTATCTATTTTTTCTATCATCATTTGCCACTAGAATTTTCTCATCCTCATTTTTTATGCATCTAACAAAATTAAGAGCCTCTTATCTTAAAAATATCTCTTTCACCCTCTTTTGAGTTGAGTTTATTATATAAATCCTCTCAAATTTTAGTTTTTGCTTCACTGACGGCCTTTTTCGCTTCTTTCTTTGCTTTCTCATAAGCCTCTAAAGTTTCACTAGTTTTCTTAGCATAATGTAATTTGTAACAAACTTGTTTTTCCTTGATTTTATTTTATACTACTTCACTCCACTATTAAGCTTATTTTTGTGCCGGTACACCTCCCTTAAATTCACCTAAGACATCTTTCACCACTTTCTTAATATGTATAGCCATATTATTTCACATATCACAAGGTGTACCAACATAATTCCAAGCATCTCTTTGAAGGACTTGCTGTTTAAATATATCTTCTTTCTCGCTTTTGAGATTCCACATTTAGTGTGAATAGCTTGATAGACTCTTTTCTTTTTTGTCTATTTTTTTATTTGTAAATCCATAACTAAAAGTTGATGTTGGGTGGTTAAGCTTTCTCTTGGAATTATCTTATAATTTTTACAACACGCTCTATCTTTTTTTTACAAATAAAGTAATCAATTTGTGTTTGTAATAAGCCACTCTTATTAGTAATTAAATGTTCATCTCATTTTTTGAAGATTGTATTGACTATAAAGAGATCAAATGCCATAGTAAAATTTAAAATCTCCCTACCTTCCTCATTTATATCTCCAAAGCCAAAGTTTTCATTAATACCTTGATATCCTAATGCCTCTTTACCGACATGTCCATTGAATTCTCCTCTTAAACAAATCATCTCCCTTTGTGGAATTCTTTGAATCACCTTATCTAACTGTTCCCAAAAAACTGTCTTTATACTATCTTCTAGTCCTACTTGGGGTGCGTAAGCATAAATTATATTCAAAACCTCTGCTCCTAACATTAATTTCAACGTCATGATTCGGTCACCATATCATTGTACGTCTATTATACTATCCTTTAAATCTTTATTTATGATAATATCAACTCCGTTTCAAGCCTTTTCCTTACCTGAGTATCATAATTTAAAACCTATATTCTCAATCTCCTTTGCTTTTTTTTCAACCCACTTTGTCTCTTATAAACATAGAATATGAATCTTTCTCTGAATCATAGTATCTATCACCTCCATTAGCTTACCGAAAAATGTTTCGATATTTTAAGAACCAATACGAATCTTATTATCTAGGACTAGCTTCCTTATCTCTTACGTCTATCCACATTGAAAATGCGGAGACCCTTTCTGTAATTTATTCACTACATTCGGGTGACAATGTAGTGAGACTAACTTTTTTATCCACACTCGTCAATGATGTGGAAACTCTCTCTGCAGACCCTTGCTTACTTTTCACTATATTCGGGCTCTACAACACGTCGATAGGCGGGGACGCCTCCAATGCAATGCTCATAATTTGTGTAATTCATGATATAAAAATTCGACAAAGTTTTACGCTGGTTGTCGGAAGCCTAACACAACCCTCCTCCTTTATCGGAGCTTGGGACTGGCCATGCAAGGGTGATCCCTTAAATGGATAGAGTTCCTAACCCAATTTAATTCTTCTGTAAAAATTATTCGTTCCAACAGTAGGGAGGAGTATCTTGCTGGCCATATATAGGATTATCTCTGTTCACATGGCACTATAAATCAAACTATTTGGAGAAAGTCCTTGGAAAACATACTTAGGAGACAAAATTGTTCCATGTCACCCCTCGTATCTTTGATTGTACGTGTTTTGTCCACATCCACCAACCTGTCAGGGATAAACTTAACCCAGGGATATCAAGTGTATATTCCTTGGATATTCCAACTCACAGAAAGAGTACAAATGTTATGATCCAATTGATAGAATAACATGTTTCCTTTTCTTCAAGTCTACTCCCTACTATTCTTTCAAGGGAGAGCTTGTAAATTTAGTTAATAAACCTATGAATGTTCTTTTAATAAGCCCTGGAGAAATAGAATCAAAACCTGATGAGAAAGTAGGGATTGAAGCTACTCCACAAGAGATCATGGTGTACAAACAGGGACCAACAAATGTAACAATGCCTCAAGATCAAGTTGATGCGACCAAGATAAAAGATCTATCTTCAAATGTAGATCTCTAGCCTCCCATAGATTCAGATTCTGAGTTGCCTACTACCCTTCGAAAAGATAAAAGAACTTGCACTCTCTATCCTATCTCCCAATGTCTTTTATGGATGCACTTTTGCAAGTTATCAAAACTTTGTTATGAATACCGAGTTACATCTTGTACCTACAAGTATTGAGCAAGCTAGTAAAAGTCCCCAGTGGAAGGAGGCTATGCAGGTTGAACTAGATACTCTAATCAAGAACAACACTTGGATAATTATTAATCTACCTCTAGGCAAAAAACTAATGAGTTGTAAGTGGGTGTATATAGTCAAGTATAAGGCAAATGAAAGTCTTGAAAGATATAAAACAATACTCATTGCTAAGAGCTATAATCAGTCCTATGCAATTGATTATAATAAAACATTGCTCTAGAGGCAAAGGTCACTTCTATCAGGGTTATTCTGAGTTTAAGCTCAGGGTTATTCTAAGTCTAACAACTCACAAGGGTTGCGACTTATGACAATTGGATGTAAAAAAATACTTTTCTACATAGGGATTTGGAAAAAGTCTTATATGAAACCTCCTCCCGGTGCTTCTGATGGAAATGCCGTACGAAATAAAGTATGCTAGCTTGAAGAAAGCCTGATTAGACTGACAATCTCTTGCAGCATCAGGTTTGGTTTGAGCCAAGTTATTCGATGTAATTTCTAGCTGTTTTAGACTTTCAAATGAACCACTTGCTTGTCACTAGATTCCGTCTCTTTGAATCGTGTACCCTCTCCAAATTGTATGTCTTGATTACCTGTATTCGTGAGATGATATAATTATCACGACCGATGATGACGAGTTGACTGGCAATTACCGCTTTGAAAAATTGCTCAGACTCAAGGAACTGGTTTATATTAGTCGACTTTCGTACTAAGGATCTTGGTTCCTTTAAATATTTTCTTGGAATTGAATTGCTTAGATCTAAAGCATTAGGATTATCTTCAGTCATCGAGCGAAATATGCGTTAGAAAATATTCCCTTAGAACCTGTAGCAAGACGTATTGATAGAGACTGGTCAAAACCGTTGATAGTCTCCATTGAACCATAATCGCAAATTGCTACTCCATCTCCTCAGATGGTAGCCTTATTATAAGATCCTTGACCAAGATATCGCAGTATTATTGGGATACTCATTTATCTCACTATCTCATACATCCTGGATATTGCCATACTGCGCGTTGGTAGTTGTATAGGCAAATTCTATGTAATCTCTCATACTGACAGTTGGTTTGCGTGAAGTTTAATCCATCTTGAGATACATTTTCGAGGGGCACCCAAGACAAGGACTTCTCTGAAGACAAAGGAAGCACTTTACAATGGAGTTGCGTGGCCTCACTTGGATCGGTATCGTGGTGTTGATCTCCCATTGATCTGTCGGAAGTCTATTTCATAGTTTTGTGTGTCTATTGAGTGAAATCTCAGTTTGCTTGGAAGAGTAGCAAGAAACAAAATTTGTTGTTGCTAGAAGTAGTCTAGCACCGAGCTGCAATATCGTAAGGTCGACGTCACTACCACAAGTCATCTGTGAGGCTTCCGGATTAACCATTGTGCTTCGTGGATGAGGTATCTGGGATCGGCCCCCTCAACAAATGATCCCATCCTACGTCTATGTGATAACAAATCTAGGCAATTCTTCATATTACTCGCAACCTCAAAGCAATTCTGCATTGAAGAGAACTAAACATATCGAGATTGACTGTCCTTTCGTCAAAAGAGAATAGAAATGGACTAAATTTGTTATCACCTAACTGCATAGTACCTAATGAATCAACGTAAAGTACATTCTTGACCGAGGCTATCCCTAAGAAGTTTTTTGACCGAGGGACCTGGTAATATTTGTTCCAAGCTTGGAGCATTTGGAAACTTATATCAAGCCAGCTTGAGGGGGTGTCAATTAAGATATTGAAAATAATATCTTGGTGGTTATACTGGGTCTTCTTTTAGTTGTACCAATAAATAATCCTGTTTCTAATCAGTTGTTGGTGTTCCTAGGAAGTCAGAATATTCTAATTGATTGTCTCTATTTTCCCATGCATGTACTTTTAGGAACTAGAGATTTGTTTTGTTTTCCATTGTATATATATTTCTCCTATAAATTACACTTCTGTACATCTTTTATATTCCCTATATCAATATAAATACCTATTTCAAGCTGAGTGAATCTAGACACTCAAAACATTACCACAAAGCTTTAGTCTTTCAATAGGCTCTAAGGTTTAATCTTTACATATTATCAGCTGGTGAAGAAAATTTCAGCAGCTGCTGCAATATTGCAGGGGTTCATGTTTAATCCATGACATTATTAAGCATATTTGTTACCAAGGCAATGGTCATCAGACTATCAAGCTTCATGTGAGAACAGAAGGCTGGTGGTTCATGAAGCTATATTTTATACCAAGAATGAATGCATACATGGATTCTAAAAATCATAGTGGCTAGAGGGGCATAGGTTATCATGAATTCTCATCAGAATTTTGAGTTCTATAGCAACCATTAAAGAACCATTGATTTCTTTTGAAAATGAAAGTTAACTCCTTGACAACAGTTAGAGGTAAGCCTCTATAATCAACTCAAAGACAAACTGAGATTTTATAGAAAAAGAAAGAGCAAGGTCGATAAACACTATAGAACTTTTGAGGGATCTGCTTCCCTTAGGATGTCCAAGGCCGAATTCTTCCTCTGTTTCAAATGACTGGATGCCTTCTCCCCTTCCTCACTTCCTATTATTCATCCCTAAATACCTATTCATCTTGCCATAACCCGTTTCGTAAATGTGTAATGTCGTTTAGTAGTTCTTTAGTTACTCTCCTCTCCCACTAGCTGCCACATAAATGCTATAGCCATACATGCATATGCAATTACCCATCATCTCTGCTCTAATGCACTAACAGAAAAGAATACAATGTAGCCCATTAACATGAGCAGAGTTCAATACTTAAGACATCCTATCCTTATATGCACCTGTGGGCCTAACATAACGGGAGATAGAAAGAGACCCTGGGTTTAAGAGATTCTGGGATAAGACTTTGCACTCCCAAGTATCGGCCTCAACCTTCTTTGCTGTTTGGTGGTCATCCTCCTCGGAATTCCCTGGCACGCCCAGCAGCATGAATAGCCTCCATGAGGGGAAATTATTTGAGCAAGGATTTTGGAGGCACTTTCCATGTGGACTTCTGATCAAGTTTCTCTAAACTGAGCGAGTATTAAATTTTATGTAGATACATCACGATATATTTTATTAAACTCAAGATAAATATATTTTTACTTATTTATTTTAAAGATAAATTTACTTTTTTTAGTAGATTTCGCATGTCTTTGGGATCTCAAGTATGTTACTGATGCCTGATCGGTAAGTTGGAAAAATATATCCTTCTATTATTTTGTCGGAAGAGAGAGATCCAAAAGGTGAATTGAGTTGATCCTAAAAATGGTCGACAATAGAAAAGGAAAAGGAGTATAAATTGAGACTGAGAGTTTTGGTGGAAGTGTTTCTTTAAGTTCAAAATCAACAACAAAACCTTTAATTTAAATACCTTGTGATGATGTACCATTATGGATGTACGTGCAAAAGAGAGAATCATATGAAGGTGGTGGAGGTAATACATATTTTATGTGTAAATTTTGCAACAAGAGTTTTGCAGGGTTGTATGCTAAAGTGAAGGCACATATTTTGAAATTATCAAAACATGGTATAAGAGCATGTCCGAATGTGGATAAGGATTTATGAAGACAATTAATGAAAAAGCAAGATGAGTATGAAAGAAAAACAAAAGGAGTGAAAAAAGAACAAATATTCCATTATTTGGTGGATACAAAGAAGATGCAAAAAAGAAAAAAAGTTAATGCAAAGTGAGTTTAAAGGTTTTAGAGGAGCAATTGAAAAATTATTTAATATAGTTGGAAGGGAGGAGATTGATACAAAGGTTGAAAGATTTTTCTTCTCAAATTCACTTCCTTTTAATTTAGCAAGAAATCCATATTGAAAAGATCTTGTCACTTCATTGGCTAATTGTAACTTACATGGTTATGTTCCTCCAAGTTCTGAAAAATTACGAACCATGATTCTTAAAGAAGAAAAAGGCAATATTGAAAGACTTTTAAAACATAAGAAGTTTCATGGGAAACTAATGGTGTTTCTATTGTTTCTTATGGATGAGGTGATATTCAAAGGCATCTACTCATTAATTTTATTGCTTATTCAATTAGTGATCCTATATTTTTGAAGTCCGTCGATGCATATGGAGAAATTAAAACTGCATGCTACTTGAAAGATTTGTTCGTAGAAATTATTAAGAGTGTTGGACCAAATAATATTGTATAAATAATCACTGATAATGCAGCTAATTATAAAAGTGCTAATTATAAAAGTTTATGATTAAGTTTGGAAAGGGATTATCTACATATTTTTTGGACACCCTATATAGCTTACAGTTTAAATTTGGCTATTTCTCATATATATAAGCCATTAGAAGATAAAAATAATCTTCGTGCATATGAACTGTGTTCATGGATTAAAGATATGGCAGCAAATTATATAAATATAAGGAATTTTATAATGAATCACCATTTAATTACAACCATATTCAATAGACATTCTTATTTAAAGTTGTTGAAGATTACAGAAACACGTTTTGCTTCTTTAATTATGATGGTAAAAAGATTCACAATCAAGACATCATTAGTTTAG
Organism: Brasenia schreberi; assembly: GCA_036023115.1. Classification (NCBI taxonomy): domain Eukaryota; kingdom Viridiplantae; phylum Streptophyta; class Magnoliopsida; order Nymphaeales; family Cabombaceae; genus Brasenia; species Brasenia schreberi. The sequence goes on from JAYKKT010000065.1 coordinate 3,172,934, forward strand.
ATGGTTACTTATCGAAGCTGGGATTTATATCGTGATAATAAGGTTGAAGATCAAGCAAGGGCCCAAGCAATGAAGACTATTATTCTTAATGATTTATGGTGGGACAAGGTATCATATTTTCTTGAATTCATAGAGCTTATTTAGGAGATGTTGAGAGAAGTTGATAAAGATAAACCGATGCTCCATAAAGTTTATGAAATGTGGAATACCATGATTGAAAATGTTGAGTCAATAATTTTGAAGCACGAGAGAAAAGAACAATATGAGATATCATTGTTTTATGACAATATTCATTCTATATTAGTTTTAAGATGGGACAAAAGCGACACTCCCTTGTATTGTTTAGTAAATTCTTTAAATCTAAGATATTATGAGAATAAATGGTTGCATGAGAGCAGTGGTCATACTCCTCCTAATCAAGATTCTGAAATAGTAAAGAATAGGCAAATATGTTTGAGAATGATTTATCGTGACTCATACCTCATTAGGCAAGTAAATTATGAATATAAAAAGTTTTCTTGTGTCAGACTTATTCACTAGAAGCACTAGAAGCAAGGGATTATCAAGATCCACTAGATTGGTGGGCATGTTATGGATTTGAGATGTCTCTTCTTCAAAATCTTGCATAAGAATTATTATCTCAACTTTCTACTTAATCTTGTTGTGAAAGAAATTGGAGTACATGTTCTCAAATTCACAATATTAAAAGGAGCAATCTCTCAAGTAGTCGTGCTGAAGACTTGATTTATGTTTATTAAAATCTAAAATTGGTTTCATGATCTAATGCTGAGTACTGGTAACTACTTACTAATCTTTCAATTTTTTTTTCTTTTCTATTAATCATGGTGATTATATTTTATATTTATTATTATTTATTTGAATATATTACAGTGAAGGAGCATCAAAATATTGGGATGCAAATATGGAGGAATATCATTTAGATGACAACCAAGATTTTAATACCTTTAATATGAAACTCACTCATCCAATAGTCCCTTCGGTTGATTATTTTATTGATAGTGAAGATCTATGATTTATCGGGTACAAGTTCATTTCCTTTATCAAACATTAAGATTTCCTTTTGATTGATTTTGTATTATGATGAAATTAGTAGTTGTTTACGTGTTTTTCTTTAATGTAAAGTTGTGTACTTACTATTGTCATATACTTATGTTAATTGTTATCTCACTTTTCTAGTTTGGATATTATATATTATATAATATTATTTACCTTAGTCGTGTCTTCGCACTCAAAATTTTTGAAATTTTCTATATCCCGCACCCACACTCATGTGACATAGGTTATAATTTTCCGCATGGGCTTTTGCATATCTTGTAGTAAAATGGTCTTCTAACCTTTGCATAACTTTAGCTTCCCTTTAACAAATTTTGTCTATTGATGAACCTGTTCTGTTCCCTTAGCTGGTCCAAAAATGAAAAGAAAAATGAAAGTAAACTGAACTGACCCCAAATTTGACCCAACTTTAGTGCAAGTTTGGTGATACACTTCCTCTCTTCCTGTTCGGTGACAAGTGAGGATGTTGCTTTTTGCATAGCTGTTAATAGCTCCCTCTTTGCCTTTCTGGATGGCAGGAAGTGGTTCAGCTGACCATTAGTGCTAAGTTCAACAACCTGATATACAGAATGCAGTTAAGAAACTTAATATTCTTTGGATGTCTAAAGAAGTAAGGTAAAACATATAGATGTATATAATTCATCAAAGTGCCAAGATACCTGTTGCAACCAAGGGGCTAAATTTTCCAGAAACATATGATTCAGTAAAAGAGTTGATGCAATGGTTAGAAGTCTATTGGTCGTCTCTTGTGACAGCTCATCGAGAACAGGACCAGTGATTCCCATAAGTTTCATCAGAATATGTTGGTCCTCACTGCATAAAGCCTCCATGAAGGCAGACTCAAGATCATCAACACAAAGAAATTCATTGATGCGTTTCCACACGATGTACCCATTATCTTTTGCCAAATTCATCCTTTTGTAACTCTCTGATGTAGCTTTGCTTACTTGAAGCTTACAGGAGTCAGAAGAACGGTATCCCTGAAAGTTTCTAGTTTGGCATGATATTTCCCTGTGAAGTCCACAAGCTAAACTTTCTTTAGTGGACGTTGCTATATGATTTCTGATTACTTGTGGCAAATTTCGACAAGGATCTACCTCTCTAACTTGTTTGACAATGAATCTTGGCTTGCTTTTCAATTCAACCTGTTGTTTACAGCCTTGTGCTTGCCTCTAAACAAACTTTTTGTCTAGAACTGTGTACAGACTCCAGGAGATGATGAGTTACTCATATTCTTCATCCAATTATCACTGCTCATGAAGTTGCAAGAATGACAAATGTGAGGTCTATTGCAATTTTCTCCATCGCTTTTTCAAGGCAAAGAACCTTAGACTGCAAAATGGATAGGCTCTCCTCCGAATTCCCCATAAATATCTGAACAAATAAGAAGAATATTAAAGATCAGAAATCATAAAGCTACTAGATCACCAGAAATGGAAGCTTTAGATTTGGAAAGCTATATGTATTGGTGACATCACACAGCATCGATCATTAAATGTGAAAATAGATCGACATTTCCAATAAGGTTAATCATTAAAGGACTGGAAATTGACAAAATGCAGGGAGTAAGATTCAACCTGTGTCACAAGTATCGGCATGGAGACCGTATCATTTTGCAATGCCATACAGCCGATGCATGGAATTGGATAGCCTTTTTGATATTTTGAGTCATAAAATTACTTTAACTCAACAGATTGAAATTAAAATTATTATCAAATTCCAAATGTAGTAGTTAATGAGGTAGAAAGATAGCACCTTAGTTTAAAATTGGAGTTTCAATAAAACTCTATCCAAAAAGAATTCTTGTTGTTTAAGATCTATAAGTTGATGACACGGAAGAGAAAGAGGGTTAAATTGGAGAAAATATAGATAAATCCAACATTGAAAGAACCACAACAGACCAGAGGTAATGCTAATCATCTTCTCATCTGCGAGTTGGTAAATGAAGGTCCATATACCTTGGAAAAGGTTTTCTAAAAAAAGAAATAAAATTGAAAGGGCACTCTGAAAATAGAGTCTCAACAATGATGTGATACTCTTTTGTGATCGCTACGTCATTGGGGCAAACTATAAACTTGCACAATGAAAATAAACAAAAGTTGGCATTTTCATCTTGAGTCATGTTCTTGAAGAGAATGCATTAGCTTTCAAAAACCCCATGTAGGATAGATTCTTAGAAAGGAAGGAGAAATGGAAAGGAGAAGGACCAAAGGAATGAAGTTCATGGCTATCGAAAGAGAAACCAGTGATGGTATGAATATATAGAAGGGTAGGACCAACCATACACAACTTAAGGAAAACAAGTGACTTTGTCAAACCAAAAATCTAAGAAGATGAAGAGAAAGTTGAGGTTTTCGGGACGATCATCTCATCGACAATTGTAAGGCCTTCTCCAACATATACAATAGGGCCAAGAAAGAAATAGTTAGAGACTCAGAATCAGTGAATCATGAAACATGGTAACCCAAGGTTGGAATCTTGGATGAAGTTGGATTCCTTAAAGCCATGGGATATCAGTTTCTCATAGAAGATTGATGAACATGGATAAAGTTTGAGTCATGTTTTATAGAAGGAAGAGAGTGGGCCCTATTAATATTGATTTGTGTGACCGTGCATGGTCATCTATTTTGGAACTCGAAGCAACAAAGGGTTTTATGAGGCGATGTCGAAGGAGTTCTACAACACTAAATGGCATTTAGGCTAGCCTATATAAATTCCTTGGTGGAATGAAAAGAAAAGGTTAAAAGAGTAAAGAGATAAAATGACATATATGCACATGCATAATGATTGGGCATTTAATATAAACTACTAATGAGAAGCAATGATGACATCAAGATCACCATTATGACACCCTCAATCTATCTAGTCAATCCCAATATCTACTAAGGAATCACTTTTAAATTTTTCCAGTACACTTCGAGACTACTATGATTAGAAGCATCGGGTTGAACCGGTGTTATCCATATCGCACCATATCGTATCATCGAACTCCACGATATGATACAACATAATGTATCGCAGAGAAGAGAGTATTGTGCCATATCATGCTATATAGTACGTATCACACAATACGGCTAAAGGGTCCCTAGCCGAACAAAAACTCACATTTTTGTGAGTTTCTGGCTTCTTTTCAAGGCTCCCTCTTGTGGTTTCTCCCTCCTTGGTAGTCAAGGCTCCAAGAAAAGTGTTCTATAGTGTTTGTGCAAGGCTCCAAACCTGCGTTGTAGGTATACATTTTGAGTTTTTTGATTTTTTTTGTATTTGTTGTTTTTGGTATTATTTGTATTTTTTAATGATAAATATGAAGTTATGAAGTGCGTAGATATGATTTTTATTATATTCGTGAAGTTAGAGACACTCTATTTGAGTGTTATGTGAAAATTGAGGATTTATGAAGTGCTTTTATTTTCAGGTTCTTTATTGGATCGAAGTGTTCAATTGAGATGGCAGGAAGAGGTGTTAGGGGCTCCCAATACCGGTTCGATGATCTGACATGGCAGTAGGGTAAAATAGTTAAAGAAAATAGATTGAAGATAAAATATTTGTTTTGTGATAATGTGGTTAATGGTAGAATTTCATGATTGAAACATCACCTAGCAGATACTAAGAAAGAAGTTGCTCCTTGCACGAGTAGAGTTAGGAAATTGCTAGAAGTTATTAAATGATAATGTCTACAAATGATTGAGAGCATACATGAGAGAAGACAACAGAAATATATGAGAAAATACAATAAAAGGATGATTTAGAGATGTTTGAGTAAGATGAAGATTATGATGTTGGATTGGGTGATAGTATTTTTTTTATGGTAGGACAAAGGTTGGTAGTAGTAGTTCTCGACTACCAATGAGGGGAAAGAGGGTTGTTGAAGATGTTGTAAGTGAAAGTGGTAGAAGGAGTAGAGGAAGAGTTTCCTCTCGCATACAATCATTTTCTCCCCCTAGCACTCTACATGGTGCTCAACCTAAAATTCTAGTTGCTATGACTTCAAAACAATTGCATGAGCAAATAAACCTTATAGTGAGTAGATGGTTTTATGATGCATGCATTCTATTTAATGCAACAAACCGTTTTCATTTTCAAGCAATGACATATGTAATTGCTAACATTGGTCCAGTGTATAACACGCCCTCTTTTCAAAAGTTGAGAGGAAAACTATTAGATAAGATTGTCCTTGAAGTGTAAGAATATTGTTCGACTTTGAGGGAGTAATGAAAGGAGACGAGATGCACTATTATAGCAAACAAATGGATAGATAGGCGATGAAGGACTTTGTTAAATTTTTTTATTTATTATCCTAAAGAACTTATGTTTTTGAGATCTCTACACATGTCAGAGGAGAGTTATAATGCAGAGGTCCTAAGACAAGAGTTTGATAAGGTGATATCCAGAATGTAGTCCAATTCATTACAGATAACGCAACTAACTATAAAGCAATTGAGAAGAAGTTAACAAATACTTATAGGACTTTGCATTAGACACCATGTGCAACCCATTGTTTAGATCTCATCCTTGAAGATATTGGTGAGATGGATGAGATAAAGGCAGCATGTGAGTGTTGCCAAGATATTATCAAATTTATCTACAACTATGCTTTTGTATTATGTATAATGTGGAGATATATAGATGGTGTACAGCTCTTTCGTACAACTGCAACTTGGTTTACAACTAATTTCTTATGTATACAAAGCATTGTAAAATAAATGAAGTCTTAAAGATAATGTTTTCCTCATATGAGTGACAATAATTTGCAGAATTTCCTCAAAATAGTAGGAATAAAAAGTTAAATGAGATTTCAGAGATAGTTTTTAGGAATACATTTTGAAATGCACGTGTTAGACTATTGAGAATTATATGTCCTTCAGTGAAAGTTTTGAAATTGAATGATAGCAAGGAGAAATCATCTATGAGCTATCTTTATGAAGTTATGGATAGGACAAAAGAAGTTATTATAAGTAATTTCAATGGAAAAAAGGGATTATATACCCATGTGAAATATTATATATGGTAGATGAAACAAACAATTGTATTAGTCTATTCACGCAACAACTTATTATCTAAACCCAACATTCATGTACTCAACAAGCTTTAAAAGGAATGGTGAAGTAAACCGAGGTATCATTGATTATATAAATAGATAGAGCATATGTTATACATCAAGAAATAGAGATCTATGATAATGCCCTTCACTTGATGGGCTTGTCTATCGCAATTCACAACTGCACTAATATGTACCTAGGTAAACTGTTTATCTTCATATTTAAGTTTTTTAAATCTTATATTTATTGTGGATTAAGTCCTTGATGTTTGTCTTTTTCTATCAGATGTTTGGTGGAATAAGTTTGGAAGTGATTCCTCGAACCTTATAGATTTTGCAGTAAGAGTTATGAGTCAAACCTGTAGTACAATGGGTTGTAAAAGGAATTGATGTGTCTTTGAACACATCCAAATAAAAAAATGCAATAGGTTGGAACATAAGCGGCTCAATGACTTAGTTTTCATCTGTTATAATATTCGGCTTCGATAGAGGTAATATTATATTAGTTACTCCTTAAAAATTCAATTTAATATTTTGTTTGACTTCAATTATTAATGTTATTTACTAATTACTTATCTTTCTTTCTTGCAGACAATTAAAAAAGTTAAATAAAGAAGAAAACCGATTTGATCCAATAAGTTTGGATAATTTTGATATATTAGAGGAGTGGATTATGGAAGATAATAAAGCAAATGCACTCCTAACCGAACAAGACATTGGATGGATTAATTTGGAAGGAGCGCAACATCATGAAGGGGATGAAGATTTTGATTTTGAAGCAGAAGGTGGTGAGGATCTTCCGCAAGAAGAAGATGAAAATTATTTAGTTGATGATCCTGATTACAATGTCTAAATGTATCTTTTTCAATTATGAAAATTGTACTTTTTTCTAAGCATTCTACTTCAAAATATGTAAAATTTTTTCAATTATTGAAAATATTTGCATTATATGAATTCTTTATAATTATCATATTTTTCCTATTTTTCTAATTGTTTAGATTTTTACTAATTTTTTAGTATTAAATTAAATACAAAACGATACAATACAATACATTATCTTGGACCAAATTGATACACAATATGATACGCGACAAACAACAGTGAATTGAACATCTTTCTCGAGTGCTTTATGATTAAAAAGCAGAATATGCAGTTCGTGTGATTCTCAAGAAGTCATGACTTTGGTTTGCAAGCAACAAATGCTTTAGATTGTAGGGAGTTATTAAACTATACCTAAGAAGCTTCAGTTAGCAATTCATGGTGGAATTGATAGAGAATCTTGAGTTGTTCTTTGAGAGATGAAATCTCAATTTGGAGAGTTGGATTTTTGCCCTCGAAATTGGTAGCATGCAAAGTCATCTCAACCAATCAAATAGTAGAATTATGGTAAATCTCTCAAGAATCAACAACCTCTCGAGAGGAGGAACAAATATGTTTTTAACGATCAATAATGGAAGCGAGTTTGGTCTCAGCAATGACTCAACTATTTTGGCAAGTATGGAGGTATTCATAGATCTTAACACAAGTACAAGAGACTTCTTTCTACTTGTTTGAAGGAAGGCTTGGGTCCCAAAGAGTTCGTATCGTATGCAAACCATGACCAATCACATTCAAATTAGAAGAGAGAGAGAAGGAAACTATGTTTGAAGCTATTGGATCATAGAAGATAGGATATCTTCCAATATAATAGAGAAAGGTTGTGTAGTTAATCATTAACATGTACAAAAGATGTGTGTGGTAAGAAGGTATGAAAAACTAGATTTTTAAAGTATTAAAGAGGAAGAGGATGACCACAAAAGTGTTGAAAAGAAACAATAAAGAATAATCTAGCTTATGATGAGTTAATTGCTAACATGACACATGATAGGGCTATGTGAAAATAAAAAATCCATGTAGTCAACCCTATCTAGTATGGGAAAAGGCTTAGTTGTTCTTGTTGATAGCAACTATGAGAATCATATTCTGATCGCAAACATTTGTGATAATTTATGTTAGGCTTCATACCACTTATTCCAAACTTAATTCTTTTATTACTACCTTTAGCATACTCCTTTTTTCGATCTTGTAAAATGATTTCACTGGTCACTTTTGTAGAACCTACAACACATATGACTTTTATTGGTAACAAACACTTTCAACTTCATTAGTATATCTTAATTGTGTATTTTTCTCTTGGAGATGAATCAATGAATAACATCTAGTGCCTCTTTATAACTCTCATCACACTTCAAGGCTTCTTTCACATATTTGTGCATTTTCAAAGAAAACACATGTCTTTACAAGTTACAATGTACCTAGCTCAATATGTAGTGCAAAAGAACTATATTGAGTTATTCCATAAATCTTTGCATTTCTAGTCCACCTTAAAGGATATAACAATTTGGCAACTAATGAACACATTCAACCCTAAACACTGCCAACATATGAGCACATATAATTCATTGACAAGTAGACAATTCTAGGGTGCTTTCTGTGTATGTAATGGGATAACCTTTCCTGTTTTATCTCTTTGGATATAGATTACCTTATATATTCTCATTGCATCATCAAGAAGTATAAGCTTAGCATTGTTAATTGTAAATAGTATAACATGGGCCATTAGGGCCCGTGTGATTGTTTAGTGTGCCACGAGCCACCAGGGCCCATGGCCATAACCGTTGGAGGGCCACAACCTCCAACAACTATGGCAACTGAATGGCTAGTGTTGGCCAGCCAACCCTTCCTAAGGAGCCTCTTCTTTCTTCCTTATTTTGATGTACAATGCTCTATAAATACTCCATATTTATATAAATAAAGCAAGTTGTCTAGTACAACTTTTGATTTGTGATTTAACTCTCTCTCTTGACTATTGTTGCATTCTTAATCGACATTTATATTTGGATGCTTTGATATCTTGGCGATTCCACCAATACTTAAATGATTTGCGACTTTGTCGATTCGACATTCATGTATCAACGAATATTTACATGGTATCATAGCCTCATTTTAAAGAATTCGTGCACATCGAGAAGCATGCCAAGATTGCAAAGTTTGTGAAACCACTCCAAACTTGAGGTAACACTAAGATATTTGATTGTTGCTTAAAATGGAGAGCAAAAATTAGTCTTTTAAATGTATTTTTGACCCAAAATATTATTAAAGTTGGGTAAGAACTATGAAAAATTACTTTTTGTCAAAAGACTTTTTGGATTACATTGATGAGACAATTCAAGAACTTATCTTAGACATTGAAGATTTAGATGATGATGATGCTTTCAAAGCCCAAGAAAAATACAATAAAGATTTAAAAACTTGAAAAAGATGAATACAAAATAACTTGATAATTTGTCAAAATGTAGATGAAAAACTTAAAAATAGAATTAATATTTTTGATAGCTCTTTTGAAACTTAGGAGTATTTAAAAAAGGTCAAATCTCAAAATGATTTTATTTTTCAAATTTATTTAATGAAAAGAATGATAATGCTTAAACAAGGATATTTAAGCATTAGAGAATACCACAATGAATTTTTGGAGTTATGGACTAACTTAGAAGTTTTGATAAATTTAGAAAAATTCAAAAAATAGATAAATTTCAAGAGAATTTAGACAACCAATATTTCTTTTTGTTTATGCGTGGATTAAACAAAACTAATACATAAAAAACCTAGTTTCAAAATAATATATAGAAAATATTAGATCCAACGTAATACATAGAAAACCTAGACTAAAGGGAGACTCTTTTTTGGTTGATCTAGTTATGGAGGAAACTAGATTAAAAACATTTCTTGCCGCCAGCAAGCCGAGAGTAAATATGAAGACATACAAGTTTGCTCATGTGAAAACTCCGAAGGACAAAGAGAATGAGCAAACAAAAAGCTCATGAGAGCATGGTCGAACGAAGACATGATATGCCATTATTGCAAGGAAAGTGGTCATATAAAAACCACTTATCCTCTTTCAAAGAAATATGAAAACATGGAAGCCGTGAAGGATAAATGAGGAGATTTGCCTACCAACATCAAAGCATATATAGAAGAAATGTTTAAAGAAAAGGCAAGTATTTTCAGAAATGCTCTCTCCACTTCTTAAGGTATGTCTTCATTTTTAGACTCGGGTACTTCTTTTCATATGACTCATTGTGATAAATCTTTAAATAATTCTCAAGATATCATTGCAAAATATGTGTTTACGGCTAATGACACAAAACTTCAAATTAAAAAAATTAGAAATTTTGAAAAAGCCGATTTTAAAATTTAAAATATAAGTTTTATACCTAAACTCAATTTAAACTTACTTTCGGTTTCTCAAATTTGTGATAATAATTATATAATTTTTTGGGTGTTTTCATATGCTACTCTTTGGCATGAAAAAAGCTCTTTTGCATGATAGAAGTTAGGTTTGATTGATGTTAAAGAAGTAAACACCAAAATTTGAATTCTTGAAATGAGTTTTACTAGAAAATCAACAATAAGCTGATGTGAAAACTTGTTTGAGAGAGAATATCATAGAATGTGTTATTGCCTTTGCAAGGTGAAAGTGAGTCTTGTCGTGGGGGTGTACCATGAAAGACAAACGGCTTAACTTTTGTGAGATAAGATGTTCAATTTAGTAGAGTTTTGAAGTTGTCTTAAGGGGATTTTTATCAAATCTAAATCAATAATCTTGTTTTTTGCAAACATTCTTTGAAAGTTTTTTGGAGGTTTGTGCAAAGGAGATATCACTTAGGATTTTTTTAAAAAATGTATCACAAAACATATTTTTTAAATGATCAATTCAAAAACATCATGAGAATTCAAAAACATCATGAGAGTGGTCCCTAAAACCTTTCTTGAAATCTAAGAGAGCTTGGTGTAAATGTAGTTTTCTTTTCTTTCTTTTCATCAATAATGGCTTGAGCTTGGGTCTATATTCACCACCGTGAGAGTGGTCCCTAAAACCTTTCTTGAAATCTAAGAGAGCTTGGTGTCAATGCATTTTTCTTTTCTTTTTTTCATCACCAATGTCTCGAGCTTGGGTCTGTATTCACTTGTCCTTGAGTCCCTTCTAAAGTGTCCTCAAGGCAGACTCTTAAGTTCTTCAATCTTTTTGGAAGTGTCCTCAAGCTACTGTATGAGTTAATTTTATTTTGTAGACTCATCTTTCCTTTGTCTTTGAATAGCACAAACACGATGCAATTGGATGACGAGATACTTGGTACATACCAAGAAGTACACTGGTGGGATACCATGGAGAAAGAGTCCGATGAGACTCAAAATAGCATGTGATGAAAGATGGTAGTCCTAATAGAAAGGTGAAGCATGCACACAACTTGCAAACTGATCTAATGAGATTATAGAAATGAGTTCTTATGGAATGGGAAGAATTTCGCAAGGAAAGAGCATTTCATAGGTCCTTTGAGGCTCAGTGGGACAAAGACTATGTTGCCATGCGAGAGTAACCTACCTATGATGTTGTAACTTCAAAATAGTCATTTGGTGGGTTGAAATAAGAGTAATAACAATAAATCAATTAAGGTGATGGTGCCCTCGATAAGCCATAGGATGGCATGAAAGAACATGGGTTGTCGCTTTTGAATACTCAACTCAATCAGATGAAACATGATGCACCACTAGCTCAGCAAGAACCTATGGATCTGAAATGTATCAAACCTTTGACAAGATCAAGTGAGTGCATCCTAGTCATGGGTGTAGATGTGAAAATTTTACTCCAAAGCTTATGTAGAGTGTGCCAGCTAGTTTTACTTAAACTAGCAAAGTTTGTATTTTCTAATTTCGTATAACGATTGTGGTGAAGCGAAATCTTTTCGTCTTAAACTTTCTTGAATCGGCGCTCAAGGGTCAGCTTAAATACTTTGAGGATTGATTTGAATAGGGTGTGTGTTTCCAAAAATCACTTTAGAGTCAATTTGAATCAAACAAAACGTGCACTTCATCTAAGGAATGAAAAACTTTCCAAGTTCTGAAAAACAGAAACTAGTTCTATTTTCATATCGTATTTCCAGATTTTTTTAAACAGATTCATGATCTCCAAAATTCATGAAAATTTTACAATATATAAAGAGGAATGTATAGATTTAGAACTATTTTTATTTTATTTTTGTGTGCTGTTATAGTATAGAATTAAATCTAAGAAATGCCTCTACTCATGTGTTAGGAACTGATCTGTTAAAAAAATAAAAGGTCTAAAAAAACTTCTATATTTCAGTGCATAGAACTCCAATTTTTATGAATATAGTTTTGTTGGAAAGCTATGTATGTCAGCTTTCCAATGATATTAGTTTCAAAACATTTGGTTCATTACAGACAAAGTTATAAGATGATTACCCAACCTCTATTGTAGGAAACATAGAATGGACAGACTTGGTTATGAATTTATCTTATCTTCCCAAATTTTAATTACGTAGCTGTACAACCCTAAAATTCTTAAAAAGTTTATTATATGTGAGTTTATGTGTAATGATTCAGTGTACAAAATTTTAGATTATTTGGAATAGAGATACACAAATGAAAAATATAACATCAGACATATGAAGGATGCTGAAAATAAAATTTCTATTTTTAAAACATATGTAAATGTATTCATCTAAAATTAAAAGACTAATCCTAACATATTTAAAGTAAATGACTAAAGGAAAATGAATTAAAATATGTTTATAGGTTAAGAATAGAGGGGATTAGAAAATATGAGACAATATATCATATAGAAAGGTAGGAGAAACTTGAAATCAAACAAATAGAATGCGTAAATGTAAAGGAATGAAATGGACAACATTACTACTCTATTATATCATGGGAAGAGACTAATGCTCCATTAATATAACCTCTTTTGAATTGAATGAGAATGAGGATAGATTTAGGCAAGTAAAGGAGGAGGATTAACCTTACAATTGGGCTTCAATGGACGCCGACTTTAAATGGGGTATAAAGGGATCAATCCTTCATTCCTTCTCTCTTCTCCTTCCTCTCTCTCTCTCTCTCTTTTCTTCTATCTTTCTCTCTCTCTTGCTACAACACTCACTCTCTCTCCTAGGCTCTCTATACTATTCCTTCAATGCTAGAAATCAACCCCTAAGAGCCCCTTTTATAGGCTTCAAGGGGGAAGGCGTAGAGCCTTCCACGAGTTGGATTGGACAGGTCTTTGGGCCCAATCCTTGATCCAATCTTGGCTGGACCAAGCTTGTTCACGTGGGCCTCTTTGTGGTCCCCTTTGGTCAATGCTAGCCTAGCCTCGATGGGTTAAGTCCAGGTGCTTTGATTAGGCAAGGTCAAGGTGGGTTTGATCAAAACATGTCCAGCCAAGTCAATTAAGTCAAGGCTTATTCGATCAAGTAAGGGCCAAGGTGAGTTCGGTCAAGGTTGGTCAATGTGTTTTGGTTAAGATTTGCCAAGGTGGCTTGATCAAACAAAGCCAAGGTGGTATGTCAAGCAAAGCTAAGGTAGGTTCGATCAAAGAGCGTCCAGCGAAAGACGTTCATTCAACCAAGTGGGTTCGGTTGGACTTGACATGATGTAGCCGGTTGGATGCACTTGGATATATCCCGACCAAGTTCAACTTAGGGTAGCTTTGTGTCATGCTTGGTGAAGTCTTGACTTAGTTTAATCCATGTCTTTGATTTTCCTTAATCCATATCTTGGTTTACACGAGCTTGGTCCTTGCTTGATGCGGGCTTGACTCGACCGTTGCCTTGATCCTTGCTCCCATCCTGATTCGTTCTTGTCCATGTTTGACCTGGCTTTCATCCCTTTTCATATTTTCAAATTTTCAAATTAGATTTTGTAACTTTAATTTTTGAAAAACACTTGATTTCGAAATATTCGTTTTAAGGATTTTGTGAAATTCATAGGTTTCATTTAAATTAGGGATTCGAAACAAGCCTATTTTCAAAATTTCGAGAGCATGCTTGGTTATACTTTTACATTTTTTTAGGATGTTTATAAATGCCCCTCTTTGGCATTAATCCAAAATTATTTAGATAATGGCAAAGAAGACAACACCCCTTTTGATCTTTTTTCTCAAAACTGAACTTGAGAGTATGGATCTTCCTTCCTTTCATAGTATTCATTTTCTCGGATTTTTATGTAGGAAGGGGATTTGTGCCAAAGGGACTTGACTTAAACAAAGCTCTAGTCCTAGGATGATCAAGCATGATCGACCTTTGGATGAATGTATTCATGCATAGGGTGTGATATGGATGGAGTGTAGTGTTTAGAGACTCACTCATAAGATGTATGAGGTTGAAGAGAAGCTGTGAAGGCCATCTGCCCCAAGTGAGATAATCTCATATTGTTTCTTTTGATGTTTCGGGTTTTCAAATTTTTTTTTCAAACGAGAACTCCTTTTTAGTTTCTATCAAAAAGATTTCAAATTTCTCATATTTCCCTTCGTTTGGGTTTTAATACCCACTACTTAGCAAATGTTTTGTAAGAAAATTTGGATGAAATTTCAAAATTCAATTTCCCATACAACAAAGTCTAATTCTCAAACAAAATGAAATCCAAATAAGTAGGTCCTATTCCTACTTTGGGATTTTAATGGAAAAACTTTTCTCCATTGGGATAAGCTGCAGGGGATTTTGGGAAAGAGTTACCATGGTCCCTTTTGAAGTGTCCTATGGTTTAAGGTAAAGAAATTGGAAAATTGCTATTTTTTTGAGCTTTGCCTTTTCTTTTTCTTTTCTTTCATTTTGTAAGACCTATATATTGGAGGTTTTTGTTTTCTTCTTTTTCTTTTGATTTTGAAAGACCTCTATATTGGAGGCTTTTGTTTTTTTTCTTTTGATTTTGTCAATTTTCCTTTTTGAAGAGAAATGAAGGGGGGGAAACTCATCTCTTTGGATACTTGATTGAGCCAATAACATCCAATTTCCTAATAGTATCTACCATTTGAAAATATTTTGCTATTTTGAACTAGGCCTCATTTTATAAGCCAAAGATTTTTGAAATGTTACCAAATGATTTTGAAAACTCCGCTTTTCATAAATCATCAATTCTCTCATTTAGGGTCATATAATCCATTTTGATCATTCTTTCTAGAAGTTCAAAGGAGACCCATTTTAAAATCTTTTCAAAAGAATTTAACATAGACCCTATACATAATATTTTTTCGAGTATTGGGCATTTATAGGGTCTACTAAATTTCTTCCCTCAACATCAATGAATCAATATGTATTATTTGTGGTTGTCCCTCTTACAACATAGGGACCATCCCACATGGGCCGCCACTTTATAAGTGGATGTGGGCCACGATGGTGGATGATTTTCAAGACAAGGTCTCCCACTTTGAACTGGTGAGCCTTCATATGCTTTTCATAATGTCGGGTTATCCTTTGCCGGTATGCATGTGCATGATCCATGACAAGGAGCCTCTTCTTATCAAGTAGGTCAAGCTTAGCCATCCTAGCTTGTTGTAGAGTCTGTATGAGTAAATCGAGTGCAAGTGATGTATGAAATGAATGCAATTTGGTATAAATGGGAAGTATGGTATTTGTAATATATACCAACTCGAATGGTATGACATTTGTGAGTGTACGGATGGAAGTCCTATAAGCCCATAAGGCTTCATCTAACTTCTCATGCCATGTCCTACCCTTCTCTAAAGTTTTATCAATGATGCTTATGAGAGTTTTGTTTGTGGCTTAGGCTTGTCCATTGCCTTGAGGGTAGTAAGGCAACGAGAAGTGTTGAGTCATGCCATAGGTATTACATAACTTTTTCATCTTCTCATTCTTGAAAGGGGTGCCACTATCGGACACTAGGTCTCTTGGAACTCTAAATCGAGCCAAGATATTTTTCCTAATGAATGACACTACATGTTATCCTTGGACATTAGCCAAGGAGGTAGCTTCAATCCATTTAGAAAAATATTCAGTGGCTCCTAAGATAAACTTATGTCTATTTGATGCAGTTGGTGAGATTGGGTCCTATGATGTCAAATGCCCACATGGTGAAGGGTCATGGACTCACGATGGAATATGAATGGCATTTCCATGCACTTGACATTGATGACATTTTCTAACATGATCATGACAATCTTGCTTTAAAGTGGACCAAAAATAACCCACTCTAAGTATTTTCAATTTACATTGACATGACCTTCACATTCCCCATCGTGACATTCATGCATAATGATTCTAGCCTCATAAAAATCGACATATCTCAACAAGATGCCGGTAAAACTTTTTTTGTAAAGAACCCCTCCCAAAATCACATATCGGGTTGAAATCTTTCGAATAAAAGCTTTATCTTTAAAGGAAGCAAATTCAAGAAATCCTCTATTTTCTAAAAAGTTTTTAATGTCTTGAAACCAAGGTTTTTTATTTGAATTTTGGTCATTTTGGTAAATCTCTGAATCATGGCTGGATGGAGTGGGTAAATGGAGGATCTCTAGGGATCGAGTGCCCATGGTAGGGTCGATCCTTATAGATGACCCTAAGGAGGAGAGGGTATCAGCTATGGTGTTATCCTCTCTACCTATGTGAGTGAGTGTGCATGATTTGAAAGAATCGACCAATTGGGTGGCCAATTCGTTGTATGGAATAAGTTTTTCATTTTTGACTTACAAATTTTTGAAACTTGGTTTATAAAAAGCATAGAATCTCGAAAGACTTCAATACATGATGCCCCTAGATTTTTCAAAACTTTTAGACCTTGTATGAGTGCTTCATATTCAACCATATTTTTTAACATTGAAAATCTAGTTGAAATGATATTAGGATTTCTCCTTTCTCGGGGGATATGAGAATGATTCCCACGCCTTCTCCTTGTTGATTCTTTGCCCCATCAAAGTACATTTTCCATACTTGATATTCATTACAACAATTTGATAAAACATGGTTTTGAAATTCATTTGTAAAGATGTCTTCATCGGGTATTTCATCAAGCATGGGATATGTATCTTCAAGGGGTAACTTAGTTACACGATCGGATAGAGCTTATCCCTTAATGGAGTTTTGGTGATGAAATTTGATATCATACTCCATTAAGAGGAGCTGTCATTTACCTAGTCTACCTGTTAGGATAGTTTTTTCAAAGAGGTGCTTGATTGGGTCAAGTTTAGACACTATCCAAATTTCATGAACTAGGAAGTAGTGTATAAACTTTTGGCAAGCCCATACAAGGGCCAAGCACGTTTTTTTCCATGGCTTGATAATTTCTTTCATATGCCAATAGAGTTTTCAAAATATAGTAAATAGCATACTCTTTCAAACTATCATCCTCATATTGAGCTAGTAAAGTACCCAATGCATTCATATGAATGGAAATATAAAGTAGTAAAGGTTTTCCTTGCTTTGGAGGTTTTAAAATCGGAGGATTTACCAAATAAGTTTTCAATCTTTCAAAAGCTTTTTGGCAATCAGAATTCTGTTGAAATTTAACCTCTTTTCTCAAAATCCTATTGAAAGGTTCGCATCTTGTTGCTAAGTTGGAGATAAATCTCTAAATTGCTTGGAGTCAACCTTGGAGGCTTCAGATTTGGATCAAGTTAGAGGGTGGAGGCATATCGATGATGGCTTGACACTTAGAGGGGTCGACCTCTATGCCCCTTTGGCTTACCATGAACCCTAAGTGTTTTTTTTATTCTACTCCAAAAATATATTTTTGAGGGTTTAGTTTCACTTTATAAAGCCTAAGTCTTTCGAAAACGTTTTGCAAAGATTCTACGTGTGTGCATCGGGTTTTTTTATTTTACTAAGAGATCATCCACATATACTTCAAAGAGTTCATGGATTTGATCATAAAAAATAGTAGTCATGGCTCTTTGGTATGTGGCACCATCATTTTTCAAACCAAAGGGCTTAACCATGTAACAGTATGTACCCCAAGGTGTAGTGAAAATAATTTTTGCCTGATCTTTTGGTCCTAGTTTGATTTGTTATAACCCGAATAACCATCCATGAAAGAAAACATTTCATTATTTGTAGTGCTATCGACTATCAAATCAATGTTTGGAAGAGAAAAATTATCTTTTGGAGTGGCTTTGTTCAAATTTCTAAAATCGATGCAAATACAAATTTTCCTATTAGATTTTCGAATCACAACAATATTTGAAAGCCATTTAGAATAAGCAATGAATTTTATAAATCAAGCTTTTAAAAGATCTTTTAAACCCTCTTTTACTTGTGAGTGAACATCGGGATGGATTTTCTAAGCTTCTGCTTCACGGGTTTTGCATTTGGTTCTAAGGATAGATGATGTTCTACGATCCTAGGGTCTAAACCCGACATGTCTTCGTAGGTCTATGCAAATACATCCACATAGGATTTTAAAAATGCAATAAATGATGCTCTTTCATGCTCATGCAAACAAGTACCTATTTTGACACATTTTGGGTTAGACTCACTCCCTAATTTGATTTCTAGAAAATCCCCTCCTACATAATTTGAAGGTTTTTCTAAGTCAATGATTCTATGAAATTCGGGAAACTCAGAGGCTTGATGTTCCTCATGGATGAGGGGATCTTTCTCCTTGCTTTGATCACTCTCAAGTGCTTTGATTTTTAAGAAAGTATCATGTAAGAGAGAAGAGTTATGCACAAGGGTATGGTATGATTTTGGTTTGAGTATGTATATGGGTTTTGTAAAAACCGAATTTGGGGTTTGTAAATGGTTTTGCAAATCATGATTTTTTTGAGTTTTCATATTTTTCATTTTTTTTGTCTTTTTCTAAAAATAAGCTAGAAGGATAAATGTAAAAGACTTTCTTTTTGAGATTTTTTGATTGTTCAATTTTTTTGGCTTTTTTCAAACAAATGATAGGGGTGAACACAAAAGACTTTGTTTTTGGAATTTTCAGATTTTTCAAATATTTTTGGGTTTTGGAAGTTTTCTAGATATCTTTGGTTTTTCTAAATATATACGTTTTTTGGATTTTTTTCTAACAAGGGGTCTTCCATCAAACCTACAAAGAAAACACCATAAATTAGACTCTAAACCACATATCTAAGCTATGGGTTTTAAATTTTAGTTGGTTCTAGAGCACCTTGACCCGATTGGTCTTAGGTGGTGGCTTAGGGGGTATAGATGGGGTGTATCTCAGTCCATATCGACCTTGGTTGGGTAGAGGCTAGATGAGTTTTAACCTACCTTGGTTTTTGGCTCTTAGACCTTTGTAGAGTGCATATCTCATGTTTAACATCATATTTCAAGGCTTTTTGAGTTTTAAATTTTTTTTTATTATGAGGATGCCCTTGGAATAATGTGTCATCGACATCATGGTCATACACCCGATTTTGCTTGGGTTTGCCTAGGAGTTTGAATGTTTGGGTGAGAGATTGTTTTGGTTTCCCTAGGATACACATGACCCTACGATTTTATGGGATTGGGGGTCTCCTATGGTGTACACTGTTTTAGATGAGTTGGGCATCTCTATGGCCCTCTCGCTTGATGGGTCACTTGATATGCAAGGGAAGGCTTGTACTCCATTGAGGTTTGGGTTGTCGTCTCCAAGGATCACTATTACTTGGTTATCCCATGAAAACTTGAGGCACTTATGGAAGGTTGAAGGGACGTGTCAGAGAGAATGTATCAAAGGCCTCCCTAACAATAAATTGTAATGGGGGTTTATGTCTAAGACATGAAACAACCCCGTATGTGAGATATTTCTTACCTCCATGGGTAACTCGATGGATCCTAAGGGTTGAGATGAGTTACCATCGTATACAGTGATAATGATGCGGCTTGATTTGAGATTGGACATGGGTATTCCTATTTGGAAGGTCACGTGAAGAGGAAGAATGTTTAGACCTCCTCCCCCATCAACCAAACACTTGTTTAGAGTGTGGTGATTTAATACCACCTCTATATGCAAAGCTTGGTTGTGGGTTGTATTTGGTCTCTCTAATTCATCATCAGTGAACACAATTGGGGCCTTAGCACAAAATGGAGAGACCAAGAAGGATAGGGATTCAGGAGTTATGTAAGTGTTAACTTTGGCTTTATCTAGGATTCCCTCTAAGACTTGTTTATGTTTAGGTGAGGTTTGTACCAACTCTAAAATATACATGTTTATGAAAAGTTTTGAAAGATGAAGTTCAAAATCATATGGGGTTAACACAACACTTTTACCCTTCTCCATGCCATGAGATGCATTAAGGATGCATGCTTTCGAAGGGTTGGGCAAAATGATCACTTCCTTGCTAGCTTGTTTAGCTAAGTGTAGGGGTTGATAGATCCTTTCAGACCTACTCACCTCACCTACACTGTCCCTAAGGCTCACTCCTAGCTTGACTCTATTTTGATGCTTCGGAGTACCGTAAATTTTTATAAAGGC
This sequence comes from Brasenia schreberi, assembly GCA_036023115.1. NCBI lineage: Eukaryota > Viridiplantae > Streptophyta > Magnoliopsida > Nymphaeales > Cabombaceae > Brasenia > Brasenia schreberi. The sequence continues at coordinate 3,193,290 of JAYKKT010000065.1, forward strand.
TCTAGCTGGGGGCGAGACTCTAAGTGCTCCCTAGATCACTACTTGCTTATCTTTTTTTATTACGATAGAGAGTGGTATGTGATAAGTAGTGTGAATCGTATGCAATGCATGCTCAATCTCACGAGTTTGAGGTGGAAAAAGGCATACCTCTTTTCCTTTCCAGCTTGTACTTGCGTGATTGGGAAAAAACTATTTAAGTATCGCTTGGGAGGGCTCTGGTTCCTCTGAGATGTGGAGGCTACCCTGCTCTATCAAGTCTTCAAATTGGTTTCTAAGAGCAAAACATTTGTTTGTATCATGGCCTTTGAGCCTATGATATTTGCAAAAATTGTTGAGAAATTTTTTCTTAGGGGGTGCCCCTTCGAGAATGGCCGGGAGCTTGATGAGACCCTAGGTTAATAATATGTCTAGGACTTCCATGAGTGGTTGTCCTAGGTGAGTGAATTCTCCTTTTTCAAACTTTTTTTGATTTTTTTAAAAAGGTTTTTGTGCGGAGGGCTTTCAGGGTCCGACTGAGCTTGACTCTACCCGATCGTTTGCCACTTTTTAGGTTTTCATCCCTCCTTCTGGTGCATGTGAGCCATATGCTCCAGGTTTTTCAAATCTGGTTTTTGAAAACTCCTCTCTTTCCATAGATCTTCATATACTCCCTCTTTTAAATTTGTTTCGAAGAGTGTAGCCTTTTTTTATCAACTTTTGGAAAGTTGAGATCTCATTGAGGGAGATGAGTGCTTTTAAATCTATTTTAAAAATTTCTAGATTGAGCATTACTACACACCCCTCGGATATGGGCTCCCTTACTTGACCCAAAAGTGACCTCCATCTAATGATGAATGTGTGTGCATCCTCGTTAGGTATTTGTTTAGTGTCTCTCATGGTGTTTAAAGTGGGGGTGACTTCTACATTATGGGAAAACCATTGCATGAGAATTTGCCAAATCTTTGAAACTAGCGAATTGACTCAAGTCATAAGAAGCCAACCATTTTGATGCATTCCCCTTGAGAGAATGGGAGAACCAATACACCCATTTCAAAGAGTCTCTTTTCTTTCTATTAGCCCTTCGAGAAAAGAGTTAGAGATAGGATCTCCATTTCTGTCGTACTAATTAAAGCTCTGTATCTCATCATCACTATCGGTTTGATAATCGAAAGGTAGAAAATCCGATAGTGAGTATGCCTTTATCTCTTTGGCTTGACCCTTTAATAACTCTTGTAGGCCTTTTCTATCTTTAATAGTGAAGGACTCTGGCTCTGGTTCGTCCTCGAACCTAGAGGTCACTTTGGTTTTTCTCATATGGGGTATTCTATGAGGCCTCGCTTGTTTTCGATGGGAGGAACAAGATTCGATCGCATCGGCCTCTTGGTTCAATGCGGCGATCATTTCCTCTATTCCTTTGAGTTTCATTTTCGGGGAAACAAGTGAATCCTCCCAGTTTTTGCAATATCCTTTTGAAATTCGTTTTGAAACTCGACCTGTAGAGCACGAGACTTGGCTTGAGACCTCACATGACCCTTCCAAACTTGACATTATTTGAAGAAAAGAATAGACCTGTGCACAAAAGATTGATTAAACACCAAAATTTTTCAAAAAAGTGAGTTTAAAGAAATCGACACAAAGTTTAATCAATCCTCAAAGACCCGAGTCCCGTCGGGCGTGCTAATTCTGTAGATGTGAAAAATTTACTCGAAAGCCTATATAGAGACTTAAAGTAATTTTTCAATCTACTTTGCTTTGCGTGAGCGTGCCAACTAGTATCACTTAAACTAACAAAATTTGTATTTTCGAATTTCGTATAGTGATTGTGTGGAAGCGAGATCTTTTCGTCTTAAGCTTTATTAAATCAGTGCTCAAGGGTCAACCTAAACGCTTTGAGGATTGATTTGAACTGGGTGTGTATTTCCAAAATTCACTTTAGAGTCAATTTGATTTTTAATGAGAATAGTTATGGATGCCCGCTTTTCAATGAGAATAATTTCAATAGATTTGGTTCATTGTAGACAAAGTTATGAGATAATTACCCAAAATTATGTAGCATTTAATTATGTAGTTGAACAACCTTAAAATTCTTGAAAATTTTATTATATGTGAGCTTGTGTGTGAGAATTCAGTGTACAAAATTTCAGATTATTTGGAACAAAGATACACAAATGAAAAATATAACATCGGACATATGAAGGATGTTGAAAACATAATTTCTATTTTCAAAGCATACGTGAATGCATTCATCCAAAATTAAAAGACTAATCACAACACATTTAAAGTAAATGACTAAAGGAAAATGAATTGAAATATATTTATAGCTTAAGAATAGAAGAGATTAAGAGATATAAGAGGATATATCATATAGAGAGGTAGGAGAAACTTGAAATCAAACAAGTGGAATGCATAAATGTAAAGGAATAAAATGGACAACATTATTATTCTATTACATCATAGGGAGAGACTAATGATCCATTAATACAACCCTTTTTAAATTGAATGAGAATTAGGAAAGATTTAGGCAAGTAAAGGAGGAGGATTAACCTACAATCGGGCTTCAATGGATGCCGACTTTGAATGGGATAGGAAGGAATCGATCCTTCCTTCCTTCTCTCTTCTTCCTCTCTCTCTCTCTCTCTCTCTCTCTCTCTCTCTCTCTCTCTCTTTTCTTCTCTCTTTCTCTCTCTCTTGATACAACACTCACTCTCTTTCCTAGGCTCTCTACACTCTTCCTTCAATGCTAGAAATCAACCCCCAAGAGCCCCTTTTATAGGCTTCAAGGGGAAAGGCCTAGAGCCTTCCACGAGTTGGATTGGGCGGGTCTTTGGGGCCCAAGCCTTGATCCAATCTTCGTTGGACCAAGTTTGTTCATGTGGGCCTCTTTGTGGTCCCCTTTGGCCCAGGTGCTTTGATTAGGCAAGGCCATGGTGGGTTTGATCAAGACATGTCTGGCCAAGTCAATTCGATCAAGGCTTATCCGATCAAGTAAGGGACAAGGTGAGTTTGGTCAAGGGGTTTTGGTCAAGATTTGCTTAGGTGGCTTGATCAAACAAAGCCAAGGTGGTATGGTCAAGCAAAGCCAAGGTGGGTTCGATCAAAGAGCGTCCATTCAAAAAGGTTCATTCAACCAAGTGGGTTCAATTTAACATAGACCCTACACATAATATTTTTTCAAGTATTGGGCATTTATAGGGTCTACTAAATTTCTTCCCTCAACATCAATGAATCAATATGTATTATTTGTGGTTGTCCCTCTTACAACATAGGGACCATCCCACATGGGCCGCCACTTTATAAGTGGATGTGGGCCACGATGGTGGATGATTTTCAAGACAAGGTCTCCCACTTTGAACTAGTGAGCCTTCATATGCTTTTCATAATGTCGGGCTATCCTTTGCCGGTATGCATGTGCATGATCCATGACAAGGAGCCTCTTCTCATCAAGTAGGTCAAGCTTAGCCATCCTAGCTTGTTGTATAGTCTGTATGAGTAAATCGAGTGCAAGTGATGTATGAAATAAATGCAATTTGGTATAAATGGGAAGTATGGTATTTGTAATATATACCAACTCGAATGGTATGACATTTGTGGGTGTACGGATGGAAGTCCTATAAGCCCATAAGGCTTCATCTAACTTCTCATGCCATGTCCTACCCTTCTCTAAAGTTTTATCAATGATGCTTATGAGAGTTTTGTTTGTGGCTTAGGCTTGTCCATTGCCTTGAGGGTAGTAAGGCAACGAGAAGTGTTGAGTCATGTCATAGGTATTACATAACTTTTTCATCTTCTCATTCTTGAAAGGGGTGCCACTATCGGACACTAGGTTTCGTGGAACTCTAAATCGAGCCAAGATATTTTTCCTAATGAATGACACTACATGTTGTCCTTGGACATTAGCCAAGGAGGTAGCTTCAATCCATTTAGAAAAATATTCGGTGGCTCCTAAGATAAACCTATGTCTATTTGATGCAGTTGGTGAGATTGGGTCCTATGATGTCAAATGCCCACATGGTGAAGGACCATGGGCTCACGATGGAATGCATGATGGATGATGGGATATGAATGACATTTCCATGCACTTGACATTGATGACATTTCCTAATATCATCATGACAATCTTGCTTTAGGGTGTGTAAACACCCCAAAATCAAATGATTTTCCAAAAACAAACACTTGGCTTGAAAATCCATTTCAAAACCAAATTTTGAGTTTTCGAAAACCCAAGAGTTCCAAGAAGCTTTAAACTTCTGTTGAAGAAATGTGAATTTCTTAAACTCGGGCCAAGTCCCAATTTTGTAAAAAGCCAAATCCAACAGGTAGAGCCTGATCAAAAGTAGCTCCAAAAGCAGGTTCAAAAGCCTAGAATTCAGCCTACTTGATAAAAGCAGGATCAAAAAGCAAAAGAAGAGCCCAAGCCAAAAGTAGACTCAAAGCCCGAAACATGAAATACAAAGCCAAGAGCATCAACCAAATTATCAGAAATCCAAGCCGAAGCTTAAAATATCAAGAATCAGACGAAACGAAGTCCAAAAAGGTGAGAAGGAGTTCAGACGAAAAGGTTGAGGAAGACCCAGCCCAAGACGGAGCAATGATCAAGCTAGGGCCCACGAAAACTATCCGTCTCGAAACACCATGAAGGACTGAAGAAATGAAAATTTGGATTGGATCTGGACTCAAATATCTAGATCTAGACCCAAATAGTATTTGGATCGGAATCTAAGATCCAAACCTAAGACCCAACCCCTTGCCTATAAATAGAGGTGAGGGGGGGCATAAAAAGTTCATGTGAATTCCATTGGGAGGCTTGGAGAGAGAGAGAGAGAGGCCATAAAGTAGGAGAGAGAAGGTTGGTAGGCTTGACTTTGGTCAAAGTGGGCTAGCCTTGTGGGTTTGATCAAGAGGGTGGGTTCAAGCCTTGTATGGACCTAGACTCAACCTAGGGTTGCACCAACATGAAGGATAGCTGCAATAAGACGCAGACCAAGGGCTACACGAGGTGGACCGACTCCAAGAGGTAGGTCTCTCAACCTAACCCCAAACTAGCCGCCCAACTCACCTAACCTAGCCTACATACCCCAAACCAACTCACTTCACAACCCCACTCACCTTGCCATAACCGAGCCCTAGTCATCCCATCTAACTTAGACCTAGCCCAACCCACTTCCCCACCAACCTAGTCTAACCCTAACCGAGTGCAGCTGCACTCGGTTTTAGTCTAGTTCAAACCTCACCAGGCTCCTTGCTGCCCCACATATATCACCCGGTTGCCTCATCTACCATAGCCCCTCGCCTTCCCCATCTCCAACCGAATCCCAGCCACCTCAGTCCTGCGCACTCCCGTGCCCCAGCCAACCACACCCTCTACCTGCCTACATCACACCATAACCTAACTCCAGCACCCCACCAGTCCCAGCCCAACCCCTGCTGCCTGCCATCCAGAGGCCACTCGGTTGGTACCCCAACCGAACACCCTACCTCCCATCTCACACACCCTGCCATGACTCCACTGTCCTGCTCGCCACTCCATTGCCCCAGCACCTGCCCCAACACCTTCCGATTTCCCGTGCCCTTGCTGCGCGTCCTTCGCCTGCCACAACCCACTTGTCGATCTGCCATCCCGCGCCTAACACATGCCCTTCCCGCACCACTCCACCGCCCCGGCGCACCTGTAGCCTGCCACACCATAGCTAGCTCCAACTACCCATCCTCACCTCGGCCAGTTGCATCCCATCTCCCTAGCTCCCATCCTACTTGACCAAACACATTCCCAGCCCGACCTAGACCTAACTAAGACCAAAACTAGAATCTAAGCCACAATCATTCGGTTGCCCCCAAGTCACCCTAAGCCTAAACCTCACGTCTAAACCCACCTAGGGAGACCTATCTATTGGCTGCCAAGGTGGATGGACCCGGGCAGATTTGAGAGGAAAAGCCGACCACTTGTAAGTGTTTAAATTCGGTTTTTACCTTACTCATTTGAAATTCAATTCAATTCGATACGGGGTTGTAATAATGGAGCGTAGTCTGTCCCCGAAATGTAATATTCATGCTTGACACACAAGCCACACACGCACACTTGAGTCTTATCGCTTTTAGTTGTACACAAGGAACACCCACGTGCAATTGAGCCTTATCACTCTTAGTCGTACACAAGGAACACCCACGTGCAATTGAGCCTTTCCGCTCTTAATTGCACACAATTACACACACATTGAGCCTTTCCGATCTTAAGCTAAAGTATATATTTCCCTTTGGGTATTTACTTTAGTGAAAGCTGTGTGAGTTGCAATTCAATTCGGGTTGTTACATTCAAGTCGTGTGAGTTTGTCATTTAAATTTCACACTTACACACAAAAGCACTCGAGCCTTTGCTCTACACTCTCACACACATTTTGAGCCTTTGTTGCTCATAAGATATAACATACTTATATATTTTCAAGCTGTGTGAGTTTTACATTAAGTCGAGTTGAATTTCCCTTTGTGTAACTTTACATTCAAGTTATGTACGCACTTACATTTCAGGTAAGCTTAATTCAAGTTGTGTGAGTTGTCATTTACATTTACACACCAAAAGCACTCACTCACAATTGAGCCTTTCCACTCTTACTATATACTTATATTTCAATTTCGGCAAGTTCAATTCAAGTTGTGTGAGTTGTCATTACATTTACACACCAAAAGCACTCACTCACAATTGAGCCTTTCCGCTCTTAAGATATAAGCATATTTCAATTTTGCAATTTACATTCAAGTCGTGTGAGTTGCTTTACATTTTGGATATTTACCTTAAGCTGCGTGAGTTGCACTTTCAAATTCGGGTATTTACATTAAGTTGTGTGATTTGCTTTCGATTCGAGCCTAGCTCACATCATTATCTCAAAAACCCGAAAATCTTTGTGCATCTTTTGCATTCGTAAGCTTTCAAAAGCACCCCGAATCTACGCTCAAACACGCTGAAAATAGGCTACTTATGCACACATATATCCAGCCTAAATAGCTAAAACTCAAAGACTTGGAATCGTAAAGCCCCCATATATAAAAACTTGCAAACATAGGCATAAACTCGAGTTTTTCAAAACACTTGTCTCCTTTCAAAGAGTCCAAATTGTTTTATCAAAGTCTATAAGCGCTTAAACTGACCCTTGAGCATCGGTTTAAGAAGGTTTAAAGCAAAAAGATCCCGCTTGCTCACAATTGCCTCAAAAGTCAGATATTTCAAAATCTTCACTAGCTTGAACAAGCTAGCTGGCACGCCCTTAGAAATGACGTAGATACGAAAAGGTTCATTTCTTACTTCAAAACCAGAAGTAAAAATTTTCATGTTTACAAGGTGGACAAAAAATAACCAGCTCTAAGTATTTTCATGGCCATCATATTTGCATTGACACGACCCCCACATTCTCCATCATGGAACTCACGCATAATAGTCCTAGCCTCATCATGATCTACACATCACAACAAGATACTGGTAAAACTTTTTTTATAAAGAACCCCTCCCAAAATCACATATCGGGTTAAAATCTTTCGAATAAAAGCTTTATCTTTAAAGGAAAAAAATTTGGGAAATCCAATATTTTCTAAGAAGTTTATAATATCTTGAAACCAAGGTTTTTCCATTGAATTTTGGTCATTTTGGCAAATCTCTAAATCTTGGATGGATGGAGTGGGTAAGTGTAGGATCTCTAAGGATCGAGTTTCCATAGTGGGGTCGATTCTTACAGATGACCCTAAGGAGGAGAGGGCATCGGCTATAGTGTTGTCCTCTCTACTCATGTGAGTGAGTGTGCATAACTTGAAAGAATCAACCAACTGGATGGCCAATTCATGGTATGGAATGAGTTTTTCATTTTTAACTTGCTAAATTTTTGAAACATGGTTTATAACAAGCATAGAATCTCCAAAGACTTTAATACATGATGCTCCTAGATTTTTCAAATTTTTTAGGCCTTGTATGAGTGCTTCATATTCAGCCATATTATTTGCGCATGAAAAATCTAGTCGGAATGCAATTGGGATTTCTCCTTTTTTGGGGGATATGACTATGATTACTATGCCTGCCCCTTGTTTGCTTCTTTTCCCCATCAAAGTACATTTTTCATACTTGGTCTTCATTAGAACAATTTGACAAAACATGGTTTCAAAATTCATTTGCAAAGATGCCTTCATTGGGTATTTCATCAAGTATGGGATACATATCTTCAAGAGGTAATTCAACCACATGATTGGCTAGGGCTTGTCCCTTAATGGAGCTTTGATGATAGAATTTGAGATCATACTCCATTAAGAGGAGTTGTCATTTACCTAGCCTACCCGTTAGAATAAGTTTTTCAAATAGGTGCTTGATTTGGTAGAGTTTAGACACTATCCAAATTTCATGATCTATGAAGTAATGTCTAAACTTTTGGCAAGCCCATACCAAAGCCAAGCACATTTTCTCCATGGTTTGATAATTTCTTTCATACGCCAATAGAGTTTTTGAAATATAGTAAATAGCATACTCTTTTAAATTATCATCCTCATATTGAGCAAGTAAGGCACCGAATGCATTCATATGAATGGAAATATAAAGTAGTAAAGGTTTTCCTTGCTTTAGAGGTTTTAAAATCGAAAGATTTACTAAATAAGTTTTCAATCTTTCAAAAGCTTTTTGGCAATCAGAATCCTACTCAAATTTAATCCCTTTTCTCAAAAGGCTATTGAAAGGTTTACATCTTATTGTTAAGTTGGAGATAAATCTCTTAATTGCTTGGATTCGACCTTGGAGACTTCGGATTTGGGTCAAGTTGGAGGGTGGAGGCATGTCTATGATGGCTCGACACTTAAGAGGGGTCGACCTCTATGCCCCTTTGGCTTACCATGAACCCTAAGAGTTTTCCCGATTCTACTCCAAAAAACATATTTTTGAGGGTTTAGTTTTATTTTATAAAGCCTAAGTCTTTCAAAAACTTTTTGCAAAGATTCTACGTGTGTGCATCGGGTTTTTTATTTTACCAAGATCATCCACATATACTCCAAAGCGTTCATGGATTTGATCATGGAAAATAGTAGTCATGGCTCTTTGGTATGTGGCACCAATATTTTTAAAACCAAAAGGCATAACGTGTAACAGTATGTACCCCAAGGTTTAGTAAAAGCAGTTTTTTCCTAATCTTTTGGTGTTAGTTTGATTTGTTATAACCTGAATAGTCATCCATGAAAGAAAACATTTCATGATTTGTAGTGCTATCGACTATCAAATCAATGTTTGGAAGAGGAAAATTATCTTTTGGAGTGACTTTGTTCAAATTTCTAAAATCGATGCAAATACGAATTTTCCCATTAGATTTTTGAACCACAATAATATTTAAAAGCCATTTAGAATAAATAATGAATTTTACAAATCAGGCTTTTTAAAGATCTTCTAGACCCTCTTTTACTTGGGAGTGAACATCAGGATGAATTTTCTAAGCTTCTACTTCACGGGTTTTGCATTTGGTTCTAAGGGTAGATAATGTTCTACGAAACTAGGGTCTAAACCCGACATGTCTTCGTAGGTCTATGCAAATACATTCACATAGGATTTTAAAAATGCAATGAATGATGCTCTTTCATGCTCATGCAAACAAGTACCTATTTTGACATTTTGGGTTAGACTCACTCCCTAGGTTGATTTCTAGAAAATTCCCTCTTACAGAATTTGAAGGTTTTTTTAAGTCAAGGATTCTATGAAATTCAAGAAGCTCGGAGGCTTGATCTTCCTCCTTGCTTTGATCACTCTCAAGTGCCTTAATTTTAAGGGAAGTGTCATGGAAGAGAGTGGAGTTTGGCATAATGGATTTAGACAATTTTGGTTTAGGAATATATACAAGTTTTGTAAATCTCGAAATTGGGGTTTGTACATGGTTTTGTAAATCAAGATTGTTGGGGTTTTCATGTTTTTCAATTGTTTTGTCTTTTACTAAACACAAGCTAGAAGGATGAATGTAAAAGACTTTCTTTTTGAGATTTTCAGATTTTTCAATTTTTTTGGCTTTTTCCAAACACAAGATAGGAGAATGAAAACAAAAGACTTTTTTTTTGAAATTTTCAAATGTTTTTGGGTTTTAAAGGTTTTCTAGATTTTTTTGGTTTTTTCAAATATATATTATTTTTGGATTTTCAAAATTTTCTAAGGAGGTCTTCCATCAAACTTACAAAGAAAACACCATGAATTAGACTCTAAGCAAGAGGTTTAAGCCATAAGTTTCGGTGTTAGTGGGTTCTAGAGCACCCTTGACCCAATTGGTCTTAGGTGGTGGTTCAAGGGGTATAGATGGGATGTATCCCAATCCATGTCGATGCAGGTTAGGAAGAGATAGGATGGGTTCTAACCTACCTTGGTTCTTGGCTTCTAGACCTTTTATAAAGAGGTATATCCCATGTTCAACATCATATTACAAGGCTTCTTAAGTTTCAATTTTTTTTTGTAAAGAGGATGACCTTGGAATAATGTGTCATCAATATCATGGTCATACACACGAGTTGGCTTAGCTAACAGTTGGGAAGTTTGGGTGAGGGACGGCCTGGGCTTCCCTAGGGGATACACGATCCTAGGGGAGGGTGACTTTACATGTTTTGGGGTCCCTAGGAGATGGATGGTTCTATGGGATTGGGAGTCTCCTAGGGGATGCACGTTTTTGGGTGAGTGAGGTGTCTCCATGGCCTTCTCACTTGATGGATGACTTGATAGACAATGAAAGTTTTGTATTCCCTTAAGGTGAGGATGGTCTTCTCGAAGGACTACCATCACTTGGATATCCTATGAAATTTTCAAGCATTTGTGAAAGGTTGAAGGGACGGCTCGGAGGCTATGTATCAAAGGCCTTCCTAACAACAAGTTGTAATGGGGTTTATGTCTAAGACATGAAACAACCCCGTGTGTTGGATATTTTTTACTTCCATGGGTATCTTGATGGCTCCTAATGGGTGGAATGAGTTACCATCATATCAGTGATAAAGATGGGACTTGGTTCTAGCCTAGAAATGGAGACTCTTATTTGGAAGGTCACGTGAAGAGGAAGAATGTTTAGACCTCCTCCTCTATCGACTAAGCACTTATTTAGAGTGTGGTGATTCAATACCACCTCTATATGCAAAGCTTGGTTCTGGGTTGTATTTGGTCTGTCTAATTCATAATTGGAGCCTTGGCATAGATTGGGGAGACTACAAAGGTTAGGGATTCGAGAGTTATGGATGTGTTAAACTTGACTTTTTCTAGGATTCCCTCTAAGAATTGTCTATGTTTAGGTGAGGTTTATACCAACTCTAAAATAGACATGTTTGTGAGAAGTTTTGAAAGATGAAGTTCAAAATCATATGGGGTTAACATAACACTTTTACCCTTATCCATGCTATGAGATACATTAGGGATGCATGCATTCGAAGGGTCGGGTAAAATGACCACTTCCTTGCTAGCATGTTTGGCTAAGTGTGGGGGTTGATAGATCCTTCCAGACCTAGTCACCTCGCTTAAACCTTCCCTAAGACTCGTTCCTAACTTAGCTCTATTCGGATGCTTCGAAGCACCACAAATTTCTATAAAAGCTCTAGCCATGGGTGAGACTTTAAGCGCTCCCTGGATCACTACTTGCTTGTCTTTTTTTATTACGATAGAGAGTGGTGTGTGACAAGTAGTGTAAACCGTATGCAATGCATGCTCAATCCCATGAGTTTCACGTGGAAGAAGGTGTACCTCTTTTCCTTTCCAGCTTGTGCTTGCATGATTGGGAAATGGCTCTTTGAGTATCGCTTGAGAGGGCTCCGGTTCCTCTGAGATGTGGAGCCTACCGTGCTCTATCAAGTCTTCGATTTGCTTTTTAAGAGCAAAACATTTATCTAGGACTTCCATGAGTGGTTGTCCTAGCTGAGTGAATTCTCTGTTTTTAAACTTTTTTTTATTTTTTCTAAGAGGTTTTTGTCAGAGGGCTTTGAGGGTCCGACCGAGCTTGGCTCTACCAAGACGTTTGCCACTTTTTGGGTCTTCACCCCACCTTCTGGTGTGTGACTCATATGCCCCTGGCTTTTCAAATCGGGGTTTTTGAAAACTCCTCCGTTTCCATAGATCTTCAAATACTCCTTTTTTAAAATTTGTTTGAAAGAGTGAAGCTTTTTTTATCAATTTTTGAAAAGTTGAGATCTTTTAGAGGGAGAGGAGGGCTTTTAAATATGTTTTCAAATTTTCTAGGATGAGTATTATCATACATCGCTCGGATATGGGCTCTCTTACCTGGCCCAAAAGTGACCTCCATCTAATGATGAATGCGTGTGTATCATCGTTAGATGCTTGCTTTGTGTCTCTCAAAGTATTCAAAATTGGGGTGACTTCGACGTTGTGTGAAAACCTTTGCATAAAACAATTCACCAAATCTTCAAAGTTGGTGAATTAGCTCAAGTCATACGAAGACAACCACTTTGATTCATTTCCTTTGAGAGAGAGGGGAAAACAGTATATCTATTTTGAAGAGTCCTTTTTCTTCTTATAGGCTCTTCGAGAAAAGAGTTGAAGGTGAGATCTAGGATCCCCACTTCCATCATACTGATAAAAATTCTGTATGTCATGGTAAGAAGTCTGATAGTGCATAGGCTCTTTTCTTTTTTGTTTGCCCTTTTAATAGTTGTTGTAAGGCTTTCCTATCCTTGATGGTAAAGGACTCTAACTTTGTTTCTTCCTCCAACCTAGAGGCCATTTTGGTTTTCTTCACATGAGCGGGTTTCTTGCGAGCCCTCTCTTGTTTTTCATTAGAGGAACACGACTCAATTGTCTCGGCCTCTTCGCTTAGGGCGATGATATTTTCCTCTATGTATTTGAGTTTTTTTCTTAGGGAAACAAGCGAATCATCCTGGTTTTTGCAATGTATTTTTAAAATCTTTTTTGAATTTCGACTTGAAGAGCACGAGGCTCGGCTTGACACCTCATATGAACCATCCGAACTTGATACTATTTGAAGAAAAGAATAGACCTCTACACAAGAAATGAGTTAAACACCAAAATCTTTTCAAAGGAGTGAATTTTGGGGAAATCGACACCAAGATTGATAAATCCTCAAAGACCAGAGTCCCACCGGTGTGCCAATTCTGTAGATGTGAAAACTTTACTCCAAAGCCTATGTAGATACTTGAAATAAACTTCTCAATCTACTTCGTTCTTGCGCTAGCGTGCCAACTAGTTTCACTAAAACTAGCAAATGTATGATTTCGATTTTATGGAGCGATTGTGGCTAAGCGGGATCTTTTTGTCTTAGGCCTTCTTGAACCGATGCTTAAGGGTCAGCCTAGATGCTTTCAAGATCAATTTGAGCTGAGTGTATGTTTCCAAAATTCACTTAAAAGACAATTTTAATCAAACAATTCATGCACTTAGTGTAGAGAATGAAAAATTTTGAAGTTCTAAAAAACATAAACTGGTTATGTTTTCACAACTTGTTTCCAAATTTTTTTGGATAGCTTAGAGATCTCCAAAATTCATGAAAAATTTACAGCATATAGAGCAGGATGTGAAGATTCTAATGCTATTTTTATTTTATCCTTTTGTGATTTTAATTTACAAAATTAAATCCGAAAAGGACCACTACTCAGGTGTTTTAGAATATTCTAAGCTCCAATTTCTATGAATTTAGTCTTGTTGGAAAGCTATCGATATCAGATTTCCAATGATACTAGTTTTATCAAATTTGTCTTAATGCAAACAAAGTTATGTGAAGATTACCCAACCTCTATTGCAAGAAAAACAGACTGTGCATAACTGACTCTTAATTTGGCCGATATTTCTCTGTTTTATTTACGATGCTACATGACCCTAAAATTCTTGAAACTTTTATTACAAGTGGGCTTATGTATGTAGATTCGGCATTTTAAATTTTAGATCATTTAGAGCAGCGGTTAAGAAATGAAAAATGCAAAAACAGATGTATGCAGTGTGTTGGAAAACAAAGTTTCTGTTTTTAAAGCATACGTGAATGCATTTATCCGAAATTAAAAGACTAATCATAGCAAATTTAAAGTAAATGACTAAAGAAAAATAAATTGAAATATGTTTATAGCTTAAGCATAGAGGAGATTAGGAGATATAAGAGGATATATCATATAAAGAGGTAGGAGAAACTTGAAATCAAACAAATAAAATGCATAAATGTAATGGAATAAAATGGACAACATTATTATTTTATTACATCATGGGGGAAACTAATCCTCCATTAATACAACCCCTTTTGAATTGAATGAGAATCAGGAGAGATTTAGGCAAGTAAAGGAGGAGGATTAACCTTACAATCGGGCTTCATTGGATGCCGACTTTGAATGGGGTAAGAAGGGATCGATCCTTCCTTCATTCTCTCTTCTTCCTCTCTCTCTCTCTCTTCTCTTCTCTCTTTCTCTCTCTCTTGCTACAATACTCACTCTCTCTCCTAGGCTCTCTACACTCTTCCTTTAATGCTAGAAATCAACCCCCAAGAGCCCCTTTTATAGGCTTCAAGGGGGAAGGCCTAGAGCCTTTGACGAGTTGGATTGGGCGGATCTTTGGGGCCCAAGCCTTGATCCAATCTTGGTTGGACCAAGCTTGTTCACGTGGGCCTCTTTGTGGTTCCCTTTGCTTAATACTAGCCCAGCCTAGGTGGGTTCGGTCCAGGTGCTTTGATTAGGCAAGGCCAAGGTGGGTTTGATCAAGACATGTCCGACCAAGTCAATTCGATCAAGGCTTATCCGATCAAGTAAGGGCCAAGGTGAGTTTGATCAAGGGTTTTGGTCAAGATTTGCCTAGGTGGCTTGATCAAACAATGCCAAGGTGGTATGGTCAAGCAAAGCCAAGGTGGGTTCGATCAAAGAGTGTCCAACCAAAAAGGTTCATTCAACCAAGTGGGTTCGGTTGGACTTGACATGATTGTAAATGTAAAAACTTTACTCCAAAGCCTATGTAGAGACTTCAAATAAACTTCTCAATCTACTTTGTTTTTCCACGAGCGTGCTAGCTAGTTTCACTAAAACTAGCAAAATTATAATTCCGACTTCATGGGGGGATTGTGGCTAAGCGGGATCTTTCAAATAAACTTCTTGAACCGATGCTTAAGGATCAGCCTAGATGCTTTCAAGATCAATTTGAGCTGAGTGTGTGTTTCCAAAATTCACTTAAAAGACAATTTTAATCAAATAATTAGTGCACTTGGTGTAGAGAATGAAAAATTTTGAAGTTCTAAAAAACTGAAATTGGTTCTGTTTCCACAACTTGTTTCCAAATTTTTTTGGATAGCTTAGAGATCTCCAAAATTCATGAAAACTTTACAACATATAGAGCAGAATGTGAGATTCTAATGCTATTTTTATTTTGTATTTTTGTAGTGTGAATTTGCAAAGTTAAATCTAGAAAAGACCAATGCTCAAGTGTTTTAGAATGTTCTGTTAGAGAAACACAGAGGTCTAAAGAAACCTATGTATTTCATTGCACAAAGCTCCGATTTCTATGAATTTAGTCTTGTTGGAAAGCTATGGATATGAGATTTTCAATGAAACTATTTTATCAAATTTGGCTCACTGCAAACAAAGTTGTGGGAATATTGGCCAACCTCTGGTAGAAGAAAAACAGACTATGCAAAATTGACTCTGAATTTGGCCGATCTTTCTTTGTTTTATTTACAATGCTACACGACCCTAAAATTCTTGAACATTTTGTTATAAGTGAGCTTGTATGTGTTCGATGTTTCAAATTTTAGATCATTTGGAGTAGTGGTTTAGAAATGAAAAAAGCAATAACAAACGTATGCACGATGTTGAAAAACAGAGTTTAAGTTTTTAAAACATACATACATGCATTCATCCGAAATTAAAAGCAAAAAAATAAAGTAAATGACTGAAGAAAAATGAATGTAAATACATATTTAGCACCTACTCTCTCTTTCTCTCTTTTCTCTCTCTCTCTTTACAACAACCTACTCTCTCTCTCTTATAGACCCTAAGCTCCTCTTGCAATGCTCTTGAATATCCCTCCAATGCTGGAAATCGTCCCCCCAAGGCCTCTATTTATAGGCCAAGGGGGAGAGGAGCTGCTAGAGTCTTTCTTGATGTGGATCGGTGGGCTTCTTCTTGGCCCAAACTTGACTCCAATCCAAAGAGGCATGACTGCACATGGCCTCACATGGTCTTGTGGTCCCCTAGATCAAGGAGAGTCCAACCAAGGTAGGTTTGGTGTAGTCTATGGGTTTGGCTAGGCGGTTTGAGCCAAATGAGTCCAATTAACTAATGCAATCCCCCTTTGGTGAGTTCGGCCAGCGCCTAGGGGGTTTGGGTCATGGTGAGACGTGGCATCTTATTTGGTCCAGCCAAGGTATGCTAGGTCTAGGTGATTGGGTTAGGCTTAGCTAGTGTGGTTCGGCCAAGGCATATTTGGTGAAGATGGTTCAAGATAATTCAGTCAAGGTTTAGCCAATGTAGTTTGGTCAAGGTCATTTAATTAGGTAAGGGCAATGATGATTAAGCCGTGTCTAACCAAGGTCATTGGGTCAAGGGTAGCCAATGGGTCGTGGTTTAGGTGTGCTCTTTGAGCGAAGTGAGTCACAATCATCCCTAGCCCCTTCACGTGCATGGGCTAGGTGTCATCCCAGCTAGGCGTGGCTTGGTTCGATCCAACCTTTGGTGTATTCTGACTAGCCATGGTGCATCCTCTGGTGCAAGAGACCCAGCTTAATCTTGGTCATTTGACTTGGTCTAGCCAACTTGGGCTAGAGGGGTGCAGCCCCTAATGTTAGACTTGATACATGTGCGTGCTTCCGCTTCGAGGTTTGACTTGATCTTAGTGTGGCCTTTATCCCGAATTTTTGGCATTGCTTTTACTAATTCATCCTCATCTGATCCGTGCTTCACTTCCTTAGCCTTTCCTTTTCAAAACTTGATTTCAAAATCTATGCTTTTTTTTTTTAATTTCCAATCATTTAAGATCCCTTTTACCTTTTTCTGAAAATTTTCAAGCTGTATTAAAAATCGGGACTTTTGAAAACAAGCTTATTGTTTTGGAAATTCTGAAACAGGCTTTGCTATATTTTGAAAACATTTTGGGTGTTTACAATGATGTAGCCCGTTGGATGCACTTGGATATGGCCCGGCCAAGTTCAACTTGGGGTAGCTTTGTATCATGCTTGGTGAAGTCTTGACTTAGTTTGATCCATATCTTTGATTTTCCTTAATCCATGGCTTGGTTCACGCGAGCTCGGTTCTTGCTTGATGCGGGCTTGACTCGACTGCTGCCTTGATCCTCGCTCCCATCTTGATTCGTTCTTATCCCTATTTGACCTAGCTTTCATCCCTTTTAATATTTTCAAATTTCCAAATTAGATTTCGTTACTTTAATTTTTGAGAAACACTTGATTTCGAAATCTTCGTTTTAGCGATTTTGTGAAATTCATAGGTTTCATTTAAATCAGGGATTCGAAACAAGCCTATTTTCAAAATTTCGAGAGCATGCTTGGTTATGCTTTTAAATTTTTTTTAGGGTGTTTACAATAGGGAAAAAAGCAGTGGAGATAAATACTAAAATGCAAGATAAATCAAGCATGCAATGCGAATATGATGTCAAGAATGAGTATGAACAAAGAGATGAATGTAGCAGAACGAGTCTAGAGTTGGAGAGAAACTCATAGTGAACTCAAAGAAAATTTCCTTTAATCAAAAGGCTAATAATGCATGAAGGAAAACATCTTGTACTGAAACTCTAATGCCAAAGGGATTGACTTGATTACTAAGATGACTCTAAAGGAAAGAAAAAAATGCCCAAACTTGTAAGAAAATCCATTTGTCATGAAATGCATCATACACAAGTCATGCACTACAATATGACTCGTGATTCTCGATGCTAATGGGACAGATGGTGCTCTTGATATGCATTTTGGTACAAGCTGAAGAAAAAAAGAAAATGACACATCTAAACACTAGAATAAAAATAAACATGCAAGCCAATTCTTTGTAGGTGATCATGACTCAAATGATCGTTTTTGAAGATTATAAAGATGTTTTCAAAAAACAACCTCTCTTTATATGAACAACTTCAGATGAAATCCAGCTGAACAATTTCTACTTAAATTCTCTATCTCAAAGTACTAATGAAGGAAATAAACAATGTCAATTTTAGTGGCAAAATCTCAATCTTTAAAACACGAAAAAACAACCATATAGTGACCTATAAAACATATGAATAGACTAGAACTTCTTAATTTCCAATGAATCATGTTTCATTTCTCAAATGTGATACACTCTCAAGACTAACCACACAATATCAAAGGAAGATAGACAATCAAAATTCACTCGGTCTTTTCTTAACGTCTTGAGTACTCAAAAGGATAAGAACTAAAACAAAATAAATCTTTGCTTTACATTTTCTTTTTCTTTTATCTTTTCTTTTTCCCTTTTTTTGCATATAACATTTTGGCTTTTTACTTTATCAAAATATGACCTTTTAGCACACGAGAAGTGATTTTTTGGATATATCATTGAAGCACCAATACAACAGCATACTTGTAAAATCTATCACATCAAGTATAGATATCACGGTACATAATGAGAAATCAAGGAGATACTAACTAATTCATCAACTAAGAAATCTGAAAGATAAATCATTTTAATATTTAAAAACAAAGATAATGTCACCAAAATGTAGGCATTGATGACTTCCTAAACTTTTTATAGAATGAGAATCAAGCAAAGACAATTCATTCAAAAGGGTTTTATTTGAAGTGGTCCCAAATTAGGTGAGGGCAAAATTTTTGAAACCAAATCAAAATGCTTAAATGGATGAAAAACTATAAGTGCATGAGAACACCAAAACTAGAATCTAAAGTGGTACTATCGACCATGAAAGCAACAACTCGAAAGATCGAGTCATGGGAGCACAATATGAATAGTATCACGTAGATATGTGCCTTCAGATAATTTTTTAGAAATCCTCCCTTATCATCCACACAAAATCAATTATAAAATGTAGGTCAATATCCAACAAACATTAAGAATAATATTTTTAAGTATTATACATTTATTAAATCAAACAAGTCTCTACCCTTAGTGTTTGTGAGCTAGTAGGAATTACTAGAGTTAACCCTTTTTACAACATAAAGTCCCTTCTAGTTGGGACACCATTTCCTTAAAGGATGAGGACTTCTATGATACACTAATTTAAAAACGAGATCACCTGTTCGAATTTTTTCCGCATGAAGATGCTTGACATAGTGCCTAGCGACTTTTCGCCTATATGATTGTATGTGCTCATCAACGAGTAACCGCTTCTTTAGCCTCCCTCCCTCTCTCTCTCTATCCTGCTGATGCTTATTCCTATATTGACTATCAAATTTTACTTAAGAAGCCATGATTTTCTTGGCATGGCTAATTATCAAGCTAATGGTCTTGAGTTCAATACCCAGGGTATGCATCTCCCATAGCAGCTAGGGTCACCTAACCCGAGCTTGCATTGCTAGTGGGGGTCAACTTCTTGAGTTCAATACCTAGGGTATGTATCTCTGCTAGGGGCCAGATTCACAAAAGCAAAAAAGAAGATGTTGAATTTACGAAGGACTCTAATTACTTCTTATCAAATAAAAATCAGTAGTTCATAAATGACTATCTCACTTATTTGTGATTAGTAACAAAACATTATATTTGTTATTGTCAAAATTGGACACCTTGAAATAGCATGGAGATCTCATTGTTTGTTAAAAAAATTATTGAACTTGAAATTTTGAAAAAGAAAAGGAGACCGGATGGAAAAGTAAAAAGTCAAACCCTTTCATGTAATTGATAATGGGTTTAGATTAGATTTCCTGAAAAATCGGATCCAAGTAAACTCATAAACTTATCTGAATGCCCTAATTGCTCTCTCTCTCTCTCTATGTTTGTTCAAGAGCTATGTACCCATGATGAGAATTTGTTTTTTTGCAAAATGCTCGAGTTGTTGAATTTTATTAAGATGTTAAAAGCTACACAATCTGGTGTTTTATCTTTTGATGAAGAGATTGTTCTTTTGCTCCACTATTGCATTTTTTTCTATCTTGGGTGAATAATTTCTTAATGATCTTTTGATCTCCATGGATGGTGTGGGAGGCAACTCTCATCTCTCAAAGAAGACCTTGATGTCATGAATCCCACATAAGTCATTGTTAGCAAGTTCAACACTACAAATGATAAACTCGGTGAAAAGAAAGTCATAAGTCGGTTGAGCAAGCTTTTGAACCTCAACAAATCTAGCATGTAGACCTCATCTTAATATGACAGATAAGGTAAGAAAAGACAAACTTGATCCTATGTGTGTGAAGGAGTAATAGTCAAATTGATGAACTAGGTTATATGCAACATGGTGATAAGTGACTAAATGATCATATTTTACTTATCAAATTCTGATAATTTGGTTTATGACTAAGAGGAAATCACCAAACATATCATCATGAGTAGCTCTTAAACTTAAGAGAATCTTTAGGCCTTGTATAAGAGATTCATATTCGACCACATTATTAGAACACTCAAAGTCTAATTGAAAAGTCATAGGGATCTCAGATCTCTTAGAAAAAGCTGAGACGATCTCGACGCCAACCCTTACTAGGATCCTAAAACCATCAAAATGCATTTTCCAAGTAAGGTTGATTTTCTCATTTAAGAGCACGTGGTGCTTTTAAAGTTTGGTTGTCTAAAGGATATGCTCATCAAGAAAAGTGTCAGGTATTGAGAACTGATCATCTAGCAGTAGACTTGCCAAATGATCAATAATGGCTTATCCCTTGATGGATTTTTGGGACTAATATCTAAGATCATACTCCATGAGGAGTAATTGCTACTTACCCAGCCTATCGATGAGAACAGGCTTATCAGAAAGGTGCTTAATGGGGTCTAACCTAGAGACAACTCGAACCTCGCAAGATAATATGTATTGACGTGACTTTTGTGTTGCCCACACTAATGCTAGACATGTTTTCTCTAATCGATTGTATTTATGCTTATACCTAACCAAGTTTTTTGAGATATAGTATAGGACAGATTTTGTTTTCCCATCATCCTCGTATTGTGTGAGGAGGCTCCGAAGGTCGACTCATGAATAAATAGGTATAGGAGCAGGAGTAACCTCAATTCAAGTGGTTCAAAGGTGAGCATCCCAAGCCTAAAAGGGGATCATGAGTTCGATTTAGATGGACTTGAGCAAAAATCTTGGTGTGAAGTAGAGGATTAGAAGAGTGGACTAGGAAGAGGAGTGGTTGGATAATACTCCAGAGAGGAGTAACTCAAGTATGGTGAGGTCTTTAGGGCATGATCTAGAGAGATCATAAGAGATTTTGGGATGTACTCTAGAGAACTAGGAAGTATTGTCGGAGTAATCCAAAAAAGCAAGGAGAGTCACCGGAGTGTATTTTAATGATCAAAGATGAGTTTTCAGAGTACACTCTAGTGATCCAGGGGTGAAGGTTCCGGTGAATGTGGTGAAGGTGGAGATGAAAGTGAACTAGAAGATCCTCACTCTTCTTATTTGGACTTCTTTAGAGTTGGGCCTTTAGAATGATACATGGTAACTTGAAACTTGTGATATTAAGGAAAAGAGTTCTTAATACCATTGATCTTTGTTTTCCTCATTGGGTTCAAACTTGTTTGAGACCTCAAGTTTTTCCAAATCAATAAGGTTTTGGACTCGATGTTTAAGGAATATGCATTCATTTGTATTGTGTATTATGAACCTGTGAAATTGTCAATATCAGTATGGGCATTACATTTTCTGAACGGGATTAGGGGGAACAAATAAAAGTGTTATCAGTTCCCATTCTAAAAGAATGACTAGGACTTCCATAAGAGGTTGTCATGGGAGAGTAAATTTCTGATCCAAAATTCATGTGGTGTTCCAAAACATCCTCGTCTCTTGTTCCCTTTTGTCCTAAAGCTTGGATTCAAACTTAGGAGGAACTCTAGGTTCAAATCTTGAAGTTTGGGAGTTTGAAATGGTGGTATCTTTTGGTTTCTAATTGAACCTAAGTGTTTGGTCTCTTGCTTTATCTTTATTAGTGATATGAATCCTAAGTCGGTATATCGTAGATTTGAGCTTGATGAAATCATCATAAACACCCTTTCTAAGGTTGGATTCAAATAAGGAAGTCTTTTTGATGAGTTTCTTGAAGGAAAAAATCTCATGTAATGCTAACATAGCTCAAATATCAGAGTGAAAGTTCTTAAGGATGAGCATCACTGCACATGCCTCGTTGCTTTGTATCTTCACCTTTTCGTTGCTTTGTATCTCTTAAGGTGCTTAGGATAGGAGCAACTTCTACATTGTAGCAAAATCTTTCCATAAAGAATATTGCAAGATTTTCAAAAGTTTGGAAGTGACTAAGATTTTGGTTGGCCATCCACTTAGAGGCTTTCTCTTTTAGACTATGAGGGAACCAATATTTCTATTTGGTGCTATTTTTGCTATTTTTGATAGCTCTCTTGGTCAATAGTTGGAGGTTTGACTTAGGATTTTTATGACCATTAAATTGGTGAAATGCTAGGGTCTCATCATCACTATTGGTCTCATAGTCCGATGATAGGAAATATTTTACATAGTCCCTTCGTTTGTTATTTTCTTTTATCAAATGCTCTTAGCACATCCTCTTTACCTTTTTCTCTAAGTCTTCTTCAATTTGCCTTGGTTTCTTATTGTGTAGGTCCTTTCCTTTAGTTTTATTGTTCTCCTTTTCCTAGGTTCAATCTCCAACTGTGGTTCGTATTCTAAAACTCTTTCTTTAAAAGAGCTATGATCTTTATCTTTTTCCCTAGCTTTGCTACTCTTTTTCTCTTTTTTCTCTTTTTTTGTTAGTATGATCTTATTTGCAAGTTGTAATTCTCTCAATTCATTTTTCAAGATCTCCAATTTATCCTCACAGTTTTTAGGAGAAGCTTTAGGTAATGGAATCCTAAAAGAGCTAGGCTTAAGTCTAACAAGTTTCTTTGTTGATGATGTAGAATTATCAATTAGACATTTTGAATTAAAAAAGGATTTACGTTAATCCTAGTGTGAATGAATGTGTAAGTATTATAAACAATCCAATAGATAATCAAACTAGAAGTGTGTGTATGCACAAATATGTTTTTCCATGAGTGTGAAGCAATTAACGACGCTCTTCACTACGTACATCGCATGATGTGTAAAAGTGTCTATCAAGATATCCATCAAATGAAGGCAAATTCCAATTTAAACAAACAAATCTTGGTAGACCTACGAGGTGGAATAGGGCACCAAGAAGTCTATTCAACATATGAGAAATTCCGAGGATGAGGAGAGAGGGAGGCGTCCGGCAGTCCAAGTGATGGTGTTGGAGTGCTGGCCAGCATTCACGACGAGCAGCGGGTAGATGACAGAGTGCGGTGGATGGAAGTGGAGGTGGTGAGGATGGCTAGCGGTGGAAATGGTGGTTTCGCGGTGGGCTGCAATCAATCGGAGGCAGGTGGTTTCCGATGGGCGTGGGTGGCGATTCTCACTACTTTTTGTGCAAGATAGTGGCTAGCAACGGTGGTTGGTGGTGGGCTGAGCGACAGATATCAGTGGTGGTGTATGGTTGGGCGGTGACGAGGAGAAGGGGAGGTGCTGCTGCTGATAGAGAGATGATGCGGGTGATGGGCCTCTGCATTTAGCAGAGAGAGAGAGAGAGAGAGAGAGGTTCTGCTCAATCAGTAGAGAGCGGGAGACTCGTTTTCTTCTCCTACTTTGAATTTGCAGGAAACATACAAATGAAGACGGAGGTCATTGCTCACGATCAATTGATGAAACATTCGACAAAAGAGTCAGAGATGTGACTCTTCTGCAATAATGTTGCACTAGATGGATGCCCGATGAGAAGAGATGATAGAGAGATCCAACAATGTTACACTGGATGGATGCCCGATGAGAAGAGATGATAGAGAGTCCCTTCAAATATGCAAATCTTAGTCCAGGGAAGGATGCTGATGATAGTATTTGTTGGTTTAGCAGGTTTTATCTTTAAATGCATTCACACTTTAGACTAGTTGGCTTAAGGTAACTGCATTGCGACCCGTTGAGCGGCCATGTGTGGGCTTGGATAGCCTTTTGTTGTTCTTGATGATTTTCATTTCTTCTTTACTGTTCAAGTTCACCTTGTATGGTAAAAAATGGCTGCGATAGTTGCATTTGCGTCATGTAATAATTCTTCCTCTTTTACTCTTGTGAATAGTCCTTCAGTGTATTCTTTTACTCTTGTGAATAGTCCCTCAGTGTATGTATACTTAACCATCATTAATATGGCATTAGTGAGTTTGTATGAAGCTTTGGAATCAATATTATGGTATCTTTGCTTTTCTCCATTTGATTTTGAGTTTAATTTCGAAGAATTTTGAAGGCTTTAAGTCCTCATCTCACGTATTTTCGAACATAAGCTTCTTTTATTTTTGGTATGAAAATTTTTGAGCACCCGCCCCAGTCACCTCATTCAATCCATCCCATCTCACACTTACCCCCACCCACACATGTATGCCCAAGTTCTTACTTTAGTTATTGTATGGGTGAACTCTTAAGAATCTGACGCGAGGGTGTCTTTGGTGAGTTCCATCAAATAAGTAATAATGAATGTGACCCTGATGCATCTATAATAAATAATCAATTTATCAAACGTGATTGGAATATGCTCCAATAAGATTTGTTTTATCAAGTCGAGCAAAGCAACAACTTCTGAAAAAAAAAAAAAGATATAAAAAATGTACGAAGGATAACAAACAGTTTCTGTATCATTTAAAAATCTAGTATTATATTGTTCACAACATTGATGCAAGGATATCTAGTTAATTCTAACAAACTAACATAGTTATGAAATTAAAAGGAAACTGTAGACATTGTAAAGATATCAAATTAGCTTCCACATCAGCTAACTCCTGCCACCTGCACATGTTCATGTTGCGCATCTTGACACAATAATATCGTGATATCAATCAATCATCTTCGTGGTTACTTAAACTGCAACGATCTATCCATATATGCCTACCTTTAGGTTTTTCTGAATACCATTAGCATCTAGTCCTCTGCCACCTTCAAATTCCAGATCATATAATGACATGCTCACAGACATGCTCACATTCCTTTAGCTGCAAGCCCTTACGAGTAGTTTTTAAGATGACATTCTCAAATTGGAAGACAAGTGAATCACACCAAAAATGTTAAATACAATCCACAACGGCTCCTTTCTCTTGCATGCCTCAATAAAAGAACCATGGCCATCATCTACAATTAAACAAAGAAGCCTAATTACTGATAACATTTTCGGTCAAGAAACAATAATAACATATCCTTTCTTTTGAGATATGTTCAATGACAATCTTGGTGAATCAAATCAAAACAAATAAGAAACCATTACAACCATGATACTGATGCTCATACATGAAACTTAAAAGTTATATTACAGGATATATAGATTACCTCAAAATTAATAAGTGTCCATTACAATCATTACAACCATCACATTTTATGGTGTCCATTGCCGTTTTACAATCAAGAAACCATTACAACCTTTTCAATTATGAACTCTTAAGCATGGGAGTGCAGTACATTTATATAGCAGAACACATAAACCATGGTGGTTAATTAGAATTGTTGAGTATGGGAGTGCAACAACAACAACAATTAAGCATTTTCCCATACTAGATGGGGTCGACTACATGATTCTTTGTTTCCACATAGCCCTATCATGTGCCATGTTAGCAGTTAACTCACAATAAGGTAGATAATTCTTTATTGTTTTTTCCCAACACTTTTGTGATCGTCCTCTACTTCTTTTAATACTTTCAAAATCTAGTTTTTCATACCTTCTTATAGGTTCTTCTTTTGATCTTCTTTCTATATGTCCAAACCATCTTAAACGATATTCTCTCATTTTATCCTCTATTGGTACTACTCCTAATTTGTTTCTAATAACCTCTTTATATATACGGTCTTTTCTTGCATGACCACTCATCCATCACAACATCTTTATTTCTGTCACAAACATCTCTTGTACGTGTTGATTATTAACTGCCCAACACTCAGAACCATAAAACATGGTAGGTCTAATTGCTGCTCTATAATATTTACCTTTTATCTTTAATGATATCTTTTTATCACAAAGAATAACTTATGCTCCTCTCCATTTTAACCAACCAACATTAATTTTATGCGTAACATCACCATTTGCAATGTATACCAACATTAATTTTATGGAAAATTGGACTTTCCTTTTGAATGATACAATGTATACCAATTTTAATTTTTATGTCCTCTGAAGTAATGCGATGATCAAACTTATATTCTATATATTCTGTCTTTGTTCTACTAAGTCGAAAGCCTTTCCTTTACTTTCTAATGTTTTTCTCCATAGTTCCAATTTTCTATTAATTTTTCCTTAGACTCCTCCACTAACACAATGTCATCTGCAAATAACATACACCAAGGTACTTCTTCTTGAATATGTTTGTTAACTCATTAATCGCCATTATAAATAAGTATAGACTTAAAGTTGATCCTTGATGTAACCCAATATTAACTTCAAAGAAGTTTGTCATTCCTTTATGATTGAGTATAGGAGTGCAATAAATATATATAGTAGGACATGTAAAGGATGTTGCTAGTTTCTTCACCCAATGTACTTGTCAAAAACAATAACTTTTCCCAGGAATGAAAAAGTGATGGTGAAAGTTTTCGTACCCAAGATACCAAGTCTTTCAAAGACATTTTAACATATCCGATTGATTTTTTTCCTTTTTGGTCACAGCAGGAGACCGAACCCTAACACACAAATAGACATTCGCTAGGAATCGAAACTCAACACTTGCATTATGTGAGTCAAAGATCCCTGCCAAACACCTAATGCTATGAGTGGTCTGAACCATCCTTTTAATAGGCAGTTGGTGGATGTGAGCTCAATTTTAATAATTCCATGGAACATGAAACAAATTGCCTTATCATTTTTGTATGAGCTTAAAAATCCACTAGGCCTATTTGTTAAATAATACGATGTTCATAGACTCCATATCTCCATTAATGAGTATCCATATAACAAGTCATTCATCTTTTTCAATATGAGAATCATGAATCTCTTTGTGTGTGACTACTTGCTAATACCCAAGTGACTATATAATTGGTGGTCAACCACTTCTTACAAAATGTAAGAGGTTGAATACATGAAATGCCCCAAAAAGATACCGTTTCACCTTGCCAATGAATCATTGAGGTGGGTTGCAAGCAGAGGGCGAAGCTTCTTTACTCCAATTTGATTTTGAAACAAAAACAAGTGCATATATACTCAACGGTGCAATGTTGATGCAAAGGCCCAGAGGGATGCATGCAACCAAATGGAGGGAGAAGAGCCACGAAAAAGAGAAAGTGAGTTAGAAAAAGAAACCTTAGTTCGTTTTCAACATTATCATGTATAATACTCTGGGTCGGGTATGGAGCGGGTCTACTGCAAACCCGACCCGACCTGCCCCACAACTCGTTCAACTTAAGCCCTGACCCGCCCCACTACGGGGCATGTTTTCAGGCCTGGAAACCCACTCCATACGGGATGGGGTGGATCCAAATTGCTATCCCTAGACATGGCCCGACTGAACTAGGCCCATGCCCTTCCTTGTCAGCCATGGACATTCCTTTTTTTGCCGCTGGCTGACAAGCTTTCATCCATGGAAGGACCCGCTTGGCTCATGTTTAGTATTTTTTCATATAAAGCTTTAAAAAATATTATGAAATTATAAAATATTAAAAGGCATATCAATAATTATTAAAATTTTAAAAAAAAACAAATAACAGTATATAAGTAGCATGAAGAAAAAAATTTATATTTTTAAATGAAAATGAATGAATGATTTACATTTTAAACATTCAAGATCATGGTCAAATTTTTAAAGTCTTTCTTCCTTATTAAAGAAAGTCTTTGAGAGCGTCCCTCTTTCAACTTCTATAAATAAGTTTTGTACCATGACCATATTCACCTGACCTATTTCAAGAATACATGCTCACGGCTAACCAATTCATCTCATGTCTCTCTCTCTCTTACCAAAGCTTTGTTATTTCTTTGTAGTTGATATTTCATAATGTTCATATTGTCTATACCTATCTCTTAATTTATTAATCTCTTCTTTTATACTCTTAATATTTGATTGATTATTTTCTTTGCTAAATCAATAGGTAACCACGCTGATGTTTCTTTCAGCCTTAAAAACCAAGGAAAAGTCATTCTTAATAAAGGTCAAAGTTATCATATTCCTTAAAGACCTCTAACTTGAAACAGTGAACACACTGCAAATATGAGTTAGTATTAATGTTTCATTTATATAGCAAACCATTTTGCCGCTAGAAGTTCAAGAAATACAATAATCATTTACACATGAACAACACAATCCAAAAGCCAAGTTAGAAGGATCAAACTTTTTTAAGATTCATTTTAGAAAACTATATGATAAAGAAGGTATTACTAATAGGTGAAATGCAACTACTACATAAGGGTCTATACGTTTAAGTTTGGAAATGGCTATGGTGCATTATATAAACATATGCTGAAAAAACATCCAACAGAAAGTGGGTTTAAATGTCAGTAAACCCATTTTTCTCTGCAAAGTTCTTGCATTAGTAGATCCACTTCTATAGGATTTTTTTGCTACAACTCTACTTGACGTAGAGAAGAGTTTGTATGTTTTGTGTCTATAGAATATCTTCAATATATATTTTTTCTAAATTTAGATTTATTGATTACATTAAAATGTGCATAATCCTTTACTAATGCTAATTTATACACAACCAATTACTAGATATATGTAAATGACATAAAGAAAAAAAGAGTTAGCTCCAGTTTTTACTTCACTTGATCATAATGTTTCACTATATACTGGTATATGGAGTGATAACTTGGAGTTACATGTTGTAAATACCCATTTTTTAATAAAATATATTTTTAAAAATTAATTTCAAAACATCAACTTCAAGGCACGTGTGGTGATACCCTAAGTCTTGACTTTTACAAAAATTTGAGCTCATGTGAAGAAAAATTGAAATAGTTTTGGAAGAAAGGTAGAAGAAAAGGTAGAATTTTGAAGGCTTATGGCACTAGATGACAAAACAAGCATCACCAAAAATTTATCCTATAAAGTGAGTTGACCGGGGCTAGTATCCCACCCCTCCTTAGGTGTTCTAACCTTAAATAAGCTTGGTTTAAAACGTTTGGTTCGATCATAACCATTTTTACCACAAAAAACCTATCAAATCAAAATCAAAACTTGTTTTTATTTTAGTTGTCCATGGAATTTTATTAAAAGAAAAATTATTTATATCATATATGAATATAGGCTGGTTTTTATATTTGTTGTGCATAGAAATTTTAGAATTTACATGCACATGCACATTCAAGGCACCAAATAAGGATCTATTTACAAAAAATAATGTTTTAGTGTATTTATAAGAAGGTAGTTTTCATAAAGTCTTTATATTTTGAGCATTATTGGACTTATAAATATATGAGAGAAGTCAAAATTTGTGGAAGACACTTGTGATGCTCCCCTTTGCTTTATAACTATCATTTTGTCAAAAAGTTTTACAAAAGGCAAAAGAGAGCCCTTATTCAAAAAGGTTATTATACATTTATGTACATGCTTCAAGCCATAACTTAGTTAAGCCTAAATCTCATTTGAACCTAGCATGGGTGACCTAAGATCATTGATCCCACATTTATTCTAGCCTCTACCCATGTCTATGGTTATGAAAATTTATTTTGAGTTAAATTCCCTAGCTAAGTATTATATTAAAATTTTAATTATGAGTCAAGCCAAGCATACCTTAGCCATGGATCAACTCACCTCATTTGAATTAGCTCTAGATGGTGAGTAGACATGTAAAATTGATTGTTAATGTATATCATTTATAGTTTTTGAATATATAGTGATTATTCCGTAATGGTGAGTAGGATAGAAAGTGCACACGCAAGGTAATGGTGAGTAGGATAGAGAGTGCACACACAAGGTTGAAAGACTTGCTCAATAGCTCAATTGAGAGATTCAATACAATTTAGAAACTCAAACATTTATTGATAGAGTTTAAATTATAAAATTAAAGAAGCCCTTTAAGGAATCTTGGATCACCATTAGGCATTGCATTGACATGACACAAGATATTATAATAAATTTATAAAGAAGAATATCTTAATATACTCTTGACTTGATTGTAAGGAAGTACAATGATGTTAAAATAGTAAATTAAGATATATTGCAACATTCACTGGGTTGTCAAGTTCTCACAAGATAAGTTTTCTTCTTAAAATAGTGAATCGATACAATTGTGAGTAGATCTATTTTAGAAGAAACTGAACATGAAAGTAGGCATGTCGCACACCTTTGATCACACAAGAGAGGATGAAGGAACATTTATGATGGAGATCGTTTGAAGAAAACTAGCACCATCCAAATATAGACATATTTGTTAAAATGTTGGATGAACAATTAAGTCTTGAGTACATCACCCTACGAGAGATGCTTACTGGTCGTCTTAAATGGAGATCATGTAACATATCTACAAAGAGAAATTTGTTAGCTTGAGAGTATGCAAACATGTATGCCTCTCGAGGAGGAAGGCGTGTATGTGGTCGAGAGTGTGAGACATCTTTAGGAGTAGATCATTCTTTATTAAGGAGTTATGATCCTCTTTCATTTATTGACTTTTTTGGTTCTTATATCGGGCTTCCTATTGAAAAAACACTTTGAGACAACTAGACTATGAACTGTCATATGAGACAATGCATTATGGGTATATTTGTAAATGATTGGGTGAAGGTTATTGGAGATAGAAACTTTGAGTATCAAGTCATTGATGTACTTTTTAGACAGGAGGATGAGTGGTATTATAAATCTCATAGAGAGTGCTTGAAGGAAGTGACATGATAATGTGACCTATACTCATGAATTTTCATAGAGGAGTATGGGGTTGATGCTGTTATTTATCATATTGCATTTATGAAGGATAGTCACTACCCTACTGACAATTATATGTTAATGTCTCATTGCTACTGGATGGAGCATAAAATCGATACTCCTCTCTATGAAGGAATTTTTGTTATTAGTGTCGAACAGTGAGCAACTAGTTGTAAGGAGTGTGTGGTACATATGATATCATCATTTAACATGATATTTTCTAGTAGTAATGATAATATCTTTGTATTATATAGATGTTATTTAAGCATTTAGTATATATAGTTTGTTCATGAGTCTTCTCTTCTATCATTTTGCAGATGCACATGACTTATGGTGCCTCTTATCTTTCTATATTGATAATGATATCGACATGAAAGTATCAAGAATTAGGATTGACCATTCCACGCATGTATTGATATGTATATACAAATGAGAGAACCAAGGGATGATACTCTATATGATATTTATAATGACGATTAGATGTTTTTTATATTTGTATTTTGTAATTGTACTTATTTTGAACTTATTATTTTAATATACTTGTATCCAATTATATATTTCTTTGATTATATTCATGACGAAGAATGAGGAACCAAAATGACATTCATTATAAATATCATATACATATAGATATAAGGAATAATACAAAAGGTCATCCCAAAACTCTCGACTACAAGACATAAACTCAATGCATGGATCCCTGAACTCATGCATCCTCACCATCATCTATTATTGTCTCATCAAATATCATTAAACTATGTGCTCGTTAGCATCACTACTTCTATGTATCTATCAACTCTAGTAATGTAGGGTCATATGATAAAGGTCATGACATGCACTCTAAGTGTTGTAAAGCTTATGCTAATGTGTCATATATGGCGGTAAGATGTTGGTAGAAGAAAGTAATTAAAAGTAATATTAGTATTATCATTAAATAAAGATAAAATTAAACAACTTAATAATATAAACAAATATTAATTTACCTACATAGAGAATGATATATCATGTTGTCTAGCTAGAGGAGGACAAGCTTGAGAAAAATGACTAATGGAATCTCTCAAAATAAATTAATGTATTCGAGCAATATATCACTCAACGTAGAACTCGTCGCACTTATGAGGATAGGTTGTTGTGATGTGAAAGTGCTCAAGCTCAAAATAGTGTAAGTGTTGTGCCTCCAAAGTAGCATCATATGGCCACACATGGGGTTTTACTGGTCTATTTGCAATAAACAAAACAATTGGGATGCCTTGACGGCATAACATCCAAACACCAAATGTGACTATGTTATGTTGACAACTTGTATGCATTGTTGTCGAAAAGTACTTTATCAACTAACAAAAGTTTCATTCATAATCCACACCTATGATTATAACATATAACTTAGTTGTTGAATTATCAAAACTACCTATATAGAAGTACTTTATTGGTTAATAAAAGTACAAATTATTACCTACAACACAATAGTATCTCTAGACTTATCTTGATATAATATACAACCAAGCTAATATAACAAATAAATTAAACTCATCTTTTTGTTTATGAGTATCCTCCTCTCAAAATTGGTTTGAAGCAACTCAAACTTAATTGGCTCTAGATTTAATATGCAAAATTACTTCTTTCATACTCATGTCTAACATATCATTTAAAATGTCTTAATTCTATCCATTATTTTTGGCATCAAAGCTATAAGCTCGCCATCCATAGGAAGACCAAGGATCTCATAGATATAATGAAGGATGATATTCATCTCACCCTATGGCATGTAGAAGTTGTTTGTTTTTGGTTGTCAATATTCGATAAAAGTATTCAATAATGTATGGTTTATAACATCCTACCAAAGATCTCTTTGTACAATCAATCCACTCATATATGTAATCTCAACCCAATTATTTAACCTCACATCCATTCGCTTCGCTAACCTTGTTTTTGCAATAGTGTATCATATGTGGCTTGTTATCACTTTTTGGAATGTCTACATGTTTACATTTACATAGCTGAAACCCTTAGTATTAAACTAAAAATATAAAATTTTAGTAAATTTTAAAATTACTTATTCTTATGAGATTTTATAGGTGATATGATCTTCAAAACTAGGGAGTAATATTGATATATCAAGCATTTCCTCACCTTCACTATGTGCACTATCCATCTCAGTCTCTAAAGTTTCCATATCGTCCTCATATTGTGAAGGCCTAACTTCAATGACATGTATTGATCAACATCTCTTCGTTACTCCTTATTTCCTCTACATGATCATCTTCTATATGCTACTGCATCACGTCTCCTACATGATGCAATAGTGTTATACTTTTACTTGTGTTCTATGAGACATACCGGTATACAAAAAAGAATAATTAGTAAGTTATATGTGAGTGTATGCTGAACATTATATCATATATTATATGTAATATTAAAAATAAAAAAATATCATGAAAACATAGCATAACCGCATCACTCGAAATATAGAAGACGTGGCACAACCACATGTCCCACATTAGGGCATCCTCAACTAGCGTAGAGTTGTGGCTGTATCGTATTTTTCACCAAAAAAGGAAAGTGGCAAAGGTGTGTTTCTCTCAAAGGAGTCTCAAGTCGAAAACTTGGATAAAATTTTTTGATTGGGATTCCGGTTGAAAATGAAACCAATGAAGAAAAACGATAAAAAATAAACCAAATAAAAAAGATACCTAAAAACTAAATTTTGAATTTTCTTCAAATCGGTATCTTTTTTTTTCTTTTTTCGGTTGATTCGGACAACTTGCTTGACTGCAAGTTGATATAGATTGAAGCAATCAATAGTTAGAGTAAACCCTGTTGAACGAACAAACGATAAGAATCTGGCGGACTCCCCAAAAAAGAAAGGGAGAGTGTCCTATCTTATTTCTTATTTTTTCCATATTGTATAAGTACTTTAAAAAAAAACTCGTGAAGAGTGAGGTGTGCGTATATCGAAGGAACCATTCATTTATAATTTCCCAGCACCTTCTCTCTCATGGCACGCAGGTGTTATCACATTCATCTCTTTATATATAGTTGTCTTTTTTAAGATAAAAAATATAAACCTTGAGAGAGAGAGAGAAACCAAGGTAACCGTTCGGCTTCCCGCAATCTTTCCTTTCCTCTCTCTGGCTCCTTGATCTTAGAGTATTGTTGCCATAGTGCCCATGAAAGGGTTTTTGTGCTTGCTGAGGGTTTTCGTTCTTGCTGAGGGATTTTGGGCGAGCTTGTTTGAATGTTAAAGATCGATGAGTGGAACGATCCATGCTACGATTATGGAGAAGCTCTTGCAAGGAGGATGCTGGAAAAGATCTGACAAGCAGAGGGCATAAGATGGTGTGTAGTCGAGGTGTGAAGGTCTTTCAAGGCATTCACTAGTTACAAGAT
The DNA here is from genome assembly GCA_036023115.1 of Brasenia schreberi. Classification (NCBI taxonomy): domain Eukaryota; kingdom Viridiplantae; phylum Streptophyta; class Magnoliopsida; order Nymphaeales; family Cabombaceae; genus Brasenia; species Brasenia schreberi. Next base: position 3,227,586 of record JAYKKT010000065.1, read on the forward strand.
GCTGTTCGGTAACTTTAATTCAAACTAGCCAATGAGTTTAATGTCATAAATATGTGGTTTTGCTTCTCATGCGATTTTCACCATGTACGATAGAATTGTTTCTTGCGATGTGTTTGGGATAACCCCATATCTTTGTGTTTTATATGATCTTTCCTGAGCGTGGTGAGATCATATAAACCATGGTGTAATTCTTGCGATGTGTTTGGGATAACCATTTAAATAATGGTTATTGGTGATTTTCACATTGTGTTTTATTTAAAAACCATGGTTTATATGATTCTTGGAGGTTTATATGATGTTTTATATACCACTATAACCAAGAAAAGTTATGGGATAACCCCATTTAAATAAATCATGGTGTTTTATATGATCTTTGCTAGTTACAAGAATTCCATTGAGTCTTTTCTTGCGATTTTCACCATTTAAATATCTACCTTTGAAAAGACTATGTAAACCATTATAAAATTCTGCTCTTGAAAAGTTAATTTGTGGGGAGATGATTACAAGAATTTTTAGCATGGTGGTCATGGTTATTGGTTATTATTCTGAAGAGGGTATTGTGGAGCATTCCCTCTCTCTCTCTCTCTCTCTCTCTCTCTCTCTCTCTATATATATATATATATATATATATATATATATATATATATATTTGTCTCTTGAAAGGGTTACTTGTTTCACACCCTTTGTTTTCTGGTACAATGGAGAGGCCATGCCCCTGCGTGTGAAACTCATATCGTGACTTTGAACTTCCTAGCCAAGTGAGCTATTGCACTTTATGCAACTCATGCCACACTCTCTTCTTTTTTTTCTTACCAAATACGCCACACTCTTTCTATGCACAAGAACAATGCACACAGGGTCCTTGTTTCTGAAAATGCTAACTTGTGTCAGTTAGATTTCCAAATACTAATCTCTTTTTCCATTCTCTCTCCATCTAGCACGCTGGTGGTCCGGCCCTCTTTCCGGGAAGTGCAGCACAGCAGTTTTTTTTATGCGCAACTGAACACCCCAGTCCCCTCTCTCCTCTCTCCATTATCTTCTTCGCGTTCTCATTGTTTCTTTAGTCTTCCGTTACATTGCTTTGCCTTTCATCCTTCGTGCCTTGGGCTTGCATAGAGCACCATAGTGGGCTTATCCCTCAGGTAATATCTGCTCTTCATTTCTTATTCATGATTTCTGCATTTTATCCTTCATTACCGCGTTCTTAGCACTAATAACACGTTGTCACATGAGAAAGTTTATGGAAGTCTTTAGTAACAAGATCTGGATTTTATCATGGTCCTGTTAATGTATTCTCTGGTTTTGTGTGTGTGTGTGTGCCCGCATGTATGCATGTGTGTCCATCTTCTCCAATCTAAAATTTTCATTTACAGTCCGACTTTACTGGAACCAAGCCTTTTCCCATTCTAAACAGAGCCAGCTAAATGGATCTCGCGTCCATTCCATCTTGTGCCACATTGGCATTTAAATCAGTCCCCATTGATCATCGCATCATCCACAGGGTTCCTGTCTGAACTTAGATCCAGATGGTTCTAACAATTAGTTGCAGGCTGAAAGGCAGATGCACAAATTGCATGAGGAATTGGCCATGGCTTCGAGTCAAACCGATTGACCTTTCTATTTTGTAGATAAACTTCTCAGCAGCGCACCTGCATGTATAAGGATTTCATGCACTTGGGTCGATCAGGCATTGCCCAGCTGGACTCTCTGTTTGTAATGTGTCCTTTGCTTCCTTGGGATTAGATTCAAAGTTGGTTTCTTTATACTGATTTTGCATCAACTGGTGCTGGAAATGCAACCAAACCAAGTGACTGGACCAAGAGAACCCAATCAGTCTACCCAGTGGACTCATCAACCATCTGCACGGCAGCACCCACTTGCGTTTGAGTACAGTCGGATCCAGAAAGAATTGGAGCTCAACGACAGGCTGCACAAAGAAGAGGTTTGCCTTCTTAATACTATATATATATTGTCTAATCATAACACGCTGATCGCAAACAAACACACACATACACACACACCAGTGATGCTTTTGCCAAGAATGAAAAACAAGTGGGCATAAAAGCGTATTAAGCAACTTCTCTGTTTTGGCAAGGAAAGCATATGAGGTTACTACTATTCTCCGCCTAAGAAACAGAGGGTAGGAATGAAGGGGGTGCCTCATTTCATGCCAACTTTGACGCCTGAATCCTTCTCACTGAAAAGTAGGAGGGTGCTTGTTTTGGTTCCAGTTTCAACTTTCTTTTGATCTTATGAAGTTCTGATCATTATCACCAGGTACTGAAGTTGACAATAGCATATCAGGAAGAGATCGAGGAAATCAAGAAAATGCGCAACAGATGGCTGGCAGAGGAAGAGCAGAAAATGATGCATGAGATTGATAGGATACAGTCCAACAAAAGCATGGTCATCCATCATCGCGAACTCGCACATTTGTGGAGGCAACATTCTCATTATCCGCAAGCACTCGAGCAACTCATTCTTGCAGGTTTTTCAAATCATAACAAATACCTAACCATTCTTGGAGGTTTTTCAAATTATAATCAATACCTAACCCTATATATACATACATATACACACACATATACATATATATATATATATATATGGGAAAACAGGAACATGTTCACTCGTGGCCCCATTGCTTTATATATATATGTGAATTTGTGTTAAACATGAAAGTTAAATGATTAGTGAGATTCATTAACATAATTATAACCATATGGTCCTAGAGGTGAAAAGGGCACACTAGCCAGGCTTGGCTCTCTAAGCTAGGTAAAGAATTAAACTCAAGCGCTCTATTATGTAGGGCATGTAATAAACAACTAAGCATTTTCTCATACTAGATGGGGTTGTATACATGAATGCACGTGTGTGTGTGCGTGCGTGTGGTGTGTGTGAAACATGAAAGTTAAATGATTAGTGAGATTCATTAACATAATTATATAACCATATGGTCCTAGAGGCTAAAAGGGCACACTAGCCTGGCTTGGCTTTCTAGCTAGGTCAAGGGTTAGACTCAAGTGCTCATCATGTCGGGCAATACTAGATGGATTCTTTGGTTTCATAGAGCTTGATCATGAGATATGTTTACAGTTAACTCAATGTATATAGGGCATGTAATGTGAACCGAAAATTCTTAATATGGGTTAATTGAGTCGGCATGGACCAGACCCAAACCTCACCAGGGTAGTATCTGGGTCTTGAAAATGTACCAGACAAAAGTCTGGCAGATCCAGGTCAGCCTGATTTTGACCAGGACCTCAAGTTACCCATCCCAAATGACTCGATTTGCTTCCCCAAGTTGGCATACGTGAGCTTGCACGTGCATGCCCTCATATACGGGAAAAGCTTCTCTGTATGAAGTGCATTTCTCAGGTACCGATTTAACCAAAAGAAAAGCTAATTTGTGTTTGGTATTCATTCGAATTTTTGTTGTGAAAGATAACTCAATTGTGCAATATATATTTGTGTGTGTACATATATATATATAATATGTGTGTAAAGCGTGTGCTTAATATGCTTGTTATTTTATATACTTTTCCATCTTTTATAATCTCAACAATTCATCTTGGTAGTCTAAGAGTATAAGTACGTTTTTACTCAACCATGAAATGGGTGGTTGAGATTTTTAAAAATATAGCAAGGAAGTTAGATTTTATGACGGGGGAGAGAAACTCGTCTACTTTAGTACTACAAATGAGTAGAGATCTTCTATCCATCTAAGAAGATGGACAGCTGAGGTCAAATCCCAAAAGGTAAAAATTCAAATAATTTGAGTATAACATTCTATATTTTTTATTCCTGGGATTTAATTTCAACCATCCATCTCCTTGGATTGACGGGTGAGAAATACTAGATATCTCTATTCTTTTTCTTGTAAATCTGTTCTTCTCTGTCTCCCATATATATATATATATATATATATATATATATATATATATATATATATATGAAATACTAGATATCTCTATTCTTTTTCTTCTAAATCTGTTCTCTCTCTCCGATATATATATATATATATAAAGCACGTATGCATCTCTCTATATACATCTCAATGCTGCATGCTAAGTGCAGGCAGTGAATCACATCCAATAGACTTGTCATCTGCTTCTCCTCCCCCTCTGGTATGTATTCCTCCTGTGGCTGCTCCATCCACCTATCTAGGGGTGCTCCTTGACACTGCCAGCGAAACTCCAGGGAATCCCACCGACTTCTACCAAGCTACTTCAATGATGCAAAATGAATGCTTTCAACCTGTCGGAGAGATGGACATGATGCGACAAGGCTTTGCAAGAAACCAGTCATTTCAAGACTGAAATTTTTAGGGGTCATAGAGATGGCTTCAATGAGGGAATACAACAGCTATGATACCAAAAAGCCAGGATTACATTTGCCCCTTCTGGAGTTTGTATGGATTTCCTTTATATTTGGGAACTCTGATCAATTTTGAAGCTTTACATATGGCTCTGCCCATGTAATGCTAACACAACTTGCACATATGCATTACATTTGCCCCTTGTACCTGTTTTCTCTTGCATTTTCAGTAACATTTTTCATGCTAAGTGTTGAGAATTCGATGCAATTCTCTATATGCATTGCTTTTTCTTACACAAGGTTTGTACCTAGAAGTAGAAATGGCTGTTTCATGTTCGCTCCGAGCCATCAACCTGAACCAACCAGATTCCACTCGGTTCTCATTATGGTTTGTAATTGTTAGTTCTGGTTATGGTTCCGAATTGAACAAACAAAAAAAAATGGAAAATGCTTTCGAGAAAAACAGAAGCGGATTAACGGAAGAACACAGGCTTCGTTATGGTTCTGAGTCTGATTTGTCGGTTCCTATTACAATCGGTTCTGTGTCTGGTTTGTATTGGCAGACAGGCTCCAACCTGGCTATGTTTATCATAATTATCACAATACTTTATCATTGACAGTGATCGCCAATGTTTCAAGTAGTAATTTTGCAGACTTAGTTCCAACTCGAAATCGGCCAATCTGAATTGTCAGTGACTTCTCGGTTCGTTGTGAACCGGTTTAGCAGGTCACCAAATCAACCAGAACTTGAACAATTTGGTCCTCGATTCTCCATCAGTGGGGTTGCGTTAGCATCCCTAGGCTGCAGCATCCACTGCGTGCATGGATGAAGCAGCCTCATGGTTTCAGAAACAACCTAGCTGAGATAAACAGTTTTGAGTTTTCCAAAGTTTGTTTTCTTTGTTTCTAGAAGGATAACTCAGAGAACGAACCTTTAGAAGGGGTTGGGATCAATGGAAAGCTCCATGGCTGGCACACTCGATGCCAGTGTTGAGCTGGGCATAGTCTTCCATAGGGTAGCATTGATGGGAATCGAATCTGACTGCCTGTTTAGCCGCAAGATTCCTTTAATAATAAGGAAGCACAACCTAATAAAGTCTTGTTTAATTCATCTTAAAGATAAAAGGGTTGATTATCCAAATTGAAACTGCCACATGGAACGCATTTGGCAACTAGTAGCTTTTTCTCATAGTTTACAGCTTCATGCACGTTGAGATTCAACCCCATTCTCCTCAATAATAAATTAAAAAAAGTTAAGAAGAAAAGGATTCAACTCCTTGACAATCCAAGCAGCTTCTTCATCCCTCCCTATGTTTCCTAGATATAAAGGCAACTATACAGAGTTATTCTAAAGCTGTGCCCCACAAGACCAAAACCACTAATTTAATCTAAAGATGTGCACCACAATTGAAAAAGGAAGCCACAAATTGCCTCACCATTATCTGCAAGGAACATCATCACATAATAAGCATGAAAGTACTAGAGAATTCATGAAGCATGATAGTGAAAGCATGTAAAATCCTTAATCTACATCAACAAATTCACGAAAGCGTTGCACTTACCATTCCTTAATCTACATAAGATGTCCTTGTTGGAGTATCTTTTCTCGAATATGCATCAGGCAAACTGCAAAGCCATGTTGAATTCATATACTGCAATAAAACTTAATCCAATACATGCATTCTTGTGCAATTGCAATCATAGTCAGCTAAACTGTTGGAGAATTCAACTATCATGAAATTGGGATTTATGCATTCAGCAAGGAAAATGAGAAGATCTAAGGCATTATTACATCTTCAGAATTTTAAATGAATATCCACAGGCACTTTTACATTAAAATAAAAATCCAGACACAAGTCATCTTCATAGTTAGGGCCATTCACGATCAGTATGAGTTGCGAGCGGAAATCAGATGCAGTTGATTGTACTCATTATTCCTGTAAACATGCAAAACTTCGCAAATAGCACAGCACATGTGATGAAAAAATTACTGGAATGTTCCAGGTGTCCATGTTGGACATGTTATTGATTCTTCAGCTTTTGTGGGCCTGAAGTATATTTAGAGTATTGATGCAATCCCACGTTGATCCAGTTTCCCGTCAAAACAAATCCACCATAAGAGGAGACTCGTCTAAGGAAATAAATTTCTGTGTCAAATGCATCAAGTACCATAATGCCACCGCAAGTACACATTAATTAATCATGACACCAATTTATTATTTGGTACTCATTTTTACTCAAATTTGAGCCCCTATTCACTTTGTAACATCATGATAGAATTCTGATTCCTACAATCTTTTTGTTTATTCTGAAAAGCCATAATAGGCAATAACTTGATTCGTAAAGCATAGCAAAGGAAGAACTTTTAAAGAGAAATACCAAAAACAGCTACTTTAAAAAGATATATTATTCATTGATGAGAGGGGATACATTTGCAATGACATACAAAAGGTAGAATGTGGTTTACCTTGTCATGTGATTAAGACATCAAAGATGAAAAGCTCGATCAGACGTCTAATCATTGTGAACATGAGCCAGTCACCAGTGTAACCGATCCATAATACAAAATATTCTTATTGACCCAAAGAAAAGAAATGGTGACAACTAGTATTACATATTAGAATGATATATACAGTAGTAGATCTATCATATTTATTTTTTAACCAAAAGGCAATCTGACCTTTCAACAAAAATCCCAGCTTATCAAATTTTAGAGTTTCCCCATGTAAAGTTTCCTCTTGATCTTAATAACTTAATCTCCATCCATAAAACAAGTAAGACATTTCTCAAAAGAGTTTTGTATAAAGTTTATTAAATGAGAGAATTTACCCCAAATGTAGGGAAGTATCAGAATCTTCATGCTTCATACATTTAGAGTTGTACAACATATATCTGCCAGCCAATTCTTTCCTTTTATGGCAAATGTCATCAAATGAATGGCAATCAAGGCATGGTTTTGCTGGCAGCAATCCTTGAAGCCCTTGAACCTGTGGAAAAAGACAGAGTAGAAAACCCTGAGATTTCAGTCATGCATAAATGTGAAATCAACCAATACTCGAATAACGTATCCATCAAAATCTAGGAATGGCAAATGAACCAAACCTGCGGGACCCATTAAAAGCACATAAGCTTCATGAGAGAAGCACCATGAGTGAAATATGCCAACTTGATTATTTCTTTACCTTTAATTGAGACTGCTCAAGTTGCTCCAACAGCAATTGCTCCTGGAAAGGCATCTTCTTAGTAAGATTAATATAACCTTGGCTATAAATGACAAAGATACACATAAGATTACAGAAGAATCAGTTATGGACGTTAGAAGTCTTTAGAAATATAAGGTATTCTGAGCACCTTCCTGTCCTTCACAGACAGTATTCCCTTGTTTAGTTGAGATTCAAGTTTCTGCAATTCCTTCAAACTCAAGCTCGGGAGCTCCTTGCCCATCATCTGCCTACAGGAATAAAAGTATTTATAGGAATTAGATGATGCACACATGGTAATGCTAGGGATCAACCAAGATGACCAAAATAGTACATGTTAGCCAAACGAAGTGTGTTGATCTCTTCCTTCAACATATTCACCTCAACTTCATGCCTCTGTAGGAAATATAGATGAAATATAAATTTGAGGGAAGGATGAAAGCAAGGACAAAAAAATCATATCATACTTCACTTGCTACTAAAAAATTATGAGCCTCAAGAGCTACTTAATGACTATAATTTCACATCAATTGTTACAAGCACAACAAAACAGAGAATAGAAGTAAGGTTAGCTCAACAACTTGGTATGAGTGACATGTCAGTTTATTGTTTTTTTTTCTTTTGTGAAACTCAATACTGGCCTAAGGTTAACCACAACAACCTACCAATCTGACTGACTCAGCCAAGTCTCAAGTTACCAAAATTTGGTAGCAAATGCCTCGATATCACATTAAAAGCATTGATTGTACCCATTTGTCATATCATTTAGTTTCTTGATACGTGTTTCTTAGAATTAAAAGAGCTAAATAAAAAGTCCAAAATCTTCAGAAAGTTGCAAAAAGAAAATGAGCAAAAGTTTGAAACAAAGTTCAAAGTAGAGGTTCCAAGCATCAAAAGTTATTCACTGAAACACTAAAAATACATTTCCAGTGTGTGCGTCTCAACATGTACAGAGAGAGACAGTTTCTAAACTTTCAAAAGGTTACCTGCAGAATAATGGAGAAAACAAGCTACAGTAAACGTTTGTTCACAAATTAGTAGTTTGGAATGAATATAAGAAATCCATATTCAGTAGCTCAACATTGGTTGAAAATGATTCCTCTAGGCCTTAAAAGGACACAAAATGAAGAGGATTAGAATACACCTTCCCAAGTTTATAAAAGCAAAATCAAACGGTCTGTGATGTATCTAGGGAAAGCACAGGCCCCTACCTATGTACTTTTGAAAATGGACATCTGTTTAACTAAAAAAGACCCAGTCTTGGACGTTTCTTCGAGAAAGGTCTCTACTTTTTTGAAATTCTTGAGCACCTTCTTGGGTTTCCTGATTGGAATCCTTCATATCTTGGCTTGGATCTTGGACTCAAGTCAATACTCTTGGTATCCTTGATGGGATCTTGACTTCTCAGCCAAGACCTTAGAAACGGTTGGGGGGCAAACCCTTGGGGTGGGGTATATCTTGAAGACATCGCACCTTGTGGCTTGATCATGAGATCATGTGAGAAACTAAGAGAAGGGGCACAGGGGTATCCGGCATCCTCTGGAGGTTTTTACACACTTTATGGTGTTTCCCAAATTTGAAATACATCGTTATTTATTTAGTTGCATGTATTTAAATATAATACATTAAATACTCATAACTAAAAAGTAAACGAAAATGGAGGTGTGTGCAAATGAGAACAAGCACAATTTAGGTGGCAACAATCCTTCAAGTGGATTAGCTTTGGCTTAGGAATCAACTGATACAGTCCCATGAATCTTGAAGTGGTGCGTTATCAGTAGATCTTCAATCATCTCGGTTCATTCCAACTCCAATCTACGCATCTCTTTTGCAATAACGAATCAGTTTGTCTTGTACATAACTATACAATGTTTTTTTATTCAGAGACATCGAATAACTTTGTCTGACCCACTGAGTAGGTCATATGTTTCCATTCTGTCTTGCTCTGATAAGACTGATATATCACTTCAGTAAACAATATCTGATTATTTGTAATAAAAGTTATTTATGAGTGTCGATCGCTACAGTTTATAAATGAATGATATAAAGGCCATCAGAACAAACACAAAACTTTAAGTTTGCAACCTTGTTGAAAGCATCATTACCACGTTTACATTTGCAAAAGACTTCTCTTATGGATCTGCAACTCGAGTTTTTATGTGTTAACTCCTAAGTTGACAACCACAATTGAGTTTTCATTGGAAGGGATACCAGACATCCCTCTGTTACCTGTCATATTTGCTTTCAACAACATTTTACACTTTAAAACTCCGCCCATGTAAGGGATCACCCTTGCATTGCCGGTCCCAAGCCCGGATAAAGGAGGAGGGTTGTGTTAGGCTTCCGACAGCCAGCGTAAAACATCGTCGGATTTCTAACATGGATTACAAAAATTATGAGCATTGCTTTGGGGCGTTCCCGCCTAGCGACGTGCTGCAGAGCCCGAATGCAGTAAGAAGTAAGCAAGGGCCACTACATTTTCGCCCGAATGTAGTGAATCAATTGCAGAGAGGGTTCCCACATCATGGACGGGTGTGGGTAAAGAAGTTAGTCCCGCTACATTGCCGCCCGAATGTAGTGAAAAATTTTCAGAGAGGGTCTCCGCATTTTGATTATGGACGGATGCGGGGGGTAAGGAAGCTAGTCCTAGATAATAAGATTCGTATTGGTTCTTGGAATATCGGAACATTATCGGGTAAGCTAATGGAGGTGGTAGATACTATGATTCGGAGAAAGATTCATATTCTATGTTTACAAGAGACAAAATGGGTTGGAGAAAAAGCAAAGGAGATAGAGGATACAGGTTTTAAATTATGGTACTCAGGTAAAGAAAAGGCCCGAAACGGAGTTGGTATTATCATAAATAAAGATTTAAAGGAGAGTGTAGTAGACATACAACGATATGGTGACCGAATCATGACATTGAAATTAGTGTTAGGAGTAGAGGTTTTGAATATAGTTTGTGCTTACGCACCCCAAGTAGGACTAGAAGATAGTATAAAGACAGTTTTTTGGGAAGAGTTAGATAAGGTGTTTCAAAAGATTCCACAAAGGGAGATGATTTGTTTAGGAGGAGATTTAAATGGACATGTCGGTAAAGAGGCATTAGGATGTCAAGGGATTCATGGAAACTTTGGTTATGGGGATATAAACGAGGAAGGTAGGGAGATTTTAAATTTTGCTATGTCATTTGATCTCTTTATAGTAAATACAATCTTCAAAAAACGAGATGAACATTTAATTACTTATAAGAGTGGCTTATCACAAACACAAATTGATTACTTTATTTGTAGAAAAAAAGATAGAGCATGTTGTAAAGATTGTAAGGTAATTCCAGGAGAAAGCTTAACCACCCAACATCGACTTTTAGTTATGGATTTACAAATTAAAAAATGGACAAAGAAGAAAAGAGTGCATCGAGCTATTCGGACTAAATGGTGGAACCTCAAAAGTGAGAAAGAAGATATATTTAAACAAAAAGTCCTTCAAGGAGATGTTTGGAATTATGTTGGCACACCCTCTGATATGTGGAACAATATGGCTATACATATTAGGAAAGTGGCGAAAGATGTGTTAGGGGTATCTAAGGGAGGTGTACCAGCACAAAAAGAAGCTTGGTGGTGGAGTGAAGTAGTACAAAACAAAATCAAGGCAAAGAGGGCATGTTACAAATTACATTATACTAAGAAAACTAGTGAAACTTTAGAAGCTTATAAGAAAGCAAAGAAGGAAGCAAAAAAGGCCGTTAGTGAAGCAAAAGCTAAGATTTGGGAGGACTTATATAAAAAACTCAACTCAAAAGAGGGTGAAAGAGATATTTTTAGGATAGCTAGGGCTAGAGATAAGAAAACTAAAGATCTTAATTATGTTAGATGCATAAAAGACGAGGATGAAAAAATTCTAGTGGCAAATGATGATATAAGAAATAGATGGAAAAACTATTTTTATAATCTTTTTAATGAAAATAAAGATGTTAGTATTAGTTTAGGAGATTTAGCCAAGTCAGAAAAGTATATAAACCACAATTTCTACCGACGTATTCAAAAGAATGAAGTCAAAGAGGCTCTTAAACATATGAAGAGTGGTAAATCGGTAGGACCAGATAATATTCCTATAGAAGTTTGGAAAATACTAGGAGAAATAGGAATCACTTGGCTCACAAGACTATTTAATGAAATATGGAAAAACCAAAAGATGCCCGAGGAATGGAGAGCAAGTACACTTATACCCATATATAAAAACAAGGGAGACATTCAAAATTGTGCGAATTATCGAGGTATCAAGTTAATGAGTCATACTATGAAATTATGGGAAAGAATTATTGAACGTAGGTTAAGACAAGTATCAAGTATAACAGAGAACCAATTTGGATTTATGCCTGGTAGATCTACTATTGAAGCGATTCACCTTTTGAGACGTCTTATGGAACATTTTAGAGCAAAAAAGAAAGACCTTCACATGATATTTATTGATCTAGAAAAAGCTTATGATAGGGTACCGAGGGAGGTTCTTTGGAGAACTTTGGAAAAAAGAGGTATCCCATTGACATATATTAACCTTATAAGAGACATGTATGATGGTGCAAAAACATGTGTGAGGACTCATGAAGGAACGACAGACTTCTTTGAAGTTAATATTGGGTTACATCAAGGATCAACTTTAAGTCCATACTTATTTATAATGGTGATGGATGAGTTAACAAAACATATTCAAGATGAAGTACCTTGGTGTATGTTATTTGCAGATGACATTGTATTAGTGGAGGAGTCTAAGGAAAAAGTTAATAGAAAATTGGAACTATGGAGAGAAACATTAGAAAACAAAGGCCTCCGACTTAGTAGAACAAAGACAGAATATATGGAATGTAAGTTTGATCATTTGGCTACTTCAGAGGACATAGAAATTAAAATTGGCACGCATTGCATTCCCCAAAAGGAAAGTTTTAAATACCTAGGGTCAATTTTTCAAAGTGATGGAAGAATTGATGGAGATGTTACACATAGAATTAATGCTGGTTGGTTAAAATGGAGAGGAGCATCAGGTATTCTTTGTGACAAGAAGATACCATTAAAATTAAAAGGTAAATATTATAGAGCAGCAGTTAGGCCTGCCATGTTTTATGGTTCTGAGTGTTGGGCAGTTAATCATCAACATGTACAAAAGATGTCTGTGACAGAAATGAAGATGTTGAGATGGATGAGTGGTCATACAAGAAAAGACCGTATACATAATGAGGTTATTAGAAACAAATTAGGAGTGGCACCAATAGAGGATAAAATGAGAGAACATCGTTTAAGATGGTTTGGACATATAGAAAGAAGATCAAAAGAAGAACCTATAAGAAGGTTAGAAAACCTAAATTTGGAAAGTATTAAAAGAGGTAGAGGACAACCACAAAAGTGTTGGAAAGAAACAATAAAGAATGATCTAGCTTATTGGGAGTTAACTGCTAACATGGCACAAGATAGAGATCTGTGGAAACAAAGAATCCATGTAGCCGACCCCGTCTAGTATGGGAAAAGGCTTAGTTGTTGTTGTTGTTGTTAACATTTTACACTTTAAACCAGAAAACTCTGTACAGAGGAACTATGAAGAGCTGCAAGTATATTATACATTAGAATTTATATTGAAGGTAAAGCAAATCTGTGCTTTCTCCCAGTTTAGTGTATATTATTGGTTGAGTTTGAGACGCCACAAACTTAATCAAACTTTTTTTTCTTATTGTTCACATTTGAGGCATCAAAATAATGAATTTCTTCACCAGAAAAGCTCAGAATGTTCCACGCCAAGAGATGGCCTTGCAATTACACCTCAAAATTTGTCCTAATTGAAGAACACACTGCATTCAACAGAAGAATTATAACACTTATATTTCAAATGGCAGATTGAGCTAATGAAGCAGACCACAGGATGAGGACACAGTAGCCATACCACCATGATTACTTTTCTCCTTGAGAATAAGATAATAATAAGGCTACTAGATTGAAAATTTTTAGAAAGGAAACTACACATTCTTCAATGGTATACCTCTGTCTCAGCATCCACTACAGGGCTCAAACGGTCAACAGCTTTGTTGTATTTCCCAATAGTTTTTTTCATGCTTCATGAAAAAGAAAAGAGATTCAGAATCAACGACTTTCCTGTATCCATCCATTCTTGACGATCAGATAACAGTAGTCAGCATGAAGACGGATATTTTTTCCACTACAATTAAACCAAAAATCTGATCTGGAGCAAATGTAGCATATTGCTTAAAAAGGAATAGGGTGTAGATATGAATATTATATATATGAATGACATTAAATTACAAAACATGCATGCCTGAAGAAAACCCACAGTTACGATAGCATGACCTGATCATTCTACTTCATTTGACTCCAGGCAATGGAAGAGTTGCAAAACTAGATGCTGCCTAAATTGTTTATCACAATGCACAAAATCAAAGATCAATGATAGTCAAACTCATACATCATTAAGAATCCATAAACGTGCACATTTAGATACAACATCAAGCACCATCTTTTACATATTGAAATTACTTAGACGCTGCTGAAAAGTTGACATGCACATCTCTAGCACAAAAAATCATATATCACTAAATCAACTTCTATATGACATATAAATATTACATCCAGTGTTGTTTGTACCGTATTGTATAGTGTATCATTTTGCTTCATGATATAGGTGTATCGTATCATAAATTTAAAAATAAAAAAAAAATCAAGAAAAATAAAAACAATTCCTATAAACCAAAATTTGGGTAAATATTAACATTAATTCAAATTATGAGCACTAAACAAGTAGAAAATATTCTTTAAAATTATAACTTTCATAACTGAAAAAGAAGAATCGCATTATTTTGGAAACTCCATTGTTAAAATTGCCACATTCATTAACTTCTAAAAATGCATTGAAAACCATTGTCCTCTTGTGGTTTTGATCTTAATTTAGAAATTAAAAGATAAAGGACCATATTCAGTATTTTATTTCCACTTTCATTGGTATAGAATGAGATTAATGCTAATGTCATGCATATTGCTATTGACTCCTTACTTTTACATCATGCTCACATTATTTTGATGGGAATCAGCTTGGATGCCTTTCATTTATCAGCAACATCAGGAAGAAATAGTTACAGTACTAAAAATATACATAGTTATTGTTACTTACTGCATGATTTATTTACTTTAAAAAGTTTTTCATGTCCTTTGCATGCAAGTGTATATAATTTGACAATGGACACCGTATTTACTAGCAAGTCCTTGGATATGGTGCTTGCCAATCATTATAAATTATATAATTATAGTAATTTTTTATATTTAAAAAAAGGGTTATCGCACGTATCATACTATACGTGCGATACATCACGATACAGTATAGTGTATCGTATAGTGATTACTCACGATACGATATGATAGGCCATGTATCTTAAGATACGGGGTGATATGCATAACACTAATTACACCAACTTCTAACAAAGGGAAAATATCAGATTCATTCAGGTATTTGATATCAATAAGCATCATTAATGGTGCATAAATTTATAGATCACTGGATCAAATTCTACAAGGATGGTCATTTAGATAAAAGAACACACCACAGGGAAAAAAAATTATGTTCTTCAAATAATCGATATTCAGATGCATCCTCAGTAGAGCACAAAATCGTATATCACTAGATCAAATTATATAGAAATAGACATTTAGACACAATATTATCCACCATCCTTCTATGTAGAGAAATAGATACCTTCATGTTTCCATCAGGCATCAGCAACTACGCAACCAAACACACACTTCAAGATTAAAACATCATGTTTGATCCCTTTAATGCCAAATCAAATAAATAAAAAGCATAGGAGAAAACATGGTTCTTTCTCAAAATAAGGAATAACCAATAAATTACCAATCGCTAGCAAACTCAAAGAGCTTTCCGGTGCTGGAGAAGATGATGACTGCAATCTCGGCATCACACAAGACAGCGAGCTCCTTTGCCTTCTTCAACAACCCGACCCGGCGCTTTGAGAACGTAACCTGCCTAGAGGTAATGTTCTCGATCTTCTTGATCTCAATCTTTCCTCTCCCCATTTTCTCTGTTTCCTCTCTTCACCCAATACCATGAATCCACAAACAAGTTGTTAAAGAGAGGTTCCTCTGCGGAAAATTAAAGAAACAGGAGATAGGGCTCCAAAAACGCACCATATTTATTGCTGAATGCCACATTAAAATGATCGGTAGCCCCAAAACGGGAAATCTCTCGAAAATGGGAAGGTGGGTGCGACACATTTCGGGAAATTTGAGAGATTAGAGGCCAAGAATAGGAAAACAATGATAATATGGCAATGTGATACGCCTCCTTTTGAGGGGAGGCGGGGGGAGGAAGGTGAGAGATGCCACATTTGGAGATCGTTGCTAAAATTCGAAAGGGTTCCATGTTGGGGCTGGGCAACGTTTTCACCAAATATGGAATGGGAGATAGACGGCGAGTGGGCCTCTCGTCTGCTTCTAATGCGCCTAACTCTGATCCCCGGGAGAAATGGCTATTACGCGATTTGGCGTACTACAATGATCAGGGGTGTAAAGGAATCAATTTAACCGATGCAAACGAGCGGTTTGGTTTTTGAAAATTGACTGGAACCTCTTTCTCTCTCTTTATTATATATTATATATTGAGAGAGAGATAGTAGTAATAGGTGTATAATCTTTAAATAGCATGATCTTACTAAAAACATTTCCACCGGTATTTGAGATCAACAGTGTAATTTTCACTATCCATCTCAAAGATTGAATGTGAAAATGTTTCCACTTAAAACATTAAACATTACATTATGCATTTACCGCTTTATATATAAAGAGAGAGAATGGGAACGGCTAGACTTCTTTGATGCCCGAGGTTGCTTGCGTATCGGAGATATTCGTGCGATTGCACGGAAAACCCAGACGATAGGCATCCGAAAATGAAAAATTGGGCTACATGATGGGCGGCCGTGGTTTTGCTAGGGCGCATGTCTCTCTCTCGAGTCTCTCTCCTCCCCGCAACGCTCTCTCTCCTATGGCCAATGGCAGTCATGCTCCACCATCGACCATCATCTTTCTTTGCCTCTCGTTGAATCAAAGAGTACGTCTCTCTATCTCACTCGGGTCCTCTTCCTCTCCCTCTTGTGACCATCAAAGTCGTGATTCCTATTTGGCTGATTGAGAGTTATTTTTTATTGTTTCTGATTGATCGTGTATCGTATGGTTTTTTTCCTTTGATTGATTGAGTGTGATATCTTTTTCGATTATTTATGACTGATGATGCTTGTCGGGTTTGTGGTTCCTATCGCAATATGGTGGTTCCTCACCAAGTTGTCGACACTGACTGCTAGACATCCCTACACCACAGTAGCAGCTACTACTGTTAGCTGCTAGACCTCATTGTGAAGGATGCTACTTGGATACAGTGCACCAACACCATGCGCGCCACTTGCATGCATTGTGTCATGCCCAAACGACTTCGCCTCATGCCCTTTGCATCCCGCACACCCTTTGCATGCCTAACGACCCTTCTAGAGTTGCTAGCAACAGCACTAGCTAAAGCTATGCAGACCCATGAAAGGTTCACTTGTTTTTTTTCGTCATTGTAGGTACAAATTGGACTGAAAAACAGACATCACACGCTGCTAGATGTCCGATTGGAACAAGAGCTAAGGGTCGATGCCAGCCCCATACTGACAGTGATACAGGAAGTATTGGAGGACTATTAGAACATGATGCCTAAAGAATTGCCAAAACAACTGCCTTGAAGGACGGAGCATGACATTATTCTTATACCCGAAAGCAAACCATCATGCAAAGCAACTTACTATGTGAGACTGACGGAGTTGGTGGAGCTTCAAAAGCAACGAGATGAGTTTCTAAAGGTAGGAATGGTACAACCATCTAAGAACCCATATGATTCTTTGGTATTGCTTCGAAGAAAACAGGATGGTTTCCTACGCATGTGTGTATTATAGGGTATTAAACAAACTAATTGTGAAGGACCGATATCTCTTACCTTTTATTACTGATCTGTTTGATAGGTTGAGTGGTGCCTCATGGTTCACTAAGTTAGAGTTGAGTTGAGATTTGAATATTGACAAGTGAGGATTGTACTCGGAGATAAGGGAAATATAGTAATAGTGACTAAATACGGTACATTCGAGTTTCTTGTGACGCCCTTCGGCCTCACTAACGCTCTCACCATGTTTAGCCATTTAATGAATGAAGTCTTACATGGTCTTCTTTATGAGTTTGTAATTGTTTATCTTGATACATTGTTATATAATAAAACTTTAGAAGATCATGTAGAATACCTTAAGAAAGCCTTCAATAGGCTATGTGAGCATTGTTTGTATGTAAAGAGAAAAAATGTGAGTTTTCTAGGAAGGAGATATCATTCTCATATCATATTGTGACATACGGTCTTGCAAAAATAGACCCAAGAAAAATTTGAGCCATCATGGAGTGTGAAGCACCAAGGTATAATGAAACATGGAATTTTTTGGGATTAGCTGACTATTATTGCAGGTTCATTTGTAGCTTCTCCCAAGTTGTTGCCCCACTCATGGAGTGGTTGAAGGAGGTCTCTTGGTGTGGGAATGCATCACATGCCCAAGGCTTTGAGAACCTCAAGAAGCTATCTCCACTGAACCAGTCTTAAGATTACCGGACTTCTCAAAGTCATTTGAGGTAACTTGGATGTGAGTGACCAAGTGGTGGCCTGACATCCTTGTTCAGGAGGGACACTTTGTGGCTTTCGAGAGAAAAAAATAATGAAAATAAACAATACTCTTTACATGTGAGCCAACTCAATCTCAAACCAAAGTTTGATGGACCATCTGAGATGGTAGTGAAGATCAAAAGAGTGGCCTACAAGCTACGGTTTCTAGAAAACTCAAGGCCCATCTAGTCTTCCATGTGAGCCAACTCAAATTATAATAAAAATCCTTTGCGCAAAGAATGATGACCCCCCCCCCTCATGTAGCAAGATATCTACAGCATTTCAGAGACTATACAAACATGAAGAGCATGGGAAAAGGCAAAGAAAGCTCACTTGGTACTTTGTGAGGTGAGAAGGATGTGAAACCGATGGAGACATTGGCTACTAGTAACAGATCTATAGGAGTATGATGATATGCTGCAACAATACCACATGGCCTTCCGGAGGAGTCCGGAAACTAGCAAGAAGAGTTGTCACGGTATCAACATCACCCTCAAGCAGCGAGCGTGCCCATGCTCCAATGCACACACATGCTCCCGCGTTCCACCCGCCCAAGACGTGGGAGAGGCTTAACTTTTCTTGAGCCCAAATAAGAGTGGATTGCACTAGGCAAGCCTACAAGCATCTAGTAAGTGGATCCGATTGATTCACTCGGAGTCAATAAGCGAGCGAAGGTCGTCCCATCCATGAAGGGCATAAGCATCATTGTGCATAGTCCCCTCCAATATAAAAGGGAGCCTACTAAGAGAGAGGGTATTCAGCCATGAGAGAGAGAGAGAGAGAACTAGAGAGAGCTGAACGAGAGTGGTGTCCGGGACACCACTAATCAACTTCCACCATCATCGTCTCCATTGGTAGTGCTGGATCGACTAAGGAACACAACTGCCTATGAGTGTCTTAGCCGGCTGTGTGGTTTCACCTTGAAGTTTCTAGAGTCGACCGGATTCTGGAAGTGTAAACCCTTCTTGTCTTGTGCAACAAGAACTCCTTTGTCTAGCCGAGTGCTTGGGTATTCATTCCTTGAAGAAACGAATTGCATCAAGGTTGGTTGGCTTTGGAGACCAACGTCGGTTGCCGTCACCGGTACAGTAACATATCCCTTGAGTTACCACCAAGACGGTACAAGGTGGTTCTGTTTTTCCTCGCGGGTAACATGATGGATACAGGAAACCCATGTCTGAATTTCAACCTCAATAACAATTTTTGAATTGCAAGCATATTTGATTAAAATGAAACTATTTGTAAATCTAATTCAAATAATTGACAACCTTAAACGTAGACAATTGAATTTAAGGGAATTCACTGGTTCGGGTGGGGTGCAGGTTGGGTACTTCTTATTCCAACCACTTTGCTGTACCTGGTCAAATATATTTGGGTTTCCTCCCCACCCTCGAATCCGAACCCAATCAAACATGTAATCACCACCCATTCAGGTCGGATGGAGTTAAGGTGCCGATGGGTCGGGCCAACATTTGTAAAAGATATGTATCTAGTATTATACATGGATCGAATAGTCATAGACTCTTTAATAACTTGTTCTCATGAAAATTATATCTTTTCTTTCTGTTGTGAAAGTTTAATCCTTTATACTAATCGCTTTTAAACCGGTAAAAATATCAAATTAAGGAAGTCAGGTCTAGCAACTCAATAGAATCTAAATGGGTAAAATCCATATCTAAACTTTGTTGGTAAGATGCAATAACACAGGCACCATTACAGTCGGTTCTGCTTCCGGTTTGAGTCCTAAACCGCCCCAAACTAGAAGAAATCATTACAAACAAATTTAAAATTTTAAAAAGGAATTAAAAAAGAATATGGAACTGGTGGTTTGCAACCACCTAGCTCCAGCCATGCAAGGGTGATCCCTTACATACCTTGAACTTGAATATTTTTCCTGTCAATCTCTTAATCAAGAGAGAAGTGGCTCCTTGTGGTAGGTCAGATTCAATGTACAATCTTACATCTGAACCTAAATCAGCGGTGGAGATTATGCGATCGGCCGGTTTGCCTACTTAAGAAGGAAAATTTTCTTTCATATGTGATTAATTGAGTATAAAGATCTTTCACCAAAGTTACTGTGTACACACTCGGCAAAACCAAGCACGGAAATTCCAAAAATTTTCAATTATGTATTGAAATTTTCAAAAGAATTTGAATTTTTTTAAAGCCCGCTCCATCTGAACATGAAGTCCACCCCACCCATTTCTGGATACTCCATTGATTACTACTATTGCTTATGCTGTTTAATTTGTGCATCGTTTTCACAATATATTGGGGTTTTACAAGATCCCGATTTGGATTCTAAAATCCTATAATCTTGCGATCCCGTGAAGGCTGGAAGTACTGAAAATACAAAATATTGGATCTTAACTTGTAAGATTTAAGTTGGATCCTTAGAATCCCAAACAACCCTAAAGATCCCACTAGATAAAACAAATTACTCACTGAAAACCTTAATACCCAAATATAGAAAAGGCATGAGGGCTGCTCGTGGTAAATTTCCTCCAGCTATTGCATCTTAAGAGTCATTAATTTTTTTTCTGAGTTCCACCAAACCGATCCCATATGATGCAATGCATAATTTATAATTATCATACTTTATGATATTTCTCTTCAAAAAATTAGTGTTTCAGATTAAACATAATTGTCTTAGAAAATAAAAAATAGAGGCAAGGTAATATATATATATATATAACAAAGTTATGAGCATTGCTTTGGGGCATTGCTTTGGGGCATCCCTGCCTAGCGACGTGATGTAGAGCCTGAATGCAGTAAGAAGTAAGCAAGGGCCACTACATTTTCGCTTAAATGTAGTGAATCAATTGCAGAGAGGGTTCCCACATCATGGATGAGTGTGGATAAAGAAGTTAGTCCCGCTACATTGCCGCCCGAATGTAGTGAAAATTTTTCAAAGAGAGTCTCCGCATTTTTATTATGGACGGATGCGGAGGGTAAGGAAGCTAGTCCTAGATAATAAGATTTGTATTGGTTCTTGAAATATCGGAACATTATCCGATAAGCTAATGGAGGTGGTAGATACTATGATTCGGAGAAAGATTCATATTCTATGTTTACAAGAGACAAAATGGGTTGGAGATAGAGGATAAAGGTTTTAAATTATGGTACTCAGGTAAAGAAAAGGCTTGAAACGGAGTTAGTATTATCATAAATAAATATGTAAAGAAGAGTGTAGTAGACATACAACGATATGGTGACCGAATCATGACGTTGAAATTAGTGTTAGGAGCAGAGGTTTTGAATATAGTTTGTGCTTACACACCCCAAGTAGGACTAGAAGATAGTATAAAGACAGTTTTTTGGGAAGAGTTAGATAAGATGATTCAAAAGATTCTACAAAGGGAGTTGATTTGTTTAGGAGGAGATTCAAATGGACATGTCGGTAAAAAGGCATTAGGATATCAAGGGATTCATGGAAACTTTGGTTTTGGGGATATAAACGAGGAGGGTAGGGAGATTTTAAATTTTGCTATGGCATTTGATCTCTTTATAGTTAATAAAATCTTCAAAAAACGAGATGAACATTTAATTACTTATAAGAGAGGCTTATCACAAACACAAATTGATTACTTTATTTGTAGAAAAAAAGATAGAGCATGTTGTAAAGATTTCAAGGTAATTCCAGGAGAAAGCTTAACCACCCAACATCAACTTTTAGTTATGGATTTACAAATAAAAAAAAGGACAAAGAAGAAAAGAGTGCATCGAGCTATTCAGACTAAATGGTGGAACCTCAAAAGTGAGAAAGAAGATATATTTAATCAGAAAGTCCTTCAAGGAGATGTTTGGAATTATGTTAGTACACCATGTGATATGTGGAACAATATGGCTATACATATTAGGAAAGTGGCGAAAGATGTGTTAGGGGTATCTAAGGGAGGTGTACCGGCACAAAAAGAAGCTTGGTGGTGGAGTGAAGTAGTACAAAATAAAATCAAGGCAAAGAGGGCATGTTACAAATTACATTATGCTAAGAAAACTAGTGAAACTTTAGAAGCTTATAAGAAAGCAAAGAAGGAAGCGAAAAATACCGTTAGTGAAGCAAAAGCTAAGATTTAAGAGGACTTATATAAAAAACTCAACTCAAAAGAGGGTGAAAGAGATATTTTTAGGATAGCTAGGGTTAGAGATAAAAAAACTAAAGATCTTAATTATGTTAGACGCATAAAAGACGAGGATAAAAAAATTATAGTGGCAAATGATGATGTAAGAAATAGATGAAAAACTATTTTTATAATCTTTTTAATGAAAATAAAGATGTTAGTATTAGTTTAGGAGATTTAGCCAAGTCAGAAAAGTATATAAGCCACAATTTCTACCGACGTATTCAAAAGAATGAAGTCAAAGAGGCTCTTAAACATATGAAGGGTGGTAAATCGGTAGGACCAGATAATATTCCTATAGAAGTTTAAAAAATACTAGGATGAATAGGAATCATTTGGCTCACAAGACTATTTAATGAAATATAGAGAAACCAAAAGATGCCTGAGGAATGGAGAGCAAGTACACTTATACCCATATATAAGAACAAGGGAGACATTCAAAATTGTGCGAATTATCGAGGTATCAAGTTAATGAGTCATACTATGAAATTATGAGAAAGATTATCGAACGTAGGTTAAGACAAGTATCAAGTACAATAGAGAACCAGTTTGAATTCATGCCAGGCAGATCTACTATTGAAGCGATTCACCTTTTAAGACATCTTATAAAATATTTTAGAGCAAAAAAGAAAGACCTTTACATGATATTTATTGATCTAAAAAAGGCTTATGATAGGGTACCAAGGGAGGTTCTTTGGAAAAAAGAGGTATCCCATTGACATATATTAACCTTATAAGAGACAGGTATGATAGTACAAAAACATGTGTGAGGACTCATGAAGGAATGACAGACTTATTTGAAGTTAATATTGGGTTACATCAAGGATCAACTTTAAGTCCATACTTATTTATAATGGTGATGGATGAGTTAACAAAACATATTCAAGATGAAGTACCTTGGTGTATGTTATTTGCAGATGACATTGTATTAGTGGAGGAGTCTAAGGAAAAAGTTAATAGAAAATTGGAACTATGGAGAGAAACATTAGAAAGCAAAGGCCTCCGACTTCCTAGAACAAAGGCAAAATAGATGGAATGTAAGTTTGATCATTTGGTTACCTCTGAGGACATAGAAATTAAAATTGGAACACATTGCATCCACCAAAAGGAAAGTTTTAAATACCTAGGGTCACTTTTTCAGAGTGATGGAAGAATTGATGGAGATGTTACGCATAGAATTAATGCTGGTTAGTTAAAATCGAGAGGAGCATCAAGTATTCTTTTTGATAAGAAAATACCATTAAAGTTAAAAGGTAAATATTATAGAGCAGCAATTAGGCCTGCCATGTTTTATGGTTCTGAGTGTTGGGTAGTTAATCATCAACATGTACAAAAGATGTCTGTGACAGAAATGAAGATGTTGAGATGGATGAGTGGTCATACAAGAAAAGACCGTATACATAATGAGGTTATTAGAAACAAATTAGGAGTGGCACCAATAGAGGATAAAATGAGAGAATATCGTTTAAGATGGTTTGGACATATAGAAAGAAGATCAAAAGAAGAACCTGTACGAAGGTTAGAAAAACTAAATTTGGAAAGTATTAAAAGAGGTAGAGGACGACCACAAAAGTGTTAGAAAGAAACAATAAAGAATGATCTAGCTTATTGTGAGTTAACTGCCAACATGGTACATGATAGGGATATGTGGAAACAAAGAATCCATGTAGCCGACCCCATCTAGTATGGGAAAAGGCTTAGTTGTTGTTGTAGCAATTAGACCTTCCATGTTTTATGGTTCTGACTGTTGGGTAGTTAACCATTAACATATACAAAGGATGTCTGTAACGGAAGTGAAGATGTTGAGATGGATGAGTGGTCATACAAGAAAAAACCGTATACATAATGAGGTTATTAGAAATAAATTAGGAGTGGCACTAATAGAGGATAAAATGAGAGAATATCGTTTAAGATGGTTTGGACATATAGAAAGAAGATCAGAAGAACTTGTAAGAAGGTATGAAAAACTAAATTTGGAAAGTGTTAAAAGAGTTTGAGGACGGCCACAAAAGTGTTAGAAAGAAACAATAAAGAATGATCTAGCTTATCGTGAATTAAGTGTTAACATGGCACATGATAGAGCTATGTGGAAATAAAGAATTCATGTAGCTGACCCCGTCTAGTATGGGAAAAGTCTTAGTTGTTATTGTTGTTGTATATATATATATATATATATATATATATATATATATATATATATATATATATATATATAATGATTGGATCTTGATGTCTCATGACCGGTCATTGTTTTTTAGGGCAATGAGTTTAATAATATTGTTCTTTGTACTTTGTTGAAAAAAATTAAATTATATTCATATCATAAAAAAGCAAAGAGTGAGCATGTTAAAGAGGGGTACTATATGGTTTATATATATATATATATATGTGTGTGTGTGTGTGTGTGTGTGTGTGTGTGTGTGTGTGTGTGTGTTTGTATGTATGAGTGTGAGTGAGAGAGAGCAACAACAACAACAACTAAGCCTTTTCCCATACTAGACGGGGTCGGCTACATGGATTCTTTGTTTCCACAGATCCCTATCGTGTGCCATGTTAGCAGTTACCTCCCAATAAGCTAGATCATTCTTTATTGTTTCTTTCCAACACTTTTGTGGTCGTCCTCTACCTCTTTTAATACTTTCCAAATTTAGTTTTTCTACCCTTCTTACAGGTTCTTCTTCTGATCTTCGTTCTATATGTCCAAACCATCTTAAACGATGTTCTCTCATTTTATCCTCTATTGGTGCCACTCTTAATTTGTTTCTAATAACCTCATTATGTATACGGTCTTTTCTTGTATGACCACTCATCCATCTCAACATCTTCATTTTTGTCACAAACATCTTTTGTTCATGTTGATGATTAACTGCCCAACACTCAGAACCATAAAACATGGCATGCCTAATTGCTGCTCTATAATATTTACCTTTTAATTTTAATGGTATCTTCTTATCACAAAGAATACCTGATGCTCCTCTCCATTTTAACTAACCAGCATTAATTCTATGTGTAACATCTCCATCAATTCTTCCATCACTTTGAAAAATTGACCCTAGGTATTTAAAACATTCCTTTTGGGGAATGCAATGTGTGCCAATTTTAAATTTTATGTCCTCTGAAGTAGCCAAATGATCAAACTTACATTCCATATATTCTGTCTTTGTTCTACTAAGTCAGAGGCCTTTGCTTTCTAATGTTTCTCTCCATAGTTCTAATTTTCTATTAACTTTTTCCTTAGACTCCTCCACAAATACAATGTCATCTGCAAATAACATACACCAAGGTACTTCATTGTGAATATGTTTTGTTAACTCATCCATCACCATTATAAATAAGTATGGACTTAAGTTGATCCTTGATGTAACCCAATATTAACTTCAAAGAAGTTTGTCGTTCCTTCATGAGTCCTCACACATGTTTTTGCACCATCATACATGTCTCTTATAAGGTTAATATATGTCAATGGGATACCTCTTTTTTCCAAAGTTCTCCAAAGAACCTCCCTCGGTACCCTATCATAAGCTTTTTCTAGATCAATAAATATCATGTGAAGGTCTTTTTTTTTTCTCTAAAATGTTCCATAAGACGTCTCAAAAGGTGAATCGCTTCAATAGTAGATCTGCTTGGCATAAATCCAAATTGGTTCTGTGTTGTACTTGATACTTGTCTTAACCTACGTTCGATAATTCTTTCCCATAATTTCATAGTATGACTCATTAACTTGATACCTCGATAATTCGCACATTTTTGAATGTCTCCCTTGTTCTTATATATGGGTATAAGTGTACTTGTTCTCCATTCCTCGGGCATCTTTTGGTTTTTCCATATTTCATTAAATAGCCTTGTGAGCCAAGTAATTCCTATTTCTCTTAGTATTTTCCAAACTTCTATAGGAATATTATCTGGTCCTACCGATTTACCACTCTTCATATGTTTAAGAGCCTCTTTGACTTCATTCTTTTGAATAC
This sequence comes from Brasenia schreberi, assembly GCA_036023115.1. Classification (NCBI taxonomy): domain Eukaryota; kingdom Viridiplantae; phylum Streptophyta; class Magnoliopsida; order Nymphaeales; family Cabombaceae; genus Brasenia; species Brasenia schreberi. The sequence goes on from JAYKKT010000065.1 coordinate 3,253,932, forward strand.
GTCGGTAGAAATTATGGTTTATATACTTTTCTGACTTAGCTAAATCTCCTAAACTAATACTAATATCTTTATTTTCATTAAAAAGATTATAAAAATAGTTTTTCCATCTATTTCTTATATCATCATTTGCCACTAGAATTTTTTCATCCTCGTCTTTTATGCATCTAACATAATTAAGATCTTTAGTTTTCTTATCTCTAGCCCTAGCTATCCTAAAAATATCTCTTTCACCCTCTTTTGAGTTGAGTTTTTTATATAAGTCAACCCAAATCTTAGCTTTTGCTTCACTAACGGCCTTTTTCGCTTCCTTCTTTGCCTTCTTATAAGCTTCTAAAGTTTCACTAGTTTTCTTAGCATAATGTAATTTGTAACATGCCTTCTTTGCCTTGATTTTATTTTGTACTACTTCACTCCACCACCAAGCTTCTTTTTGTGCCGGTACACCTCCCTTAGATACCTCTAACACATCTTTCGCCACTTTCCTAATATGTATAGCCATATTGTTCCACATATTACAGAGTGTGCCAACATAATTCCAAACATCTCCTTGAAGGACTTTCTGTTTAAATATATCTTCTTTCTCGCTTTTGAGGTTCCACCATTTAGTCCGAATAGCTCGATGCACTCTTTTCTTCTTTGTCCACTTTTTTATTTGTAAATCCATAACTAAAGTCGATGTTGGGTGGTTAAGCTTTCTCCTGGAATTACCTTACAATCTTTACAACACGCTCTGTCTTTTTTTCTACAAATAAAGTAATCAATTTGTGTTTGTGATAAGCCACTCTTATAAGTAATTAAATGTTCATCTCATTTTTTGAAGATTGTATTGACTATAAAGAGATCCAATGACATAGCAAAATTTAAAATCTCCCTACCTTCCTCGTTTATATCCCCAAAACCAAAGTTTCCATGAATCCCTTGATATCCTAATGCCTCTTTACTGACATGTCCATTTAAATCTCCTCCTAAACAAATCATCTCCCTTTGTGGAATCTTTTGAAACACCTTATCTAACTCTTCTCAAAAAACTGTCTTTATACTATCTTCTAGTCCTACTTGGGGTGCGTAAGCACAAACTATATTCAAAACCTCTTCTCCTAACACTAATTTCAACGTCATGATTCGGTCACCATATCGTTGTATGTCTACTACACTCTTCTTTAAATCTTTATTTATGATAATACCAACTCCGTTTCGAGCATTTTCTTTACCTGAGTACCATAATTTAAAACCTGTATCCTCTATCTCCTTTGCTTTTTCTCCAACCCATTTTGTCTCTTGTAAACATAGAATATGAATCTTTCTCCGAATCATAGTATCTACCACCTCCATTAGCTTACCCGATAATGTTCCGATATTCCAAGAACCAATACGAATCTTATTATCTAGGACTAGCTTCCTTACCCCCTGCATCCGTCCATAATCAAAATGCGGAGACCCTCTCTGAAAATTTTTCACTACATTCGAGCAGCAATGTAGCGGGACTAACTTCTTTACCCACACCCGTCCATGATGTGGGAAGCCTCTCTGCAATTGATTCACTACATTCGGGCGAAAATGTAGTGGCCCTTGCTTACTTCTTACTGCATTCGGGCTCTGCAGCACGTCGCTAGGCGGGGACGCCCCAAAGCAATGCTCATAATTTTTGTAATCCATGTTGTAAAATCCGACGAAGTTTTACGCTGACTGTCGGAAGCCTAACACAACCCTCCTCCTTTATCCAGGCTTGGGACCGGCAATGCAAGGATGATTCCTTACATGGGCGGAGTTTAAATTTAGTTGAGCAGAGTGAGAGAGAGCAAATGTACAAAAATTGGCATCATTTTTCATTTTAAAAGAATAAATACTATGCCAGCCTTTGCATCACGAGGGTTCGTTGTGTAAGAGTGATGTTGGAAAGTTTGGAACACACAAATTGTTCAAACCACTCATCTTCAAATTTTATAAAGTTTCAGGATATGCATCATAATGCGGAGATCCAGATTCCAATCCACAGTAAATTAAGGGAGTAGAAGTTAGCAAAAAAGAAACGGTGGAGAATTCATTTAATTAACAAAAGATATATCCACAATTTGACTTAAACGGGTTTGCACAAATAACAAAAAAAATCTCCCCACATTGCAATGGCATGTTGACCAATTAAGTTTGCGGGCGACTTTGGAATAGCAAGGCAAATTATAGAAAATCTAGGGACTTATCCAAGATTAACAAGAGCAAAGAATGCATTTTGAAGTGGAGAGAGAGAACATTATTGCTTTAATGAAATATAACTTGCAAGCCTCTCTCTCTCTCTCTCTCTCTCTATATATATATATATATATATATATATATATAATATTAGAGATATATACTCATGTTCATCCTTTACTTTTAAGAGGATGTGATTGTTATTTAAAAGTTAAAGTATATTAAAATAAATATAAAAGATATATTTATTATACTCATGCTCTCAAAAGTAAATGGTGAGTATGAGTATGTATATAACAAGAGTTTAAGATCCAATAATATATATATATAAGAGTTGTTGTTACTTATGCTCAACTATTGTTTTTTTGGGGTATGAATATAATTTCAAAAGTTGTAAGAGTATTGAAAAGTGATAAAAGATAACTTTATTACACTCATGCTCACATGAATGATTAGCATCCGTGATGAACAAGATCCAATCACATTTGAATGAACTTTGAAGTGAAGGTTAGAAGCTCGATACCCAATGACGTGCATATCTAATACAATTAAGGCTCAGTCACGAGGACAGTCAGGTAGCTAGCATATTGCATAATAAGGTTTGATTAATGAGTACATTTTATTCTTAAATCAAGTCAGGGTCAAGCAAGAGGAAATACCTGATCAACTTGCCACGACCATCAAAGGCTGACCTATTCATGGGCAAGTAAGCAAGCCAGCTACCCGAAATATTACAAACAACAACAACAACTAGGCCTTTTCCCATACTAGACGGGGTCGGCTAAGCTACCCGAAATATTCTAAAACAAAAATCAACGGAAGCAATTTGATTTTTTCGAAAAAAATGTTACAGACCACATTACCTGAATTTGACCCAAATGGACTTCACTGACCTACAAAATTTTCTAGGTCCACCACTGCCTACCATCTCATCATCTCATTTCCTTTAGGGGTAGCCTTTGGGAGGAATAAATTATGAAGGATCTAACAGAAGGATTACACATTTTTTTAAATTATAATTAAAAAAAGAAAAAGATCTGCCTTCCTTTCAGGAGCAAATGGTACTGTAGTCATCTTCCTTCTCTTGATGCCCTCCTGGTCAGGCAGTCAAAGCTTCTCCCTTCATAATTTTAAGGGAGGTCACCAGCCCCACATTAAACAAGGACCTTTCCCATAAGCTCCCCTGACACCCTTTGTAAGAGGAGCAAACTGGCGTGTGTTAGGCTTCGGCTCCCTCTTGTAAAACAAAAAAGAAGAAGAAAAAGCGAGAGGTCGCTGCATGTGGCCACATGGTAAGAGGGGCGAAGGCACAAAGAGGGGAGCTGTATGGAGGCAGTGCTTCACGTGATGCCATGCAGACAAGCAGAAGCAACAGCACATCCTTTTGAAGGGACCAGTTTATCACAAAATCATCACTTAAATACTAAATTAGTCTTTATGATAGTTGTCAAAACTTATTATATAGTCAATATAGTGGTCAAAGATACTAAAATCATGCACCAATAAAAAAAGGGTAATAATCAAATAGAATGAGTTAAAAAAAGAGAGATAAGAAGCTTTATACGATTGTCTCTAAGCCCTTAGGGAGTGTTAGTTAATCATATTCAACATTGAAGCGATTTTAAAAGCCTCAGCTAAATATGGCCGGTTTCTAACCGGTTCAGGGGTTTTAATCGGAATCAAATCGGGCTAAGAACAGGCTGAACCTGGAAACAGAATCGGACTCATAACCGGATTCAAACCTGAACTAAAATTTTAGTATTTTTGAACTCTTTATGTTTTTTAAATTTTTAGTAAAAGTACCAATTTCGGAATCTAACTAAAACCATATAAGAAACAACTATTCCAAAACTGAAACCAACCTGAAGCTGATTCCATTACGGTTTCAGGTTTCGATTTACCTGAAACCAAACATGTCTAACCTCAGCCATATTGTGATATAAAATAGAGCATACGATACTGCACGCTAGTAGGTAAGCAAATAAGATGGACCGTTGAAAAGAAAAATAGCACCTCTTCGAACAGTGAGAATTTTCGAAATATATTTCTCTGTTGACGTCTCAAAATGTTCAAAACACCTTAAATATATCTATATTATTCTATTTTCTTCTATTCATGTCATATAACTTTTTTGAATGTGCTCATACGAAGATGATTTGTAATTTAGTTTTCATCCCAACCATCGTTCTAATTTAATTTTCATCCCATGTGCATTTCATCAATTCTCATGAATAGAATATATATATTTTTTATAGGGATGCCACAGATTTTCTTGAACATCTTACCTTGCTTGCTTTGGCTGCATCAGTCCAAACAATTTGAAGATTCTTCACCGACCAGCAGGACTAAAACTCACACAAATGCTCCCGTTGGAGCTTCTATATAACCAAGCTCAGTCTAAACTGCATCTCAAGATTGCGCAGGCAGCAATTTAGAGCAACAATGGCTTGCACTCAAGCTTTAGCGAGTCCAAGAATTTCCTTCTCACAAAATTTTGCTGCTGCTGATCATAAAACCCAGTCGATTCATGGCTCGGGAATTTGTGCCGAAGACGACGATAACACCGATGATGATGGTAGTGATTTTGAGTTCATTGTGCTGAAAAATGGAAGTATAACAAACAAGCACAATATGGCATCTGCCGATGAGCTATTCTTTCAAGGGAGGATGCTTTGTTTAGATCAGTTGCACATGATCTCTCTCGATGAAGATCAGAGGCCAAAAGAGAAGCAAGAGAGCAAACACATGAACTGGGTGAATCCTATATATGTTGATGAAGATCCTTCGCCTAGGCCACCAAGGTGCATTGGTGGCCGTTGGAAAGAACTCCTAAGACTTAAGAAACAACAGGCTTCTCAAACGTTTCCTTCCCGGCATATACCCGCACCGTGCCGAGCAGGAGAAAGAGCCTCAAATGCCGTAAGCAGAAAAGATGAAGTTTCCATGCATTTGTCTAGAAAGAAACTTCAGGTAAGATTAAAGAGAGAAAGCTTGAGCAGTACCAACTTGGATAGAAGTTCCACCGATGAATCTCTTCTGTTCAGCAAAATGGAGAAGCTCCAACGGAAAGAGCAATGCTCAAAGAGTTTCCGTACTTTCAGTGGTGTTCAAGTATTGAGATCGTTTGGTATGAGAGCAGGTTCGGTTCTTAATTATGCACAAATGCACTCTACTAGTGCTTTTCATTCGCTCCACGCAGAGAAGCAAAACCCAAAGCCTGCTCGATTCACCTCAACTATGATCAGGGAAGTAAATGTTGTACCCTCAGATGGGCAGAAGAGATAAAGAGGTAGATAATTGCAATTTTTCTTCAATTATTAGAGCAGTTATTGTTGTTATTCTCTCTCTCTCTCAGAGATAAAGAGAGGTAGATAATTGCAATTTTTCTTCAATTTATAGAGCAGTTATATTGTTGTTATTTTCTCTCTCTCTCAGAGATAAAGAGAGGTAGATAATTGCAATTTTTCTTCAATTATTAGAGCAGTTATATTGTTGTTATTCTCTCTCTCGTTAGTATACAAAATGAAATGAGATGAGCGAAAAGAAATTCACATGCTCAGCGAGCACATGCAGTTACGTTTGTCAAATGAGCGGACTGAGCCGAGCTGCGTTTTGTGACTCCTCGTTATTGCTTATTGGTTTGTCTTATTTTAACATTTAAGATGGGTTAATTGAGTGAACAGAGAGCACACCAGAGAGCACGGTGGATTAAGTGGCCACTAGTTATTTTGTAACTTACATTATCTTCGGACAAACTACAATGAGGTAAACATGGGCTTAATATCATAGAGGCAAAAATTGTATATAATTTTCATTGAAGCAGTGAAGATCTTGGTAAGCTAAAAAAAAAAAATTAAATACAATATAAAACAATTTTATATTGTATGGATAGAACTCTTGAAACATTAAAGAGATGTACCACTCTAACTGGTTGGTTTAGTATGTTTACAAACATATATATATTTGGTAGCCTCAAAGGGGCATAGCTCACTGGCTAGGGGGTTGGCTTTCTCACGAACGGTCAGCAATAGAAATGGCTGGTTTCAGTTTGGAGGGCCACCATTTTCTGTTAAGGTTCCGGTTTGAGTCTTAAACTGTTCAAAACCAAAAAAAAAATATTTTAAACAATTTAAAAAAAAACTGACAGTTTAGAACCACTTGTTTATGTTCAGGTTCCATCAATCGGGTGGTCTTCAGTTCTAGGTCTTGTTTTGGATCCAGTTTGTTCCGATCAAAACAATCATTGATGATTCAATATTGACTTTTAGTAATGGATTTGAAGGTTAAAAAGTGGACAAAGAATAATAGAGTGCATAGATCTATTCAGACTAGATGGTGAAACCTCAAATGTGGAAAAAAAATATATTTAAACAAAACGTTCTTCAAGGATATGCTTAGAATTATGTATGTATACCTTCTAATATGTGGAACAATATGGCTATACATATTAGAAAAGGACAAAAGATATGTTAGGCAAATCCAATTGGCACAAAAAGAAACTTGGTAGTAGAATGAAATGGTGCAAGATAAAATCAAGACAAAGAAGGCATGTTATAAATTGTGTTATGCCAATAAGACTAATGAAACTTATGAGACTTATAAGAAAGTAAATAAAGAAGTGAAAAAGGTCGTTAATGAAGCAGAAGCCAAAATTTGATAGAGTTTATATAAAAAGCTTTACTCAAAAGAAGGTGAAAGAGATATTTTTAAGACAGTTAAGGCTAGAGATAATAAAACTAAGGATCTTACTTTTATTAGGTGCATCAAAGATGAGGATGAGAAGATTCTAGTGGTGAATGATGATCAAAATAGGTGAAAAATTATTTCTATAAGTTTTTTAATAAAAATACATATGCTGCTAATAGCTTAGGATAGTTAGCGAAATAAAAAAAGTTACATAAATCATAATTTTTATTGATGTATTCAAAAGAATGAAGTCAAAGAGGCTCTTAAATAGGTAAAGGTCAGTAAATATATAGGACAAAACAATATTCCTATAAAGTATGAAAAATCATGAGAGATAGGACTCACTTGGCCCACAAGACTATTTAATAAAATATGGAGAACCCAAAGATGCTAGAGGAATGGAGAGCGAGTATACTTATACTTATGTATAAGAACAAGGAAGATATTCAGAATTGTGCGAATTATCAAGGTATCAAGTTAATGAGTTATACTATGAAATTATGGGAAGAACAGTGCAACGTATGTTAAGACAAGTATCAAGTACAATAGAGAACCAATTTAGATTCATTACTGGCAGATCTACTAATGAAGTGATTCACTTATTGAGATGTATTATGGAATATTTTAGAGCAAAGAAGAAGAACATTCACATGATATTTATTGATCTAGAAAAAACTTATGATAGGGTGCGAAGAGATGTTCTTTGGAGAACCTTAGAAAACAGAGGTATCTCATTTACATACATAAATCTTATAAGAAATATGTACAATGGTACAAAAACTTGTGTGAGGACTCATGAAGGAATGGAAGACTCCTTTGAAGTTAATATTGGGTTACATAAGGGATCAACATTAAGTCCATATTTATTTATATTAGTTGTTGATGAGTTAACAAAATATATTCAAGATAAAGTACCTTGGTGTATGTTATTTATTGATGACATTGTGTTAGTGGATGAGACTAAGGAAAAAGTTAATAGGAAATTGGAACTATGAAGAGAAACGTTAGAAAGTAAAGGCTTCGAACTTAGTAGAACAAAGACAAAATATATGAAATATAAGTTTGATCATTTGGGTACTTCAAACATATGAAAATTAAGATTGAAACACATTTCATTCCTCATAAGAAAAGTTTTAAATACATAGGGTCAATTTTTCAAAGTGATGAAAAAATTGATGAAGATGTTATACATAGAATTGGTGTCGGTTGGCTAAAATAGAGAGGGGCAATAGCTATTCTATGTGATAAGAAGATACAATTAAAGTTAAAAGTTTAAGTATCCTTCATAGAGTTTCTTAAATCATACATCAATGTGTTTGTATAGACCTATGAGGATATGCTCAGATTAGACCTTAGAGTGGTGGAACATTGTTTACCTTTAGAAGTCGGTGTCAAGCCCATCAAGCAAAAACTTAGGAAAATTTATCTCGATATCCACCTCCAAGTTAAAGAGGATAAGATCTTTTAAAGTCTGGTTTTATAAAACTCATTGCTTATTTTAATTGGCTTTCAAAGATAGTCATTGTTTGAAAATCAAATGGAAAAATTAAGATTTGCATTGATTTCAAAAAATTGAACAAAGCCACTCCAAAAGATAATTTTCCCCTACCTAATATTGATTTGATTGTTGATAGCACATCTAATCACGAAATGTTCTCTTTTATATATAGCTATTTGGGTTATAATCAAATCAAGTTAGCTTCAAAAGATCAATATAAAATCGCTTTTACCACACCTTGGGCACATACTGATATACCGTTATGCCTTTTGGTTTGAAAATTATCACTACCACTTACAAAAGAGCCATGATGACCATTTTTCATGACAAAATCCATAAACTTTTGAAAGTATATGTGGATGATCTTTTGGTGAAATCAAAAACCCATTGCACTCATGTAGAATCTTTGCAAAAAAATTTTGAAAGACTTAGGCTTTACAAGATACAACTAAACTCTCAAAAGTGTATGTTTGGAGTGGAGTCGAGAAAACTTTTAGGGTTTATGGTATGAAAGGAATCTTTGCAATATGAAGATGATAGCCTTAAGGAGTATGTCATTACTATATTTTAAAAACTCTCTCGGCATATGAAATGAATTATGAAGACATGCTTAGCCTTGGTATGGGCATATCAAAAGTTTAGACATTATTTCTTGAAACATGAGATTTGGATAATGTCTAAACTTGACTCCATTAAGCATTTTTCAAAAAACTATCCTAACGGGTAGGTTAGGCAAATGGCAACTTCTGTTGATAGAGTATGAATTGAAGTTTCATTATCAAACTTCTATTAAAGGCAAAGCCCTAGCTGACCATGTGACTCATCTACCCCTTGAAAATGCATATCCCATACTTGATGAAATACCCGATGAGGGTATACTAATAAATAGTTGGGACTATCATGTGTTGTCTAATTGTTATAATGAGAATCAAGTATGGAAAATGTATTTTGATGAGGCAAGAAATAGGCAAGGGATAGGAGTCGGGATCATCATCATGTCCCCTGAAAATGGAGAAATCTCAATGTCATTTCATTTAGATTTTCCTTGTTCAAATAATGTAGGTGAGTATGAGGCACTCATTCAAGGCCTAAAACTTTGCAAAAACTAGGGGCATCATGTGTTGAAATCTTTGGAGACTTTATGCTTGTTATAAACTAGGTTTCAAAATTTTGGCAAGTTAAACATGAGAGGTTGTTTTTATACTATGAGTTGGCCCCTAAGTTGGTCGACTCGCTCAAAGTGTGTACACTCACATGTAGAGAGGACATCACTATGGCATATGCTCTCTCTTCTTTGGGATCCTCTTTATAGATTGACCCTACCCTCAATGCACAATCCATTGAAATTTTATGTCTACCCATTCCATCAACCCAAGATTTTGAGATTTGCTAAAATGACCAAAATCAACAAGAAAATCCTTGGTTTCAAGATATTAAAAACATTTTCAAAAATAAAGGATTCGTTGAATTTGCTTCTTTTAAAGACAATGCTTTTATTAGAAAAATTTCAACACGATATGTCATTTTGGGTGGGGTTATTTTTTGTCTGCCCTCAAGCAAGATTGTCATGATCATGTGAAGAAATGTCACCAGTGTCAAGTGCATGGGCATTTACATTCCATCATCTTCATTACATTCTATTACTAGTTCATGGCTCCTCACCATGTGGGCATTTGACATCATAAGGCTAATTTCTCCAATAACATCCAATGGATATAGGTTCATCCTAGGAGCTACCAAATATTTTTCTAAATGGTTTGAAGCTACATCATTGGCAAATGTCCAAGAACATCATGTAGTGACATTCATTAAGAAAAATATATTGGCTAGGTTTGGAGTCTCAAAGGACCTAGTGTCAGATAATGGCACTCCGTTCAAAAATGAGAAAGTAGAAAGGTTGTATAAGACTTATGACATCACACAACACTTCTCATCACCATGTTACTCTCAAGGCAATGGTCAAGCCGAAGCCACAAACAATAACCTCATAAGCATCATTGAGAAAACATTAGAAAAGAGTAGAACATAGTATGAGAAGTTGGATGAGGCACTATAGGCTTATAGGACTTGCATCCGTACTCCAACAAATGTCGTACCTTTTGAATTGGTCTATGGCATACATGTTGTACTTTCGATTCACACCAAGTTGCACTCATTTTATACATCTATTGCACTTGATTTACCTATAGAGACCCTATAAACAAGCTAGACTAGCTAAGCTCGACTTTCTTAATAAGAAAAAGCTCATTGTCATTGATCACGTGTAAGCATACCGGCAAAGGATAGCTCAACATTATGAGAAATATATGAAGGCTCGCCACTTTAAGGTAGGAGATCTCGTGTTAAAAACTATACACTAATGGAGCCCACATTCTCTCAGAAAATGGCAACCCAATTGAGAAGGTCCTATGTCATGAGAGAGGCAATAACCAACAATGCATATACGTTAATCGATGCCGAGAGAAGAAACTTGGTAGATCCTATAAATGTCCAATATCTAAAAAGATATCATGTCTAGAGTCTACCACCAATTCTTTTGAAATGATTTTGTAAAAAATCATCTTTAGTTTCTTGAAGAAGGACTAAGTTGAATATATGCCTAATAGCTAGGAATTAGAGTTTTGTGAAACAGTGAAGTGTTTTCAAAATCACTAAATAACATTTCAAAAGTCCTTATTTTACAAAATAGGGCCTAATCCAACACAACAAAATATTTTCAAATAGTATGCGCTATTGTAAAATAGGGCATGCTTGATTAGATCGAGTATCTAGAGGGATAAGTTATTCCCCCATCTCATTCTCTCCAAAGAAATTAGCAAAGACCCAATATCTCAAAAGCCAAAATAGAAGAAAAGAAGAAAAAATCAACTTCCAATATAGAGGTCTTCCTAAAAAAAAAGAAGAAAAAGAAAATCAAAAGCTCAAAGAGCTTCCCTAAAATCTCCTTTTCATTATATCATGGGATGCTTTAGAAGGGATCGTGTAAATTCTCCCTATACGTCTATAACTTATCCCAAAGGAGAAAAAGTCTATCATTATAATCCTAAAATAATAATAGAACTATCAATTTGGATATATTTTGTTTGAGGATTAGGCCTTACAATGTAAAGAATGGAGTTTTGAAATGTTATTAAGCTTTTACAATAAAAAAAACTCTACAAAGTAATGGAAAATTGAAATTGAAGTGAAGGGAAATATAAGAGATGAAAGTCTTTTTAGAGGGCAACTAAAGAAAATTATCCATCAAAAATGATTCTTACAAAAATCAAGGCATTAAGCGAATAGGCATGGAGGTCATCCCACTTAGGACAACCAACTTTTCTAAAATATTTCGTAGAGGTCTCCAAGACACCTCATTCATTGCATCTCACACACTTCATGCTCATGTGCATCCATAAATGCCTTTTTCATATATGATCCTTCTATTGGTCATCTATCATTCATGGTGAGTCTCATTTAGCTAAAAGTCCTCTCTCTATTGGAATTAGGAAAGCTCTTAAAGAAATGAGTCCCCTATAAGGGAAAAGTTCATACTCTTAAATGAAATCTTGGAAGAAAGATTTTAGGGGTGTTATTATTTATCATTAACTAAATAAATTTCATTAATGACAAAGATGGGCATCTTTAAAAACACAAAATTTGTCAAAAGATTTTTCAAAATTTCTTCCTTTCTAAGAAAAATTGTGGTCATCGGGCTTTTAAGGTTTTCTTCGACAAAGATATCTTAAGTGAGCTCTTTACCACACCAAAATTTTATAAGAGCTTCAAAATAAAGGTACTTTGAACCCCATTAAAAAAATCAAATTCTAACAAAATCCAAAAATGATTATTTTTCCCCAATGCTATATTAGTGAAATTTAATAGTTTTAGGTGTGTTTTTTTCAAACAAAGGATTGAAAAAGCTAAATGGGGAATTTGGAACCAAAACAAGTTTTACCTCCAAAACATTTGTAAAATGACCATTTTACCCTTATGAAATATTTGAATTTAAAAGGACAAAAAAATAGCAAATATACCCAAAACATGGTGGAGAAGTAGAGGGACCTCAGAAGACTCAAATTTGGCGATGGTTTGAGCCTACGCAAAAAGCATTGACTGAAAAGCCTAAAATACCCCTAACCAATAGTGATCATACACTAAGCAACCCTACACCCATCAGAAGGTTAAAGCGATCCAAAAAGATAAAAGATCAACTTACGAAGTAAACAAGGATAAAAGCATCACTATCAACCACCAAGTGTGTTGTTGTCGACCACCACGTGTCTCACGGCCAATAACCAAGGGTCACATGGGTGCCACCGCCAGCCACCATGGGCATCATATGCGTCGCCGCCATATGTTTGCCACATAGCTCCCACATCACCACCAACACATGTGCCCATGTGCCAGCACGCACCCAGCATTGACACTCCATCCATCGGCAACATGTTGGGCGTGTCCGCCCCATGTGCGGCGCATGATGACAACGGGCCTAGCATGCAAGCCTACCTCTCTTGGGTGCCAACATTTCTAGTTGCCTCCACCATATGTCACATGTGTCTAGTTGCTCTTCCCACATGTGGATACCTCTCGATGGATTGGGTCTAAGTCCAAATCGGGTTTAATAATTTGAAAGGATCTGATTCAAGAAAATGCCTATAAAAAGAGGATGTGGGTGACCAATGAGAGAGATTTCAACCCAAGAGTGCTAAGTCTAGCCAATGAGAACATGAGGGAGCTCACTTCCAACCCAAGGAAGAGTTCATCCAAGAAAGAGAGAGAAAAAGGGAGAGACCTAGAGAGTGAAAGTCGCAAACCATCCTCTTCTACCCTATTTTTCTTGTTTATTCTTGTTGTAAGCTTAGAGTTATTGTTTTCAATCTTTTGTAAGCTCAAGAATAGCGGTCATTTCGTAAAATATCATTGTAAAGAAGGGTCATAACAATCCAAAAGTGTAAAACAGAGGGTCATAGGTAAGAGAAATCTACAACTTTCACAGGATTTCATTTCTTCTACCCCAATGTACATTATAGCTTATATGTTCTCTTTTGTTCTATGCTTACATATTATATCATCCATTCTCTATTTTATTTGGTGTATTAATTGCTTCCAATTCAATTCAAGAAGCTATAAGAAAGACATAGTTGTCACGTTTACATATAACGAAATGAGTACGTAATCACTCTTATGCTGGATTAATCACCTATAAGTTTGTGTTATGGAAGACATTGGGCTATGATCACATATATTTTTCAAGAGAGCAATCTTTCTCAAGAGAGATGCCCCGGGGATTTGTATGTAGATGAGTTTCTTTTCGAACGAGTATAAGTCCTCAATAAAATTCTTTTAATGATCAGTAAATCATTAAGGTTCTAACCTGATGTATCATTATTTTTATAAGAAAATTTTTGCAGATTTCAGCATAATGCATAGACATATATTGTATGATCTCTGAATTTTTCAACCACCATCTCTAAGTGAAATATTCTCAAATTTTGTATATGAGTGGTATACATATTGTTAAATATTTGAAAAATTTCTCACAAATTTTGGACATGGATGAGATTGATAAAAAAATTAGTAAAGATCATACCCAACCTGAAACCGAACATTGATGTGATAAAAATCTTCTGATATATGTTTAGTAAAACCATCGTAACTCGGTCTGTAAGTATCCAAATAACTCAAAAATGGTTTCATCGAAAAGATACATGCATAGATTTCAAAATTAAAAATTTTCATTGAAATCGGATGCCTACGTATAAAGATATGAGTGTTTTATTGAGATTTTATATCTCAGTTATAAATATTGTCCAAAGTTTCAGAATAACAATTAGTTAGAAGTTTTCTCAGGTTTTTATTTGATCATTAAAAGACATAAAAATAAAAATAAAACTTCATATCAGGTAAAATTTTTGGAATTTTTGGATTCTCATAAAGCGGTAAAAAATATAAACTCCCATACCGTAAAACAGAACCAATTATGTTTTCACAAAATTAAATCATGTTTGGCCAAGTGAAATCGATGACTTTTTGAAAAGGCACTTTTGAGTTGAAATTGTTTTGAGAATTCCGGATTCTGAAATTACTTTTTTTAAGCATCTAGGTTGACCCATAAATTTTGTTTGCAAGTAAAGTTTTAAGTCCATACTAGACTGAAAAATTTTGTTTACAATATAGACTTAAACAAACTCCTAAGTTGACAAAATCAGTGAGTTTGTAACATGTAATAGTTTTACTATCATTTATACTGGTACTACTTTGTTTATAAAGCAATCTACTAAAGGTATTGTTATTCTCTTGATATAAATAAATGATATGATCATTACATATAGTGATGTCCTTGGGATCCAAAATATCAAACGAGACCTTGGTAGGGTGTTTGAAATAAAGGATCTTGGATATTTACAATACTTTTTGGATATTCAGGTAACAAGAAATTATAGAGGTTTCTTTTTGTATCAAACTAAATTTATTAAAAATATTGTTGTTAGATCTGACCTAAGAGATGATAAGACAATTGAGACACCTAAGATGATTAACCAAAAGGTGAGACTTAAAGATGGTGAACCACTCAAGGATGTCACTCCTCACAAATAGACGGTCGGATCATTGATATATCTAACTATCACTCATCTCAATATTACTTATTTATAATTATTATAAGTCAATTTCAGCATGCACCAACCACTGTATATATAGGTGTCGTCATGCGGATCATACGATACATCTAAATACCATTGAAAATGAAGTATTCTTATCCTCTTCCGCCCTACCTCAGTTAATTGTATATACTGATATCGACTGGAGTGGTGATTTAATGATTGAACACTTTACAACAAACTATTGCATCTTTCTTTAAGACTTTCTTATATTGTGGAGATGCAAAAAATAACAAAAGGTATCACTCTCATCTACTGAAGCAAAATATATAGCAATGCCTAATACAACTGCGAATTAACCTGGCTAAAAAGATTTCTTCAAGATCTTGGAGATTCACTTGAAGTTACTCCTATCATGTATTATGATAACAAAAGTGTTATGTATATAACCAACACTAATACATTTCATGAGCGTACCAAATACATCGAGATGGATTGTCACTACATTTGAGAAGAACACCTATAAGGACACTTTGCGCTACACTTTATGCAGTAAAAATATTAACTTACAGATATCTTCACCAAATCACTACCTGTCTCATGCTTTCAATTCCTAATTAGCAAACTTTTGGTGGTGATACTGTCAGTTTGAGGGGGTGTTAAATACATGTATTTATCTAGGTATTTTATTATATTTTTTATTATTAAAGTTTACATACATGTAATCAAGCACCAGGACCACCCGGGCCACTTGGTACCAGGGCAACCCAAGCCATCACGGTCACTAGGGAGCCCAACGGTTATTTTACTCCTCTCTTCAGTAGTCAGCAACTCAATGTTGTTGGTTGCCCACTATCTACTTTACTCCTCTCTCTCCTCTCCATTCTATAAATACTCATCTTATATTCAATAAATATAAACCTTCTTGGCCAATTTGTATAGATTCTTTTTAGTGTATTTGCTATTGTTAGTGCATTTGTTATTTTCTAGCCTTTTTTAAGGCTTTTCATAGTCATCCTTTTATGACTCACAATTGTTATATACGTGTATTGGATATCCGTTGTTCCATTTATCATCTTTATTACAATTGATGCATTAATGCTAAAAACACCATACTCTATATGACAAAACAACCATCATACTTTTTATAGCTAAGATACAAATATCTCGTATTTGTCAATGCATAATAAGGTCTACCAAACAAACAATTCTTCAAATCACAAGTCCCAAATTTAAATTTTAATCAAATAACTTAAATTACAATAATTCAAAACTACCTTCTATGGACATGTTGACATCACTCAATGGTATATCCATCTCCACATATCACTCAAGTTGGACCCGATCCTTAATATGACCTATAAAAATAAAAATAATAATAAAATAATAATAATAATAAGGGATGACTACAAATCTCATGTGTTCCATAGAAGATATGATCTTCCCACAACCACAAGCACATTAAAAACATGTATATTTGAAATCATACATGATACACACAAACACACACATATATAGGAAAACTGAGAGTTGGTAGACACCCTCCCATGTGTAGTACATGCAATCACTTGAATGCCACCCATCAATATCAACACAAACATCAATGTCATTTAACGCACATGAATGCATCAAATGTGATGCAAGATAAGTGCCTTGACCACCATCTTTAGATTGATTATACGAACAGTAATGATGATAAAGCAATGTCTAGGAGGCTATCTAGCATCTCTCTCTCTCGCTCACTATATATGTGTATATATACAAAAACTAACTCATAGTCCAAACCAAATATAAAAATTCATCATAAATATGTGACTCATAACCAAAGGATCATCAATGATGCATTGGGAATACATCCTCAAACACAATATATATGTGAGTATGATATATTTCAATAGATGCCAAAATAATTTCACTTCAAAGCACTTGCTACTCATGCTAGTTTAGTAGACTAACACACATGTCCTCACTAAACATATTTTATGACATGAACTGCCATTCATAGGCTATATCCCCCCTCTCCCAAAGCATATTACTTGTCTATACATCCAAAGTATGAATAAAAAGGTTCGGTTAAGTTGATTGGGTTATGCCAGTCGGGTTATGGGGTCACAAGCTTCATATTAATGTAGTCTACACATAAAATTGAACAAATAGCTCAAGAAATAATGCAAATATCAGAGATGTGGGATGCAAATGTAAGATCAGAATCAAGATATCATGCTAAATGGGAATGAAAATATGAACTCCATGGAGACAAAATCCTAAAAATTGACCTATCACGTAACTAATATGATATATTGCAATTAACCAACCAGTAACATGTATGTTGATGAGGATGATTAATATGACAAAGAAGTGAGTAAACCCACTATAACTAATATAGTGGGTGTTTAATATGATCAGAAAACTAATATGAACCGAAAACGCAAGATGTGATGCAACTAGTATGACATACTAATATATGCCAAAAGTTTGGTATAACTGATGAAATGCATGCAAGGTTGATGACTATGATAACTAATATGGAAACTGTGCAATAGGATTGAGGATGGGGATTGCTGGAATCACTATCCAATGTAATGGCTGCAATAAAAGGATAGTAGGTTATGACTAAAGTAATATTTTATGTGAAAAGTATATTAAACTAACAATCTAATAGCTAATAGGTTAATGATATTAACATATAACCTAATGAAAACTAATAAATGAATGCTTAACTACATGGAGAAACTAAAACTAAGTTAAGAATATGGAACCCACAACTCTTCCTCTTCAAGACTTGTACCTAGGCGATCCCTCCTCCTTTTGTTGATTGAACACTCACAATGCATGCCAGCAAGAAATAAAGAGGAGAGAGGGAGCTCTTGAACTTGAATTGTTGGGAATTTTGGAATAGATTAAGGTGGCATAAAGGCTCTATTTATAGCTTTTCACAACCCAAATTGATAAACTCTTATGGAACAAAATATTTACAAAGGATCAAAGAAATCAAATCAAAGAGATTTCCAACTGATTTTTTTGTCCTTATCTTTTCAGTTTTGAAGCAAAATGAGATCTTACAGACCCCAGTTCAATTTTCATATGATCCAGTGCTGAACTGACAATGGATGAGCCTAGGTTGGTTGGCTCCCACTTGGCTTGAACTGACTTCACATTTGTTTTGAACCATAGATGTTTCACGTTTTAGACTTGTAGCATATTTTATTTTATTTTATGTTTGGTTTAAGCAGGTCATAAAGCATTACCCAACCCCATATACACTAGGATGAGTCATTTCAATAGTCAAATGTCAGAAACATTGGGTCAGCTATCTTGAGTCATAGGTTAGGTTAGTTATAACATGAAATATGTATCTCAATAGGGCTGCACTCAAGCTTTGGACAACTCACTTTCGGTTGATTCTGGACAGTTTCTAATGCGACTCATGCTAACATCATAAGGTTGTAAAATCTCTAAGTTGGATTTGATCACTTCTTTTTGAAAGTATTTGTATCCATGTTAGCTAAACGCTTGGATAAATTGGATCCTTCAGATCTATTCCATAAATATTTGCCCCTTATTTACCTTCTATTTAAAATGGATTTGGATTTGTCACTGTATTAGACCGGCCTACAATAGGGTCATGAATCAAAGACTTCCTCCCTTTGCAAAATCATCTTGATTTGACGCCTCATGTGAGATAATTTTGTGAAAATCAATACTCAAAATATCATATCTAATGTGCCTTGAAAGTGGTCTTTTGAAAACTAGTTTGCAAAATCAAAACTAGATTTTCTTAGAAAAATTTAAGTGTTTACACCTTCAACTCATAAGGGACTCGACCTATGACGGTTCTCATAATCATTGAAAAAGAAGGTTGGAGTTCTCTATATTTTAGATTTCTTTCCAAACAAACTAAAATGAGTAAGTATGTTTGCGTAAGCTTTTGGAGGATTAGTAAAGATTTATCTTGATATCTCCTTCCAACACTCCACAAATCGTCTAGTTAGGCTTAGGTGGGGGATGATAGAGTGGCAAAGGGAAGGCTTGCATAAAGAGTTTGGCATCTTCTATGGGAAATCATTTGCTATGCATGGCTGAAGGGATAGTGGTATATCTTGAATGAGTCCAAATTGACGAGCAAAGCATGAACAATATTAGGGCTAATACACAGCAAATGGGAAGTTATGGTTAGCTTGGGCTCATGCAAGAGATCTCTGGACAACATGATACAAGGCAGTCATAAGTAGAATTGGGAAACTTGTATAGATTCATCCCAAAACCATCTTCTTCTGGAAACTTATGCCATTGAAAAGAGAAAAGCAATTATAATAGAATCCGATGAAAAGAGAATATTCGTGAAAGAATGTTATGAGAGAAGTTCATAGGTGGCATCTTGGCTAGAAAGTCACCAAGAATCCTCGGATGTCGTAAGATAGACATATCTAGAAGGCCATGAAACCGAACTTGGAAAAATAGATAAATTCATAGTTGAAGGGACCACAATGGACCTTGCACTAAGTCAATAGATTCTCGGCTCTAAGATTGAACAAAACCTCGTTCATGGATGAATACAACATTCTTAAGAAAAGAGAGACAAGAGAAATATCCCTATAAGACATGGTAGTGACATAACATGATTAATACTTAATAATTTCTAGGACCAAAAACCAAACAAAGTATTGGTAGAACTAATAGAGTAGAAAGGTAAATACTTGCCTCAATTACCTCTACTTCTATTAGCATGTAAGCCTAAATGAAGGTTGGGTGGTATGAGGTTCCTCTATTGAAAGCCAACTTTGGGACCATCGACTTCTTGATCACTATAGCGGCTATATGGAGAGCCATAATGGAAACTACATCCAAGATCATGAGAGCCATCATAACACCAAGAAAAATAATGTGGTTGAGGTTGAAGGACAAAAAGAAGAGGAATGAGCATATCAATTGAATGTCCTAGCCAAAATCTATAGATGATATATTCCTCACTTTTTCACTTGTTGACTTTATTGTTGGCACTGCATTGTAGCCATTGCTAATACAGAGGATGATATTTTGGTAAGTTTCTTATCGGATTAGGGTATTTGGTTTCTTGAAACAACTCTAAGAGGAGAGGTAAAGGGTTTAAGGGTCATTTGAATGATATCCACATAGTGGAGAAGGATTACAAGCGTGGGTTCAAATGAAGAGTCATTGCCCTTGCTAGTGGTATAAGGATTTTGAGAGGCCATTAAGGTTGGGAGATGAAGAGGGACATAACAAAGAAGAAGAGGCACTAGAAAAGGATAAAAAATATAAGAAAGGATTATTGATTAGCAAATGTTTGATAAGACACCTATGTGTGATATACTTATAATTGACGACAGAAGCATGTGTTTCAAAAATAGCAATCTCACGTGAAATTTTTAAGCCTCGCCAAATGTCAAATGCAGGACTCAACATAACAAGGAGGGCCCCAAATGCCGAACACGAGAATCAACAAATCGGAATCTAAGTTGCACAATGTGCATGGTCCCAATTCATCAAGGATAGTAGCGACAAACAAAGGTATCACGAGACCATATGGGAGCATCTGTAGGTAGGTCCACCAGCATGCTTAGGCGTTACAACCGATTATTAGATTATCGAGCCATTTTGGAGTATATGAGTTATACTCTCCTACAAGCCCATTATGTCTAAAATTGAAAACAAATGTACACAATATTGCCTGAGGAGAAGAGCAAGGACAATGGAGGCAACCAAACACTCTTGCAACCATTGTACACTAGAGAGCATGACCAAGGTGGAACATGCGTGACTCACCCCTTTGATGGGTATAAAAGAGAATGACTGAGATAGATGAAAGGATCCCCTTATCAACAATAATATTTGTTAATTAAATCTTATCACATGTTTCTAACTTTTTTACATAGGATTTGTAATATGTTTCTTTAGAGCCCATCTCCATACTATAGGGGGCAAACTTCTTAAATCATACATCGATGTGTTTGCATGGACCTATGAGGATATGCCCGGATTAGACCCTAGAGTGGTGGAACATCGTTTATCTTTAGAAGTCTGTGTCAAGCCCATCAAGCAAAAACTTAGTAGATCTAATTGTTGCTCTATAATATTTACCTTTTAACTTTAATTATATCTTCTTATCACATATAGTGGTGGAACATCGATCTACAATGTGCAACCCTCCTCCCTTTGGGGCTTGGAACTGCCCATGCAAATGATCCCTTATATGGGTGAAATTATAAATGAGGGGTGAAAAAAGGAAAAGAAAGCATTGAAATCATATTTCAAGCGTAGATCCTCTTTCCAGTTCGTGTAGAATTGTACTTCTGCAAATCCATTGACTTGAAATGCCTCTCTCATTTGGTTGTTTCGTGAAACGGGCTTCTGTTGATAACTAGAGATTCAAAACTTGCTAGGCATAACGGATCTGAGTCGAAGAATTGATTTAGCGTACGAGTGTTCGCTAAACAGGTTGCAACATAGAATGCATTTTTGGGAAGAGCGAATCACATAGATATAATCTTCATGACAGAGACCTCTTTGATGTGATTAGTGGGATTCATTTTCTTATAAGAAATCATTAAAAGGAGCTCAATAGTAACAGAAAAATGCAAGTAGTTGATGTCATAGGCTTTGGACAGTCTGAGCACACTGTCTAGTTAATTAGAAAAATGCATGGAGCACGCAGAAAGTTAGTTCATCTGGAAGGGCTCCTTTAGGTGGTCAATTCGATACCCGGGGTGTGCACGATTGAGTGCTTCGGCCAAAAGAATCAACCACCAAATCAAAAGGAAAGCTTCGTCGCTCACAAGGTTGACTACATGGATTACTTTTGTTCGTATTGTATTATCATTAAAAAAATACAGTTCTTTGTTTCCTTCAACACTTATGAGGTCCTCTTACTCTTTTGTAATGTTCAGCATCTAATTTCTCCATTATGTTCACTAGAGCTCCATCTAGATACATGATGAAATGTCTATGAACCACCATTAAGTGTCATTTCATCTGGTGTTACACCAAATTTTTCTTCTATAATCTCATTTAAGAATCTAATCTTTCCTTTTTGTTGCTATATGACTACCTTTTCATGGTCAATGACTGGAATATACTGCATGATAGACCATTTTCGATCCTACTAGCTGTTTCATAATATTACCTTCCAATTTGATGGATCTCTGTGAGGAGACTTAACGCACATCACATGTTCATCTATTGTTTTGGATCATTGTCCCCTGAGCATTTAAAATCAACTTTTCGGAAGTTGCAGTGTACAACATGAATAACAACGTTGCGGGGAATGTGTGTGCATGCAGGAATACTATTACAGCCATGAACGTGTGCATTCAGGCAAGGCAACAAAAAGTATATGAGCTCTTGTTTCTTGTTCCAGTCCGTCCATGAGCAAGCAGCACTTCCCTGTGGTGCAAGAACTGTAACATGCTTATCCAAACCCATATAACCCAAGGAGACGCATCCTCCAGTCACCTTGCTGCAGCTTCGGCTTTTACCTATCTGCCGCAGCCCGCACACACTTAGGATGGATCCCGCATCTATCAACTAAGGTCTCCACATGGTTTTCATACACTGCACGTTCACTTGGAAAGATGCCCGAGACAGATAGAGAGATGTGGAAGAACAAAAATTTACCTTGCTCACATTATCATTACAAATAGAAAAAAAGATACCAGTAATTCTCACAAAAAAGAAAAGGACAAAAATACCAATAATTCTCACTAGGAAAACAATTTCCTATTACCATCACCCGCCCAACCCGTTTCAATTAAAAACAACACATTGTGGAGAACATTGAGGTGCAAAAGATCTTAGAAGACCTGGGCTCAGTGCTACTGCCACAATTTACAGAGCCTGATCAGGCTGCATGCTTCCAATACATGAGGCAGTTCAGACTTTGGATCAGTTGGTTCGATGGACCGGGCACTTAAGAGCCTCAGTCAGAGCACCCTCATCGTTCTCTTCTTCAGAATGACTTTAATTTAGGAAGTTAGAGTCCCTCATCTAAACCCTATTTCTTAATTTGACAGTTCATTACAGAAGTCCAAGCTTCTCTCTATCAACTCCGCATGGTGAAAGAAAAAAAGACGAAAGCAAAAAGTAGTACTAGGATGAATTTGCTGCCACCTTCTTGCGAACAACCCTCTTCCTGCGCACCTTATTTGGGGTTGCTGTTTGTGCGGACTCCTCACTACTCTGCTTGACGCCAAGAATTCCAAGCCCAGACACTATGGCACTCTTTGAAATGAACCATTTTGGAGTAGGCTTGGTGTCGATGGTCTCTGTAGGTCGATCATAGGCCTTCAATAGGTTGTCCGATTGAGTAAGAGGATCGACCTCCACTCCGAGCCATGCAAGACGAGATGCTTCCCCAAGTTGGATATTCATCAGTCTGCGTTCATGGGGACAAACTTTTTGAACTGGTAGCCGAAAATCATCAAATGATTTGTTTGACAGGAAAGAATGGATAGTATTGGATCACCACAAAAAAATACAAGCATGAAGTCGCATAAAAGGACATAGTAACATTTCCCAGTAGACAATTTTTTGTTTGCCTTCATGTGGGATCCTATTTTAGATATGTTCAAACTAATGAGACCAGAATGACAGTTTTGATTTAGCACATGCTTTAGGAATAGTTATCATCTCATTCGGTTTAGTGTATTGTAAACCACAATAAATCTATATGCAAGATAAACTCCAGTTTACGTTGTGTGTATGAGTGTCTGCATGCACATAGCCTCCAACCCCAATACCCTAGTAAAGAAAGGTTCGAGCACTGGCAAGTACTAAACAAAGTTAAGAACATTGGCACGTAAGGATGTCAGCCACAACCTCGTGCTGGTCTCCTTTCAAATTACAGAAAGGAGCTCCATCTGAAAGCCAAGCCAAAGCGTGCCTTGAGCTTTCACGGATGGACTTCAAGTGCAAGAGGGGAATTAGAAGACCAAGCTCATTTTGATCCTGGCTCATGTGCAGCTTAACCTACATGACCAAAAAACTCTAGCATCGCCTGACATTCACTTGTTCAGGAAGATTTCTAAAGTGTAAATCGCTGAGGAAGAGTAAAACCCAAAGAATCTGAACTGGGTAAGGCGAATGGTAAACGAAACTCTATACATTACCATTATAAAGCCAAGGCTGCATTTTAGAGAACATTTGGATCAGTTCGTCTATTGATGTTGCATGTACTGTTGAGGCACCCTGGCATTAGCAACTAGTGTGTATGTGTGTGTGAGAGAGAGAGAGAGGAACAAGGAATCAATGCCACAGTAGGTGAGAAACATTCATTGAAGAATCATTCGAGCGGAAGAACCAACAATCACACAAACTTGGAATCTATTCAATACCAGTCTTAACGAAAAGTTTAGCATGACAGGGCATTTATTTGCCCCAGAAATCAGATGAGAGACAGGTGGCTCAAAATCACGATGGACACCAAAACTACAAGCATCTTAACTACTCAACATCAAGATATATAAGCTGAATATTACATGAATTACTGACCAACATTAAAAGGCATATAAGAAAGGAGTTAGCCAGAAAATATAAAGCACAAAACAGTCCATCCAAGGGGAACTAGCAATTATGCTTTACTGACTATAAAGTAGACACAATGACGAGTGTTACACCAAAAATGAAAGGCCAAAAGCCTCATCCATGGATTAAAAATAAATAAATTACCAATATTTCTTTTAATAATATTCACGTTATTCTATTGAAGAATACTTTGTACAAAGATATCATGAACAATTACATGCAATAAGGGTGAGTTAGAATTCTGCAAGCAGCACATAACTGTTTTTGCTGTACAGATATAAATATATGATTAACAGAGCAAAAACAAGTTACAGGCATGAAATAAGAAAAACAATTGCAAACATTTGATCTCACGAGTAGTTAAGGTTCAAAGTTGACACAATCATCTGACACATTAGAGAGACACGAAGGTCAACAGGCAGCTAAACACGTATTAGTAGAAGGTTTTACCTCACTGCAGTGCTGAAAAATATCACCACTCCAAGAACATCAAAGTGATCAAGCATCGCTCTGTCAACTCCATACAGAAATTGGTACCGCAGATTTGCATAGAGGCCTAAAAATGCTCCATACCCAAGAATATTGGTATTGATTGTAGGCAATGTTACTGATATCCTGTAATACAACTCAAAGGATTGTAAGTACGTAAAGAAAACTTCAATTTGGAGTGCACATTATCAACTAGAGGGAGGAAAATGAAGTACCTCCCCTCTTTCTTCGAGGCCAAAAATTTTGACAAACAACCTTGAACTGCTCCACCAGCCATTCCAACCATACATAACTGTGCAGCTTTATAAAATAAAGAATGAATTCTTTTCTGTAAATCAAATTCTCTAAGAGGATAACTCTTCTCAAAGATATTGTTTGGAAGCTTCTGTAAAGTATTCTGCAAATCAAACTGGAAGGTATTTCCATACGAGCGACATGGAGCAAGTGACCAGACCATGAAAGCATTACAGGCTGAGAGTGTCAAAATGTTAATAAGAGCAAGATCCCACTCTTTCTTTAGCCTGAAAGCAGATAAGCTTTATTAGTGATAGATGGTTGATAAGATGAGAGAAATAACAAATGATCACTTTAAAAGAATGAGAAAAGGATGAGGTGTTACACTTAAAGAATAAAATCAGTACCTTCCCTTGCGGTTCTGGAATTCCCACCAAGCAGTACAACCAATTGTCGCAACTTGTTCAAGAAGCATTTTATACAAGAATGAGGGATCTGCAAGCATTCTGCAGGAAAAAAAATGATCAAGAAACTAAGGATACTGCTCAAGTACTTAAGAAGCTGAATGATCCTTCGCAGAAAAACAACAGAATAGCCTTAAAAAATATGAAGCAAGAATATGACTCCACAAAGAACAAAGTATACAAAAGGTGTACCAAGAGTATGATAAGGAATTCAGGTGGCCTAAGGAAATCAAAGTAAATAAAAAGTAAAAGGATTGCACCTCAATGTGAGATTTAAATGTTATAATGGTTTTTGAAGAAAAAGGAAATAAAACTGATAAGATATAAACTAACTGACAGCATGACAGCTACCTGCCAATGAAAGCTCTCGATACTGATTGCGGAAGAGACCGTGAAATAAACCTTGCTGTAGTTGGTCTTGCTGTAATCGATAAAAACTTCACCATCTGAGCAGAGCTAACTAAACCCTGGAGGAGGATAAAGTAAACTAGTTATGATAAGCTGCTATCAGGTCCTACAGTGGCACAAGGAACAGAAGTGTACCATTTCATAAGCCTGACGAAGTCCAGCAGGTAAATGCATCATTGTCTTAGACCATTCTTGCAGAATTGCATCTACAAACTTCCGATCAAAAAGCTGAGAATGGCTCATGTTAGTCACACATGCTCAATATGCACAACATAAGTAAACAAAAAGGACTAACCAACAAACCTCTTGAAGTACAAGCCGCCTCCTAAACAATCCTCCTTCATCCCCTTCATCCCCTTCTTCAAAGTCACCAAAATAGTCATCATCATCACCACCATCATCACCACCATCACCACCACCATGATTATTCTGCTTGCCAATGTTACCACCACCGCTCCCATCTGCTAACTAAAATTTATCAAAACATCATTAGAGATCAGATCATTGAAGTAATGCATGCACTTTGGCAAGAACTAGTTGATAGAGGTTCTCAATTTATAGTGGGAAGACCAATTAATGTCCAAAGAAATGAACAAGGATAACACATCACAAAATACTAAAATTCACTGAGAACATACATCTCATCGTGGAAGGACTTCACTTACATACCAATTAGAATGGCCTACTCATGGAAAATCGGTCAAGGGAAACAAGTTTCCTCAAGAGGTATCAAAGTGACAAGTCAGTGAAAGTTAATCAACTTATCAAAAAATCACCTGGTCATTAATTATATTTCTACCTTCTCAAGAAGTAGCACCTCTGTTAAAGCTGAAATGGTGGAAGAGATTAAGTGCCTTTATGAGTAATAACATGACATAAACATAGGAGCACAGACATTCACATGAGAACACTCCATGAAATGAAGATCTATTATGTCATGAATTTCTCTAGCAGCTTCAAATAAGCATATTTCTGTGAACCCACACACACACACACACACACACACACACACACACATATATATATATATATATATATATATATATATATATATATATATATATATATATATATATATATATATATATATATATATATATATACAGCAGCAGCAGATCTAGAAGATAGTGTTAAGGGGGCGAAGTACGTATTTCATCGTGTTAGGGGGAGGCGAAGCATGTACCTCAAGCTTGGATTCAACTGTAAAATGTATCTTTTACATTGAAATCGTAAAATTTCAGGAGGGGGGGGGGGGGGGTGGCGGCTGCCCCCCAGCCTTCTACATAGATCCGCCACTATATATATATATATATATATATAACTCCGCCATGTAAGGGATCACCCTTGCATTGCCGGTCCCAAGCCCGGATAAAAGAGGAGGGTTATGTTAGGCTTTCGACAACCAACGTAAAGCTTCGTCAGATTTTTATAACATGGATTACAAAAATCATGAGCATTGCTTTGGGGCGTCCCCGTCTAGCGACTTGCTGCAGAGCTCGGATGCAGTAATAAGTAAGCAAGGGCCACTACATTTTCGCCCGAATGTAGTGAATCAATTGCAGAGAGGGTTCCCACATCATGGACGGGTGTGGGTAAAGAAGTTAGTCCCGCTACATTGCCGCCCGAATGTAGTGAATAATTTTCAGAGAGGGCCTCCGCATTTTGATTATGGACAGATGCGGGGGGTAAGGAAGCTAGTCCTAGATAATAAGATTCGTATTGGTTCTTGAAATATCGGAACATTATCCGGTAAGCTAATGGAGGTGGTAGATACTATGATTCAAAGAAAGATTCATATTCTATGTTTACAAGAGACAAAATGGGTTAGAGAAAAAGCAAAGGAGATAGAGGATACAGGTTTTAAATTATGATACTCAGGTAAAGAAAAGGCTTGAAACAGAGTTGGTATTATCATAAATAAAGATTTAAAGGATAGTGTAGTAGACATACAATGATATGGTTACCGAATCATGACGTTGAAATTAGTGTTAGGAGAAGAGGTTTTGAATATAGTTTGTGCTTACACACCCCAAGTAGGATTAGAAGATAGTATAAAGACAGCTTTTTGAGAAGAGTTAGATAAGGTGATTCAAAAGATTCCACAAAGGGAGATGATTTGTTTAGGAGGAGACTTAAATGAACATGTCGGTAAAGAGGCATTAGGATATCAAGAGATTCATGAAAACTTTGGTTTTGGGGATATAAATGAGGAAGGTAGGGAGATTTTAAATTTTGCTATAGCATTTGATCTCTTTATAGTCAATACATCTTCAAAAAACGAGATGAACATTTAATTACTTATAAGAGTGGCTTATCACAAACACAAATTGATTACTTTATTTGTAGAAAAAAAGATAGAGCATGTTGTAAAGATTGCAAGGTAATTCCTGGAGAAAGCTTAACCACCCAACATCGACTTTTAGTTATGGATTTACAAATAAAAAAATGGACAAAGAAGAAAAGAGTGCATCGAGCTATTTGGACTAAATGGTGGAACCTCAAAAGCGAGAAAGAAGATATATTTAAACATAAAGTCCTTCAAGGAGATGTTTGGAATTATGTTGGTACACCCTGTGATATGTGGAACAATATGGCTATACATATTAGGAAAGTGGCGAAAGATGTGTTAGGGGTATCTAAGGGAGGTGTACCGGCACAAAAAGAAGCTTGGTGGTGGAGTGAAGTAGTATAAAATAAACTTAAAGCAAAGAGGACATGTTACAAATTACATTATGCTAAGAAAACTAGTGAAACTTTAGAGGCTTATAAGAAAGCAAAGAAAAAAGCGAAAAAGGCCGTGAGTGAAGCAAAAGGTAAAATTTGGGAGGATTTATATAAAAAACTCAACTCAAAAGAGGGTGAAAGAGATATTTTTAGGATCGCTAGGGCTAGAGATAAGAAAACTAAATATCTTAATTATGTTAGATGCATCAAAGACGAGGATGAAAAAATTCCAGTGGCAAATAATGATATAAGAAATAGATGGAAAAAAATATTTTTATAATCTTTTTAATGAAAATAAAGATGTTAGTATTAGCTTAGGAGAGTTAGCCAAATCAGAAAAGTATATAAACCACAATTTCTATCGACGTATTCAAAAGAATGAAGTCAAAGAGGCTCTTAAACATATGAAGGGTGGTAAATTGGTAGGACCAGATAATATTCCTATAGAAGTTTGGAAAATACTAGGAGAAATAGGAATCACTTGGCTCACAAGACTATTTAATGAAATATGGAAAAACCAAAAGATGCCCGAGAAATGGAGAGCAAGTACACTTATACCCATATATAAGAACAAGGGAGACATTCAAAATTGTGTGAATTATCGAGGTATCAAGTTAATGAGTCATACTATGAAATTGTGGGAAAGAATTATAGAAAAGTAGGTTAAAACAAGTATCAAGTACAATAGAGAACCAATTTGGATTCATGCCAGGCAGATCTACTATTGAAGCGATTCATCTTTTGAGACGTCTTATGGAACATTTTAGAGAAAAAAGAAAGACCTTCACATGATATTTATTGATCTAGAAAAAGCTTATGATAGAGCACCGAGAGAGGTTCTTTGGAGAACTTTGGAAAAAAGAGGTATCCCATTGATATATATTAACCTTATAAGAGACATGTATGATAGTGCAAAAACATGTGTGAGGACTCATGAAGGAATGACAAACTTCTTTGAAGTTAATATTGGGTTACATAAGGATAAACTTTAAGTCCATACTTATTTATAATGGTGATGGATGAGTTAACAAAACATATTCAAGATGAAGTACCTTGTGTATGTTATTTGCAGATGACATTGTATTAGTGGAGGAGTCTAAGGAAAAAGTTAATAGAAAATTGGAACTATGGAGAGAAACATTAGAAAGCAAAGGCCTCCGACTTAGTAGAATAAAGACAAAATATATGGAATGTAAGTTTGATCATTTGGTTACCTCTGAGGACATAGAAATTAAAATTGGCACACATTGCATCCACTAAAAGGAAAGTTTTAAATACCTAGGGTCACTTTTTCAGAGTGATGGAAGAATTGATGGAGATGTTACGCATAGAATTAATGCTGGTTGGTTAAAATGGAGAGGAGCATCAAGTATTCTTTTTGATAAGAAAATACCATTAAAGTTAAAAGGTAAATATTATAGAGCAGCAATTAGGCCTGCCATGTTTTATGGTTCTGAGTGTTGGGCAGTTAATCATCAACATGAACAAAAGATGTTTGTGACAGAAATGAAGATGTTGAGATGGATGAGTGGTCATACAAGAAAAGACCGTATACATAATGAGGTTATTAGAAACAAATTAGGAGTGGCACCAATAGAGGATAAAATGAGAGAATATCGTTTAAGATGGTTTGGACATAT
This sequence comes from Brasenia schreberi, assembly GCA_036023115.1. Lineage (NCBI taxonomy): Eukaryota > Viridiplantae > Streptophyta > Magnoliopsida > Nymphaeales > Cabombaceae > Brasenia > Brasenia schreberi. The sequence goes on from JAYKKT010000065.1 coordinate 3,284,380, forward strand.
AGAAAGAAGATCAAAAGAAAAAACTGTAAGAAGGTTAGAAAAACTAAATTTGGAAAGTATTAAAAGAGGTAGAGGACGACCACAAAAGTGTTAAGAAACAATAAAGAATGATCTAGCTTATTGTGAGTTAACTGCCAACATGGCACACGATAGGGATATGTGGAAACAAAGAATCCATGTAGCCGACCCCGTCTAGTAAGGGAAAAGGCTTAGTTGTTGTTGTTGTATATATATATGAGCAGTTCAGCACACATGGTGCATGTACAAGCACGAAAGTTCCTTCACAAAAATTGTAAAATTAAAGGACAATTGTACTGCAAAGAACCTGCAACAAACAGTCAAACAGTCGATAGATAAAGAGAACCAGAACTTATATGGAATCAACAAAAGTGAAAAAGAAAAAAAAAGAACTTCAACATCCCAATAGATGAAGCTTTTTTATATGAATCTAAGGACTCATATTGCTTTGCAAGGTCAAGCTATTTGTGAAATTTGCACTGTTAAGACTTGGTACTTTGTAATTGATCCAAGTCTGTGAAATTCAGTCCACCACCTATATATAATTTCAGCAGCATCAACTGATGACGAAGACTTGAAGTCAGAACAAGAAACAAACAACAATGGTCACACAATTATTAATTTCACATAATTCACAATGACACTTTCCCATTCATACTTGATCAGGTTTGTACGTTATGCTCTATCTCCTACCACATGATTTGCATAATCCATTCGTGAGCACGCCACAATGGAAAGCAACATCTTGCAACATATTTAGACCAAAATCACCAGAAAAGGGATCTACTTATAGCTCTGTATTTTCTAAATTCTGTACCACCCAGAGCCAAGCCCTCTCTGGCACTAGGTAATATCTATTAATAAACTCTTAGTAACCATTTTCATCTATCTTGGTTCATACCTATCAAAATCCAAAAGATCAAGACCATTCCATGGTTTCTTCCAAAGGCACTGCACCTCCCTCAGTCACTTTTTTAGTCTACATCCTCCAACTTATCTACACTTACGCTACATTTGGTTGTCTTTTTTTAATAGATCACTCCATTTGGTTGTCTGCCAAATATTTGAAGCATTCATATTTTCTCATTTTGTCTTTTATTAGTGTTGGATTGACCTATTTCCGACCGTCTCATTCAATAATCAATCTTTCTTGTATGACCAAACTATTCAATGTCCTTTGTGCTACACTATGCAATTGATCTTCTTTCTTCCAAGTATTTGTTCTCCAATGTGACATGTTAAGGAAACATCCAAAACAACTAATCATTTTGTCCAACATACATTAAAGAATCAATTCTTTGTATAACACGTTCATGAAACATCTCAGCTTGTTGAACTGAACTCAAGTAATATTTAATTTGCAATTTCAGACAAAATTGTGTTTTAGATGGATGGCAATGCCAACCTACCCCATGGATACCCAATCTGCCAGACCCCACTCTGGGAAAGGCTGGGGAGGGGGAGGTATGTCATGTGGGATGGGGGAGAGCAAGGCAAGGCAGGATAGAATTTAGGCTAAATCCACCATAGTCTTGTGGTATCCATGTTAACAGCCCATTTTACCAATTTTTCATCCCATAAAGATTTCTTCAATATCATGCGATCACATGAACTACATATGTCATATAAAATCAATTTAATATGATATAGTTACATTGACATACCGAGGGAGGTTCTTTGGAGAACCTTGGAAAAAAGAGGTATCCCATTAACATACATTAACCTTATAAGAGACATGTACGATGGTGCAAAAACATGTGTGAGGACTCATGAAGGAATGACAGACTTCTTTGAAGTTAATATTGGGTTACATCACGGATCAACTTTAAGTCCATACTTATTTATAATGGTGATTGATGAGTTAACAAAACATATTCAAGATGAAGTGACTTGGTGTATGTTATTTACAGATGACATTGTGTTAGTGGAAGAGTCTAAGGAAAAAGTTAATAGAAAATTGGAAGTATGGAGAGAAGCATTAGAAAGCAAAGGCCTCCGACTTAGTAGAACAAAGACTGAATATATGGAATGTAAGTTTGATCATTTCGTTACTTCAGAGGACATAAAAATTAAAATTGGCACACATTGCATCCACTAAAAGGAAAGTTTTAAATACCTAGGGTCAAATTTTCAGAGTGATGGAAGAATTGATGGAGATGTTACGCATAGAGTTAATGCTGGTTGGTTAAAATGGAGAGGAGCATCATGTATTCTTTATAATAAGAAGATATCATTAAAGTTAAAAGGTAAATATTATAGAGCAGCAATTAGACCTGCCATGTTTTATGGTTCTGAGTGTTGGATAGTTAACCATCAACATGTACAAAAGATGGAAATGAAGATGTTGAGATGGATGAGTGGTCATACAAGAAAAGACCGTATACATAATGAGGTTATTAAAAACAAATTAGGAGTGGCACCAATAGAGGATAAAATGAGAAAATATCGTTTAAGATGGTTTGGACATATAGAAAGAAGATCAGAAGAAGAAGATATGAAAAACTAAATTTGAAAAGTATTAAAAGAGGTAGAGGACGACCACAAAAGTGTTGGAAAGAAACAATAGAGAATGATCTAGCTTATTGTGAGTTAACTGCTAACATGGCACATGATAGAGCTATGTGGAAACAAAGAATCCATGTAGCCGACCCCGTCTGGTATGGGAAAAGGCTTAGTTGTTGTTGTTGTTGTTGTATAGTTACATGGACCACTCATTACCAAACCTTGGCTAAAATGCTTAGCAAGTATGTTAATGTCCTAGTAGCACAACACTTTTCCCCCACCCCCTCCAAATTTCCTCTTATTTGTCAAATATTTTTGTCATCAGACTAAAAATATACTAACATCATCACATCTTCTGCATAATTTATTGTGGCCCACACCCCCTTTCCCCTCACTTCATAAATCTCTTCAATATGAAAAGGTGACAGCTTGACCTTTTTGGTCAAGGTCTATCAGTGAACAGTCCAGTCAATTATATTGAATTGTTTTAATATACTATATTAGTTCATGTTGCCATACGATATTGAAATAATTGTATGGAAGAAAAATATATTTCTCCAAAGGTTTCATCTAGAGATGGCAATTTGGACCCACTCTGGAGTTTCCCTTTAGGGTTTCTTTCGTTTGCTGAACAGGGGGATCCATCCAGGGCAGCCACAACTTTCATTCATGCAGTCTTCCATTAAGCTTTCATTCATGTGTTCTTCCGTTCTTCCAATTGATGTGTTCTTCTTTCGTTCTTCCAATTGATGTGTTCTTCTTTAATGGGGGGAGAAGATGCTATCTCATACTGAGATTAACAACTTCAAGTTCCAATTTCATTATGAAAAGGAAGCTGGATGAAGATGCAATAGAATCAGTGACTACCATTGAAATGTTCTCTTGTGTTCAAATTCAAACCTTCCTACCTCTGTAATCTGCATTGCAGGGCATCACCGTCTCCTCCGCTAATAATATGAGTGAAGATGATGGCTCTTGATTTTAATGCTTTCCTTTATTTCATCAGTGGGACTGCTTAAGTAGTAACAAGCTTCTTAGATGCATAAAAATGTGTGCTGTTATCTGGATTCCTTCTCTCTGACTGTCTTCACGCTATTGCTATCTTTTTTTTCTACAATTGCTGTTGTTACTTTTGTTGGCAAGGATTTGTGATCCTTAGATCATTATGTATGTAGCAAAGGAACACAGAGAATGAGATACCGTGTGGTGATGCAAACTTTTTCACATAATGTTAAAGCCATCTCTTTTGTTAGTTATTTATAATAATGTTTTTGAGACCATAGAGTTTTACGATTTAGTGATGCTATGAAACCATCTGCTAGCTAGCACTTTCTGTTCCTAGTTGGTGAACTTAAATTATTGGTGTTCAGTCAGGTTCTTGCTTTGGGGTGACTATGAAGACCTAACCGCAAGGTTTATGCAGGGCAGGGGTGGGTTAAATGGGGTGGTTGTGGTCTGGGTGTTGGGTTTGGGCTTGAAGACCCGCAGGTGGGGCAGGGCAGGGCAAACAAAAGAAATTTTTTGTGCAGAGCAGGGTTGGGTGGAGCCCCTACCTGCCCCATTGCCATCCCTAGTTTCAGCTGGTTGGATGCATTACTGAGTACACCACAATCCACCCCATTGCCATCTCTAGTTTCATCTTTTACCCTATGTTATCAATAGTGTTTTAGCGGACTGTAAAACGCTATAGCGGGTGACCCACCAAAACCGCTATAGTGCCGTTTACAGCGCTATAGCGGGCCGCTATATCGGCCCGCTATAGCACTATAAGCGGACGTTATAATTTTTCTTGAATCGGGTCAGGTCGATCAGGATCGACCCGATCCAAAAGATACAAATACACAAACGAAGCCCTTGTCCCTCTGCCTTCTCTCCCTCTCGGCTAACTCTCTCTCTCCCGCCTCTCCTTCTGTCGCCTCCACTCTCGCTCGTGTCCCATCGTCGTTCCCTCTTAGGTAAGTATTCCCCTCGGATATCTCTCTCTCCCGAATCAAGCCATCGTACCGCGCATCAAAGAGGCGAAGCCCGCCCTTCCGAGAAAATCCTACTTTTCCTCTCTTTCTCTTTCCCTCGCTTTCCCTCCTCGTGAGGTGAAGCATTTGCCGCTGCTTTCTTGCATCATCTTCCCCCAAATTCGTCGCTTCTAAACCCTTTTGTGCGCTCAGGTTTTGGTGCTAGGGTTAGGGTTGGGTCGTTCTGAGGCGTTTTGTTGCTTTGTTCGTGTGTTTGTTTGGGGGTATAGCAGATGCAGCCGGCTCTGGAGACGGTGTGGCAGCACGATATGTTCATGGATCAGGCCTCAACAGCGTATGCGAGCCTTGCAACACAGTCGATCCATACTGGAACGAAGCTTTACATTTCAAATTTGGAATACGGGGTTTCCAATGAAGATATTAAGGTTCTTTACATTGCTTTGCGAAGTGTACTTAGCTTTTCTAGTTTTCTAAGTGAATGTTGCATACAGCAATTTATGAGCTTTGTCCCATGTAGCCATATCAATGCAGATTAGTTTTCTAAGGTATTCTTTATGATAAGAAGATACCATTAAAATTAAAAGGTAAATATTATAGAGCAGTAATTAGGCCTGCCATGTTTTATGGTTCTGAGTGTTGGGCAGTTAATGATCAACATGTACAAAAGATTCTGTGACAGAAATGAAGATGTTGAGATGGATGAGTGGTCATACAAGAAAAGACCGTATACATAATGAGGTTATTAGAAACAAATTAGGAGTGGCGCAAATAGAGGATAAAATGAGAGAACATCGTTTAAGATGGTTTGGACATATAGAAAGAAGATCAAAAGAAGAACTAGTAAGAAGGTTAGAAAAACTAAATTTGGAAAGTATTAAAAGAGGTAGAGGACGACCACAAAAGTGTTGGAAAGAAACAATAAAGAATGATCTAGCTTATTGGGAGTTAACTGCTAACATGGCACACGATAGGGATCTGTGGAAACAAGGAATCCATGTAGTCGACCCCGTCTAGTATGGGAAAAGGCTTAGTTGTTGTTGTTTGTTTTGTTGTAGATTTATTTGTTGAATCATGTAGTCGAACCTAAAATCTAACTGTGATGGATGCCAGGTTTGATAGTGAACAACGCATTTAAACTTATGGCTTCCTTGGCTTTTAAAATTTCATTATATGGTTGCTTTGCTTGATCCAGGACCATAGAGCATGGTTCTTATTGATGCTTATACTAAATGTGTTGTTTTGATACACTTTGCTCCCTTTACCTACTGTGTTTTTGGTTGTTTTATAATCGTTGTTGGAAAAACATTTAGATCTGTGAAAGAATCTCACAGCAGAAACCTAGAACTTGTTGAGATGTATGAAAACCTGAACTCTATGCTAGTCATAGTCAACCGAAAATTCGCATGACCCTGCTTTTTAAGAGGCACTTTTGGTAGATATTCTAGAGAATGCACGCTGTTTAAATTCTAAGGGTTCTTATTTTCCGTTCATTTTGGTATTTTATTGTACGTGCATGCTTTCACTTGGTTTTGCTCAGTTCATTTTCACTTTTCATATTCGTTATAAGATACCATTCATTAAGACTATCAGTATCTCTGAATATGCTGTCTTTGCATGTGTCAGGAACTTTTCGCAAAGGTTGGCGATTTAAAATGCTTTGGTATCCACTATGATAGGAGTGGGAGGTCAAAGGAATGTATCTTTGCTTTTATGTTAGTTTCACTTTTTGGGTGGCAAGTATTTGATGAGCAAGATTCATGCTTTCAGGGCATGGCTGAAGTTGTGTTTTCATGAAGATCAGATGCTCTGCAGCTGTTAAGAGGTACAACAATGTGCAGCTTGATGGGAAGCCGATGAAGATAGAGATCATACGAACGAATGTGTCAGCAACTTCTTCGTTACCACAGGCTACAAATGGCTTATTGGGGAACCCCAATAGCTTTTCAAGGAGGTAATATTGGTCATGGAAGTTTTAGTAGTTTGAGTTTGTTTTCGTACTTCCACCTGATATTTTCATATGTTATCCAGCAAATTTAGGAACATCTGGGAATCTTGTGTGCCATTGATATGTCTGTCCAGGTGCTATTGCCTTAATCTCTCATTATTTGAATTGTTGAACATGTTGGTGATAGGAGTTTCTGATCTTCTTTTACCTTTCTTTTTCGCTTTAATGTCCAAACTTTTATGCACTTTGGTTGGAGATGAGGCATACTACAAATAATATGGGCTAAAAGGTATGTGGCATTCCTCCTTTACTACTTTTTCCTGTTCATTAGTGAGTGTTTTGGTCATTCATTTATTAAAGAACTGATTATGTTTCTTGATATTTCTTAGAAGTTAGAAAACCTATTATATATATATAATTTTTTAATCATAAATAAAAGTGTACCGCTAAATCCGCTATATCCCCGCTACAGCTATATCAGGGTCAACCGCTAGCAACCCGCTAACCGCTATTGATAACATAGCTTTTACCATATATATACTTTATGTCACCCATCATTATGGATGTACAAACTGTATACTCAATTTTGTTGTACTAAGTCAAAAGTCGAGAACTTACAATATTTGGTTGCATAATTCAACTTTTCCACTTAACTTTTCTTTAATCTTACCAGCAAAACAATATCATTAGTAACTTATACCAAAGTAAGTGAGCTTCAATGTGTCTAGTTGAAGCATTCATAATCAAAACAGAGAAATATCAGCCACCCCACGTTTGACCCTTGTAATCAAAGTAATTCAGTTACCCTTGTTCGAGTCCTTCCAGAAGCAGCTACTCTATTATAGAGTATCCTTTATAAGGTTGATATATGTAAAAAGAAAGTACTGGTGTGCTCGCCCGCCACTAAATCCATGCCTCACAATAGCATCATAGGCCTCCAAATATTAAAAAAAGTCCTAATGCAGGCCCTTCCTCTTGGCTATATGGTGTTGCAATCGAACCAGAAGTAGAGTACAACCTACACAGCAAGCTTGTTGGGCATGAAGCTGAAGTTGTTCCTAATTGCTCCAAAAGGCTTGTCCTTGTTTGCCCTCTACCTATTACTTTCCATCAAAACTGAATTGAATGGTGTGACTCATCAACTAAATTCCCTTTATAGTTTATAATTCTATACTTTAAAATATGTAACTTTTTTAGCATAGAATCAAAATCTTCACCAACCCACTCAATGGGGTCATGAGAAGCAATTGTTAGGTTCCTTTAGGCTTTTGGCAACAGCTTGAATTCAAAAGTGTGGTGCATTTGCCACAATTGTTGCTCACGCCAAATTTGATAACCATGCAACTAAAGGGCATCTACATCTTTGTGAAATTTCATCTTTGATTTGACACCTCCTGTTAAGCAGATATCAGCCTCAAAACCGTGGTAAGACTATTTTAACAGGTCAAATTAAAAAGCATCGACCTGTCACTACAGTGACCCTTGGTCTTATTCATCATCAGTGCCTCTTAGAATACCACTGGGCCAAAGCATACCCCAAAATAAGGTATATATTCTACAGGCAACTTGCAAACAGAAGACTCAACTAAGAACATGCTCAAGCCACAGTGTGATGTTACTGCTGTAGCTGTTTGATGATAGATACTGATTCTCACAGCATCACTATTGCAAGAGGAAACAGACTGCCATCCCATTCTGCTCCATGTTCACCAGTTTGATGCTTCAAAACCAATAACACAAGCATCATCGTAACTTCACCAAGATAAGTCACTTCCATTCCAGTCTCTGTTTGGCCGAGACTCCAAACCATTGAACCAATTCCTTCCTTTGAAGGTCTCATTTCAGCTCATTTCCTCATGAACAAAGTCTAAAATTCTTCTTCAAGCAAAGAAAATCTTGTTCTATAAACTTCGCAACCTGCGCCCAATGGAGATGAAGATAATGAACAAAACCACCCTCATAGTTCAAGTGTACAATCCAAGATACATCTAAAGCGAGAGAATGTCATCTAAGAAAACCGAGAGTAACAAGAGAGGCGGATATCTCACACTTACGAATTCCTTTCTCCAAGAGGATACGTGTTTTCACCAATTTTCTATGTCCAAGAATGCGCTTCAACCCATTTCCAGAGCATCACAACCTGAACACCAATTATCCAACTTCCACTAGACCGACATACATGACAAATTCACTTATCCTCGAGAACTCATCGAGATACAGAGCCACAAGACAGCGAAATTCACATCAGTTCCATGAAATAACAATTCAGATTCTATTGGGAGATTTAACAAGACATGTGGGGATACACGGAACGCTGAAGAATGGAAAACCAAGAAACGAAACGGAACTTACAAGAAGAAGCGGATTACCTGAGGGCTAACTTTTGACGTCTGTTTCGCCAAATCGAGCTTCCCCTTCTCGAGCGTCACGGTGCCGAAAGCGCCAAACTCGCGCTGCTTCATCACTGGCCCAACCACACCCGAAGAAGAAGAAGACGATGATGACGATGAAGCCGCGCCGTCCGTTCTGTCCGTCGATATCTTCCAGCAACGCTCAAGCGACTCCCTTGGATCCGCCTCGACGATGGCCCTAATCCGACGGGACACGGGAAAACCTAATCGCCTGGCCGGACGACGGACGCCCATCACCGGCAAAGCGGCCGACTCTCCCGCGCCCGACCGGTGAATCATCTGCGAGTTAAGAGGCATCAAGAGCGACGACGGAGACAACAAAGACTGAGCCATCTCGCCCCCCTTCACGGTGACCTCAGGCGCATGGAAGAAAGAGAGACGAAGAAAGCCACAAGAGGACGGCGAAATGTATCTAGAACTAGGGCTTTGACGGAGGATTATGATCGGAATTAGGGAAAGGGTTTTCTGGAACTCTCTCTTCCTTGGAGAGAGAAAGAGTGTGTGTGCGGGAATGGTGGTGGAAGTTAGCCTAGAAGCTGTCTGATCTTCCGTTTCTCTCTCTTCTGAAACTGTCCCACCTTATCCCCTTTCGGATTCTTGGATCGAGATCCACGTTTCGGATCCATGGATGACCCAGGACCCGTTACTGTAGGCACGGGCAAGTCAGCCGAACGAACCAAACAACCCTTGGCTTGTTTCTGGCTTTCTTCTTAGACGAACCAAACTAGCGAACTGCTAGCGAACCGCCTTGGGTTGGACGGTTCGTCGTCCTGTTACGAGTATCAACGAACCGAGTTGAGAGAGAACATATTTCCTTTTAAAATCTTCTTTTCAGAAAAAAAATAGATACGATAATTACCTTAGTATCATGGTTTAAATTAAAATTAAATTAGAATTATCAGTTACGAATGATCGAACCAACTACAAACTGCTTCGTCCATCTACCAACCCTACTTATCTTATAACAGGTATCTTATGCACGGGACGTGGTAACGAATCTTTTTCTTCTTCTTTTGTGTGTGTTTTTATAGAGATGAAAAAAACATTATGTAGAAAAAACATGTATAAACAACCCTTACCATTGTTTAAGGAAGGTCCTTTAGGTTGAATTTCATTTATGGTGTCAAGCTCATAGTATTAGAATTATAAGTTTAGACTTTATAAGTTTTGAAGAATCATGGTTTCGAGTTTGTTTCATGAATGATGGTGACATCTGAATTTTTGTATAAAACAAGGTATCAACACCAGAAAGAATGAGACACTTCTACTTTCATACGAAGCTACTAAGTTTATGAAAAACGTTATAACCCGTCAATCTCATCATATATCCTTGAGACATATAGAGAGAGAGAGAGAGAGAGATTTTTTTAAAAACACTGACTATACAATATAGTTATAGGGTTAAATATCAAAATATTTACCATGTAATGAAAATTTTACATATTGTAGCATTAATATTTGCATTTTTTTGTAATTTAAAAGCATAATTCTAAATAAATGTATTTTAAACATGTGCATAAACGGTATGTGGTCATGTCACGTGCGTGCGTGCGAGCTGATGCATGTGCCTGCACCGAACTTGTTTGGAGAGAGAGGTGGCTCCGCCATTAGATTGATGACGCTGTACGATTTGTGAGGCTGGACCGGTAGGTCACATATCGGAGAGATCGTCTGACCAAGCGGTGGACTCAACGCATTTATTAGCTTATGCCACCTGGCATCCTTGAAAGGTAGGCTTCATAAACATGTGACCGAGGTTGCGTACCAGATGAGCGGCTCGTAGTGGTGGCAGTGGCGTGTTTCTGTCTTTGTAAGGTGCCATCTCGGGTTCGTGTTTAACATGACCCGATTGATTGTCTTGTGTCATGTCTTGGTTTCACACACACACACACACACACACACATATATATATATATATATATATATATATATATATATATATATATATATATATATATATATATATATATATATATATATATATATTTGTGGGGAGGGGGGGCGAGAAAAAGAGACATGCAAAGTTTGACGTGGTGATCCATTTTAGCCCTCTTTAATGAATCGATCAAGGATTTGTTTTCATGAGCCAACGAAGCGTTGGAAACTTTGGTATGGTTATTTGTATTCATGACATCACATTATTACAAGGAACAAAATCATCCATGAGATCACATATGGCCTATGTTAGACAAGCCCTACCTATATACATACGTAGGGGCTTGTGGGTTATACAAAAAAAAAATTCATGCTTAATCTTATTACTGATTCCAATCATCCAATGATTAAGTTTGGTTGGGATCAGAAAAACAATAAGCAAAAGATATACGTGCATGTAGGTTAAATTTGATTCACATGTACTCTTTTGCTTTTTAATTCAAACCATCTATTTCAATAATTGGATAACTAAATTCATCGAGTAAGATTAAGCACAAGACCTTGTAGGCATAAGCGACAAACCTTTATATATATATATATATATATATAGAGAGAGAGAGAGAGAAGAAAGAAGTTAGTCTATGCGCACACTAAACCCTGCTCAAATTCGCTCAAATGCACTGGCCATCGATCATGCAAGATCTTGGCCATCTCTCTCTCTGTCTATCATGCGCACATGTTGAATCCTACTCATGCTCTGTCTCTCCATCTTCTCAAATGCAAAGGAGCATTTTCTTGGGTACATCCTCTCTTTCTCTCTCACACACACAGAGAAAATTTACTAAAAACTATGTGCCTTTGTGTGTAAAAGCTAGGGCATTTAGTTGTATTGTTTTTCTATGTCAGGACATTGAACTTTGTTATACCAAATCTGGTCTGGTAATCATAGATTGTTCATGTTATTAAGGTTGATTTGGTGGACATTCTAAGGATCTAGTGTAAATGTGTAGGCCTCATGCTTGTCATGATCGTGCATGAGTTCCTTTTTGTTTTGATTTCAGTCTTCAACTTTGTTTGTTATGTAGGCCAGGTAAGTTGAGTGTTAACCACATAATATGGATATAAGTTAGGCCTCTTCAAGTAGCATTGTCGCTTAAAGGTTAGATTGTAGTAGACTACCAATAGAGTTCAACGTACACAAGGATAAACAAGTAATGGAGTCGGATTCTAGTGATGCTACTGTGAGGTTCAATTCTCATAAGGAAAAAGAAAGCAGTGGAATTGGATTTTAATGATGGTTTTGTTAACCCCATAAGGATCCGATAAAGTGTATTCCGTTTGTACCCTTATAATTTATACCCTCCATGGAGATGGAGTTGAATCATTTGGTGAGGCATATAACTTTTATAATTTGTATGTTAGGATGGGGATTTTAGTATACATAAATACTCCTTAAGAAAATATAGAGGTGGACAAATTTATTGGGCAATATTTATATGCAGTAAGTAGGGATTCAAGGTTCAGAAAAGCAATGTGAAAAAGAAAAAGGTGGATAAGTGATGTGGTTGTATGGCAAGCATAATAATTGGTTTATACCGAAAGAAAAAAATGGGTTGTATATGAACTTGATGCGGTTCATAATTACTACTTGCATTCACTTTCAATGTTTATGCATAAATCAACAAGATGATTGACCTCTCTAAGTAAGTCAGATGATAGTAGATAATTTTTCTAGGGTTGGATTGAAGCCAAGTGATATGATTAACATTATGGTAGATGGGGGATGGCATCCAATATGTGCCTTTCACTAAGCATGATCTATATAATTATCTATAAAAAAACAAATAATATCTACTCGGGGATTGGTTGGTAGAGTGCTTTGGAATACTTTGAATAGAAAATCTAAAAGATGTAAACTTCTATTATACCATTCAAATGGATGAAGAGAAGAAGGTATGCAACTATTTTTGGGTGGATGGTATGGCTTAGGAGGACCATTATTATTTTGATGATACAATTTCATTCGACACAACATATAAAAAAGTAAGTATGACATGCCTTTTACAAGTGTCAATCGCCAAAACCAGTCAATTTCACTTAGATGTAAATTGCTTAGAGATGAGAAATTGTTCAAGAAATGGTTGAAAGCTATTGGTGGTTGAGCTCTTGATGTTATTTTTAATGATCAAGATTTAGTTATGAAAGTTTCTGAAACATCTCAATGGCTTTTATATACAATATCCTAATTTTCAAGAGAAATGGATGAAATAGTTCTACCACTGAAAATGCAAAGGAAAATTAGAGGAGCCATGGCATAGGATGACACAAACCTTTCCTAAGATGCTTGAGAACAAGTCAGTCACTAATATTTGGTAAAATCGTGAGTCTTGGGCTTCTCATTACTCTCCTGTGACATTTATAGTAGGAATAACTATAATCCAATTAAGTGAAAGCATGATCACCATGTTCTCTAATTGGTTTGATTTTGGAACTCGAGTGAGCCTGTTCGTGAAGAAATTTAAAGATGTGCTTAAAGTACATCGGCACCAAGAAAAGCTTTAAATATGGATGTGCCTTTGATAGTCATTGCTAGCAAGAAAGAAGAGACTCCTTAGGAAGGGTTGGCTGGCATGCACTAGCCGTTGGAGGTTGTGGCCCTCCAATGGCTATGGCCATGGGCCTTAGTGGCCCATGCCATACCAAACAACCACACAGGCCCTAATGACCCGTGTTATACTATTTATAATTAATACCCTCCTCAAACTTACGATGTGTATATTGAAAGTTTGGCTAACAAGAAGCGAAAGTAAGTAGCAGAGAGAGATTTGGTGAAGAAATTGGCTAGCTACATCTATGATGTTACACAAACTGATTCGTTTTTGTAAGCACTTTTCTCGAACAAAATGACAATCTATCTCAATATGTTTCATGCGTTCATGGAAGGTGTTGTTCGAGGTAATTTATATGGCACTTTTGTTATCACAGTACATAGTGGTAGGTTGTTGAGGAGTAATACCCATATCGTGCAAAAACTGATACATTTTTGTAAGCACTTTTCTCGAACAAAATGACAATCTATCTCAATATGTTTCGTGTGTTCATAGAAGGTGTTGTTCGAGACAATGTATATGACACTTTTATTATATGTTTCCTCTATCCATTTTCCTGATTTTTTTATTTTTCATCACACGTTTTGCTTTCGGGTTGTGGGCTTTCACTTGGTTTATACCCACTCGTTATAGTCCATTGGCCCGTTTAACTTACACATATTAGTATAAATACTCCCAAAAAAAATATAACATTATATGATTACACGAACCACTTTCGAATATTAAACTAACAAGAACAAGCATAACACCATCTTAGTTAAAGCCCAAAAATATGTTATTCTCCTTTTCATTATTTTATAATATCATATTTAGGAATGGCAATTCCTACCTATCTTGTCCCACCCTCACATGGAGTGGATTCTCAAAGAGGAAAATTCACCCCGTTGTGGTGTAGGACAAGGGAAGAAAGACCGTCAAGTGGGGCGGGGTTTGTAGGGTTTAAGGTAAACTCGCATAAACTCCTACCCGGATATATACATATATATAATAACTTCTAGTTTAATAATATAAAATATCATAAAAAAGACTTTATATTTTATATTGAATATATAGTATTATCTGATTTTTTCCTAAAATATACTTTTGTAGGTTGTAGTGGAGTAGGGCGCGGCGTGGCATGGTGTAGAAAGAGGCTTCTAGTGTAGGGCTGGTGCAGGTGGAGTGAAATGCCTCTCCACCCCACCCCATTGCCGTCCTAAGAATATTCCCCTTCACCTCTCCCCTTTTAACACATCTTCTATTTTCTCCGATACCGAACTACAGAAAGAAAAAAATCTTACCTTGTACAATATGCCATATTGGTCCTAGTGACCCTAAGCCTGGCCCCAACCCAACCCACCAACAAGCACAGTTGAGAACCCACCAACAAGAACAAGTACTGCATTATCTTAGTGAACACTTGGTACCCTAAAGAGGGTTTAATGGTGCAAGCCATGGTTATCTTCAAAATTTAACCATGGCTAACTTAAAATTTTATCAGGATTAGGCAAATAGCTCATGGATATATGATTGGTTTCGTATTACGGTTGAAAGTCTTAATACTAAATTTTCTATAATTTGGGTAGTGCTAATTATCGCAGTTGTGTGGCATCTATCTTTTTATTCCAAGAAGACATCTCGTTAGGTTGATACGTCCGGATAACCCTTATTTGCTTACTTGCTACTAAGCTTGTGTTCTATGCAGATGAACCAACGGGCAAATGAACAACCTCTATTTGACACTGTTCTGAATAGGTGTCCACCATTATGAACCTAGTTGAGAGAAACATTTCGTTAAATATCCAAATCAAAATGGGCCTTCTTTCACATAAAGTATTCCTTTATGAAAAAAAAACTAAAAGAAAGATTGCACCCATTTATCTTCAATACCCCTAAATGGTAAAGTATTAATATGGTTTAGGTAAAAGTTTTAAAACATGTCATTTAACGAACTTTCACTACCTGAATGTCGTTGAGGTGGGATAGTTTTACAATCTATTATCATCAACAATGGCGACTGATAACACTTGTAGTAATTCGCTGGTATGAGCTTGATGTGTTGATGTGATGTCAGGCCTATCAAGCTGAATAAAGTTTTTTAGTGATGAAAGTTAATTCTTAAAATTTTAATTGAGTATATTATGATTATCATTGGTATATGTTGAACCGGTTTCGGGTTCAAGCTGGTTTTTGGGTTGGGTATGAAATTGGCACCCTCATATTGGTGTGGTGCCTCAATGGTGTGAGGGATACAGTGTTTCTGGCCGACACGCTTAATTGAGTTGCTGTGTGGACAAAGACTTCGTGAAAAACGTTAGGACAGCTAAATTCTCGCCTTCATAGAGGCAGACGCTTTTACCTTTGTATCGTTGCTTTCTGTTTTTCTCCTCTATTTCACTGGCCGATTTCAGGTAAATCGTGTCAGGCGGTTTCAAAATCGCCATGTTCAAATCCTTCGAAACCAATAACCTTAACCGAACCAGACTCACCCCCTGGTTGGGGGGGTATACGCAGGTCCGATTCAACAATCAAACCGAATTAACCAAAAAAACAAATTATCTCTGCATTTAAAAACGAAAGTAAACCGAGTTATACAAGTAACCAAACCAAATTATTTCAGTTGGTTCGGCCTGATTATTTGGTTTGAGCTTGAAGATTTAATTCTTTTATATATACATATACATATATATATATATATATATATATATATATTAGATTTGATAGTTACACACATACGAAAACACATACATATATTAGTAGTGCTAATGCATAATGCCTTTTGATAATCTTTCATAGATTTATCCACTATTTAATCTTTCAGATCAATGATTCAGATGATAAAATACTTTTTACTTAATACACAAAAAATGTAAAATACAAAAGCATATTGGCATTTTTAATTCAAATCTCTCTATCGTTGATCTCAAAGATCAAGTACAAGATTATACCTCAAAAGATATTATGCATTTAGCACTATTTCTCTTCCTCCCTCTTTCTCACTCTCTCTATATAGATAGTAAAATAATCAATTTTCAATTCATTCATATAACCATATCACCACTTGCAATAGGCATCACCATATGGACTGTTAGAGTTAATAGCTGTGGGAGGAGGTCTTGTAACCAAGGAACTCAATTTAGTTGTTCAGTTTAATCAGTTTTGGGCAATTGGAAACCAAACCGAACAGATAAATCAAATTTTTATAAAATTATAAACCAAAAGTGAACTGATTTTCAATGATTCCATTTCGTTCTGGTTTTGGGTTTGAGTCTCAAATCACTTACAACTAAAAAAATTATTAAAAATATTGAACTGTCAGTTTGGTACCAAGTTAGATTCTTGTTCTACTTAAGGTAGAACAGAAACATAAACAGTTTTGGGCAATTAGAAACCGAACAGAACTGATAAATCAAATTTTTATAAAATTATAAACCAAAACCGAACTGATTTTCAATGATTCGATTTGGCTCTGGTTTTGTTTTTGAGTCTCAAATCACCTACAACTAAAAAAATCAACCATGGTTTGATCGTCAACAATGACATCATCTTGAGATCGGTTGGGGTAGTCTTGTACATGATTTTGGTCGCCACACTTGAAATAGCCCTTGCCTTGTCCACGATCGACAATACCTTGTTGTTTCCCTCTTCCTCGCGCAACCGCCCCTCTAATTGGGTGTTGTCATGCCGAAGCCCCTCAAGTTGGTGGTTGCATACCATTGGGCGCCTTTTCATGCCTTGTAGCAGCTCCTCGCAAAGCGCCGCATCCTCCACATTAAGGTTTGCTCTCTCGGTCTTGACCACTCTCTCTTCTCTTGTGGTTATTGCATTTGTTGCTAGTTTTGCTCCTTCATATGACATTCTCCTCTTAAACGCCCGTGGGGTTGTGTTCTTGAGCTTGATTTGAGCATATGGTTGGAGTTCATGCATGAATATAATAGTTTATATTTTGGGTGCATATCTTGTACTTCCAACAATAAAGTAGTAAATTTTCTTACATAATCTCTCAATGTACCCCCATATACTTTGCTCGAAGTAGAGTTTCTTGAGTTTACCATTCCGCATAAGATAACATGAATTGTCGACGAAGTTCTCTCTTTAATTACGTTCAACTTGATACAAATGATTGTCATTAATCATTCGTCATTCTTCGGAAATCAGCCTTAGAGACCACAATCTACTGTGTTCATGGTGGAAGAGGAAATGTGGGACCTTTCCTTGTGTGTTGTTGGGATACGTAGGTGACAATGAGCCACTAAGTATAGCATAGCTGCATGTGAATAACGGGTTGAGTAAGCCCACATTCCCACTGAACAAGGAAAGGCAAGATCAAGTTGTTTGCCCGATCACATGAAAATTGAAAGTCTTCCACTCTTTTAGGAAGGCTTATCATGGAGTGGAAATTTGAATTCCAAATTTGAATTAGAATTAGAATTAGAATTTGAGTTGTTAAGGCTTGCACTCTTCAATTTAAGGAACTTCCAAAAAGCATGGAACAAGATTTTGAAATATGATGAGTTGTTGGAGCCTAACCTCCTTAATTTGAGAAGCCTTTCCATAAAGTGTGGAATTGAATTTCAAATTTGAAAAGCCAATAACTTTTCCTAGCCTGAGGAGATTTGAAATTTGAGTTGAGAGGGAAGAAGCGTATGCATATAATCTTTCTCATCTCATAGAGGAGGTCATCCACAAAGAACATTTGTAAAAATATTGAACTGTCAATTTGGTACCAAGTTAGATTCTTATTCCACTTAAGGTAGAATAGAAACATAACAGGAGGTCCCTGATTTTGGGTCTAATTTAACAAGTTTTGGTTTCAGCAAGTTCCTATCTCGATTTAGTTCTAATTGGAATTGTAGAGTCATGTTCAAACCACCCATGTCTACTTCTGGTTATGGTTAAGCTCTAGGTGGCATTAACTACTTAGTGTAAGGGTGGCAAATAGGTCTTATAGATGTGAAAATTTTATTCCAAAGCTATGTAGAGACTTGGAATAACTTTCTCAATCTACTTCGTTTTTGCGTGAGCATACCAGCTATTTTCACTAAAACTAGCAAAGTTATAATTCCGACTTCATGTGGCGATTGTGGCCAGTAGGAACTTTTCGTCTTAGGCCTTCTTGAATTGATGCTCAATGATTAGCCTAGACGCTTTAAGGATTGTTTTGTGTTGGGTGTATGTTTCCAAAATTCATTTTGAAAGACAATTTTAATCAAAGTAATTCGTGCACTTGGTCTAATGAACAAAAACTTTTTAAGTTCTGGAAAATAGAAACTGGTTCTGTTTTCACAACTTGTTTCTGAATTTTTTTTAATAGCTTAGAGATCTCCAAAATTCATGAAAACTTCACAACACATATAACATAATGTGAAGATTCTAAGATATTTTTTATTTTATATTTTTGTGCTATATATTTGCAAAATTAAATCCAGAAAAAATCATTGCTCAGGTGTTTCAGAACATTCTGTTACAAAAACACAAAGGTCTAAAGAAACCTTTATATCTCGGTGCATAGAGCTCCGATTTCTATAATTTTAGTCTTGTTAGAAAGCTATGGATATCATCTTTCTAATGAAACTAATTTCAACAAGTTTGGCTCACTATAAAACAAAGTTGTGGGTATTTTACCCAACCTTTATTACAGGAAAATAAATTGTACAGAACTGACTCTGAATTTGGCTGATCTTTGTCTGTTTTATTCACGAGGCTACGCTACCCTAAAATTCTTAAAAAATTTATTACTAGTGGGATCGTGTATGTAGATTCAGTTTCTTTAATTTTAGATCATTCTGAATAGCGGTTTAGAAATGAAAAATGATACAACAGACATATATAGGATGCATAAAAACAGAGTTTTAGTTTTATAACATATATGCATGAATCCATCCGAATTTAAAAGCCATCCACAACTAAATTAAAGCAAATGACTGAAGAAAAATGAATGTAAAAGTATATTTAGCTTAATCATAGAGGGATTAGGAGATATAAGAGTATATAGAATATAAAGAGGTAGAGAAACATAAAAACAAATAAGTAGAATGCATAAGCATAAACGAAATGAAATGGAAAATACTTCTACTTTATTACAACATGGGGGATACTAGAGCTCCATCAATACAACTCATTTTCAAATTGAATATGAAGAAGGGAAGATTAAGACCAGTAAAAGAGACAGAAAATTTACTCACACGACCTCCAATGACACACGGCTCCAAAGAGGGGACGTTTCCTTCTATAGTTTCCTCTCTCACTCTCTTTTTTCTCTTTCTCTCACTCTCTCTTGTTGCAGCACCTCTTGTCTCTCTTGGACCCCTTCCTACACTTCTCTCAAGGCTTTGCAAATCCCTCCAATGCTGGAAATGAGCCCCCAAGACCTCTATTTATAGGCCAAGGGAGGGTTGCTAGAGGCTTCCATGAATTGGATCTTCTTGGCCCAATGCTTATTCCAATGTTGGGGCTGATCCACAAGGCATCACGTGGCCTTTTGTGGTCGCCTTTGGTGAGTCCATCCAACTCCTATGTGGGTTGGGTCATGGTGGAACCAAGGTGAGTTCGGCCCACTTTGACTTGGCCCTTTGATTCGATCCAATCTGATGTAGGTTCGGCCAAACTTGGCCAAGGTGTGTCCGGCTATGTGTGTTGTTGAGCCAAGTGATTCCAATTGGCCAAGGTGCAGTCCGGCTCGACTTGATGCAACCTAAAGCAATCCTTGGAGACATTCCTCTTGATCCAAGGTTAGCCCCTTCACGTGCATGAGTTGGGTGCAGTCCCCCCCCCTCCCCATGAGCCGCCTCGGACTTGAGTGGGTGAGCTCAACCCACCCTAGTGTCTCTTGCTTGCCAATGGTATCTTGGCTTTAGTCTTGACATGGGGTATGGTCTAGCCCATGGTAGTTTAGCCTTCCTTAGCCCACTTGGGACTTGATCTTTGTCTCTGTCCTTGTTTGATGAATGAGATTGGTCCTGAGCTTGATTCAATTGTCGCCTTGATCCTCGCTCTCATCTTGATTTGTTTTTATCCTTGATTTGATATAGGTTTTATCACTTTTTATTTATGGTTTCAAATATTTCCTTTTTTATTATTTAAAACCATTTCATTTAAGATATATTTGAAAACATCGAGTTTTAACGAAATCTTCAAATATTCTTTTCTTTAAAAATAACTGAGTTTCATTCTCAGTGTTTGTTTGCATGAGCGACTTACTTTCGCTCCGTGAGTTAGTCATTACCGTTTCAACCACTTTAACCCTTTGTTAGGTGTAGGGTATTAGACCACTTTAACCCTTTCGATGGGTGTGGAGTCTCGAACCTCTTTAACCCTTAGGTGTCGAATCTCAAACCGCTTTAACCCTTTAATGGGTGTAGGGTTTCAAAGTAGTATTATCCTCAATCGGGTGAGTTTTTTATGCCTGATTTGAATTTGATTTGGTTTTGATTTGAAAAGGTTTTTGTAATTTGATATTCTGCAAACATTTTATGGGTTTGGTTCTAATGTCTCATTTCTATTTGTTTCTTTGAAGAAAATTGTTTGAAACCATAATTTATTTAGATTTAATCATTTGAAAAGGAAGAATGCTACCAATTTAGGCTTGAGGGCAAAGCAATAATTTTTATGGTTCTTTGTCAAAATTGAATTTTTTTAGAGGGATACCATTTACCCTTATTTTGAGGCTGCCACGAAATTTTGGTGCGAAAATGAGTTCGTTTAAGGTATCTTTATTCAAAAAACCTTAAAAGAACCAAACCGTTATTTTTTTCTTAAAAAGATAAAATTTCTAAAATAATCAAATTATTTTGAGAAAAATTTTGGGTGTATACAGGTCCAATAAATGGACTGACTTGACTCAACTCGATCCAAGTTGATCACTGTTAGGTCATGACCTTAGCAAAGTTCAACATGAACTGAATGTGTTGATCTTGCACTCATTGGCTCAAGAAGCTAGAGAAAAAAAGAGTTGTTCATGCAATATTTGCATAGTCAAAACCTTCACGGTCTTGTTTGGTTCCCGAGTAGATACATAACATGCTCTGCAACACATGAGCTAATTAAGATGAATGCAAGATGAGCTTAAAGGTGAGTTCAAAATGACCACAACTAAGTTCGAAGCGGCTAGTTATGAACAAACGACTCGTAGGCTGTTCAAACATTATTTGTTAGTGGTAAATACGAAAATACAAACTAATCTCATATAGGGAACAAATTTAACATGAGCACCCCATGTTCAGTTCGGTGTGATGAACAAACTAAGTTGCTCATGGTTTGGCTCGCTTCTGCTTCTCAAAAGGTTGCAAGTGATCGGCTAGTATTTGAAGTTGAGTTGAACGTGAGCATACTCATTAATTTTTGACATAGTATTTGGCTCAGTTTAGTTTATAAAATGTCACTTAAACTCATTTTGATAGGTTTTATGCAGATACGTTAGAGAACCACATTAATCGAATCAATTGTAAATGATTTAGGTGTAAGTTATTGGTGGCCACTTTTTATGTGTGTCAGAAATGAAGGTGTTGAGATGGATGAGTGGTCATACAAGAAAAGACCGTATACATAATGAGGTTATTAGAAACAAATTAGGAGTGACACCAATAGAGGATAAAATGAGAGAATATCATTTAAGATAGTTTGAACATTTAGAAAGAAGATCAAAAGAAGAACTTGTAAGAAGGTATGAAAAACTAAATTTGGAAAGTATTAAAAGAGGTAGAGGACGACCACAAAAGTGTTGGAAAGAAACAATAAAGAATGATCTAGATTATTGTGAGTTAACTGCTAACATGGCACACGATAGGGATATGTGGAAATAAAGAATCCATGTAGCCGACCCCGTCTAGTATGGGAAAAGGCTTAGTTATTGTTGTTGTTGTTGTAACCTCTTCCATAAAATTTGGGGTTTCATGAAATGTTTTTCGCAAAGATAAACATTCAAAACAAAACAGTTTTTATTTTATTCAAAAATATAAAAATCTTACCATGGAGAATGGCTTTAACGAAAAGCCTAGAGAGTAAAACAGAGAGAAATAAAGCCTATAAATACTAAGTTTGTTTATGTGATGTGATATACACAAAAACAAAAGCTCTCTTGGTAAAAACCCTCTAAGGATAGTTGTGTTCCATCTTCTCCTTTTCTTCTTATTTCTTGGTTTGGTTCTTTGTTTTCCCACTATATTATATTGAGAAAGGTAAATCGAACTCTTCAATGGTATCAAAGCATACAAAGTTGTCAGTGCTTTCTTTAGCTTTAAGGTATGCTTCTTAAAACATAATAAAGAGGAAGGGGTTACTCTTTTAAAGAGATAAATATTGAATCAAGAAAAAAATAGAAACCAAGAGGCTTTTGTTGAGTTCCTTAAAATAGAAATGATTGAGATTCTTTCTATTCAGTAAAACAAATAAATAAAACAAAAAGAGGGAATCGATCAAACACTTATATGCTCAAATCGGCTTTTGAGATTGTTCCAAGTTCTCCGATCCAGTTTTGTCTTCCTTCACCTATTCCTATTTGATCTTGCCTACAAAAAATAGAATATGAAGTAAAAAATAACAAAAACAGATACAGATTTGTTCTCTGTTTTCGTTATTCTAAAGATTGTTCAAATAAGAGAAAAAGAGGGAGAAGTATCAAAGTTGATTAGAAAAATAGAAAGGTTTTCTCTTTGTAAGAATAATTCTTAAATAAAAAAGGAGAACAGAGGAAGGACGAAGCTTAGCAATAGAGAACTTTCTCGTCTCCTCTGTTCTCTCCTTCAAAACCAAAAAGAAGCCATTGTTGAATGGCACCCATAATGTGAGCTCATCAGTCGATAGCCCAAATGATGGTCAACCACTAGTGGGGTCAAGTCAAACGAGGCGGAAACCAACCTTACACCTCCCTTCTCCTCTCTTCCTCTCTCTCTCCCACAGTTTGTATGGACTCGCAAATGCGAGAAACCAAATCACATATGGTTTTAACAAAAACCAAACGTGGTTTTAGCTAAAATTGAGGCACCAACCCATAGTTTTCAGAAAAACTTGGGCAAAAACCTCTCCTACCATGATTTTCTCCAAAACCACCTCAAGCAATGGGCCAAAAGAATCATTTTGCCCCTAGTAGATGTTGAAATCACCATTTTCTATTGAGCTAAAATCATTTTGCCCCCATTTTCTATTGAGCTAAATTATGGGTTAGTTCAGATATTTTTGTGTTAAATTAGTGGAAAACCTTGTATATTGTATTTTACAATTTTGCCCTTTGGCATTTAGTTTAAATTACAAGTGTACTTGGTTTGTGAATTTGCAATTTTGTCCATATATATCCTAGGAATTATAGGATCTGGTTTACAATGTTATTTACTATTTTGTCTTTGTTTCTTTGTTAAATTCACAAAATTGCCACTTGACAAAAATACATTTATGTCCTTAAACATTTTTATAGAATTATAGAAATGTCGTAGAGCATATTTACAATTTTGCCCTAAACTATTTATTCAATTTATAAAATAACCAAAAATTTGAATTTATTATTTTGTCCATAAGACTTCGTTAAAATTATTAAAACAGACAAACAATTAAATTTATAAATCTACCCATTTGTTCTACAGAAAAATTACAAAAGCAGATAGGAGAATATTACTATAACATCCTAAACTTGTTCTGAAATTCTTTCAAACGGGATTGTTGTAACAAGAGCAACAATGGTGGCAATACTCAACGTCATGAGCTAAATGATTAGCATGACATAATCTTCATAATTTATGAGTGTATGTACTTGGGCCACCATCTAACTAGTTGATGGATTGATTTTGGAGCAACATGACACATTTCAAAGAGTAAAGAACGAGCTATGGACCTAAAGGATACAAGCCTAAGGAATATCGAGTCTATTTGAAAAATAAATTCTTTTGTTGATGTTCTAGGGGTTGGGTGTATTAGGATTATTGTGGAAGGCATGGTAGTTGTTTTTATTGATATATTAAGGGTTATATTAGGCACAATCTTGTATTTGTGGCTACCTTAGTCAAGAAAGGGTTTGAAGTCAAATTTGTCTTTAGAAAAGTCATTGTAGGGAAACATAGTAGGATAGTTTTTTAGCTTTTTGACTATGAGCATGGTTTGTTTAAATTAAATATTATTGATAATTAAGTATCGTATTCTTCTTATATTGATTGTGTCTTTATGATTGATCTAAATGTATAACATAACTGACCAGGACATATAAGTTTGAATAAATTGAGGAAATTAGCCAACTTTGATTTATTACATAAGTTTCAGGAAAATACTTTTATTAAGTGTTAAACTTGCATAAAAAGAAAATGACTAAAAAAATATTTTCTTAAAAAATAATTAAGACAACAACCTTATTAGAAATCATTCATACAGATATATGTGAATCCCTAAGGGTAAGATTTCATCATGAAAATGTTTATTTATAACCTTCATAAATAATTATTTGAGATATGTATATTTATATCTCTTAACATGTAAATCTAAAGTACTTTAAATATTTAAAAAATATGAACAAGAAGTTGAAAAAGAATTAGGGTAGAAAAATATTAATGTCTGACCAAGACGATGAATATATCTCTATAGAATTCTTACAATACTGTAAAGACTTTGATATTTTAAAATAAAATACCATGTCTAAAACACCTCAACAAAATGGAGTAGCTTAAAGATATAATATGACCTTATTGAATATGACTAGATATATGTTAATATATGTTTTTCTTCACCATATGAGATATATGAAAGGTTGTATTCTCTATATTGTATGAGATGTGGTTTGGTAGAAAACTAGGCATAAGTCATTTCAATTGGTGGAGACCTATTGATAATGTAAAAAAATTTGATAATTTTATAATAATCTAGACAATAGGTCTTTGAAATGTGTTTTTATTTTATACCTAAATGTTCCAAGTGATATAGATTTTATCATAAGGATCATGGTTTAACAAAAAGTTGGGATGTTGAATTCTTAAAAAATATTGAGAATGACATTCTTGAAGAAGATGATGAGAGCATTGATGATTTAGTGGATTTGGATTCACTATCACTTAAACACATGAATTATGATCTAAGTAACCTTGAATAAATTGAAACTTTAAGTGGACATAAAAGATTTAGGGTCACACCGTCTTACTTAAATGATTATCAAACTTATCTTCTATAGAAAGTGTGTAATTCAGTGGATTTAGATGAGTTGACTGATAACCTAACTTATTACCAAACTATTAACTCATATGAACCAACAGACTTAGAAAAATAATGGATGAGAAAATTGAATCCATAGATAAAAACTAAGAATAAGAATTAACAAATTTGCTAAGGCAGGAAAGTCATAAGCTTTAAATGGGTTCTTAAAAGGAAATATAAAGTTGTTGGTACATTCGGCAAATATAATGTGAGGTTAGATGAAAATAGATTTTCACAAAAGAACGGGATAGATTATGTAAAAACATGTTTTCATGTTGCAAAATTTGTACTTATTAGGATTATTCTAGCAATTTCTGTATTTTATGATTTGAATTAGATCAACTAAATGTAAAAAATACTTTTATAAATGGCGATTTAGATGACTATGGACAACAACTAGAAGGGTATGTTGTTGAAGGCTAAAAAGATAAAGTTTGTTGAAGAAATCCCATATGACCTAAAACAATCACCTCATCAATGGTACTTAACTTTTCAAAATATCATTTTAAAACTTAGGTTTGTGGCTAATGACCTTGTGTTACATTTCAATCAAATGCATCATATTTCATTAGTTACCCAACCCTACTTAGTGTGGGAGAAGGCTAAGTTTTGATTTTGGTTGTTGGTCTTGTTGGTCTCATCGTGACCTCGCGTTGGGCTAAGAGTGGGGCTTTTCTAATCATCAATAACAGTGGCTCTCTGATTACACAATGAACTCTGTCTTCCGTTTTTAAGTGTGTATGACAATTGAATGTACCGCATGAACTCTGGGTCCTGGCTGAGGTCCAGGTCAACACATTGCAACTTGACAAAATTATCAGGTCAGCTCCGAGTAGACTCAATTCCAACCCTATATATATATATATATATATATCAGCATACTTTTGCTTTTTACCTAACGTGAATCATTGAGGTTTGGTTGGATTTATTAGCAAGTATGTTAGTATGTACCGTGTTATCTCTTTATATATATAGTGATATATGCTCAAATCTACTCAAACATTTTTATTGTCCAATCAACGTGATCGATGGTAAAGATTTAAATTTAAAAACGAAATATATGGTTATACTTTTAATACTTCACATTGAATGTGCAATTGTATATTTCACTTTGTAAATTCAAATATCTATCGTTGATTGTGTCTTCATTGAGTGAATTTAATTGTGGATGAGTTTGAGTATGGACCACTCTCTCCCTCTCTCTCTATATATAGTGGTTCGTGCTCAATCATGAACGATACTTAAATCTCCTCAAATATCTCTTTTTTTATCTATGGAATTAATAGTGCAAAAAGTAACTTTATACCGTTACTTTTTCTACTTACATTTAATGAACAAGGATACAATCACTTTTTTAGATTCACATATTTATAGTTGATCGAACGGTAAAGATGTCAAAGTAGATTTAAGCACAGAATGAATTCAACATATACTACACTTATATATATATATATATATATATATATATATATATATATATATATAGAGAGAGAGAGAGAGAGAGAGAGAGAGAGAGAGAGAGAGAGAGAGAGAGAGAGAGAGAGAGTATTCCCTCCAATTACACAACCATTTATGGTTGGAAATACCTTTCTTTCCCGGTTTATATACTCCCCAACATGTAATGTGATGTCTCAGGCACGATCCGGAATTGGCTCAAGTAACACTCTTTTATGATTGCCAGGTGGTGGACCGCCCTAATAGGGGTGAAACAGAGTTCCAGTTTCCGTTTGGTTTATTACACTGGATCCAATCCACAGTGACTCAATTCCAAGTTTGGATATCGTAGTACCGGGTGTATCTATTTAAATTGATATTAATTAACGTTGTTTAACAAACGTGGGTTCAGTTTTGATTCGGTTAAGTTGACAAATCCAACTCCTGGTTCTCAGATCCGGTCAGTGCAAAACGACTCAGGCTTTTCTTGGTTTGGGTATGGCTCTACAAAATCGTTTCGTTCAGGTTTAAATGGGTTTAGGTCCGAATACCTTACACCCAGAACCTAACCCTTTATAAAACGGGTTTACATTTTAAACCCGACTCGTTTTGATCCCTGCTCACTGGTAAAAGGGTTCTCGGTGCCGTCTGAGTTGAGGGGCGGAAGGCGGGAATTAGCAATTTCGGCTCTTGCCTGTTGTGGGAGATCGTCGTCCTAGAATTCCCATGAGACGATAGAAGCAGAGTATCTAGACGCATCTATCGAAGAAAGCCTTCGAAGGAGATAAGGAATCAATGAACCGAAGACAAGAAATCTGCAGGCATTTCCTACGTGGAAGGTTTCCCACTGTTATCCTTCATCTCTCTTTTCTTCTATGTTACCGTTTTAGTGGGCGCTCTGTGTGATTTTAAGCGAATATTCGTGTTATTCGTGTTTCGATAGATGGGTATCTTGTTTTTGGACTCTTTGGTTAGAAGCCCGTGGTAGATTGCTCTCCTCTCTCTCTCTCTCTCATATATATATATATATATATTCTCTTTGCACATGAATAAACTGTATTCAGAATTCGAAATCTTCACTTAGTCTATGAATTTGGGAATTCTTGGTTGGGATTTTCAAAGAATGCTATCTAAAATGCTGCATATTAAGTACTAAATGTTGTGTCTAACAATTTATAATATTTATGGCGTGGGTTATTGGGTTAACTCTTTCAGTTTTGGGGGAAAGGTGGGGAAACAGAAGGGAAGATCGCCAATTGACAGATATGCGGGATTTATATCCTGTTCACTAATGTGATAGAAATATGGCCGTGATAACCATGTTTTGAACTTCCTCTGGTGCTAAAATTGACATGGTATGTGCTTCTCATCAGTGGCACCTACGTAGCTCTTCTTGTTAATATTGCAAGAACTTTCACGAAGATTCATGAAACTCGGAGGATTATAAAAAGGTAAAGGGAATAAGTAAAAGAGGTGGTTATTGAAGTAAAAGCCAAAATTTGGGAGAATTTGCATAAAAAAGCTTGATTTAAAAAGAGGATAAAAAGATATCTTTAAGATAAAGAAGGCAAGAGAATGATAAACAAAGAACCTTACCCAAGTTAGATGTATCTATCAAATGACACTAAGAGAAGGTACTCATTACAAGTGAAGACATTTGGATGAGATGGAAGAAATATTTTTATAGGCCAGAGTACCAATGTTCAAATTAGTTTTGGAGAGCTGATCAACCCAAGTGTATACAGAAACCATATACACATTCAACGGATTGAAGTGAAAGATGCTATCAAACTAACGAAACAAAGAAAGTCTGTATGGCCTAGTGATATCCTTGTTTAGGCATAAAAAATGTTAGAATAGGTAGAGCCCACTTTATTTACAAAATTATTTAATATCACATGGAACACCAAAAATATGCCAAAAGAATGGATAAATAGTGTAGTGCAATGGTACTTATGTACAAGAGAAAGGGAGTTTTTCATAATTGTGCTAATTTTAAGGGTATAAAGAACTTAGTATGCATGAACACGACTCTTGGTCTTTATAAAAAAGATTTGTTTTGTGGATTTATCATACTTTTGAAATCTTGATAGTTGACTTTGGTCATCGTGTATTTCACAAACATTCTGGACTTTATAGTTCTCCATATATGTAGGAGTTGCTGCGTCCAACATTTACGTGCATCTGTGACATGGGATTGTTTTTGACTACCGAATTCATTAATGCAAGATGCTGTCTATTGGTTGACTGAACTTCACAAAAATGTGACACAGACAGATACGTTCTTGAGTACCATTCCATGGATCAGTTAATATTGGGATCTAGTAACTACTGGATTGCTGCCTACCCTTCTATCATGGGGTGTTCTGCAAACCTTGCAGTCACAATTTTTTCCCGATAAATACAAAATGTTACAATGGCCATTTTAGATCATATGAAGATAGAGTTGAATGACTGTCTTTTTGTGGCCATTTTGGGCCTAGTGAGGTATTTTGGGAAAGCATCATTCTATCTCTACTTGCAAAAATCTCATGCACACGATTGTTGACCTTATGAAGTTAATGATGTCAGTATCTGCTTGTGCTACCAATTATTATAGTTGGTAACCATCAAGTTTCACCCTCTAAATAACATGCTTTTTGGTCAAAGAATATTGCCCGAATTTTTATGCATGACCAGCAACAATTAAGAAAATCATTAGTCAACCAACATAAGGAATCTATTCGCATAATTTGTGTTTATACCTACTAAAGGATTCATGCTTAGTACATCAATCTGTAGAGTCTCCAAATTGTTTTCTATATATAAGGGTGCCACTTTGAGGGCTTGTACTTCATGCTGCTGCTGTCAATTTGCTCATCAGTTTATATTCACTATATATACTTTTTTTGAAGTAACCACCTTATCTTGTATTTTTCCACAATTGTTTGAATTTCAAGCTTTAGGATATATTTTTAAGTGGATGTCATGCTTTTTCTAGCACTTAGCGTACAAGATTATTTAATGGAACATAGAGAAATAAAAAGATGCTTGAGGAATGGATGAAGAGTATACTTATATAAATAAATAAATATATAAGGGTGACATAAAATTTTAAATTATCGGAGTATTAAGTTGATGAGTTATATAATGAAATTATGGGAAAGAATTATGGAACAAAGGGTCAGATATGTATCAAAGACTATAGAGAACCAATTTGGATTCATACCAAGGAAATATACTATTGACTATTGAGGCTATTCACCTATTGAGAGGTCATATGAAATATCTTAGAGCAAAAAAGAACTTTAACAGGATATTTATTGATTTAGAAAAAACTTACAATAGGATGCATGTAAGGACTTAAGAAGGAATGAGAGATATCTCATTGACATATATTAAGGATATATATGACAGTGCACAAACATGTGTGAGGACTGAGGAAGGAATGATGAGTTTCTTTAAAGTTAATATTACATTATATCAAGGATCACCTTTAATTCCACATTTATTTATCTTGATTATTTACAAGTTAATAAAGTATGAATGACAACTTTATGTCGGTATTTATTTATCTTGGTTATTAACGGGTTAAGAAAGTATTGTGAAGATGAAGTACTTTGGTATATGTTATTTGTGGATGATATCGTGTTAGTGGATGAATGTAAGAAAAAAAGTTAACAAGAAATTTGAATTACAAAAACAAACATTGGAAAATGAAGGCTTTCCACTTAGTAGAATAAAGAAAAAAATATACGTAATACAAGTTTGATCATTTGGTACACATTGCATCAAAATATACGTTAAGAAAGTATTGTGAAGATGAAGTACTTTGGTATATGTTATTTGTGGATGATATCGTGTTAGTGGATGAATGTAAGAAAAAAAGTTAACAAGAAATTTGAATTACAAAAACAAACATTGGAAAATGAAGGCTTTCCACTTAGTAGAATAAAGAAAAAAATATACGTAATACAAGTTTGATCATTTGGTACACATTGCATCAAAATTGGGATCGACACACATTGCATCCTTGAAAAGAAAAGTTTTAAGTAGCTAAGATTAGCTTTTTAGTGCAATGGGAAAAGTGATGCAGATGTCACTTATAGAATTGATGCAAGTTGTTTAAAATAGAGAGGTGTATTATGTATTGTGTGTGACAAGAAGATACTAATAAAGGTAAATATTATATAGTAGCAATTTGACCCACTATGTTATATGATGCTGAATATTGGTAGGTAATCATAAAAATGTGCAGAAAATGTCCACGATCGAAATGAAGATGCTCAATGTGTTGTTAAATGCCGTGAGAATGCATCAAAATAGAATCAATGACAGATGTAGTGCAGAAATAGAGGTCGGCGCCCCTTGGGCTGCCGCATGCCTCTTCTCTCCTTTTTATTTTATTCATCCACAAATCACCCTAAAACGTGTTTAGGGTTTTATAGTACAAAGATTATAACTTAAAAGACTAATTTGCCCTTACTTAAGGACACTAATTAGACATGATTCCCAATGGATCAGAATCTGATCCATTGGGATCCACATTATTAAAGACATGAGATAAGTACAAAAATAAGAATTGTCCTTCTTCATCGTCAACTTGATCTCCAACACGCCCCCTCAAGTTGGGTCTTGAAGACTTAAAATACCTAACTTTGCAAGAGTCTTCTTTAACCCATTAACAGAAATTGGTTTCGTGAGAATATCCGTCAGTTGATCCCCAGAACGCACGTAAAGAAGATTGAATATTCTTTGGGAAACTTTCTCTCTAATAAAAGGACAATATATTTCAATGTGTTTGGTCCTCTCATCAAAGATTGGATTAGATGCCATCTGAAGAGCGGCTTTACTCTTAGTGAAAAAATTGATTGAAGTCCTCATTTTTAGACCTATTTCATCAAGAAGTGCTTTGATCCCCCTCACACATGCCAAGGGCGATAGCACGATATTCATCCTCTGCACTTGACCTGGCCACCACAGATTGCTTCTTACTTTTTTAAGATACCATATTACCTCCTACACATACCACATAACCAGACGTTGACTTCCTATCAACTTTGGAACCTGCCCAATCAGTGTCTGAATAAATCTCTATATTAAGTGATGAATGAGGAGTATATAGTAAACCATAGGTAATAGAAGATTTCAAGTATCTGATGATATGAAATACTGTACTCATATGATGTTTAGATAGGGAATGCATCCATCTACTAACATATCCTACTGTAAAACTCACATATGGTCTTGTGATGGTAACATAGATTAGTTTTCCCACCAAATCGCTGATATCTACCAACATCTTCATTTGGTTTAGCTGAATTAGCATTCTCTTCTCTCAAAATTTTAATTGGTGTAAAACATACAATCCTTTATTTTAGTTTCTTTCAATAAGTCTAGAATGTATTTTCTCTGACTTAAGAATAAACAATCTTTGCTCTGGATAATTTCAATGCCCAAGAAATAGTGTAATCTGTCCAAGTCCTTTAAGTCAAACAATGCACTTAGTTGATTTTTCAGAATAACTATGCTTTCTCTATCGTCACCTGTAATGATGATGTCATCTACATATACCAATAGTAAGATAGTTTTCTTCCTTTGTTCATAAATAATGTATGATCACTAAGTTTGAAGCCCAAACTCATCACACCATCATTTAATTTGTCAAACCATGCTCGTGAAGATTGTTTTAAGCTATAAATAAATTTCTTTAATTTGTAGACTTTGTTTGACATTTGTCCATTGTCATATCCAGGTGGTAGATTCATATAAATATCTTTCGAAAGGTCACCCCGAAGAAACACATTATTCACATCACTATAATAATTTTGACATTGTGCTGAAACTGAGTTTGTATAAACAGACAAAATATAGGAAGAATATCTTTTACTTCCTCCTTAGTTTTCATAAGATATATCATGTTAACCTGGTGTAATCATCAATGAAAGAAATAAAGTATTTGTGACCATGTAATGAAGTAGTAGAACAAGGTCCCCAAATATCAGAGTGAACAATTTCAAAAGGTTTAGAGGATTTTTCTTCATTTAAAGGAAATGAAACACGATGATGTTTTGTCTTATAGCAAGTTTCACAGTTCATATTTAAATCATTAGAATGAGTAAATTTAGGTAATAACCAGTGTTATCCGTATTGCACACGATACGATACCGGGGGGGTGTATCGGAAATGGTAGTGTATCGCACGATACGGTGCGTATCGCCCGTATTGTACGGTACGGGTGATACGCCCTGAGACCCTTATAAAGGGTCCCCGACCTATCGAAACCCGCGATTTTTCGTGGGTTTCCTCTCCTCTTGGGTTCTTCAAGCTCCTTAAGAGCCGGTTTTCGCCTCCTTAGTTTTCAAAGCTCCAAAATTGTGCCCTACGGTGTCCGTGCAAGCCTCCAAACTCGGATTTTGGTATATTTTTAACGTTTTTTTTCATTTTTTTCCTTCATATTTGTTGTTTTTTTTGTGTTATTTTGTTTTTTTTGAATGACAAAATATGAAGTTATTAAGTGTGTGTATACAATTTTTATTACATTCATGAAGTGGGAGACACTCGATTTGAGTGTTATTTGAAGATTAGGGGATTTATGAAGTGCTTTTATTTTCAGGTTTTTGTTTGAATTAAAGTACTCGATTGAGATGGCAGGAAGGGGTGGTAGAGACTCCCATTATCGGTCAGATGATTCGGCATGACAGTGGGGTATACTAGTTGAGGGCTCAAGGTTAAAAATCAGATGCTTATTTTGTGAAAAGGTGGTTAGTGGTGGAATTTTAAGGTTGAAACACCACCTACCACGAACCGGGAAAGAAGTTGCTCCATGCACAGGTAGAGTTAGAAGTTTGCCAGAAGGTATTAAATGGCAATGCCTGCAGATGATTGAGAGCATAGAAGAACGGAGACAACAAAAGGATGATTTTCAGATGTATGAAGAAGCTGATGATGCTACTGTCACTGGATTTGGATTCACTGATAGTTTGCCTTTAGATGCTAGAACAAATATTGGTAGTAGCAGTTTACGAGCACTTACCAGAAGAAAGAGGGTTGTAGCTGAAGACTTTGAAGGTGGCAGAAGAGGAAGTTCAGGAAGGAGTAGAGGAAGAGCTTCTTCTTCTAGCATACATTCGTTCTTTCCTCCTTCCACTACACCTGGTGCTCAACCAAGAATTCGTGCTGCTATGGATTCAGAAGAACTACATGATCATGCAGACCTTGTAGTGGGAAGATGGTTTTATGATGCATGCATTCCATTTAATGCAGCAAAAAGTTTTCATTTTCAAGCAATGGCAGATGTAATTGCAAACATTGGTCCAGGATACAAGATGCCCTCTTATCAGAAGTTGAGAGAAAAGATATTAGATCAGACCATCACTAAAGTGCAACAATACTGTTCGACTTTGAGACAATCGTGGAAGGAAACGGGAAGCACTATTATGGCAAATAGATGGACCGATAGGCGAGGAAGGACATTGCTGAACTTTCTTGTATATTGTCCTAAATGACTCATGTTTTTTAGATCTCTAGACATGTCAAAGGAGAGACACACTGCAGAGATCATACGAGAAGAATTTGATAAGATTATACAGGAGGTTGGGCTACGGAATGTGGTCGAATTTATTACAGATAATGTAGCTAACTACAAATCAGTTGGGAAGGAGTTAGCTCATATTTAGATCTCATCCTCGAGGACATTGGTGAGTTGGATGAAATAAAGGCAGCAACTGAGTGCTGCCAATATATTACAAAATTCATTTACAACCATGCATTTGTTTTGTGTATGATGAGGAGATATATAGAAGGTGCAGAGCTTCTTCGCACAACTGCAACTCGGTTCGCAACAAACTTCTTATCTATACAGAGTATTGTGAGACAGAAGCAAGCTTTGAAGAGAATGTTCTCCTCAGATGAGTGGGAACAATTTGCAGAGTTGCCTCAAAACAAAAGAAATAGAAAGTTGAATGAGATTGTAGAAACAATTTTTAGTTCATTTTGGAATGCATGAATGAGATTATTGAAAATTACTTGTCCTTTAGTGAAAGTTTTGAGATTGGCTGGTAGCGAGGAGAAACCATCTATGGGCTACCTTTATGAAGCCATGGACAGGGCAAAAGAAGCCATCATAAATAATTTTAATAGAAAAAAGAGAGATTATGTGCCCGTGTAGAAAATAATTGATAGTAGATGGAATAAACAATTGTATCAGCCTATTCATGCAGCAACATATTATCTAAACCCATCATTTAGGTACTCAGCAACCTTCAAAAGGGACGGTGAGGTTAATCGAGGAATCATTGATTGTATCGACAGATTAGTCCCTGATGAGAGCATAGCAGATGCGATACATCGAGAGATGGAGATATACGATAATGCTCTTCACTTGATGGGTTTGCCTATTGTAATTCGCAACCGCACTACGATGCATCTAGGTAAATTATTTATTTTCATATTTAAGTTGCATCCTACGTTATTGTAGATTATTATGTCTCTAATGTTTGTCTTTTTTTACAGATGTTTGGTGGAACATGTTTGAAAGTGATTCTCCAAATCTTAGAGATTTTGCAGTCAAATTTGTCATTCTCTTCAGAAGTAAGGGAGGTTCTCCCTCTGTCACGCCCATATCCTCCTCTTTCATGAGAGAATGAAGAGTTAGAGGGATTCCTACCCACAAATGCAGTAGTCTCTGAGCTAATCTTGGTTTTCTTTTCTAGATGTCTCCGATCTTCTTTACGAAGTAAGAGGGAGTTCATTGTGCTGAATTAGGAAAACTCTTCTTTGCTAAGAATATTAATTTTTACAGAAGAAATGTCCTACAAGAGTTCAAATACCTTCCATTCCTCAAATTCTTCATTGCGTTCTTCCATGCAATTTTGACATTTCGTCTTCGAATAAACCTGTAATTCTTCCCATATGCCTCTTAGTTTCGTATAATATTCTTTGACTGATCTACTTCCCTGTCTACACTTCCTGATCTTCTCAATAATATTCGTTGACTTATATAAAAAACTCAATTCAAAAGAGGGTGAAAGAGATATTTTTAGGATAGCTAGGGCTAGAGATAAGAAAACTAAAGATCTTAATTATGTTAGATGCATAAAAGACGAGGATGAAAAAATTCTAGTGGCAAATGATGATATAAGAAATAGATGGAAAAACTATTTTTATAATCTTTTTAATGAAAATAAAGATGTTAGTATTAGTTTAGGAGATTTAGCCAAGTCAGAAAAGTATATAAACCACAATTTCTACCGACGTATTCAAAAGAATGAAGTCAAAGAGGCTCTTAAACATATGAAGAGTGGTAAATCGGTAGGACCAGATAATATTCCTATAGAAGTTTGGAAAATACTAGGAGAAATAGGAATCACTTGGCTCACAAGACTATTTAATGAAATATGGAAAAACCAAAAGATGCCCGAGGAATGGAGAGCAAGTACACTTATACCCATATATAAAAACAAGGGAGACATTCAAAATTGTGCGAATTATCGAGGTATCAAGTTAATGAGTCATACTATGAAATTATGGGAAAGAATTATTGAACGTAGGTTAAGACAAGTATCAAGTATAACAGAGAACCAATTTGGATTTATGCCTGGTAGATCTACTATTGAAGCGATTCACCTTTTGAGACGTCTTATGGAACATTTTAGAGCAAAAAAGAAAGACCTTCACATGATATTTATTGATCTAGAAAAAGCTTATGATAGGGTACTGAGGGAGGTTCTTTGGAGAACTTTGGAAAAAGAGGTATCCCATTGACATATATTAACCTTATAAGAGACATGTATGATGGTGCAAAAACATGTGTGAGGACTCATGAAGGAACGACAGACTTCTTTGAAGTTAATATTGGGTTACATCAAGGATCAACTTTAAGTCCATACTTATTTATAATGGTGATGGATGAGTTAACAAAACATATTCAAGATGAAGTACCTTGGTGTATGTTATTTGCAGATGACATTGTATTAGTGGAGGAGTCTAAGGAAAAAGTTAATAGAAAATTGGAACTATGGAGAGAAACATTAGAAAGCAAAGGCCTCCGACTTAGTAGAACAAAGACAGAATATATGGAATGTAAGTTTGATCATTTGGCTACTTTAGAGGACATAGAAATTAAAATTGGCATACATTGCATTCCCCAATAGGAAAGTTTTAAATACCTAGGGTCAATTTTTCAAAGTGATAGAAGAATTGATGGAGATGTTACACATAGAATTAATGCTGGTTGGTTAAAATGGATAGGAGCATCAAGTATTCTTTGTGATAAGAAGATACCATTAAAATTAAAAGGTAAATATTATAGAGCAGCAATTAGGCGTGCCATGTTTTATGGTTCTGAGTGTTGGGTAGTTAATCATCAACATGTACAAAAGATGTCTGTGATAGAAATGAAGATGTTGAGATGGATGAGTGGTTATACAAGAAAAGACCGTATACATAATGAGGTTATTAGAAACAAATTAGGAGTGGCACCAATAGAGGATAAAATGAGAGAACATCGTTTAAGATGGTTTGGACATATAGAAAGAAGATTAAAAGAAGAACCTGTAAGAAGGTTAGAAAAACTAAATTTGGAAAGTATTAAATGAGGTAGAGGACGACCACAAAAGTGTTGGAAAGAAACAATAAAGAATGATCTAGCTTATTGGGAGTTAACTGCTAACATGGCACACGATAGGGATCTGTGGAAACAAAGAATCCATGTAGCCGACCCCGTCTAGTCTGGGAAAAGGCTTAGTTGTTGTTGTTGTATTCTTCCTCTGAGTATAGTCATCTTGAACTCCTAACCAAATATCTTTTGCTGGCTCTAGAAACATGAATGTACTGCCAATAGAGGTTATCATAGATTGTATAAGCGAAGCACTGATAAGTGCATTTTCCCTACGCCATCTGCAATAAAGAGGATCTATTGTAGGTGGTTGGGGAATATCGCTAGTGAGATAATCCCATTGCCCCTTCGCCATTATAGCTAGTTCAATGGATCTGGCCTATTGTAAATAGTTCTTGCCGTCTAGCTTGAAGTTCGTGATTTGAAATACCTCCCCATTGTCTAAGGAATTGTTATCACAACTATCTCTCATTTTGTTCCTTTCGATAATAATCAAATATTTCCTCTTTCGTAACGTAAGTAAGTCGCATTTCTAACTAGAGAGATTAATAGCACGAATCTGTAAAACAACTGCTTGTCTGGGATATTTTTGTATGTCCTTTTTAAATCCAATATGGGTCTCAAACTACACCCACATAGGGCATGAATGGAATCTGGTATGTACGGTTATAACAAAATTCTGCATGTCAACATAACAACTGCAAAAAAATCGGTGTATCTTTTTGAATATGATAGTCAGAAGCACAGTGTCGTTAATAGATTAGGAACTAACATAATGCTTTCCGGGATTGATGAGATCTCCATAGACCTCGATGTAACAACAAAAACTTTGATAATAAATTCAGATGACAATACTTGCACCGCTGACTGCAACCATCCATGCAGAGAATAAACATGACTGCAATGCTGCACTTGTTCACCTGAAATAAACCCAAGTTCAAAAGTGCAGACGCTGCGCCTTTCTTCTCCTTGTGATTCCCTTCTCTCAATAGGACAACAAGTGATTCAATGTCCCCTTCAGCAACTTGTTGTCTTCCTCGCAACCAAGATCTTCATGTAGGGCTGACTCCCATGTTTCATGAGCGATGATCGTCCACTCTAAGCTCTGATACCATGTTGTTAAATGTCTTGAGAATGCATCAAAATAGAGTCAATGACAAATGCAGTGCAGAAACAACGGTCGACGCCCCTTGGGCTGCTGCATGCCTCTTCTCTCCTTTTTATTTTATTCATCCACAAATCACCCTAAAACGTGTTTAGGGTTTTATAGTACAAAGATTATAACTTAAAAGACAAATTTGCCCTTACTTAAGGACAATAATTAGACCTGATTCCCAATGGATCATGTTATGATCCATTGCGATCCACATTATTCAAGACATGAGATAAGTAGAGAAATAGGAATCGTCCATCTTCATCGTCAACTTGATCTCAACACAGTGTGGTTGTAAACACCTCTAATTTTTCAGTGATAAATTGAGTAACCAAATTTGAAAATATATGAGATCAATCTTAAACCTTTTAATCCTTGAAGATTAAATGAGGCTAATTAAGAATCTAGAAACAAAACTACTTATTCACTTCAAAGTCTCATTAGAATCAAAGAATACAATTGATACATTGATAAATCAGATTAATATCCAACAAGTGAAGGGATACATGTAAGAGCAAACTGCTGGAACACAAGTTGAGAGAAAATGAATGGTGAACTGCTACAACACAGAGAAAATGAACGGTGAAGCACCCAAAAGCTACTAGACCATCGTAGCTCACAAACAGCCTACATTCAGCTGCTCTCAAGAGGACAACCAGCCGCTCTTCATCAACCAGCAGCAGCCATGGCCGCCTTTCAATAACCAGCTCAATGTCACATGGTCAAAAATAGGAGTCTGAGATGACACCTGCAATGGGAACGCATTTGAAGGAAGAACAATTATGTTTGAGTATAAAAGGGAAGCTTGGATGCTTCTCAAGGCATCGGTTAATCGGTTCATTTCCACAGCCTTTTCATAATGGCCGATCCATCTCTCCTCAGCCCCAAAACTGTATGTCATTGATAGATCTCTTCTCATCGAGCATCCTAGAAGAGTCGTCTTCCTCCCTTTTTATCCAATGCCTCATCGGTTGATTTCTGTAGTCCCTTGTTATTAATATGAGGGGGTGTGATGCAATGTGCAAAAAAGAAAAACAACAAAAAGAAAAACATGAGCTGATCTCTCTCTCTTCATCCTCGCCTAAAACCAACATTGAGCCTCACCTTGGCCTGCCATCTCAAGCCCAGCCGCTCATCACCACCTTGCCATTGCCACTGAATGGACTAGCCATCTCGCTTCCGCCTCAATGCCTCACTATAGTGAGCCTAGCCATGGTTGCTGCTGCTTAGCTCCCCCTTGTCTCTCTTCTTCCTACGTTAAACCCTCTTCTCA
The DNA here is from genome assembly GCA_036023115.1 of Brasenia schreberi. Taxonomy (NCBI): domain Eukaryota; kingdom Viridiplantae; phylum Streptophyta; class Magnoliopsida; order Nymphaeales; family Cabombaceae; genus Brasenia; species Brasenia schreberi. Next base: position 3,324,314 of record JAYKKT010000065.1, read on the forward strand.
CCTTTGCCCATTTCCCTCTCCATAATCCTTAACCAGATTAGGTCTCATTCCTTAGACCCAACCTTTGATCCACAATACGATCAGATCCCAAATCAAATTCTTCTTCACCTTACACTAAACCTGAACCCGGTAAAGCCTACCCAAATCCATTCTTCTACTCTTGAACCCTTACCCGACCTCATCCATTTTGTCCCAACAATTTACTCAAGCTGATAGAAATAATTTATCAATAATAACATACTTATAGAAAATGGCAGATTTGAGGCATCCCTTCCAATATGCCTTAGCAGGTTTCTGGCATGCTACCGCCCCCTTGCTTCTAATCACAATATATATAAGTACAATCTAACTTAAAAAGACTAATTTATCCCTAACTTAGAGTAAGTACAATTGAATAATCTAAAGTATGGATATAGATAATAACAAGTCTTCTATGTGACCCATTACCATCTCTAACACACACCCAACTTAGACAAAATATCATTGAGTTGCTTGCTGGTGATGACTTTGGTTAGGAAATCAACTCTCTACTTTTCTGAGTTAATATACTCCAGTTTGAATTCATAATTGGAAATCTTCTCTATGATAGAGTGACAATCTATTTCTATGTGCTTGGTTCTTTCATGATATACTGAAGTGGAAACCATCTGTATAGTTGCACTGCTGTCACAATATAACGGAATAGGCTGAACAAACTTAAATCCTAACTCATACATCAAGGAAGATACCCACTTTATTTCACACATTGCATGAGCTACCGCTCTGTATTCAACTTTTGCTGTAAATCTGGCAACAACTGTTTGTTTTTTGCTATTTCAAGATATAATATTACCACCAAGTAGAGTCACATACCCTGTAGTTGATCTGCGGTCATCTTGAGATCCAGCCCAATCTACGTTAGAATAAAGTTCAATACTCAAGTTGCAGGATTTCGAATAAATAAGACTCATTCCAGGTGTTGATTTAAGATATCTCAGAATTCTATACACTTCCATATGATTCTTGGTTGGTGAATGGATAAATCTACCCACAATACCCATAACATAAGTGATATCTGGACATGTAATAGTCAAGTATATAAGTTTGCCCACCAATTTCTAGTATTTAGGAATATCCCTGAAGTTTTCACTGTTTCTAATGAATAATTTTTTATTCACCTCGATAGGAGTATCACTTTGTTTACAGTCAAGCATATTTGTTTCTTGTAGTAGGTCCATAGTATATTTTCTCTGAGTTAGAAATATATCTTGAGTGAAATACAACACCTCTATTCCTAAGAAATAGTGAAGACGACCCGTCTTTCAACTCAAATAATTTGTGAAGATTTCTTTTCAATTTTGATATTTCTTTAACATCATCACCTGTTTCATAAACATAAACAACCAAAATAGATAATTTAGTATCTTTCTTGAAGAACAATGTATGGTCATTTATACTCATTTGATATCCCAAGCCGCATACTGCCTCACTGAATTTTGAGAACCAGGCTCTTGGTGATTGTTTTAGCTCATATATGGCTTTGTCCAATTTGAAAACTGTATTATCATGTGCCTTAATATTCATTCCAGTTGCAAAGGTCTCATTGTAATCAATTCCATATGATTGACTGTATCCCTTGGCAATAAGCCTTGCCTTATACCTTTCAATAGTGCCATATGCTTTACATTTTATTATGAAAACCTATTTGCAGCCCACTATTTTTTTGTTTGGAGGAAGTTTTGTGAGGGTCAAGGTATTATTTTTTGCAAGTGCATTCAACTCTTCTTCTATTCCAACTCTCCATAACAGACATCTATATTCTTCTTCAAATTTTGTAGGAATTTTTTGCTTCTTAACATTTATAACAAAGGTTTCATAATTCTCAGAGATATTAACATAGAAAACACAATGAGAGATAGAATATCTTGCACAAGAACGTTTACCTTTGCGAATAGCAATAGGAATTTCCAAGTCTTCTTCCATTGAGGATTGCGGATCTGAATCACGGGGTTGATTTTGGTTATAGGAGTTTGCTTGGGTTCCTCTTGAGAACAGATAATTTGCCTTGATCCTTTCTTATGTACCAAGATTTGCTCCGCTTCAATTGTTTTCTCTTCATTGGCACCTGCTATATCCTCTGTCTCACTAGGAGTTAAGGGAAGCACATGAGAAGATATATTTTGAGAGATAACTAACTCACCCTGGGAAGAATAATAGGAGGTAGATTATGAAAAAGTAACATCCATGGATACATACAGTCTTTTAAGAATTGAATCATAGCATTTATAACCTTTTTGAGAGTTTGAGTAGTCAAGGAAGATACATTTTATACATTTTACAACTTTAGGATCAAGTTTATCACGACCTGGTAGGTGAACATGAAGAAAACAGGTACTCCTAAAGATATAAGGAGTTATATGAAACAACTTTGATTCATTATCAAGGCATTTTATGGGACTGTTTCTCTTGAGTGCACTACTAGGCATCCTATTTATTAGATAAACAGCAATCAAGACAACTTCTCCCAATAAATTTTTGGTACATTATGTTGAAGAAGAAGTGTTCTGGCTACCTTAAGTATATGACGATTTTACCTCTCAGATATGCCATTTTATTGGGGTGTATAAGAACAAGAGGTTTGATGGAGTATACCATTTGTATGTAGGTATTCTTGCAATTGTCTACTGATATATTCACCTCCATTATTTGAGCGGAGAACTTTGACAGAAGTATTAAATTGAGTGTGAATAAATTTATGAACAATAGAAAAGATAGAAGAGACTTCTGATTTTGATTTCATTAAGTAAACAATTGTAAGACGCGTACGATCATCAATAAATGAGACAAAATATTTCTCACCAAACAAGGAAGTAACAGGACTGGGACCCCATATATGATATTGAAGAAGCTCAAAAGGTTTGGATCTCCTACTCTCACTTGAAGGATAGGGTGCTCGTTGGTGTTTACCAAGTTGACACACTTCACATTCAAAGTGAGAATTATTTAACTGAACTCTAAGATGAGGTAAAACATATTCGAGCTTGGACACAGGTAAATGACCGAGGAGATAATGCCACAGGTGGATCTCCGGATCTTGAGCAATTGCAATTGCAACACTATAAGAAGCAGCATGTTGTACTTTATCTTCTAGGATGTATAAACCCCGCTGAAGACTACCATAACCAAAGATTTTTCCCGTCTTCATATCCTAAAACACAACCAGTTGGATTAAAGGTTACACTACAATTCAGTGTACGTGTCAATGAGCTGACTGAAAGAAGGTTTATAAGGAAACTAGGCACATGATAAACTGATTTTAATTCTATAAAACATGTGGGTACACTTCCTTTTCCAATCATATAAGAAGGTAAGTTATCGGCCAACTTGATTGACTCTTTTTTTTTTTTTGAAGACGATATTCTAAAAAATATGACAACTTTCCTACCATTTGATCTGTACCACCAGAATCAATAATCCAAGTTTTCGAATGAGAAAAAGAAAGTTTGTTACCCTTCACAGTTTGTGTTGCCTGTGCTAAAGTAGCTTGGGAAGTGGAAGGATGAGAATTTTCAGATAATTTTGTTTCTAGGCTCTCGATCCTCTTAATAATTTCTTGGATGCCATCAATATTGGGCATAGAATTCTCAGCAACATGGGCATAGTTGTTTCGAGGTCTAGTAAAGTCAGTTCGACCATGTAATCCCCAACAATTTTCTCTCGAGTGTCTTGACTTTCGACAGTAAGAATACACAATTTTATCCTTCTCATCAAAATAAGAACAACCTCGCCCACGTCTACGATTGTGTTATCCACCTCTTCCACGATATTGTGAGTTTTCTCTTATGGTTTAGAGTGGATGTTGTTCTATAGTCGTGGAGTTGTCCTTCTCAAGGTTCCTGTGATTTTCTTCTCGAATCATTAAAGAATATACAGTGCCAAGTGAAGGAAGTTCTTCTCGCTCTAAAATGTTCTTTATAGGTTCAAATTCTGGATTTTTGTCTCATAGCAAATCAAAGACTTTTTTCTTTTAAATTTCAGTGTTCCTTTCTATGTATCAGGATGGACATTTGATATTTGTATAAAAGAGAAGTTTATCCCATAATCCTCGAAGATTTGCATAATACTCACTAATAGAGCAAGTTCCTCGTTTGCATTTTATGATTCTTTCCAATATTTCATACTCTTTTGCTACATTTTTTCTTCTCGAATATGCTTCTAAAACTGAACACCATATTTCATGAGCAGATTGAAGAAACATAAATGTTTTTGCAATAGAAGGGATCATAGATTGAAGTAGCCATGATGATATTAAGGCATCCTCTCTTCTCCAACTCGAATACTTGCGTCATGCGCTTCTGGCCTCCGAATCTGACCCATTAGATGAGCCCATCTCCCCCTTGCTATAACAACCAGCCAGTTCCACAGACCTTGACCATTCCAAGTAGTTTCTGCCGTCTAACTTTGTTGTGGTAATATGAAAATTTTCTAATTTTTCATTTGAGGAGTGTTTAGATATTACAAGAGGACTTTCGATCGCTTTTCCTTTTCCAACCATTTATCAAATAATATACTAAAACTAATTGAATAAAACCAGTTTTATATCCACTGTGAAATGACCTTCACTTCTGCAGTCATACACACACGATCTGTTCACTGTCTAGTTCTGAGTCAATGGATGTTGTTTTGAAGGTGTGTAATACGTACTCCATGATTTCATTATTGCATATTGCTTCACCAATCAGATCTTCTGTTGATAACAATGATGGACTCATAGCTCTTAGTAGTGCACAAAAAATAAACACAGGGAAGGACTCCTCTATGGGTTTCTGACACTAATCTGACTCGTTTATTCTCTAGCAGATTATGTTCATTTACAACTTCAATATCTATCATGCTTCCTGTAAAAAAGTACTCGTCTACCTTCGTCTCACCCAAGTCGGCCCTTATCAAACTGACCAACAATTAGACTACTGCTATTCTGGTTCCTATTTGTAGGTTTATCTTCTGTCGCACTCTACTTGTACCTATTGGAGTAAAGTTTGGTTGCAAGATAATGTGAAGGAATGCCTCGCCCTTGTGATTGCTTCACACGCTGATGTGACTCAACATAGAGCTTCTTTCTTCACAAAATACTCGATATAAATGCCTTATAGGTTCTGATGTCATGATAGAAATAATTTATCATTAATAAATAATAACATACTTACAGAAAATGATAGATTTGAGGCATCCCTTCCAATCTGCCTTAGCAGGTTTCTGGCGTGCTGACACCCCCTTGCTTCTCTCTCTACTTAACCTACACTAACTCTAATCACAATATATATAAGTACAATATAAGAAAGACTAATTTACCCCTAACTTAGATTAAGTACAACTGAATAACCTAAAGTATGGATATAGGTAATAACTGGTCTTCTATGTGACCCATTACAATCTCTAACACAAGCTCCATCCACCTAGAACCAAAACCCATTCTCTAACCCAAACCTAATTTCATTTCACCTAGACCCAATCCAAAATCCAATCCTACTTGCCTATCCAAAACCAAGAAACATTAGCAGCAAATCTCAACATCCAAAGCTCACTAAACACATTATTAAATTCAGATTTCTTCAAAAAGAGCAATTTGATAGCGCGGGAGATCAACCCTTGCTTGGTGGAGCAAGAACTTTGGCAAAAAGAACCTCTATGGGCCCACATCGCACAAGGAGTGCTCGATGGTAATCCTCTTTTTGAGTTTTATTTCCTAATTCTCCATCATTTCTTTTAAGAAGATTGTGTCGCAATCGAAGGTTTCTCGAGATCGAAATTTTGTATATAGTGGTGATACAAGGACATACCATATTTGTAATGAGGTTATCGGAGACAAATTGAGTATGGTCTTAATAGATGGTAAAATGAGAAAAAATTGTTTAAGATTGTTTGAACACGTGAAAAGGTGATCAAAGGAAGCTCCATAAGGTGTGAGAAACTAGATGGTGAATATGAAGTGTTAACTTGTAATAGAGCTGGGCCATTAGAGCCCAGCAGGCCCCTGACACGAGCCTCTTATACTGGCCCTTCAAGGGTCAGTCAACACCCAACGGCTACACTACTAGGCGTTGGGAACTCCCAAGGCTAGTAGTGTAGCCGTTAGGAATTCTCGGGAGCAATTGCTCTATGTTAGTCTCTCTCACTCTCTCTTCTCACTTGTAATAAACCTATATAAATAGAAGATCGTGTGAAATGAATAATTAGAGCTTTTTGTGCTCACTTGTTTTGTTTGGTTTTATACTTAGATGGTGTGAAATGAAGGTTTGGTGATTTGTTTGTTGTTTTGGCTTGTTGTTGATCTTACATAATCATTTATATTTGAGTTTGTTGACATCATTAGCGAGATTTTGGTGTTTCTTTCACATGGTATTAGAGCAAAAAATGTCCTATTAGAGCTACATTGGGATTCGTGCTGATTGTGAGAATTCTTCAAATTTAGAAATTGTTTGATCATCTTTAGAGAATCAAGGTATTTTTCGTTTTTTTTGTAATTGTAGAGAAAATAAAAAAAAAGTGAGACATTTCATTGTTTATTGGTTCCCAACTCTTATCAAGTTGGGTATGTATCATGAAAAATATTTTATCTCTAAAAACTATTGAGATTATATTAATGGTACAATTAAAGAATCTAAATGGATAGAAGAAGGGTTTGATGGAGAGAATTTTTCAAGTTACAAGAGAAATACAAGCAAGAATTAAAAAAGAAAAAAGTATAATGCCAAAATCATACAAATTATTGGCTAAAATATGGATGAGAAACTTCATAGTAGGATTAACATGTTTGACAATGCATTTAAGACTTAGGAATACCTTAGAAAAACTCATTTTCAAAATGATTTTGTTTTTAAAATAAATTTGATGGAAAAAATAATAATGCTCAAACAAGGTTTCGTGAGCATTATGGATTACCATAATGAGTTTTTAATCTTTGGAACCAACTTAGGAGTTTTGACAAATTCAAAAAACTCTAAAGTGTAGATGAGTTTAAAGAATACTTTGACAACCAATATTTCTTCTTGTTTATATGGGGATTGAGAGATGAATTTTAAAACATTAGATCAAATTTGATTCATAGAAAACTGAAACTAAAAAGCTATAAAATCTTTTCCAATTTAGTTATGGAAGAAACTAGATTGTAAAATATAAGAGACAACAAAGAAGCGGTTCTTGCTACATCCGGAAATTACTTAATACCTACAAACCTCCACATGCAAAAAAATAGTGAAGGAAATGAAAAAATCAAAGGTAATGTAGTACCTTGTCCAAACAAGAGTATAATTTGCCATTATTGCAAGGAGAGTGACCATATCAAAACTCCGTGTCCTCTTTTATTGAGGAGGTTTCCTTATGTAGTTGCTATTGACAACAAGGAGGAAGTGCTACTGTCAAATATCAAGGTCTACATTGAAGAAATATTCAAAGAAAAGGTAAGCATCTTCAGGTCGACATTATCTTCTTCCAAAAACCAAGATATGTCATCGTTTTTAGATTCCGGTACTTCCTTTCATATGACTAATGAATATAAATTGTTCGACAAATGCATACAAGTTAGAAAGTGTTTATCGATCGATTGAACAAAGCTTCATGTTAAAGAAATTAGTAACTTAGAAAGTAATTCCTTTAAAATATCCGAAGTACGTTTTATACCTAAATTAAATCTTAATATTCTCACGGTTTCTCAAATTTGTGATAATGGTTGCGTTGTTAGTTTCTTATCAACTGTAAGTATGGTGCTGAATCACCTATCGAAGAAGGTAATTCGGTAAGGACATAGAGAATGTGGTCTTTATGTTATGGATAATTTAGTTATATCAAATTTTGAAATATGTGAGATTAATTGTAATGATTTTGGGCTTTGGTACAAAATATTGGGGCTTGTTGATGTAAACAAAATGAGCAATTATCCATAGATAAAGATTAATAAAAAATGATTTTGTTTGCAAAGATTGTATTTTTGGGAAAACACATTATGCATCATTTGGCGAAAGATACTTATTACAAAAAGGCATTTAAATTAGTGCACTCTGATATTTGGAGACCCGCTCCCATAACCTCAAAAGGAGGAGTGAAGTATTATGTTATCTTTGTAGATGATTTCACTCGACACACTGGACATATTTTTTGAAACACAAAGCAAAAGTTTTTAAATATTTTTTAATCTTTCATAATATGATTAAGAATCAATTTGAAACTAATATCAAAATCTTAATAACCGACTCCGAGGTGAATATTTCTCAAATGACTTCAAAACTATCTTGAAAAACATAAAATTTGATATAAAAAATCTTGTACAAAAACTTCCCAACAAAATAGTTTAGCTGAAAGAAAACATAGACATATTATTGAAACTACTAGAACTTTGTTGTTAGCAAGTAAAGTTCCAAAATACTTGTGGGCCGAAACCAATTTAACTTTCGTATATTTGATAAATATGATGTCATCAACCAAATTAAAAAATTGTTCTTCCATTGAAAAATTATATTTAAATAAACCTATTTATGATCAGTTGAAGGTTTTTGTATGTAAGTGTTATATTTATAGAATAAGAATAATAAGGTAGGTCCCAAGGCCATTGAATTCGTCTTTCTAGGGTATGGTATTGATAAACAGTGTATAGATGGTACAACTGAAAAGTAGATAGACTTTATGTGTCTAGATATGTCAAATTTATTGAATATAATGCTATTACGGAGATGAGTTACAAAGCACTCAAGTTAGTTATATGTTTTTAGATGAAATCTCGAATGAAAGGTTAGATGACAAAGTGGAAAGTGTGGTCCATCTAAAGGAGAACCTAGAAATCCCGAAACTGGAGAAGAAATCATAAGACCTTTTAAACATCATTATGTAAGGAGGAATAGAGAAAATGATAATTCTCTTAGCAAAAGAATCATAAAACCCCTCAAAGATTTGTATCCTATAAAATATTTCAACAACATAGAAACTATATAACAATCATATCGAATATCCTTAACCAAATCATTATGACCAAGTAAAAAGTAAATTAGATTGGAGAAAGGCTATGAATGATGAATTAGAAGCTCTAGAAAGGAATAATACTTGGGACATTGTTCCAAAACTCAAAGAAAAGAAAATTATTGGTTATAGGTGGGTGTATAAGGTCAAAACCCATCATGATGAGTCTATAGAAAGATAGACCACAAGACTTGTAGCTAAGGGGTATTCTTAAGAATATTGATTGATGGATGCTAAAAATGTCTTTTTGAATGGTAATCTTAATAAAAATATCTATATGGTCCTCTTTTGGTATTCAATGCTCTAAGTAATTATATCCTTAAACTAAAAAAGGCTTTATATGGACTCAAACAAGCTCGTAAGGCTTCGTTTGATAGAATTTAAAATTTTATGTATGCATGGTATTTTTGCTCGTTATATTGACACTGCTTTGTTTGTAAGGAAAACTGATGCAGATATTGTGATTTTACTTGTATACTAAGTCACACTGACACTTCTAAGGGGTAGAGTGTCAACCTCAACACGGGTGTACCGACACCGTGTCGGTGCGTCATGGCAAAAAAAAAATATAATTTTTTTTATAACTCATGGTTCTGTCGTCTATTGTGTATTTATCCTGCAGAACCCGATCAAAGAGGGAGTAATCCGTGAAGACGATGAAACCGAAGACTCTTAGTCGACTCGTGACCTTATCTCTCGTGATGACCACCTGAGTTACCTTACCATAGTTTCCAAAATGCTCTTTCAGCTTGTCTTCCATCATCTCCCATAAAACGTCGCCAATGAACATAGAAAAATATCTCAACGCGGACCTTCTTCACATCCTTTTGTGTGGATATTCCATGCTTCAAAATCTGGTATCGATTTTGAAGTTCGGGTCTTTTTGGATAAATGAGTCCGAATAGTGAATATTGATTTGTGTATTATGATGAAATTAGTAGTTGTTTACCATTTATGTGTTTTGCTTTAATATAAAGTTGTGTACTTGCTATTGTCATATACTTAAATTGATGTCTCACTTGTTGTAGCTTGAATATTATATATAATATATAATATTATATACCCTAGCTGTGTCGTCGCACCCAAAATTTTTGAAATTTGCCGTATCCCTCACCCGCACCCGCACCTGTGTGACATGGCTTGTATACGTAGATGATATGATCATCATTGGAAGTGATGAAAATGAGATATTACAAATCAAAAGAGATCTGCATTAAGAGTTTGAAATGAAAGACCTGGGACTATTTAGTTAGTATCGTGATTCTTCTTGTGTACGTAGATGATATGATCATCATTGGAAGTGATGAAAATGAAATATTATAGATTAAAAGAGATCTACGTGAAGAATTTGAAATGAAAGATCTGAGACTACTTAGTTACTTCTTGGGAATAGAAGTAACCTGCACTTAGGTGTAATCATGCCAACACTAAAGCACCGGATCCTATCAAGACTTTGAGGTTAAGCGTGCTTGGGCGAGAGTAATACTGGGATGGGTGACCTCCTGAGAAGTCCTCGTGTTGCACTCCTTTTTCAAACTCTGCTCATGTAAGTGATCACTCTTGCATAACCAGTCTCAAGCTGAATAAAGGAGGAGGGTTGCGTTAGGCTTTCGAAAGCCAATGTAAAACTTTGTCGGACTTATTTATCATAGATTCTATAAATTCTGATAGGGCTTTATGAAAATAAAGAATCCATGTAGCCGACCCCATCTAGTATGAGAAAAGGCTTAATTATTGTTGTTGTACAAACAAAATATTGTTAACATGGTAGGTTTGACAAATGACAAGAAGATGAGCACATTAGAGGTGATGGGAACCAAATTGAACTACAAATGAAGAAAAATTAGAGGATCCCACTCCCTCCGTACAAATGATAGGAGTCTTGACATATCTTGCTATCACTTGATAAAACATAACAAACACAGTACATGTGACAAGTCAATTTCAACAAGCTCCCACCAGTACACACATTGAGTGCGGTTATGCGGATTGTGATATACACGAATGATGTTTTTAGATGACTCACTAATGTCTGAGATACAAAATGCAGCATAAGGTGTCTCTATCATCTATAGAGGCACAATATAAAGCCATGGCTAGTACAACAATAAAGATATCTTAGATCACTGAACTTCTTGCAGACATGAAAGTCACACTGGAGGACTCCACTGAATTACTTTGTGATAATAAAAGTTTCATGCATATTGCTTCAAATAATACTTTCCATGAACAAAACAAGCATATTGAGATGAACTACCACTATATTTGGGTCGGGAGAAATGCTTGAAGAAAAGACTAACTTTATGTTAGGTTCTTTCAAAACTAGTGAGCGTTGATATTTACATTTTTGTCGGACAAACTTTCGGTATATACACTATAAGTTTGAGGGGTATTAACTTTTAATAGAGCTGGGCTATTAGGGCCAAACAAGCCCCTAGCACGAGCCCCCTTGGATTGACCCTTCCAGGGCTAGTCAACACCCAACAACTACACTACTATCCGTTGGAACTCCCAACGGCTAGTAGTGTAGCTATTGGGAGCAGCCGCTCCATGTTAGTCTCTCTCTCACTCTCTCTCCTCACTTGTAATAAACCTCTATAAATAGAGGATGGTGTTAAATAAATAATTAGAGTTTTTTTGCGCTCACTTGATTCGTTTGTTTTTATACCTATTTGTTTTGTCTTGTGTACCACGGTTTTGTGATTTGGCTTATTGAAGATCTTACGAGATCATTTGAATTTGAGTTTGTGGACATTATTGGTAAGATTTTGATGCTTCTTCCACCGAAAGAGGAAGGCGGAGATGACAAAAGTGTTAGAAGAAAACAATAAAGACTGATCTAGCTTATGTAGAGTTAACTGCTAACATGACACCGGATTGAACCTTATCAGCAAACATGACCTCATCTAGCATGGGAAAAAGGCCTTGTTGTTGTTGATGTCATGCTTTTTGGACAACATTTTCATCCTGTAGCCTTTCTTTGGATGCATGCCTCATGATCTTGGTGTTTTGCTTTTGCTAACGTGATCAATTGCAATCAAAAGCCTGCCGTTCTTAAGTTTGGCTATTATTGGCCTCATGATTTTGGGGTGCTTTGCTTTTCCTGACATATTGTGAATTATATAATGTCATCCATACCTCGTATTCCTGATTTGGATATTATTATTCAGTTGTCGCTTTGGTGCACGATGTAACTATCTTCATACGGTTGAGCAACAAGCGGAGCCTAATCCTCATGGATTTGGTGTAAAGGCTGCTCCTCAAACAAGAGGTGGAGTTACCTTTGGTGCAAAGAATCAGAGCCCGCAAAAGGTATATCGCTCACTGTATATGCTGCTTCCACTGTCTGTGCTTATTTGCCTTAACGTTTTGAATTTACTACTTTTGTTCTTTTTACTTCACATTTTGACAAAAGCTGATAAATAACAGCTTTTGTTGGTTTATGTTATTCCCTCCTTTGGAATGAGGGAACCAAATAGTTAGCTGCCGTTTCTTTAAGGTGACATGTCTAGGTTCCCTTTGTTAGCCATTTGAAAACAAGTGGAATCGGTTTTCTGTGTTGAATTCGGCTAGTACAACAGCACCTCGGCAATCAGACACTCAGCAGCAGGGTTCTACCCATACGTGAGTTCACTTGAAATGTTATATTTTCATTTCCCACCTTTCTAGTTGATGGATCATATTTGCATTCAATGTGGACTAATGCTAACTTAACGTACACATTTCTTGATCATGAATGTAGGTGTACAGACCCTGCAAAATGCAAAGAGCGAATCATTGATGATCACAAAAATGAAAAACCACTTTGGAAGCTGACCTGCTATGGCCACTGGATGTAGTAAGTTCTGTTAATCTATTATCAAAAGAAAGCAAGCCCTAATTTATAGTCAAGTGTGAGTTCTTTGTCACTTGTATTGAGAAGTGTTATATATGTTTTTGAGGAGGGTATGAGTATGAGTGTTATGTATGGGTTTGAGCGTTATATATGAAATTGATTTTGTCTGGTGACGCTTGCATCCTTAAGTTTGAGTTTTGCATCTAGCCTCATAATCTTGGATGGCTATCTATAACTAACTCTGATCTATTTTCAGCCTCCCATGTGATGTTCCTGGCGATGTAAGTTGTGAAGAACTGCGAGCTGCAGCTTATGATGATGCCCACAAGGGACTGCCCCTTCAACTCATTGTAAGTAGGGAGGTCACATATTTCCGCTGCTCTGATTTTATGTTGAACACATGGCATAAAAATCTTCAAAGTGCATAAGCTATTGCATACACTTGAGAAGTCATTTCTATTCAGGAATAAAAAAGAGCATAACAAATGGTGGTCCCTGAGAACAAAAACTCTGAAATGACTAATCCTGTAGAATAATCAGCATTTACAAGAGAATAGATGCAAATCAAACAGATAAAGAATTGGGAATTAGGGTTTCAGGGCAGCCGGCGGACCCTCTGCCCCTTTTTCTTTCTTATTATTGTGGTTGACTGACCACTAGGTTTTATAATACAGGATATAAAGGAAAAAGATGAAATTGCTCCTAATAAGCGGCCCCTAATTTAAAATACATTTAAAAACAAATTCAAAGAAAACAAAGATAACTCAATACATAGCCCATAAAGACTAACACAAACTTGATTCTAACACTCACCCTGAAGTTGGGTCACCTAACTTTCTAAGGAGTTTTTCAAGTCTTTCTTTTCCTAAGAGTTTGGTCAGCATTTTGTTCTTAAGATAAAAAATATATCATCTCAATGATTACAAACTTTACTGTATCTCTTATGAAGTGATAATTTATTTCAATATGCTTCATTCTCTCATAGTGTATTAGATTTGTAGCTATTTGAATCGCAGCTTCATTGTCCCAATAGAATAAGATCTACCCTTTAGTGTGGGTACCAAGTTCTTGTAATAGGGATTTTGGCCAGATTGCCTCACATACTCCAACTGCTGCCGCTTTATACTATGCTTCTGCTCACGACCTTACCACTACATTTTGTCTTTTATTTTTCCAAGAGACTATGTTGCTCCCCCCACCATCACTAGATACCCTGAGCTTGATAGTCTATCATCAACACAACCCACCCAATCTGCATATGTAATTACCTCCACATTGAGATAATCATGAGTTGCATACAATAGGTCATTTCCTGGAGTGTGCTTAAAGTATCTTAGTATTTGTCTCACAACATTCATATGAGATCTTGTAGAGCAGTGCATAATCCGACTTACCATACTTACAACGTACAAAATATTTGGGCGTGTAATTATCAAATATATAAGTCGTTCCACTAACCTTTGATATTCGCGAGGCTCCCGTAACTGTTCATTGGTATTGACACTTAATTTCAAGCTACTATCCGTGGGCACATTTATAGGATTATACTCTAACATGTGAGTATCCTTACGTTGATCCAGAGTGTATTTCTTTTGAGTTAGGAATATGCCCCTTGAGTTCCTCAATACTTTAATTCCCAAGAAATAATGAAGGGATCAAAGATCCTTCATATCAAACAAATTTAGCACTTGGTCCTTTAGTTCCTTGATTTCATTATCATTATCTCGAGTGATAATGATATCATCCACATAAACTACTAAGACACATCCTTACAAACATAGTATGGTTGCTTACACTTCTTTTAAACTCAAGACTAGTAACACCATAATTGAATCGTTCAAACTATGCTCCAAGTGATTATTTTAGTCCATATAAAGCCTTTTTGAGTTTGCATATACTTCTATGTGTATATATGTAACAAGAGCCAGACGGTACAACAACAACTAAGCCTTTTTCCATACTAGGTGGGGTTGGATACATGGATTCTTTGTTTCCACAAAGCCATATCATGAGTTATATGTTAGTAGTTAACTCACAATAAGCTAGATCATTCTTTATTGTTTTTTTCCAACACATTTGTGGTCGTCCTCTACCTCCTTTAGTACTTTCAAAATCTAGTTTTTCATACCTTCTTTCGGGTTCTTCTTTTGATCTTCTTTCTATATGTTCAAACCATCTTAAACGATATTCTCTCATTTTATCCTCTATTGGTGCCACACATAATTTATTTCTAATAACCTCATTATGTATACGGTCTTTTCTTGTATAACCACTCATCCATCTCAACATCTTCATTTCTGTCACAGACATCTTTTGTACATGTTGATGATTAACTGCCTAACACTCATAACCATAAAACATGGCATGTATGCGTATCATTTCCATAAATTCTTCCATCACTCTAAACAATTGACCCTAGGTATTTAAAACTTTTCTTTTGGGAGATGCAATGTGTACCAATTTTAATTTCTATGTCCTTTTAAGTAACTAAATGATCAAACTTACATTCCATATATTTTGTCTTTGTTCTACTATGTTGGAAGCCTTGATGGAGATGTTATCAAACTTTCACTTAAAATTCATGGTAAACCCTTAAGGTTACTTATAATATAATAAAAAACAAGAAAGATTGAAGTGCCCCTGTACTAAAGATTTACTTTCTAACAACCCGTATTGGATTAGGACAAGAATGGGTCCAATAGGAGCTAGATTCATATATGCTTCTTTAACATACCCCCTCAAGTTGGGGGTAGGATGCTGGTTACTCCCAACTTGTTAAGAGCTCTTTTCAAGTCTACTATAGTGGCTAACTTTGTTAATATGTCTTGTTGCTTGGTCTACTTAGCGTAGATGTATGAGCTTGGAGACTCCTTGAGTGATTTTTTCTATGATAAAGTAATAGTCCACTTCAATGTGTTTCGTCTTCAAAATCAAAATCTTAATCTCCTTGATAATGTTGTTCCGCTCCTTTCAAATTAATCCATGCAATGTCTTCTTCGATTAGGAGTGTATTTTCTTCGTTATCTTTCATAATCCACTCCTCTAACAAACAACAACAACAACTAAGCCTTTTCCCATACTAGACGGGGTTGGCTACATGGATTCTTTGTTTCCACAGATCCCTATCCCGTGCCATATTAGCATTTAACTCATAATAAGCTAAATCATTCTTTATTGTTTCTTTCCAACACTTTTGTGGTCGTCCTCTACCTCTTTTAATACTTTCCAAATTTAGTTTTTCATACCTTGTTATAAGTTCTTCTTTTGATATTCTTTCTATATGTCCAAACCACCTTAAACGATATTCTCTCATTTTATCCTCTATTGGTGCCACTCCTAATTTGTTTCTAATAACCTCATTATGTATATGGTCTTTTCTTGTATGACCACTCATCCATCTCAACATCTTAATTTCTGTCACTGACATCTTTTGTACATGTTGATGATTAACTGCCCAACACTCATAACCATAAAACATAGCAGGCCTAATTGCTGCTCTATAATATTAACCTTTTAACTTTAATGGTATCTTCTTATCACAAAGAATACCTGATGCTCCTCTCCATTTTAACCAACCAGCATTTATTCTGTGTGTAACATCTCCATCAATTCTTTATCACTCTGAAAAATTGACCCTAGGTATTTAAAACTTTCCTTTTGGGGAATGCAATGTGTGCCAATTTTAATTTCTATGTCCTTTGAAGTAACCAAATGATCAAACTTACATTCCATATATTCTGTCTTTGTTCTACTAAGTCGGAGGCCTTTGCTTTCTAATGTTTCTCTCCATAGTTCCAATTTTCTATTAACTTTTTCCTTAGACTCCTCTACTAATACAATCTCTTCTGCAAATAACATACACCAAGGTACTTGATCTTGAATATGTTTTGTTAACTCATCCATCACCATTATAAATAAGTATGGACTTAAAGTTGATCTTTGATGTAACCCAATATTAACTTCAAAGAAGTCTGTCATTCCTTTGAGTCCTCACACATGTTTTTGCACCATCATACATGTCTCTTATAAGGTTAATATATGTCCATGGGATACCTCTTTTTTCCAAAGTTCTCCAAAGAACCTCCCTCGGTACCCTATTATAAGCTTTTTCTAGATCAATAAATATCATGTGAAGGTCTTTCTCTTTTCCTCTAAAATGTTCCATAAGACGTCTCAAAAGGTGAATCGCTTCAATAGTAGATCTGCCTGGCATGAATCAAAATTGGTTCTCTGTTGTACTTGATACTTGTCTTAACTTACGTTCGATAATTCTTTCCCATAATTTCATAGTATGACTCATTAACTTGATACCTCGATAATTCGCACAATTTTGAATGTCTCCCTTGTTCTTATATATGGGTATAAGTGTACTTGCTCTCCATTCCTCGGGCATCTTTTGGTTTTGCCATATTTCATTAAATAGTCTTGTGAGCCAAGTGTTTCCTATTTCTCTTAGTATTTTCCAAACTTCTATAGGAAATTAACTGATCCTACCGATTTACCACCCTTCATATGTTTAAGAGCCTCTTTGACTTCATTCTTTTGAATACGTCGATAGAAATCGTGGTTTATATACTTTTCTGAGTTGGCTAAATCTCCTAAACTAATACTAACATCTTTATTTTCATTAAAAAGATTATAAAATAGTTTTTCCATCTATTTCTTATATCATCATTTGCCACTAGAACTTTTTCATCCTCGTCTTTTATGCATCTAACATAATTAAGATCTTTAGTTTTCTTATCTCTAGCCCTAGTTATCCTAAAAATATCTCTTTCACCCTCTTTTGAGTTGAGTTTTTTATATAAGTCCTCCCAAATCTTAGCTTTTTCTTATTGAATAAGAATAATTTATGAACAAATAAAAATTGGGACAAAATTATTTTCCTTTCTGTTGCCAACTTTTAGGTATATTTCTGCTATCAGTTTCTAATTTCATAAAATCGCAAACAATGAAAAACAATTTTGTTGTCTCTGTTCATTGAGTGGGCATTTCACAACTTCACTATTTTAGGGTTCACCTTACATGACTTCCATTGAGTTGAACATGATGAGCGTGTGTCAGGCTTAACTTAGTCGGTGAAGTGAGAAATGGAGCTCAAGCATTAGTTAAAAAGCTAGTCTCGAGTAAGAGAAAAAGATGATATCATCACGTAACAATATCACATCATTGGGGTGTCATATACTCAATAATTAAAGAAATGGAGCTCATCGTTTTGCTCACAAATGAAAATTAGCAAATATGCCAACTACATGTACAAAGATAGCATATTGTTAATTTTGATATATTAGATGAGTGGATTATGGAAGATAACAAAGAAAATACACTCCTAACCGAAGAAGATATTGCATGGATTAATTTGGAAGGTGCACAACAACATCATGAAGGAGATGAATATTTTGATTTTGAAGCGGAAGGTGATAATAAACTTTAAATCTTCATCAAGGAGAAGATGATTATTTAGTTAATGATCCTGATACAAATTTATAATATGTAAATGTAAATGTATTTCATTTTTTGCTTCAAAATATATAATTTTTTTTCAATTGTTAAATGGTGAATGATCAATATGTACTAAACTTTGCATTATATGAACTCTTTGCAATTACCAGATTTTTTTTTATTTTTTTGGATTTTTACTAATTTTCTTGATTTTTTAATATTTTTATATTTTTTAATATTTAATTACGATACGATACGCTACGATACAAATACGCATATATTGTGGAGCAAAACGATATACGATACGTATGCGTTGAACATCACTGCCTCCATTTGCTTACCGGATAATGTTTCGATATTCCAAGAACCAATACGAATCTTATTATCTGGGACTAGCTTCCTTACCCCCTGCATCCGTATATATTGAAAATGCGGAGACCCTCTCTGTAAATTATTCACTAGATTCGGGCGATAATGTAGTATGACTAAATTCTTTACCCACACCCATCCATGATGTGGGAACCCTCTCTGCAATTGATTCAGTACATTAGGGCGAAAATGTAGTGATCCTTGCTTACTTATCACTGCATTCGTCTCTACAATGCGTTTAGGCGGCGACGCCCTAAAGCAATGCTCATAATTTGTGTAATCCATGGTATAAAAATCCGACAAAGTTTTATGCTGGCTATCGGAAGCCTAACACAATCCTTCTCATTTATTCGGACTTGGAACCAGCAATGCAAGGGTGATCCCTTACATGGGCGGAGTTATTTGTTCATAAATTATTCTTATTCAATAAAATTCTTATAAACTAACTTGAATATACATGTTACACGCATGTAGCTTGTAATCCTAACTGAGCATACCGAAGTAATGCAATCATTATTTTTTTGGCTGTATCGTATCGTGGATATCGCACCGTATCGTATGATGCGGTGCGATACAGATAACAATGGTACTTCCAATACTCGGTACCATAGAATTAATCTACCAACAACAACAACAACTAAGCCTTTTCCCATACCATAGAATTAATCTACCAAGAAACTAAAATAACATTCTCCTTCCTCCATTTTAGATATCTTGGATACGAAGGATGGTGTTGGGAAATTTGTCTTGTGATAACTTTTCATTTTCACATTTTCACTTTGCTATTAGGTCAAATTCAAGTGTCCTAGGGTAAGTTTTATAATTTTTTCTATTAAATTTGATGGTGGTGATCTGCATAGCATCTATCTTGTCATTGATTTTGTTCTCATCCAAAACTTGAATTGAGTCATCAAGAAATTCATCTTTTCAGCCATTTACCATCTCGGGAATTGTACAGTCTATCTCGAGATGTGTGCTCACTCTTTAGCTGCCTCCGATTTTGTGTCATGCGTCAATCTAGAAAGGTTGTGTGCTAAACTCTAAAAAAGATTTTCTTGAATGTTCGAACACCCACAACTTGGATGACATGATGATACTCTGATATCACGTAGAATAATCAGCATTCACAAGAGAATAGATGCGAATCAAGCATATAAGAATTGAGAATTAGGGTTTCAGCCTTCCTTTGGCAGCCGGCAGTCCCTCTGTCCCTTTTTCTTTCTTATTATTGCGGTCGACTGACCACTAGGTTTTATAATATAGGATATAAAAAAAGAATTAAATTGCCCCTAATAAGTGGCCCCTAATTTAAAGTACCTTTAAAAATATTCAAAGAAAATAGGGCTAACTCAATACATACCTCATAAAGACTAACACAAACTCGATTTTAACAAATCCTACAAAATCTTAACGAGTGATGGCTCTTGAAAAGAACATTTTTCTGATGGAACTTATAAAAGTCCCTTCACATATTTGCACCAAAAATTGGTGAACTCATCAAGATGGTTTTACATATGGGAAAACACTTCTTTTGTGGCACATGCCCATGAACCTTGACTATGATGATTTCTGTGATGAGAATTGAAATGCGTTGGTTTCCCCTTTTCACGAGATTGTAAGCAGTGTTGTTTGATGCGTATCATATCGTATCGTGTATCGCTGAGCTCCACGATACGAGCGTATCGTATCGTATCGTACTTTAATATTAAAATAATACAAAAATTAATTAAAAATCAATAAAAATTAGTAAAAATCCGAAATAAATCGAAAAAAATCAGGAAAAATTCAGGAAAAATCTGGTAATTGCTTTAAATTCATATACTATAAGTTTAGTACAGATTGAGCATTCAACATTGAACAATTGCATCTCAATTTACATATTTTGAATTCAAAAAATGAAATACACATTACAGACACAGTTACATTTTACAAATTGTAATCAGGATCATCAACTAAATAATCTTCATCTTCTCCTTGTTGCAGATCCTCCTCCTCATCATCAACGACACCTTCTTCTTGAAAATCAAATTCTTCATCTCCTTGATATTATTGTTACGCTCCTTACAAATGAATCCAAGCAACGTCTTCTTCAGTTAGGAGGGCATTTTCTTCAGTGTCTTCCATAACCCAATCTTCTAATATATCAAAATTATCCAAACTTATTTGATCGAAGTGACTTTCTTCTCTATTTACTTTTTTTAATTGCCTACGACAAACAAAGATAAACAATTAGTAAATAATATTAACAATTGAAGACTGAAGTTAAACTATATTGAATTGAAAATTTAAAAGTAATACAACATTACCTTTCACAAAGGCGCATATTACAATGAATATAAACTAAATCATTTAGTCTTTTGTGTTCCAACCTATTGCGCTTCTTTGTATGGATGTGTTAAAAAATGCTCCAATTTCTTTCACAACCTGTTGCACTATAGTTTTGGCTTAAGACTCTCACTGCAAAATCTTTAAGGTTTGGACAATCAGTTCCAAACCTGTTCCACCAAACATCTGTAGAAAAAGACAAACATTATAGACATAATCCACAGTAATGTAAGATGAAACTTAAATATGAAAATAAACAATTTACCTGGACGCATCGTACTGCGGTTGCGAATTGCAACAGGCAAACCCATCAAGTGAAGAGCATTATCATATATCTCCATCTCTCGATGTATCGCATCTGCTATGCTCTCATCAGGGACTAATCTGTCGATACAATCAATGATTCCTCGATTAACCTCACCGTCCCTTTTGAAGGTTGCTGAGTACCTAAATGATGGGTTTAGATAATATGTTGTTGCATGAATAGGCTGATACAATTGTTTATTCCATCTACTATCAATTATTTTCTACACGGGCACATAATCTCTCTTTTTTCTATTAAAATTATTTATGATGGCTTCTTTTGCCCTGTCCATGGCTTCATAAAGGTAGCCCATAGATGGTTTCTCCTCGCTACTAGCCAATCTCAAAACTTTCACTAAAGGACAAGTAATTTTCAATAATCTCATTCATGCATTCCAAAATGAACTAAAAATTGTTTCTACAATCTCATTCAACTTTCTATTTCTTCTGTTTTGAGGCAACTCTGCAAATTGTTCCCACTCATCTGAGGAGAACATTCTCTTCAAAGCTTGATTCTGTCTCATAATACTCTGTACAGATAAGAAGTTTGTTGCGAACCGAGTTGCAGTTGTGCGAAGAAGCTCTGCACCTTCTGTATATCTCCTCATCATACACAAAACAAATGCATGGTTGTAAATGAATTTTGTAATATATTGGCAGCACTCAATTGCTGCCTTTATTTCATCCATCTCACCAATGTCCTCGAGGAAGAGATCTAAACAATGGGCTGCACATGGTGTCCAGTAGAAAGTCCCATAAATATAAGCTAACTCCTTTCCAGCTGCTTTGTAGTTAGCTACATTATCTGTAATCAGACTACATTTTCTAGCCCAACCTCCTGTATAACCTTATCAAATTCCTCTCGTAGGATCTCTGCAGTGTGCCTCTCCTCTGACATATCTAGAGATCTCAAAAACATGAGTCCTTTAGGACAATATACAAGAAAGTTTAGCAACGTCCTTCCTCGCCTATCGGTCCATGCATCTGCCATGATAGTGCATCCAGTTTCCTTCCACGATTGTCTCAAAGTCGAACAATATTGCTGCACTTCAATGACGGTTTCATCTAATATCTTCTCTCTCAACTTCTGATAAGAGGGCATCCTGTATAATGGACCAATGTTAGCAATTGCATCTGCCATTGCTTGAAAATGAAAACTTTTTGCTGCATTAAATGGAATGCATGCATCATAAAACCATCTGCCCCCTGCAAGGTCTGTTTGATCATGCAGTTGTTCTGAAGCCATAGCAGCACGAATTCCTGGCTGAGCACCAGATGTAGTGGAAGGAGGAAATAACGAATGTATGCTAGAAGAAGAAGCTCTTCCTCTACTCCTTCCTGAACTTCCTCTTATGCCACCTCCAAAGTCTTCAGCTGAACCCTCTTTCTCCTGCTAGGTGCTCTTGAACTGCTACTACCAATATCTGTTCTAGCATCTGAAGGCAAACTATCAGTGAATCCAACTCCAGTGGCAGTAGCATCATCAGCTTCTTCATACATATAGAAATCATCCTTTTGTTGTCTCCTTTCCTGTATGCTCTCAATCATCTGCAAGCATTGCCATTTAATACCTTCTGGCACACTTCTAACTCTGCCTGTGCATGGTGCAACTTCTTTCCTGGTTCCTGCTAGGTGGTGTTTCAACCTTGAAATTCCACCACTAACCACCTTTTCACAAAATAAGGATCTGATTTTTAACCTGGAATCATCAACTGGTATACCCCACTGCCATGCCGGATCATCAGACCGATAATGGGAGTCTCTACCACCCCCTTCCTGCCATCTCAATGGAGTACTTTAATTCAAACAAAAACCTGAAAATAAAAGCAGTTCGTAAATCCCCAATCTTCAAATAACACTCAAATGGAGTGTCTCCCACTTCATGAATGCAATAAAAATCGTATACAAACACTTAATAACTTCATATTTTGTCATTTAAAAAAAAATAACAAAAAAAATATATATAAAAGGAAAAAATAGAAAAAACATTCAAAATATACCTAAATCCGAGTTTGGAGGCTTGGACGGACACCGTAGGGCATGATTTTAGAGCTTTGAACACCAAGGAGGCGAAAACCGACTTTTAGGGAGCTTGAGGAACCCAAAAGGAGAGAGGAAACCCGCGGGTTTCTCTCGGGCCGGGACCCTTTATAAGAGTCTCAGGGCGTATCGTGCGATACGGTGCGATACGGACAACACTGATTGTAAGTGTTCTATGTATCCATGGAGTAAGTCCTTGTGTTTCATAAATTTCATCTTCAGCACAATCAGCTTTTGGATTATGCTTCAGTAAATTGTTCAGTTCTGGTTTTGTGGTGTGTATTATTTATTACATTTATTTTTAAGAGCATGGAGCTGTCAGGACAGTTATCAAATTCTGCATGAAGTTTTTTCCCTTTATTGTTTTAAATATCAAAGTTTACAGTAATCAGGACTATTGAACAAATGAAATTAATAGCAACTCTCTTTTTCCTTCTCATATAGTTATAAAATACAAAACCATTTGGTATGATAGTTGCATCATCATTTGTGTGACACAGGTGGAGAGGGAAAGGAATTTGCTGAAAAATAGGATGGAAGAATTCGAGAACTTCATCCAGAAGCCATATGTAATTCCACAAAGTCGTGGGTCTGGTGCATCAAACTTGTTTCCTGGAACAACCTCAAATGCATCTTTATCTGAATTCAGGAATAATCTGCCTTTTCCAGGCAGTCAAGTTGGAATAACCAATTCAGGGTGTGTATGCATGTAAATCTAGGGTTGTTACTTGAGCAATTATGTTTTTCCTCCTTTGACTTCACTATGCTTAGATATGAAGAAATGAATATTCTCTTAGTGCTTTAAAGAACACCATATTACCATGCATTTCTTTCTGATAAGAATCCCACAGAAATATATTTCTTCATGGTTTCTTTTAATGAATTCCTTTTCTATTTTGCAGGAGTCTAGGAAGTAATGCTTTTGGTCAATCTGTTCCATCTAGTAGTTCACTGCAACCGTCTGGTTTCAATATCAGTAGTACGGCAACAGGTACTGTTGGTTAGTACTGTCAACGATATCATTGGCCCTCACCAGGTTTTCTTTTGCCGATATGAGCTGGCAGTTGGAGCTTTCCATTTCCTTTCTATTTTCAGTCGGTTTCGGTGCCTCAGCTTTTGATCCATATCCATTCGAACTGAGTTGCCAATGATGGTACTCTTGACTGTAGAAATTGTATATAGGATCTGGTTGAGTCGCTGAACTGTGGCTGCAATGATACAGGAGACTTGTCACTTTGCTTGCTTAAGGAGATTTTAGTGTAGTGACATCATTGATCTTGTGACAGCTACAACTGGACCACAAAAATCGTGATAAATTATGTTTCTTCAACCAAAGAGGTCCAAAGGTTGAGCAATTTGATTCTTTGTTGACCTGGGACAACAATAGGAAAACTGGCAAGCATTTATGGAGAGTAGAAGCTTAATGCCCGACTCAAAAGAACTCTCATGTTGGGCTGCCTTAGTAGATGACATAGATACCTAAAGGGAATCACTGAAAGCTAATCACGCTAGTCAGTATGCTTACTTTGTCTCATGTTGCTTGGAGAATCAAGGGATGATTAAGAGTGGAGCCAGGCATTCGTCATGAATCCTTTTTGTATGGTGGTCAGCATTCTTCATGAGCTTAGTAAAAGCTCAGTACTTTTACACATCAAGACCTATGTGGACTAAATGTTGGATGGGATGGGATGCGTTTTGTTGAGAAGAACCAAAACTTATGTTATTCTACACGTTGCATTAATATTTTGCTTGTGTTTGTACTATATATGTCTTAGCTCTACTCAATGTGACAACACTATTTGCTTTTCTTTCTATTCGGTTTCAGTTTAACCTATTTACTACTGTTATTCGTCGGCCATTTGTGGTGTAACTGAAAAATTCCTTCTTACTGTTTATATGTATTCTAGGAGGTTTTCTTTCAAGGGTTGCTGAAGTCTGTTTTCTTTTCAGTATTTTTGTGAAGTAACTTCTCAAAGAATAATAAGCTTTGAGATTATTCACTTCAATATATTGAGACATAAAGCTAATCCTCCATCTAATTCCTTTCGAATTCACTGTTCTCATTGGATAAGTGGATGCTTTAGCTGGAAAGTTCTTGCATGTGTATTGAAAGAGCCTACCTTCCAGCTATGTATGTGTGGGTTTTCCTTTTGATACATATATCTGTTTGTGTGATATACACATGACTGGTTCTACGTACTCGAGTCCAATATGCACTAGTAGAAACTCTCAGCCTAGGAGGATGACATCCAATGTCTGAAGACCTTGAAATAGACTATTTGACACATATTTTTCTGATAAGTAGACCAGAATGGTTTAAAAGTTAAAGGGCCTCGGCTCTTTTTGTCTTACAAATTTGACCTACCCATAAAAAAGTGCTATAGGTTGATTCCACAGTTTTTAGGCATTCCAAGCACATCTGCATAACTAGTTATGTGAAAAATGCTTTGAACAAATTTTACAGAACTTGTGTGGGGCAGAGAATCCATGTAGCCAACCCCATCTAGTATGGTAAAAGGGTTAGTTGTTGTGTAGGGCACCTCCTCCAAATGAAGTTATATGAGGAGTCCTCTCCCCATATTGCAGAAAGGAATGGCTTGCTGTGATGCATGCTTGGGGAAAGTCTTATAAATTGTGAAGCATTTCATGCTGCTACTTATAAGATAAGCTGATCGTTAAGGTTGCACAACTATCTAGACTAATGCTTAGAGCATATGACGACCTATGTGTATCAGTGTGTGGAAGGGGAATGGATAGGAGATGAGGAGAGCCTCATTTAATTGGAGTTTTGTAAGATAGCATGTGCAATGAGTTCCCTGGACAACATAAGAGGGTCACTGCCTCAACCGCGGGCTGTGGCACTTGGGTTTAAATCTATCTGGGGATCGTCCTAATCTTGGATACCGAGATTAACAGAAAAATGAATTGCTACATACAGCCATCGCAGCACAGCTTTCTTAACGTGTACCTGTGCTGGGTATCTGCCATAACAGTAAATGGTACCTCACACGGTGTCGTGATTAACTTGAGTCTGGTAGATGGTGGCGAAGTTATGGATGTCTGATTTCTTTCTCTATATTCTTCCTCTGGTGTTGGTTGCAGGTGATCTTCCTTATGCTCTTTCTTTACTGTTGGTATACAGATGTTGGTCCATGACATCAAGATGTTGACCACTTTTCTTTTATTAAAAATAAGTTCCAATATGTTAACAGAAATATAGAATTTTACATCTTCGACAGATGAGCTGATTACTTATTGAGTCATTGCTGCTACTATAGGGCCTTTTGGAACTCAAAGTCCATCTCAGCCATTTGGAAGTGCATCAAACTTTGCTGCCAGTAGCCCATTTTCTTTAATTTCGAGCGCATCAACATTACCCAACAATGGGCCAAATATCGGAAGTGCACTGACCTTTGCTGCCAGTAGTCCATCCTCTTTAATTTCAAGTGCACCACCGTTGGTCAACAATGGGCCAACTATCTCCAGCAATGGTTTTTTCAGCAGTAGCCAAGCAAGCCTTAATTCTTCATCATCGTAAGCTCTGAAACTAGTACATTTATGGATTTTTATCATCACTTAGCGTTACCTTGTTGTACATTGCCTTAATCTTCAATTCAATGGGATAGAGGAACTTATGTACTTAAAAGATTAACTTACTCGCTGTACTGGAACGTTTATTTTTACTGATTGTGTGCAGTTGGAACCAGGACAAAACAACGGTTCCTAAGGATATGAGTATCTGGTTTAAGGAGGAGTGGGAAGTTGGGGAGGTAAATATATTTTCAGATGAGTAGCTTGACTGGCATTATTTCGGATGTGTCATTTGACTTGGATTCCATCACTTTCTTCCAGTTTTCTCAACTGAGGGAAATAATGTGTTACAATTTCCCCTGTTGCAACTCTAAGAGCATGTTGGTTTACATTCATAAGTGTGAGGGGCTATCACATCAGCATTTTCGAATTTTAGTTTCCAAATAACTTCCCTTTATATGTTGTCCAGAAACATGTTTAAATGGTTGATCTCTCATGAATGAGTTCTAGAATTACAATGTTAACACTTTAGGTTTGTTTTAACTTGTGAAGGTGGAGCCTTTGCAATTAGAGATACTTGTGAAAGTCAATGAATCACTTGGTAAAGCAAATGTGTCCTTAGTTTATCATCTATGGGATAGAGGACAGGTGTTTGGGTTTGTCATTCTCTTTTCTCTTGATTTACAAGCTGGGTTTACGCAGATTGTTACAAAATACATATATCCCTGGTATTGATATAAATTAACAAAATAACATACTTACAAGATGTGGCAGATTGGAGACATACCATCCAATCTGCCTAAGCCACACAGAGGATGCCACAGTCGGCTGCCTGCGTTTCTTTCTCACATCATATTCTATCCTAAACCCTAATCTCTTATTTATAAGTACCTTTTAACTTGAAAGACTAATCTACCCCTATTACTAATGATGTATTAGAGTTAAAATATAAGGAATAAAGAGACCAAAGTAGTAAGACGTGTCCACTTTGGCACCCGAATTCTATCTTTAACACTCCCCCTTAAGTTGGGTGAAAGATATCGAGAACATCCAACTTGGATAAATTGTCTTTAAGTTGTCTGCTGGTAATTGCTTTGGTAAGAAAATCAACTCTTTGCCTTTCGGATTTGACATATTCCAGTTTGAATTCTTTGTTGGAGATCTTCTCCTGAACGAATTGACAATCGATCTCTACATGTTTAGTTCTTTCATGATAGATTGGATTGGAAGCCATCTGAATAGCTGCGCTGCTGCCACAATATAGAGGTATAGGTTGTGTGGAATGAAATCCCAACTCACAAATTAACGAAGAAACCTACTTTCCTTCGCATATAACTTGAGTTGCAACTCTGTATTCTGCTTATGTTGTAGATCTGGCAACAACAGTTTGTTTTTTACTCTTCCAATAAATCAGATTACCACCAAGTAGTGTAATATAGCCTATAGTAGATTTACGATCATCTTTCGATCCAACCCAGTCAGCATTTGAGTAAAGTTCAATACAGAAGTTACAATATTTTGAATACTGAAGACCCATACCAAGTGTTGACTTAAGATATCTGAGGATGCGATATACAACTTCCATATGGTTTTTGTTGGTGAATGCATAAATCTACTCACAATACCAACAACGTAAGTGATATATTGACAAGTAATCGTCAAGTAAATGAGCTTGCCCACTACAACAACAACAACAACAACAACTAAGCCTTTTCCCATACTAGACGGGGTCGGCTACATGGATTCTTTGTTTCCACAGATCCCTATCGTGTGCCATGTTAGCAGTTAAATCCCAATAAGCTAGATCATTCTTTATTGTTTCTTTCCAACACTTTTGTGGTCATCCTCTACCTCTTTTAATACTTTCCAAAATTAGTTTTTCTAACCTTCTTACAGGTTCTTCTTTTGATCTTCTTTCTATATGTCCAAACCATCTTAAACGATG
Organism: Brasenia schreberi; assembly: GCA_036023115.1. Lineage (NCBI taxonomy): Eukaryota > Viridiplantae > Streptophyta > Magnoliopsida > Nymphaeales > Cabombaceae > Brasenia > Brasenia schreberi. Next base: position 3,353,092 of record JAYKKT010000065.1, read on the forward strand.
TTCTCTCATTTTATCCTCTATTAGTGTCACTCCTAATTTGTTTCTAATAACCTCATTACTTATACGGTCTTTTCTTGTATGACCACTCATCCATCTTAACATCTTCATTTCTGTCACAGACATCTTTTGTACATGTTGATGATTAACTGCCCAACACTCAGAACCATAAAACACGACAGGCCTAATTGCTGCTCTATAATATTTACCTTTTAACTTTAATGGTATCTTCTTATCACAAAGAATACCTGATGCTTCTCTCCATTTTAACCAACTAGCATTAATTCTATGTGTAACATCTCCATCAATTCTTCCATCACTCTGAAAAATTGACCCTAGGTATTTAAAACTTTCCTTTTGGGGAATGCAATGTGTGCCAATTTTAATTTCCATGTCCTCTGAAGTAACCACATGATCAAACTTACATTCCATATATTCTGTCTTTGTTCTACTAAGTCGAAAGCCTTTGCTTTCTAATGTTTCTCTCCATAGTTCCAATTTTCTATTAACTTTTTCCTTAGACTCCTCCACTAAGACAATGTCATTTGCAAATAATATACACCAAGGTACTTCATCTTGAATATGTTTTGTTAACTCATCCATCACCATTATAAATAAGTATGGACTTAAAGTTGATCCTTGATGTAACCCAATATTAACTTCAAAGAAGTCTGTCGTTCCTTCATGAGTCCTCACACATGTTTTTGCACCATCATACATGTCTCTTATAAGGTTAATATATGTCAATGGGATACCTCTTTTTTCCAAAGTTCTCCAAAGAACCTCCATCAGTACTCTATCATAAGCTTTTTCTAAATCAATAAATATCATGTGAAGGTCTTTCTTTTTTGCTCTAAAATGTTCCATAAGACGTCTCAAAAGGTGAATTGCTTAAATAGTAGATCTGCCTGGCATGAATCCAAATTGGTTCTCTGTTGTACTTGATACTTGTCTCAACCTACGTTCGATAATTCTTTCCCATAATTTCATAGTATGACTCATTAATTTGATACCTCGATAATTCGCACAATTTTGAATGTCTCCCTTGTTCTTATATATGGGTATAAGTGTACTTGCTCTCCATTCTTCGGGCATCTTTTGGTTTTTTCATATTTCATTAAATAGTCTTGTGAGTCAAGTGTTCCTATTTCTCCTAGTATTTTCCAAACTTCTATAGGAATATTATCTGGTCCTACCGATTTACCACCCTTCATATGTTTAAGAGCCTCTTTGACTTCATTCTTTTGAATACGTCGGTAGAAATTGTGGTTTATATACTTTTCTGAGTTGGCTAAATCTCCTAAACTAATACTAACATCTTTATTTTCATTAAAAAGATTATAAAAATAGTTTTTCCATCTATTTCTTATATCATCGTTTGCCACTAAAAGTTTTTCATCCTCGTCTTTTATGCATCTAACATAATTAAGATCTTTAGTTTTCTTATCTCTAGTCCTAGCTATCCAAAAAATATCACTTTCACCCTCTTTTGAGTTGAGTTTTTTATATAAGTCCTCCCAAATCTTAGCTTTTGCTTCACTAACGGCCTTTTTCGCTTCCTTCTTTGCTTTCTTATAAGCTTCTAAAGTTTCACTAGTTTTCTTGGCATAATGTAATTTGTAACATGCCCTCTTTGGCTTGATTTTATTTTGCACTACTTCACTCCACCACCAAGCTTCTTTTTGTGCCGGTACACCTCCCTTAGATGCCCCTAACACATCTTTCACCACTTTCCTAATATGTATAGCCATATTGTTCCACATATCACAGGGTGTGCCAACATAATTCCAAACAACTCCTTGAAGGACTTTCTGTTTAAATATATCTTCTTTCTCGCTTTTGAGGTTCCACCATTTAGTCCGAATAGCTCGATGCACTCTTTTCTTCTTTGTCCATTTTTTTATTTGTAACTCCATAACTAAAAGTCGATGTTGGGTGGTTAAGCTTTCTCCTGGAATTACCTTACAATCTTTACAACATGCTCTATCTTTTTTTCTACAAATAAAGTAATCAATTTGTGTTTGTGATAAGCCACTCTTATAAGTAACTAAATGTTCATCTCGTTTTTTGAAGATTGTATTGACTATAAAGAGATCAAATGCCATAGCAAAATTTAAAATCTCCATACCTTCCTCATTTACATCCCCAAAACCAAAGTTTCCATGAATCCCTTGATATCCTAATGCCTCTTTACCGACATGTCCATTTAAATCTCCTCTTAAACAAATCAGCTACCTTTGTGGAATCTTTTGAAACACCTTATCCAACTCTTCCCAAAACACTGTCTTTATACTATCTTCTAGTCCTACTTGGGGTGCGTAAGCACAAACTATATTCAAAACCTCTGCTCCTAACACTAATTTCAACGTCATGATTCGGTCACCATATCGTTGTATGTCTACTAAACTCTCCTTTAAATCTTTATTTATGATAATACCAACTTTGTTTCGAGCCTTTTTTTTACCTGAGTATCATAATTTAAAACCTGTATCCTCTATCTCCTTTGCTTTTTCTCCAACCAAATGTGCTTACCCACTAATTGTTGATGTTTGCATGTGTCACTGAAATCTTCACTATCACCAATGTACAACTTTTGATTCACTTTCATAGGAGAATCACTATGTTTACAATCCAGCATATTTGTTTCACGTAGCAGATCCATGGTGTATTTTCTCTTATTTAATAAGATACCTTGATTGGAGTATAATACCTCAATGCCCAAGAAATAGTGGAGTCTCTCTAGATCTTTTAGGTCAAATAGTTTGTGAAGATTTTGTTTTATTGCCGATATCTCTTTAATATCATCACCAGTCACAATAATATCATCTACATAAATTGCAAGAACTGATAACTTCATACTTCTTGAAAAATATAGTATGATCATTTATGCTTTTTTGATATCCCAAACTGCATACATCACTGAATTTTTCAAACCAAGCTCTGGGTGATTGTTTCAATCCATAAATAGCTTTGTTTAGTTTGTAAATTGCCCCTTCTTTAATCTTACCACTCAATCCTGAAGGAAGTTCCATAAATACCTCTTCATGTAGATTTCCCTGTAGAAAATCATTCTTCACATCTAGTTGCCATAGATCCCATCCAAAATTAGCTGTCATATTGAGAAGTATTCTTATTGACGTAAGTTTTGCTATAGGTGCAAAAGTTTCATTGTAGTCAATCCCATATGATTGACTATAGTCCTTGGCAACAAGTCTTGCCCTATATCTTTCAATTGTGTCATCTCCTTTGTATTTAATAGTGAAAACCCATTTACATCCCACTATATTTTGTTGTGGGGAAGTTTGGTGATTGGTCAGGTATTATTCTTGGCTATTACATCCAATTCTGCTTTTATTGCTGCTCTCCATAAAGGGTATCTGTTGGTTTCTTCAAAACTTGAGGGAATGTTATTTTGATAAGCATTTGCAACAAAAGTTTGATAGTATTCAGAAGTGTTAGCAAAAGAAACATAGTTAGAGATAGGATATCGTGTACACGTCCTTTTTCCTTTTCGAAATGCTATAGGTACTTCCAAGTCATCTTCCACTTCAGGTTGTGGATCTGAATGAAGGGAATAATCTTTGGGGGTTAGAGTCTGTGAAGTCTCCTCCTGATAATGAATAACCTTCTTCAGTCCCCTCTTATATACAATAATCTGTTTTGGTTCTTATTCAACTTACTTCTCTTCTGATTTATCTGCTAGATTTTCAGTTTCACTGGGCACTAAGGGAAGTACATGAGAAGAGTTGTTTCGAGTAGAGGCCAACTCTCCTTAGAAAGAATAATAGGGAGACGATTCACAAAACGTGACATCCATGGATACATAAAGTTTCTTTTGAATTGGATCATAGCATTTATAACTCTTTTTTGTTTGAGAATAACCAAGAAAGATACACTTTACTACTCTTGGATCAAGTTTATCACGACCAAGTAAATGAACATAAACAAAGCAGAGGCATCCAAAAATGCGATGAGCAACACGAAAGAGTTTGGGGTCATGATTAAGAATTTTTACAGGACACTCTCCCTTGAGAACACTACTAGGCATCTTGTTTATTAGATAGACAGCAGTAAGAACATCTTTCCCCAATAAATTTTAGGAACATTATGTTGAAAATTGAGAGTTCTGGCTACTTCAAGAATATGATAATTTTTTCTTTCGGCTATACCATTTTGCTGAGGTGTATATGAGGAAGAAATCTGATGAAGTATACCATTGGCAAGTAAGTATTCTTGCAATTGTCCATTAATGTATTCACCCCCATTATCCGAGCGAAGAACTTTCAAATTCATGAATAGTAGGAAAAAGAGCAGAAACCTCAACTTTTAATTTTATTAAGTAGATAATTGTGAGACGCGTACAATCATCAATAAAGGAAACAAAGTACTTCTGACCAAACAAAGAAGAAATATGATTGGGATCCCATATATCAGAATGTAAAAGTTCAAAAGGTTGGGATCTCCTAGACTTACTCGGGGGATAAGGTGTTCTTTGGTGTTTTCCAAGTTGACACACTTCATACTCAAACGAAATTTTATTTGACTCGACTTTCAAATTTGAAAAAACATAATGGAGCTTGGACATTGGAAAATGACCTAAACGTCTATGCCAAAGTTGGGTCTCTCCATCTTGAGTAACTGTAGCAGTATTAAGTGAAGCAGAATGTTGTGATTTGTTTTCTATAATATATAATCTTCGTCGATGACTACCATAACCAAAGATTTTTCTCGTCTTTATATCCTTAAAAGAACAACCAGAGGAATCAAATGTCACACTACAATTCAACGTACGTGTTAAAGTGCTGATTGAGAGAAGATTTATAGGAAAGCTAGGAACATGGTAAACTGAATGTAAATATGTAAGACATGTGGGTACACTTTTCTGTCCAATTATATAAGAGATTGATCTATCAACCAACTTAATTGGCTTCTTTTTTTGAAGTAGATGATATTTCAAAAAATATGAAGCCTCTCCAATCATATGATCTGTAGCTCCAGAGTTAATAATCGAAGTTTTAGAATGAAAATGAGAGAATTGTTTACCTTCACTGTATGAGTAGCATGGGCTAAAGTAGCCTGAGAAGTAGAAGCATTCTGGTTTTCTGATAATTTTGTTTCTAAGCCTTCAATTCGCTTAATAAGTTCTTGAATATCATCTGTATTAGGCATGAAACTCTCATCAATATTGGCCGAATTACTCCTTGGTCTGTGGAAGTCTGGATGCCCATGTAATTCCCAGCAATTTTCTTTTGAGTGTCGATGTTTTCCACAATAAGAACATATAATTTTATCCTTCTTATCAGAATAGGAGTGTCTTCTTCCACGTCCTCTGTTATGTTGTCCACCTCTTCCATGATATTGAGAAGTTTCTCCTCTACTTTGTAAGGCATGTTGTTCTGTGGTATTAATGTTGTTATTCTCTAAATTCCTGTGATCTTTTCTACGAATCAGTAAGGAGCAAACTGTACCAAGTGAAGGAAGTTCGTCTCTGTCCATAATGTTGATCTTTATAGTCTCAAATTCAGGATTTACACCCCACAGCAAGTCAAACACTTTTTTTTTTCATTTTTCAAATTTCTTTCTGCATAACATGATGAACACTTGATATTGGTATAAAAGAGAAGTTCATCTCATAATCCTCGAAGATCTGCATAGTACTCACTAAAAGAGCGATTTTCTTGCTTACATTTCCTTATATTTTCAAAGGTTTCATATTCCTTTGTTACATTTTTTTTTCTAGAAAAAGCTTCTGAAACTGCACTCCAAATTTCATGTGTCGAGTTAAAAAATATAAATGTTTTCGCTATTGTTGGGATCATTGATTGAAGTAACCAAGATGAAATCAATACATTTTCTCTATGCCAACTGGTATAGTTTACGTCATGTTACTGGGCATGGAATTTGTCCCATGAGATGAGTCAATCTCCCCCTTGCTATTACTGTCAACTCTACTGATCTTGACCACTCCGAATAATTTTTGCCATCCAGTTTGGTAAATGTGATTTGAAAACTATCTACCTTGTCGTTTATGGGTTGTTCATAAATTTCGTAGGAAGTTTCAAGCCCTTTTCCTTTATTTGTCATTTGTATATATATCTATTCTCTTTCTTCTTTGTTAGGGTTGTACTAAGAGAGGTAAAGCAGCCACCAGAGATGAGTTATGCAGTTTTTTTTCTCAAGAATATGTCGATGTCTATATTCTGCTCCAATATTGTAAGTTTCACTTTTAAAGAAATATACTTCTAACTGTGCCAAGAGTTGTTTTTGGTATTGATCAAATTGTGGCTGAATCACTTACTTAAGCAAGTCCTCATCACTAAGGCATTAACGATGAAGGGAAAGCAAGAAAAGCAGGCCAACTAATGGAGGACCACGGACAAATACCTTGACCTAATCATTCTCAACCAACTAATCACAGTCTACTTCTGTTTCCACCTTAATAAATCACACGGGTAGTATGAAAAATGGTCTATTTCAACCACTTTGCAGTATTGAAGTTGTACTGTTTAGTAAATATCCAATTTGAAAAAAATATGCACACTTACCTTGTGCAGAAATTTCTAAAATTTTCTGCATCCTTTCCTTGTGGAGTCACACATGTCTTCTTACGTAAAACACTTCACTTTATGGCCTTGTAGGCTCTCATACTATTATATATATTAATAAAATAACATACTTACAAGATGTGGCAGATTGAAGACATACCATCCAATCTGCCTAAGCCACGCAGAGGATGGCGTTTCTTTCTCTCACATCCTATTATATCCTAAACCCTAATGTCTTATTTATAAGTATCTTTTAACTTGAAAGACTAATTTACTCCTATTACTAATGATGTATTACAATTAAAACATAAGGAATAAAGAGACCAAAGTAGTAAGACGTGTCCACTTTGGGACCCGAATTCTATCTTTAACATGTATTACACTAGTGACCTCCTACATGAACTCTTGAAATTTCTTTCACGTCTCTCCCCAGCAAAAAATCTCAGAGTAACAGAAAGGAAGGTGGAAAACCATCAAGAACAGAGGAACAGAAAAGAAAGTACATAATGCCATAGTACATTAGAGACAAGGCAAAAAGGAAAAATATGACATTTTGGAACTGTAATTGGACGCAAGTTCCTGAAATATCACAAGTATTTGCCGTAAGTAATATTTATCTGTTGGACATGACTTAAGTGGAGTTGACCATTAAGAGAGAGAAAGAGCTCTTAGATCACTTTTATGAGAAAAGAAACTAAATTCAAAATCGTGGGTCCTTTCTAATGATCGAAACATGTATTCTTTTGGCTTTGGAGATATGTGTCCTAACCTTTTTGACTATTAATATGCTAAATGTTTACATCTCTCTCTCTATACATATATTTATATATTATTAGGGGGTCGACATGACCCAGCCCGTGGTAAAACTTAGGTTGGAATTGTGTTAAAGGCCTACGTCAACATATCCTTTTGGTTACATGTATCAACTTATTTGGTATTGTGATTTGTGACATATACTCAGGTTCCAGAGGAGGAGCCACCACCTAATGTGATCAGGCATTAGTGGGGTGATCGGTTAGGGTGGGTGAGCTAAATCCTGTAAGTCCAAAGTTTCTCCCAATTGAAGACTTCCATGGTATTCAATTTTCTGCAAGTCTATGAATTTGTTTATGTGATCTGCACTTAAAATGTGAGAGAACATGCGCATTGCAGATTCTCTCACAGATGGTGGTTTTATTCTTCTTAAATTGGACCAATCTGTTCGAAGTTTGTTTAAATTGCCTCGATTCTAATGCGCAAGCATATTGAGGTGCATTAATGAACATGGTGGTTCTACAGCATGTCGTCTCCCTTGGTTTACTATTTTGAAAGGGAAACTTCATTGTGCTGCCTATGTCATCACCATATCCATATGGTGCAGTTGAAGGGTGAGATGCATGTATTCATCTCATCCCGTGTATAGACATTTTTTGGGACGTGTCCACGTTCGGCACATTGGATTGTAACACTTTGTATTAACATCTTGTTTGTTGATTGATCTTATAGCAGATTAAAAAAATGAAGATGCATACAGTGAGGGCATGCAAGTTTGCTGTGAAGTCGTCTCCAATTGTACTCTCTCTCTCTCCATGCACAAGTACGTTTGTATTATAACAATGTTGTGTAAAATACAATTCGAAGGTGAAACTGTAAGACATGATATTGCTCTTTTAGAATTGAATGCATGTCTAACCCGTAACAAACCATAAACTATACAATAGATGATCCTCAGGTGGAGATCGTCAACATGGAATACGAACATGCACGAACCTTTCTTGTCAAAACTCATTAATCAAATGATCTCCAGGTGGAGAAGATAGTCAACCATGTACTTAAACATGTTCCTACATACTTTCAGCTCTGTACCATATAGAGTTAACCCTATTAATATTTCTTTTTGGAAAATAATTAGCCGTATTAATTCAATAGAAGAATCAATTGCAATTTTTATTGCACAATAGAAGAATCAATGCTATTTTCCATTAATAGAGGGTTGATTCATAAGTTGGACATCATGGGTTCGATCCTTGGGAGGTGCATCTGGCTTCGGCCTCTCTATCATACCAGAAAGGAATAAACTAGTATCTGCTGGTTTTGGTTGGACATTTAAGAAAAGAAGCTGGGTTGTTGTGTGTGTGTTGGGGGGGGGGGGCGCGGAAGGAAGGGTCAGACCGTGAGGGGTTATTTGGAGTTTTAGAACTAAAAGAAATGGGTACTAGATAAAAATTACGGTAGTTGGGTTTAGCGGTTATGTATGATGCATGGAGACTGACGGGGACCTACAGGACAGCATTTGCCACCTGTACGGTCAACGAGGTGGGTCCCAGTGGCAAAACAGCTGGGCCATGGGACCCACAGGCTACGTGCCCGACGCTTGGTGGGTCGAGAGCACCTTATGTGGGACCCTACATAGATCGTCTTCTTACAGATGCATGTGATGAGATTCTGATGACCGTCCATCCAACCATCAAACGGTTTTGACGAAGGGTCCTGTACCATCGCCCCCCTACAGCGGTCAGAGCAGTAGTTCGGTCAAAATATACACAAAACAGATCGCATTATGTTGGAGTGGGTTTAGTTTGTGTATACTCTCACTCTTTAAGCTTCCGTTTTATGATTCAGATGACGTTGTGATTGGCCTTGTGTTAATCAAACTAGTTAATAGCTTACCCATCCCTCTATACCCACACATGCACCCTTTGTGAGTCGAACTCTCCACCACCAGCAATGGCGCTAGAGTGGCTTGGCGTTGAGGTAACACTCTGGGTGCTAATGGGGTTGTTTTAGGGAAAAGGTCTAACGTTTAAAACTTGGAGCAAATGCCCTTAGTGTTAAAGTTGCTTATATGTTCCTAAACCTTACCACAATCTTTATTAATGCTTTCTTAATTTTCTTTATATTATTTGTCAAAAATGCTGACAAGACTTACGTTATTCTTCTTATGTTCGAATAGGATGGAGATCCCCCCCCCCCCCTCTCTCTCTTGGGTTTGTGTTGGGTGTTCAAAATCGTAACATTTCTTTAATACCGGTTGCTTTATTGATCTTCACTGTTTAAACTTTTTGTTTCTTTAAATCTGGTTTTACATTTCAGCGATTGAACGCATGAGGTTTTCGTGTTCTGGTGTAAAATATGAATACTCTTATGCTTTTAAGAGGTTGTTTAATCTGTATATTTTTAAGAGGTTCAGAGATTAGATTATTGTGTTCTTGGTCATATAAGTGTATTTGTTTAGGTGCTTAGGTATAGAAAACAATCTCTACTACTTTCTCAAGGAAGGTAGTAAACTTTTGTGCAATTTACGTGTTCAACAAAACGCTTGAGGGATTTGTTCATGAAACTCCAATTACATGTGCTCAAGTAATTTTATGAGTGTCATTTGTGCCACTTTATTTTCACTAGTCCTTGTTCACATCCCATAGAAATACATACATAATAAACCAATATCCTACAATTATAAACATATCCCAATCAACAACAACCACATATCCAAAGTCATAAACAAATCGTATGGAAAACAAAAGCAGAAGTAATAATGAGAAAAAAAACTTATTTATTTGAGTCACTCTTGCGGACTTTCCTTAGAGAAATAAGTATCTTGCTATATAGTATATACAAGTACCTTTGTCTTCTTTTGAGTATAAAACACAAACAACTCAAAGCTACACACTTCATCATGGATCAGGAATCATAAGATCTTATCCAAATGATGCACCTCTTCGTCTCATAACCATTCTTGCATACACTCTTGATCGTTACATAAAAAATTTTCATACAAAAAGATAGACTGAGAATAATTCTAAAACTCAAGTCGAGGCCCAGACCTAGCGCTCGCTACACACACGTGTGGTCTAACATGTCCTCCCTTAAACTCTTTGAACTAAGGTGCATGAGCTACCAACTATATAACAGAACATGTGAGTTTGTCGCATTCTTAATATGCACTAAACTTTATCTTCTCTTGATCATCATATGCATAAGTCCCTCACATGTGACTTTTTAGAATTTAAGACTTTCATATATATATATATATATATATATATATATATATATATATATATATATATATATATATATATATATATATATATATATCAATGATGCATCAATTCTATATTTAGAGATATCAACATGAATTAAATGTTATTAATACACATGAGTTTAATTAACCAACTTAATTAACATTAAATCAAACAATCCCCACAAAGTCCTAAAGTGTAAAGTGTCATCCTAAACTAACCATCATATTATGCTTTCAGTAATGATATCTTCTAGTTTGAAACGTTACCTAAGTTATTAAATTTTATCCTTACAGGAACTAGGTGAACATATGTCTTGAACCTGAATTTGGGTCTTAAGGTGTCTATTGGTAACTATATAGTAAAAGGTTATGACATAATCTTTAGGGGTGATGGATTAATGATTATGCATCTATATCCTCTATCATGATTAATTTCAGGGAATAATCCAATTTTCCTATTGCTGCTACACAATATCAATCACTTAGCTTGACATCTCCAATGATGTACTGCTAGCATCCTATCTTAGGATGAGCTAAATGATATTGATTGCACTGTCATCACATTTATAATTAGAAGTCACTGCTCACTAAACAATCATATGGGTGTATAGACAAATTGATCTACAAAGAACATAGCATATAGAACTAACAATTGACCTAGTGATAGACCCTACTAGTAACGGCACAAACATATCTGATTTTGAAAAGAATCCTAACAAGTTCACAAAGCATATAAGATGTAACACTTGGTTCCCCTAAGATTCAGATACATATAATAGATTCTAGTTGTACACCACCTAAAACAAGAGCAAATGTATGATGTTGCTTCCTTAAAGAAACGAATTTGAAATCTATATTTCTTAAAAAACATGGCTTGATTAGCAAATATAAAATAAAACGCAGCAAAATTAAGGCTATTCAAACATTGGTACATATATAATACTTAAGAACAGAATTGGAAAATGATGGGATGGTAAACATGAAACTAGCATGATAACCACAATAGATAATAATTAAGGCCTATATTTTTCCACTAACCACATCAAATCCTTGATATACATAAATAAGTAAAAAGAACTCTTATTATAGTTTATATTATATTAATATGATCACATAATACAACACATCTCACATGAGCACAACTAGCTCTCTAACAAAAAGCAACAACCATTTCTTGTTCCTTTCAATAGGAACCTAGCACTAACTCCTAAAAGGACATGGATTCATAAAAATGAGTTTAGGCGAAGTTTTTCATTCCATTTCTACTCTCCTTTCCCCTTCCACCTTACAATTGCTCCACCAACTCGGTATTCTTGAAACCGCCAATATAACAAAAGCCATTGCATGTAAACATTTAAGCATGTGAATAAGATGAATGAAAGTCTTGATTTCCCTATACAGAAATATTTTAAGAAAAGATATTGTCGAAAGTGAGTGCAGGTTCAATTTGAGTTTACATTTGTTTGGACTCTTATCCAATGACCAACTTGATAGAGTTGGATTCGTGATCAAATCAAACCGGACAACAAAATTAACACAAATCCAATCCAAGTTGGTTTCTAAATTTTTAACGAGCTTAGATAGTCCAAAGCAGAAATACAACTTTGAATATGTAATTCACATACAATATATGTATAAGCTTGGATAGGCCTTCTAGGAGCCCAAATTATAGCTTACTAACTTTAGGCTAGAAATACCATTTAGGAAGCACAACTTTTGATTCATAGATTTGAAAAGTCATATTTCATAGCCAAAAGAACATTATCCAAATGCTAAAGGGAGAGACAAAAAATTATTGAAAGAAAACTCTCTCTCTTGTGATGTTCCTAATGCAAAATGCCATACTCTTCTTGGTTAGATTTCTATATCAATACCAATGAAAAACAATCTTGAACTATTATAAGAGTTACAAATTATTGTTTCTCTACTTCACACAACCATACAATACCAATGATTAGCAAGCCTAAGTTAAAAAAGAAGCAATAGTTTCAACAAAGAGACATCAATGAGACACATAATCATAGAGGTGCAAGGCTCCATTCATATCTTCACTTTTGGCTTCTAGAACATTCTGCAACCTATAACAAAATAACATTAAAGTTAAGATTGAAGAAATAAAATCACTCCATAATAAGAGTAAAATATTTTGAACCTGAGTGATAGGCGAATGAGAATTATTTTCATCATCAATCTCCTCATTGCCAACACATAGAGGTGCATAATGATGTATCATAAAGGTTCACCAATACATACATATAAAACAATAAATTTATAATAACTAAAAATTTCAAAACAAAAGAATTATATATTAAAATTGTTAATACCTTTAATATCTACCCATAACCAATTCTATGCACACATTAGGGCTTCCAATGTCTTTGGATGAAGTCTACTTTGATAATAACTTATATACCTCCCACTTATACTAAAGGCAGACTCATATGCTATAGTATAAACAAGAATAGCAATAATATCTCTAGTGATTCATTATAATATAAGAAATTTGATGCCATTTATCCTCAACCAACCGAGTATATCAAAATTTGGTGTCCTAGGAAATACACCCTCATTCAAATAATAATTGAAATCTGACTTGACATCATCATGATTAATACTCATTTTAACAAACAAATCATAATCCTTAAACATATCAATCTCTCTATCTCCAATGACTTCTGAATTTGAATTGTTCTACCTTCTCATAGAAACATCATCAGCCTTACATTATCTCTCTTTCATTATCATCTTTCACCTTATATTCTTGCAACAAGTCATAACAATAATTTCGGATTTTGTCAACTTCTATCTTAATGGCAGAATCATGTTGGATTCGGATCCGAAGGGCAAGCAGGTCCCTACAACACCACTTTCTGATCTCGTCACAATTCATATGCCGAAGAAGGATAAGGAACTCGCTCGACCAGCAATAACGACCTTTGAGTTGCTGCTTGAAGGTTTGGGACCTTTGTTCTTGCTAGAGTGAGATACTTTTCAGCTAAATTTATTCTTGGCTAAGATTCAAGCTGAATTTTATTATAGTTGCACAAAGCAGTTGAACAACTCCTCCCATGTAAGGGATCACCCTTGCATTGTCGTCCCAAGCTCGGATAAAGGAGGAGGGTTGTGTTAGGATTCCGTCAGTCAGCATAAAACTTCGTAGGATTTTTATAACATGAATTACAAAAATTATGAGCATTGCTTTGGGGCGTCCCCGCCTAGCGATGCGCTATAGAGCTCGAATGCAGTGATAAGTAAGCAAGGGCCACTACATCTTCGCCCGAATGTAGTGAATCAATTACAGAGAGGGTTCCCACATCATGGACGGGTGTGGGTAAAGAAGTTAATCCCACTATATTATCGCCCGAATGTAGTGAATAATTTTTAGATAGGGTTTCCGCATTTTGAATATGGACGGATACGAGGGGTAAGGAATTCGTATTGGTTCTTGTAATATCGGAATATTATCCGATAAGCTAATGGAGGTGGTCGATACTATGATTCAGAGAAATATTCATATTCTATGTTTACAAGAGACAAAATGAGTTGGAGAAAAACAAAGGAGATAGAGGATATAGGTTTTAAATTATGGTACTCAGGTAAAGAAAAGGCTCAAAACGGAGTTGGTATTATCATAAATAAAGATTTAAAGGATAGTATAGCAGACATACAATGATATGGTGACTGAATCATGACATTGAAATTAGTTTTAGGAGCAGAGGTTTTGAATATAGTTTGTGCTTACGCACCCGAAGTAGGACTAGAAGATAGTATAAAGACAATTTCTTGGGAAGAGTTAGATAAGGTGATTCAAAAGATTCCACAAAGGGAGATGATTTATTTAGAAGGAGACTTAAATGAACATGTCGGTAAAGAGGCATTAGGATATCAAGGTATTCATGAAAACTTTAGTTTTAGGGATATAAATGAGGAAGGTAGGGAGATTTAAAATTTTGCTATGGCATTTGATCTCTTTATAGTCAATACAATCTTCAATAAATGAGATAAATATTTAATAACTTATAAGAGTGGCTTATCACAAACACAAATTGATTATTTTATTTGTAAAAAAAAGATAGAGTGTGTTGTAAAGCTTGAAAGGTAATTCCAGGAGAAAGCTTAGCCACCCAACATCGACTTTTAGTTATGGATTTACAAATAAAAAATAGACAAAGAAGAAAATAGTGCATCGAGCTATTCAGACTAAATGGTAGAACATTAAAAGCAAGAAAGAAGATATATTTAAATAGAAAGTCCTTCAAGGAGATGTTTGAAATTATGTTGATACACCTTATGATATGTGAAACAATATGGCTATACATATTAGGAAAGTGGCGAAAGATGTATTAGGTATATCTAAGGGAGGTGTACCGGTACAGAAAGAAGCTTGGTGGTGGAGTGAAGTAGTGCAAAATAAAATCAAGGCAAAGAGGGCATGTTACAAATTACATTATGGTAAGAAAACTAATGAAACTTTAGAGGCTTATAAGAAAGCAAAAAATAAAGAAAAGAAACAAAAGCTAAAATTTGGGAGGATTTATATAAAAAACTTAACTAAAAAAGGGTGAAAGAGATATTTTTAGGATAACTAGGGCTAGAGATAAGAGAACTAAAGATCTTAATTATGTTAGATGAATCAAGGATGAGGATGAAAAAATTCTAGTGACAAATGATGATATAAGAAATAGATGAAAAAACTATTTTTATAAGCTTTTTAATGAAAATAAATATGTTAGTATTAGCGTAGGAGAGTTAGCCAAATTAGAAAAGTATATAAGCCACAATTTCTACCGACGTATTCAATAGAATGAAGTCAAATAGACTCTTAAATATATGAAGAGTGGTAAATCGATAGGACCAGACAATATTCCTATAAAAGTTTGGAAAATACTAAAAGAAATAGGAATCACTTAGCTCACAAGACTATTTAATAAAATATGGAGAAATCAAAAGATGCCCGAGAAATGGAGAGCGAGTACACTTATACCCATATATAAGAACAAGGGAGACATTTATAATTGTGTGAATTATCGAGGTATTAAGTTAATGAGCTATACTATGAAATTATGAGAAATAATCATTAAAGGTAGGTTAAGACAAGTATCAAGTACAACAGAGAACCAATTTGGATTTATGTCAAGCAGATCTACCGTTAAAGTGATTCACCTTTTGAGATGTCTTATGGAACATTTTAGAGCAAAAAAGAAAGACTTTCACATGATATTTATTGATCTAGAAAAAACTTATGATAGGATACCGAGGGAGGTTCTTTGGAGAGCTTTAGAAAAAAGAAGTATCTAATTGACATACATTAACATTATAAGAGATGTGTATGATGGTGCAAAAACATGTGTGAGGACTCATGAAGGAATGACAAACTTCTTTGAAGTTAATATTGGGTTACATCAAGGATCAACTTTAAGTCAATACTTATTTATAATGGTGATTGATGAGTTAACAAAACATATTTAAGATGAAGTACCTTGGTGTATGTTATTTGCATATGACATTGTGTTAGTGGAGGAGTCTAAGGAAAAAGTTAATAGAAAATTGAAACTATAGAGAGAAACATTAAAAAGCAATGGTCTCCAACTTAGTAGAACAAAGACAGAATATATGAAATATAAGTTTGATCGTTTGGTTACTTAAAAGGACATAGAAATTTAAATTGGCACACATTGCATCCCCTAAAAGGAAAGTTTTAAATACCTAGGGTTAATTTTTCAAAGTAATGGAAGAATTGACGGAGATGTTACACATAGAATTAATAATAGTTGGTTAAAATGGAGAGGAGCATAATGTATTCTTTGTGATAAGAAGATACCATTAAAGTTAAAAGGTAAATATTATAGAGCAACAATTATACCTACCATGTTTTATGGTTATGAGTGTTAGGTAGTTAATCATCAACATGTACAAAAGATGTATGTAACAGAAATGAAGATGTTGAGATGGATGAGTGGTCATACAAGAAAAGAGCGTATACATAATGAGGTTATTAGAAACAAATTAAGAGTAACACCAATAGAATATAAAATGAGAGAATATCATTTAAGATGGTTTGGACATATAGAAAGAAGATGAAAAGAAGAACTTGCAAGAAGGTATGAAAAACTAAATTTGGAAATTACTAAAAGTGGTAGAGGACGACCACAAAAGTGTTGGAAAGAAACAATAAAAAATGATATGCTTATTGTGAGTTAACTGCTAACATGACACACGATAGGGATCTATGGAAACAAAGAATCCATGTAGCCGACCCCGTCTAGTATGAGAAAAGGCTTAGTTGTTGTTGTAGTTGTTGTTGTTGTCAACTTCTATCTCAACCTTCTCATCACTATAAACCAAATTAAAGTTAAATTGTAAGAAGTTTATTTTATATCTAGGATCCAAGACAACATCTACTTGTAGAATTTCATGAATA
The DNA here is from genome assembly GCA_036023115.1 of Brasenia schreberi. Classification (NCBI taxonomy): domain Eukaryota; kingdom Viridiplantae; phylum Streptophyta; class Magnoliopsida; order Nymphaeales; family Cabombaceae; genus Brasenia; species Brasenia schreberi. The sequence goes on from JAYKKT010000065.1 coordinate 3,370,055, forward strand.
ACATTCTAATACTTTGTGTACTTTTTTATCATGTATGTTGTCATATCATTGATCACATAATTTGAGTCACTAACCCATAAATTTGACAAACATGAGGAAAATACAAATTTATAGTAGAATACATAGTACTAGAGAATAACTTATTCACTTGATAAAATAATTTTAACTTCTCACTTACCTGCTTTGCTATCCCCATTCATCGTAACTTACAGAAATCTTTTATTATGAATTACATGTCCTCACATGAGTAAAGACTTTCTTATATTGTATAGCAATTTGAAGCATCAAATAAGTAGAATTTCATCTAGTTTGATAATCAAGTGGTAATTTTTTGCATACATGAAATATTCAATTGTCGAGCACTTTCATCAAACATTTTTATTATTTTTTGAGATTATTTCAAAAAGAAATACTACTTCAAATACTTTTAATGGAGTTATTGATTACCTCAAGATCACCCTTAACAATAAGATTAAGAATATGAGAACATCTCATGTGAAATAAAGACCCTTGAAGTAAAAGAGCACTCACATCCAACTTTCCTAAAAGATTACCAATGATATTATCATTTGTAGAACAATTATCAACCATTAGAGTTGATAACTTTTTATGAATATTTTAATTAAAAAATGTATCCAAGAAAACTTGCAGTATATGGAGAATGAACATATACAAACCTTTAATAGTTATGTCATGAATAGGACATTGATAACATAAAATTCATATATTGAACCACTAAAATTTTCTTATGGTTTCACATACCTCATTATTCAACTTTGTAACTCCCAAGAATCATCTATGCAATGAGCTATTATTGCCATAAATCTCTTTTCTTGGTTCTTGAAAGTCCATGTCTATTGTTATAGCAATTTTTTCATTAACCCTTCTAAGAAGTCTCAATGTATTCTTAAGCTCATAATTATATATTCTAAAGATGTCTCGTGTTATTATACTTTGAGAAACATATTGAAATAGTAGTTGAAGTGTCATGATAAATATTCAAAAATCTTTATATTTGATAATTGACAAAGGAAACTCATGTAAAACTATCATTATAACAAGCTTTCTTCTAGACACTTCTTGATTAAATACACCGTTGCTCACGATCATTGTCTCTTTCTTCTTTTTTGAAGCATTGATCATAATTTGATGTGGATCTTGTTTTTCTTTCTTTTACAAGTGTTTAGGTGATCATGCAAATGTGTAGTCCCATTATTAGTTTCTCCTCTAAGTTTATTTCTACAGTAATTGCAAATAACCTTCATGACACCTCTAACTTTTTATCTCTTATGATGGTTTCAAACCAACGAGGTTAATTTCCATTTTTTCTATCTTTCAATTCTTCTTTGCCTTGTTGATTTTATTCTCGTGGACTTGAACAAGGAGTGTATTCTTTAATATCTTTCATTTTCTCTAATGAAATAAGATTTCTAATGAAATCAAATTTACTGAATCAATAGTTGGAGTTGAATGATGAGAACTTGCACTAGAATTTGGATGAATAGGTGGCTACGATGTACTAGTGAGTGACTTAAGGTTTGAAACTCTCATGGGTACTTGTTCTTGGTCAAACATTTTACTTAAAAAGGGAATTTGGGATAGATCTCACTGAATGTAGACATTTGAGTGTGAACACTAACAATTAGAGAAGAAAGAAATACATCAAAGGGAAACAATATAAAGATGAAATCATGAAAGAACATCTCTCTCTATATTTATATATACATATGTATATATATATGAATGTATCTAAATATAAAATATAAAATAACAAATATACATATATATTTAGATAGATATGAAGCATGCTATAAAAAATGATATGTACTATGAAGCATAACAACTAACAAGACTTTAGTTTTGCTTATTGACAAAGGAACTCCATCCCGTAGTTAACAAATGTCATATGGGCTGACCTACAAGAGTCACATCAAACCATCAACTTCTCAAAACATTATCTCAACCCTATTCCTAATCTCCCACCCATGGAAAATCAAAGAATTTCTTGAAGTTGGCTCAATCTAGCATTGGAGAAGCACAAGGAGGAGAATTAAAATTAGCAAATAAACACCAAAATATTTTAACACGTCCAACATTCTAGAGAACAAACTAATATATATTAATAAAAATGCAAGATCAATCAGAAGCACCTATGTAGATATGGCGAAACCTCGAGATGATACCGTGGAGATCTTTTGGAATAAGATCTTGTGAGGCTCGTTGCTGATTTTAGTCCTCCAAGATGTAGTATACAAACACGAATAAATCTAAACAAAACAACCGTAAAATTACCAAGGGAGAAAAGCAATTCTTATCACTATGATAGAGATGTAGAGCAAAGAGCAACTGTGGAGACTTAGTCGTCCACCGAGTGAGGCCGATAGAGAGAGCCACAATAAGTTGCTAGTTTCCTTCTTAGGGTCTTTTGGATAAAGCATATTTATATTTTGGATATATGAATATGGATCTTGAAAGCGAGTCCATAGTCCGGAGTCCACGGGATGGGTCCATGGAGCGGGGACCTAGAGCCCTGTTCCCACCTCGATCGCCACAGGGATCATCTTGACTCCCGTTGGACCCGACCCTAAACTTGAAATGGGCCCCCAAATCCGTGCCATTCGAAGCAAGGCCCCGGGGAGAGCCCCCACTCCCTGCCAATGAAGCTCCAGCATTCTCATTCAACCCAATTTTTTATATTATTATTCTGATGTTACATTCGATAAGTGTATATTAATACTTAAGATAGTTAACAAATATTTGAAAATGTATACCCGGAAACCTTTTTGTGCCAAAACTGCATATCATGCTCGCGCACCATGACAGTCCCTTTTCGTTTAGAGGTATGAGTAATCTCGGTTGACACAAGCTGCACGCTTGACAAGCGAAGAAAATGCTTGTTAAAGTAAACTTATTTTTGAAACTTTTATAAGGTACAATAAAGAATGAAAACTTTGTTCATAGAGTTAAAACTAGTTTTCCAACCCACTTTACCAGCCAAATTGGTTCTTGCAGGTGCATTTCTAAAACATGACAGTGCGGTGCTCGTGCAGAGGTAAATAAAGTTGAGGCCCCACAAATTCTGAAACGAGGATTATTCATATCAAGGACGGTAAATAATGACAATGGCATATAGAAATAAATGAATAAACAAATCGTTTCAATATCAACCAGAAAGAGAACTCGCCATTTAGTCATAAAATAATTTTAAAATCGAGCAAATTACGGTAGTATAAAACAAACAGGATCTCACACACTAGTGCCTAAAACATGCTTTGAATATTTTGAATTTCAAATTGCTTTATCAGAGATCGCTATAAACAAGCCAAGTCTTGTGGACAGCCACATAACCAGCTTCACCACTATGACTCCTTCCAAACACTTTCCTCTCTTCTTCTTCCTTTTCATTACCCTCAGCCATCTATTCTTGATTCTTGCAGGTGAGCTTGAGCTTCGCAAATCCGAGCCTGCGCCGAGCCTACATTGCTCTCCAAGCATGGAAGGGCGCCATCTTCTCCGACCCACTGAACCTCACCTCCAACTGGGTTGGTTCAGATGTGTGCTCCTACAATGGTGTCTTCTGTGCGCCATCCATTGCAGACTCGTCTTTCCAAGTAGTAGCTGGAATTGATCTCAACCATGGCGACATTGCCGGGTACCTCCCCGGCGAGCTTGGCTTGCTTACTGATCTTGCTCTCTTTCACCTTAATTCAAATAGGTTCTGCGGCATTGTGCCGGAGTCGTTCCGCAATCTCACTCGTCTTTATGAGCTTGATTTAAGCAATAACCGATTCGTCGGCCCGTTTCCGGCCGTGGTTTTAGACCTTCCGACTCTCAGATTCCTGGACCTTCGGTACAATGACTTTGAAGGGCCGATTCCGGAGAAGCTTTTTGACAAGGATTTGGATGCTATTTTTCTCAATAGCAACCGGTTTAAGTTTGGCATCTCGCGGAACTTGGCGAATTCTCCGGCATCTGTCATAGTCCTGGCACACAATGATCTCCGAGGATGCATTCCCGGCGACATCGGAAAGATGGGTACCACCCTAGAGGAGATCATTTTGATGGATAATAATCTCACGAGTTGTTTGCCTCGGAGTGTAGGAGAGCTCAAGAAGCTCACTGTGCTTGATGTGAGCTACAATGTGATTCAAGGCGTCTTGCTGGAGTCCATCGGGGGGATGAAGAAATTGGAACAGCTCGACGTGGCTTACAATGAGCTCACCGGCCCGATCCCTCCGGCCATCTGCGATTTGCCGGAGCTCAAAAATTTTACGTTCATTGGCAACTACTTCACCGAAGAGCCGCCGAAGTGCCTGGCTACGAGGTCTCTGACGGTGAACGATGTGAAGAATTGCATCCCTGGAAGGCCGGAGCAGCGATCGCAGGAGAAATGCAGATCGGTGGTCGAAAGAAAGGTGGATTGCGGCAAGTTTGGCTGTGGTAATGGTGGTTATCACGGTCCACCAGAGACACCACGAGGAATACAGGCAACTCCTCCATTGGCAAGACCAAGGCTAGCTCCTCCTCCTCCCACTCGTAACCCGACGCACTCACCGCCCCCCCCAGGTCGACCACCATCACCTGGTCACAACTTTTCAGCTGTACCAAAACCCAAATCAACACGGCCAGCACCTCATCACAACCCATCGGCATCACCCAAGCCCAGACTGCCACCACCACCATTGTCGGGGTCAGCTCCCAAGATGAAAACTCATCCGCCACCGGCGTCGCTACCACCGCCTGTCTCTAATTCTAGTGCAGTCCCACCATCAACACCAAAAGCACCGTTGCCACTGCTACCATCTGTACCAAATCCTCCACCGCCGACATCACGAAGTGAGCATGAACATCATTACAGCCCACCAACTCCACAAAAAGCACCATCAGCAAAGGAGCATGGCCACCATCAGCCACTGCCAGTTGAGCACCATCACCATTCTCCTCCATCAGCTTTGTCTCCACCGCCACCATTAAAAGAATCACCACCGGAGCAGCAGCACCACCTTCCACCTCCAACACCACCAGTCGAAAGATCGCCGCCAGCAAAGAACCAACCCAACCTACTGTCTCCACCGCCGAATGTCCTTCCACAACCTTCACTACCGGCTCCAACTTCACAGAAGCCACCATCAAGAGGGGAGCACCACCATCATCCACCGCCGCCACCACCATTAAAGGAATCACCACCAGTGGAGCACTACCACTTTCCACCTCCATCTAAGCAGTTTCCACCACAACCACCAGTTGAACCGCCACGATTGAAGCACCATCACCTTCCACCTCCATTAACATACCTTTCACCACCTCCACTTGTAGAAAATTCACCGCCAACAAAGCACCAACACCGTCCACTGTCACCACCGCCAATTATCCAACCCCACCATGCTCCACCGCCAGGGTCCTCCATCCTTTCACAACCACCACCACCCAGAGGGAATAGCGAGCATCACCATTCTCAATCACCCCCAGCAAAGTCACCACCATCAGAGATCTACCACTTTGCACCACCACCACCACCGTCGCTGCCATTTTTTTCGCCCCCACCACCCTCTTCATCAATGGCACATTTCCCACCACCAACTTCGCAAACGTTTCCGCCACCTCCACTACGTTCACTGCCGCTACCGCCTGTATCTGGATTTTCGTACGTATCTCCGCCACCGCCCATTTACCCCTATGCAGACCGTCACTAAACCCCTGATCCTTTCTTTGTTCTTCATATTAACATTCTTTTGTTTCTTTCATCTTTTTCTTTTCTTCTAATTCTCTCTGCACTTCTATTTTCTTTTTCTGTGCGTTTTTGTGTGTAGATCATCTTTGCTTTCTTGTGAAACGAGAATATTCAGGTCTGATAACAAATGCGTCCCTCTCTCTCTCATCTGGTGTGTACTAAACGTAGCTAGTTTGTCTGCACTAGCTGGTAAGGTTAGCTGTTATTATGCGGGTCATGAACTAAAGTAATATGTCATGTATCGATGTACTAATATGTTCATGTGTTTTTGTTGGCCATTAATTGGTCTCCCAAAGAACATGAAAAGGTTCTCTGGCACAAGAAGCAAAGCGCGCGCAAACACGCACTCAAACACACAGTAACACGGTCTTGCATGCACGTGAATGTGTGGGGATGCTCGCAGATATGCTGGGGTTTTAGAGCCACACATATGCTGGCGTGCAAACACTTCCTAATATTGATACATCGGGTCCCGTTTGAACTCCCAAACTATTTGTGCTTTGGCGGAAACAGGTCCGGAGCAGGTGACCTGGCAGGAAGTTCTCGTGTTAAGCAACATTGTTAAGGTCTCGTGTTGCTCGAGTCCAATCAACGAAGCAACCCAGTCCAACCTGACCGAGTAGGCAAAGGTCTCGTGTTGTTGACCCAGTCACGTGAGTCACTTGTACTACCTTCTGCCATGCTGATGCTCCTGTTTTGACATGATTCATAAAAGGAGACATGGACTCCAAGCCAATAAATAAACCATTCTGATATAAGAAAAAGGTGGAAAAGCTTGGTTCTTTTGTGTGAAATGTTGTGACAAAACCACAAACCCTAATCCTAGAAGTGTGGACACCTCATGTAGGGTATATATATATATATATATATATATATATATATATATATATATATATATGAGAGTATAATCCATGTACACAACAATTGATGCTTGAATATTTTTAAGAATTTCGTACTGAAATTCGAATTTAAAAAACAATAAGTATTTTTTACTTTTTGTTTTTAATCTTTAAAACGTTTAAGTATAATGTATGTGTGCATTAATTAATTTCTCTTTCTCTTTATATATATATATATATATTCAAGTTAGGAAGCCCAATACATGATCATGATGATGCAAAAAAGACTTTTTTTTTTCATTGGAAGTCAAATTGCCATTTTCATTAATTGGATCGGTATAGCTACTGTTCCTGCTGCGTCTTCCTGCAGCATTGACAACAGTTTAATACCAATTTACCACTACTTTCGACTGAGTGGGTGAATTTCACGAGCCTAACAGCAACTTTCTTAGCATTTTACTTACACGCCATGATCTTACTCCTCCATATTGAATAATTTTGTTAGGTAAAACAAGCGGTGGCAGAGTACTTAAAGAGCATATGATCATTCTAATTGACGATTCATTTTTTAATGGACAATTAGAGATGGTGCCTTGTGAAATGGGTGGCCCCATCATCTGATAAAAATGATGGGACCCTCTAACATGTGTATATATAATCCATACTCCTTAGGTACCTCTATCATAATGTTAAATTCTTTCTTTTCTATCTCGTCCAAAGATTCTAATGAAAGAAGACGACAAACTTCATATTCTTAAGAATTGAGAAAAATTGTTTAGAAATAGATTTGTTGGCGGATTTGTGAACTGAAGGTAAATTTGGAATAGATCAATATTAGTAAGTTTTATTATACAACTTAATGTGGAAAAACCAAATTCATACAAAGGAAAACAAAGAAAAATAAAAAAACATTTTCTCAACTATAAATAAAAGGTCTCCTGCAACTAATTCTCTCAGAAGATTTGAAATATAGATTACAACAACTAAGCCTTTTCCCATACTAGATGGGGATTTGAAATATAGATTGACAGAAAAATCCTCTATACAATAAGAACCAATACCCTTATATACTTTAGGAACCAAAATGAGAAAAAGACCCACTGATACCAACACGATGACACAGCAGTAATGAGTAAAGGATACTTGACACATCAAATGCGACACCATGACGCTAATATGGATCTTAAGATAATTGGATACATGTCCAAATCTACTATTCAAATTATGATTCAAATCAAATTTAGATCAAGTATAGTGGCTCCAACTCCGAATCTACAAGAATGTGAATCACATGCAGGCATTAAAAGCACCCGGTCAATGTCTTGTGATAGAGAGTGAGACTGTTTGAGGTAGGAGAACACAAACCAAAGTGAACCAAAACCACGCATTCTTTTACATCAAGTAGGTTAGATACACGATTGTTATCCTCATATTCAGGCGAGATTATTGGGAATAAAGAACAAACAATGGAACAATCAAATGCAAAATAACAATGGAACAATCAAATGCAAAATAATCACATAAACCACAAAAAAGATTTACATGATTTGGAGCGAAGGGTTCATCTTTTCCTATGTCTACGGCTGTCACAGAGAAATTTAGTATAAGATGATCAACATACAACTCAAACAACCCCACACATATTAGTTACTCTTGAAAAATGAAGATTATATATTCTTGAAACCCTGAAAATTGCATCGAAACCCCTTAACTTGGGTGGAGTCTGCTCTAAAATCCGGTTAGGGAGCTAATGCTCTCCAACCCCACGTCTTAGAGTTTAACAAGGTGTAAATCTAGTTAAATATTTTGGGATATTTGTGAAATATTATTTCAAAATGTTGTAGCCTTGAAGCAATGTCGTTCTTAGACTTGAAGCCAAAATAAGCAAGTCGCACTCAACCCCTAAGACAGTCATAGGATTCCAATCAGCAACCACTTACCGGTCACAAAGGGCTTATATATATATTCTAATAAAATGGCTCAAAACAGTTGGCCATATGCCCAGCATGAACGAGATCCAAAACTCAGAAATTATTGACAAACTGAAATTGATATATATATATATATATGTATATATCAATTCTGTCAAAAAAACTATATATAAAAAAAAGTATCTAGAAAGAAGGCTGGAGGTCCGTATATTTAATTTAGAAATTTCTGAAATTTGGGAGCAGTGTCTTTATGATTTGATATAGTAAATGACAAGGTGGGTGTCAGGGGAGCGCTACCCAAGAAGCCCCATCCTTTTTAATCGGACATGAACAAGGGTGGGAGCCACGTACCTTGAGAGCACACTGCAGTATCTCTCTCTTTATTATTATATTTTTAATTCTTATTATTTTAAATTTTAATAATGACAGCGTACAAACTGGGTGGTGCTGGGCTTGTGACTGATGGTAATGTGAAGGGTCCGGTTCATGCTCCCACTATGGGTGGAGAACAGTAGCCACTAGCCACTGAGTAGGTAGGTGACTACATTATTTAGCAGAACTACCTGTTGATCTGACTTCCAAATGGATCTTGATATCATCAAAAAGGGTAGATCCAGACCTGCTCAAGTTGATTGGACCATCTGACTTTGAATTCAGCTACAGTTAGATTCAACAGATTTAATCCAAGTCCAAACTGTTTATGTTTGCTAGTATGGTTATCCATTGACCAGTTATTGGCTCCGAACTTGATTTAACTGTACCAATTAAATGATATCGTAGTTTGAAGTAATGATTTAGCATCAAAGTGATTCTATAGATCAAAATCGAATAATGTTTAAAAAGGCTTGTTGAAATGGATACTCTACGAGATTAATTTATATGGTACAGAGGCACTTAACTGGCTAGTAAAGAGGACAGGTATTGCCTCGGTAATGGTTGGAGCAGCAAACTCAGTTTCACCAACAATATCCTTTTGGCAGTACAGAGGGTGGTGACTGAAGGCACCTTCAATCTAAGTAGATATTATATGTAAAAAACAATCTCCGACCATGTTCATCACATTTTTCTTCTATTCTCATGCGCAAATGGCGACGGGCAAAATACAAAAACAGTGGCGTCGGCAGAAATAATATGCTATAAGTAGCAAATAGTCTCTCTCTCTCTCTCTCTATATATATATATATATATATATATATCTCTCTCTCTCTCTCTATATATATATATATATATATATATATATAGAGAGAGAGAGAGAGAGAGAGAGAGAAAGCAGTTTAGCACAGTTGCGTTTAGCTTTCTTTTGAAGGAAAAATAGTTCCACAGCAATCAATACCATTGTATGTTTTTATATAGGCGAAAAGATTGTATAATCCAATAGGCTCTGATTTTGGTGTTAGATACCAAAGCACAACCCCCACAATATCGAAATCTTCTCTGTGTGCGGTTATACAATACACACTGAAGCACCTAGTCTACCCATGGCAATCCTACAATTTGAGCATTGCCAACGCTGAATAAGTTGCAGCAGCCAAATCTGCTTTCGAGTTGGAACAGGTTATTCTTCTCTAATTTTCTGAACACCAACCCAGCGAGCATAATCAACCCACCTGTCAAAACACAAGTTTGTCGTGAGTGTAACTACACTCTAACCATTTGAGGAAAGGTTATTCAAATATAATGTCCATATATCTCACAGCAATGATCCCAAGAATGTGTTTCCCGTTCGGACAGCAAAGCATAATGCACTGAGGATGAGCTTTTGCTCATGCAGTAAAGGTTCCAAAATTCGCTGTTCAATAACACCAGCTAGTATCTGGTACCTGTTTAAATGACACTGATAGTTGTTAACTTAGCTCAAGGTAATTGAATTTAACAGCAATACAAACATTAACAATTTTCGGCACCATAAGGAACTATTCAGCAGCACATTATTGGATCGCATGAAGCTACAACTAGAAACAACTTAGTTAAATGATGTTCATGGTCTGTTTCACACAACAAAATTTAGGTGCCATGTCACAGACCTTGCTCAATCATGTGCTTATGGTTATTTTACCACTTGAGCTTCAAAAAGGCGCACAAATAACAATCTCCTTCAGGATCACTTTAACAAGGTCTTCCAGTATGATTTAATTCTTTGCCTACGCATATGTTGAACTCTAGTTTTTCCAAAATATACAGAAAGATCAAATGTGAAGGCCATCCAAGGAGTAAACTCAAACTGGATATTTCAAATCCAGAGTATGAAGAAAACTTTCAGCTCTATCAAGTTTTACGTTTTGCTTACTGCTAGTTTATTCATTCACGGTTGATGTATCTTAGTCCAAGCATCCCCAAGAAAAGGTCGCCTTAAAAGAGCCCCATTTCGTATGAGGTTCACTTTGTCTTAACCTTCATTGATTGAACCAGAGAGACGTTCCATATTTTCCTATTTTAGTTCACGAACAACTAAACATTGATAGCAGCATAAAAGGCAGAGTATGAAAGTTAATCCAAGCCATATGAGCAACATAAACGCAAAAGCAAGCTTTCAGAAGCCCAGATTTGTCTTGTCCCTTTCCAATCAGGGCTATCCTTTAGTAGTATCTTAATCTGATCATCTCTTGCTAGAATGAAGCTACAGTCTGTTGAATTCTTCACAATAAATCTCTTAACTCTTCTTCATATCCACCTTAAAAGGTGCGTGTTATTAATTCTTGAGAGGATGTGCACATGACTTTCACGATAAAACAAAGTTGAAGGACATTCATTTTTGCCTCATTTATGTCATATCAATTTTCATATCATCATTCACAAAATATTACAACAAGAAGAAGAAGAAGTAAGCCTTTTCCCGTACTAGATAGGGTCGACCATAAGGATTCTTTGTTTCCATAAAGTTTGATTTTTGCATGCCAACACTTAACTCTACAAAAGCTAGATCATTCTTTATTATTAACTTCCAATACTTTTGTTGCCTTCCTCTAGCATATTCTTTGCATACCATATTAGAGTTTCCTTTGATTGTGTTTCTGCACCCAAATATCTTAAATGATTTTCTTTTATTTTATTTTCTATTGGTACCACTCTCAATTTGTTTCTGATAAGCTTAATAGGAATATAGACTTTCATATATAACTATATCTATCTCGGCATCTTCATTTCTACCACAAATATCATTTGCACATATTGATGATTAACTGCCCAACACTCACCACCATATAACATAAGGGGTTTGATTGATTTACCTTTCAATTTTAATGGTATCTTTTTATCACATAAAATACTTAGATGCACTTTTCCATTTTAACTAATCTGCATTCTCTATCAAACTTTTTGTCGCCCTTGAAAACTAACCCTAGGTACTTCAAACTTGCCTTTAGATGAATCCAATGTGTGCCAATCTTAATTTTTATGTCATCTATAAAAATCAAATGATAAACTTGCACTCTATATATTCTGCCTTTGTTTTATTAAGTGAAAAGTCTTTATTTCTAATTTTTTATATAATCCCAATTTCTTATTAACTTTTTCTTTAGGCTCATCTACTGACACATCATCCATAAATAACATACAAGAAGATACTTTATTTTGAATACGTTTTGTTAGCTCATCAATGACCAAGGTAAATAAATCCGTACTTAAGTTGATCCTTGATATAATCCATATTAACTTCAAAAAAATCCATCACTCCTTCAAGAGTCCTCACATGTTTGTGCAGTATCATGCATATCTCTTATAAGATTAATGTAGGTTAGTGATAGATACCTCCTTTTTTCAAGGTTTTTAAAATAATATCGCTTCACACTTTATTGTAAGTTTTTTCTAAATAAATAAATACCATGTGAAGGTTCTTTTTTGTCCTAAAATATTTCATAAGACATCTCAATGGTAGATTTTGCTAACATAAATCCAAACTGGTTCTTCATTGTACCCAATACTTGTCATAACTTTTGTCTAATTCTTCTGAATAATTTCATTGGGTGGCTCATCAACTTGATAACCCGATAATTTGTGCTATTTTAAATGTCTCCCTTGTTCTTTCGAAAAAACTTTAATCAACCAAATCTTGTGGATTGGCTCAATTTGTAACATGCTTTTATGTTTTGTAAAGCACTAAATGGACCATGGCTTCATAAAAGTGAAGAACGCTTTGATTAACCATAGGCTTTTCTGGCACTATGGTTATACTACTGTTCACATAGCTATATGATGTTGTATGAAATTGATATTGCAAAGAGATGAATTTGAGCATGCTTCTTAAGGTTCTTTTTCAATTAGCTCTTGCAATAGGTGCTACAGGTTCAGGCCTTGTGTGCAACATGGATTAGGAAAATGTTAGTCAACACCAGCTTTTGTCTTCTGCACATGTACTAAAGGGAATCTGTTTGTGGTTAGCTGATCACCAAAATCCTATGCGTAAAATTTTGCATAACCATCATGTTGAAAGTTTAATGTGTGAAATTCACAAGCAAACATATGGCTTGCACAATTTTTCTATAAGAATGCCAGAACAAGGCAAACCCTAACAAATGTGAAAACTTGTTCATAGAAAGTGCTGATTTATAAGCTTGGATGTTATCACTGTGCCCTTATTGAACAAGCATTTGCAATAACCACTATTAAAGTTACAAAATAAAAGTGCACCAAAATCTGAATTCATTATTCCTCAAAAGAACAAAAATAATTACCTCAGATTGCTAGAAACTGCCATGTAAACACCATAAGCAACACTAGTTGATAGGATAGGGACATCCTCGGCTTCACCAGCAAAAGACTTGTCAATTGCCTTTCGGGCATTAATCAAAACATTTGTAACACCGGTACCAACCTGGGAAAGCAATTATGAAAAATTAGGTCATAAGTTAAGCACAAATAAAAGAGGAATCACCTCGAAGAAGTCATTTATAAAATCATCAATATCCCCTTTCTTTTCAACAACCAAGTAGTGAAGCAAAACCAGAGATGATTCACATCATGGAAATTCATCAAAAGTCTACCTCACAAGGCACAACGACAGTACACTCCATGCTTTAACCCAAGCAGATAGGCAACAGTCAGGTGAATATCTGTTCTAGGTTGGTTATGCATGGAGAACTAAGAACAATTATTTGCCTTGATTGCACAACATACAACAACAACAACAAAGCCTTTTCTCATACTAGATGGGGTTGGCTACATGGATTCTTTGTTTCAACAGGGCCCTATCATGTACCATGCTACAATTAACTCAATATAAATTAGATCATTCTTTATTGTTTCTTTCCAACACTTTTGTGATCATCCTCTTCCTCTTTTAACATTTTTACAATCTAGTTTTTCGTACCTTCTTATGGGAGATCCTTGGGTTGGCTTTCCATATATACAAACCATCTTAAACGATTTTTCCTCATTTTATCCTCTATTGGTACTACTCCCAATTTGTTTCTAATAACCTTATTATACATACGGTCTTTCCTTGTGTGATTGCTCATCCATCTCAACATCTTCATTTCTGCTACAAACATCTTTTGCACATGTTGATTAGTAATTGCCCAACACTCAGAACCATAAAACATAGGAGGTTTAATTCTTGCTCTATAATATTTACCTTTCAACTTCAATGGTATTTTCTTATCACATAGAATACCTGATGCCCCTCTCCATTTTAACCAACCGGCATTAATTTTATGCATAACATCTCCATCAATTGTTCCATCACTTTGAAAAATTGACCCTAAGTATTTAAAATTTTTCTTGTGAGGGATGCAATGTGTGTCAATCTTAATTTCTATATCCTCTGAAGTACCCAAACGATCAAACTTACATTCCATATATTCTGTCTTTGTTCTACTAAGTCAGAAGCCTTTACTTTCTAACGTTTTTCTCCATAGTTCTAATTTTCTATTATCTTTTTCCTTAGACTCATTCACTAACACAATGTCACCTGCACATAACATACACCAAGGTCCTTCATCTTGAATATATTTTGTTAACTAATCAATAACCAATATAAATAAATATGGACTTAATGTTGATCCTTGATGTAACCTAATATTAACTTCAAAGGAGTTTGTCATTCCTTCATGAGTCCTCACACAAGTTTTTGCACCATTTACATGTCTTTTACAAGCTTTATGTATGTTAATGAGATACCTTTCTTTACAAAGGTTCTCCAAAGAACATCTCTTGACACCCTATTGTAAGCTTTTTCTAAATCAATAAATATAAGGTGAATGTTCTTCTTTTTTACTCTAAAATGTTCTATAAGATGTCTCCACAGGTGAATCACTTCAATAGTAGATCTACCGGGCATGAATATGAATTGATTCTCTATTGTACTTATGCTTGTTTTAACCTACGTTCAATAATTCTTTCCTATAATTTCATAGTATGGCTCATTAACTTGATACCTCGATAATTCACACAATTCTGAATGTCTCTTTTTTCTTATATATGGGTATAAGTACACTCGCTCTCCATTCCTCGAGCATCTTTTGAGTTTTTCATATTTCATTAAATAGTGTTGTGAGCCAAGTGACCCCATCTCTCCTATGATTTTCAATACTTCTATAGGAATATTGTTTGGTCCTACATATTTACCAACCTTCATATATTCAAAAGCCTCTTTGACTTTCATTATTTTGAATATATCGATAGAAATTACGGTTTATATACTTTTCTGATTTGCCTAACTCTCTTAAGCTAATACTATCATGAGATCATCTTTATTTTCATTAAAAAAGCTTACGAAAATAGTTTTTCTATCTATTTTTTATATAATCATTCGCCACTAGAACCTTCTCTTCGTCATCTTTGATGCATCTAACAAAAGTAAGATCCTTAGTAATCCTAAAAATATCTCTTTCACCTTCTTTTGAGTTAAGCTTTTTATATAAATCCTCTCAAATTTTGGCTTTGGCTTCACTAACGGCCCTTTTTTGCTTCTTTGTTTGCTTTCTTATAAGCCTCCCAAGTTTTACTAGTATTCTTGGTATAATGCAATTTAAAATATGCTCTCTTTTCCTTGATTTTATCACAATTCACTCCACCACCAAGCTTCTTTTTGTACCGGTACGTCTCTCATAGATTCGCCTAATACATCTTTTGTCACTTCTCTAATATGTATAGCTATATTGTTCCACATATCAAAAGGTGTACCTACATAATTCCAAACATCTCCTTGAAAAACTTTATATTTAAATATATCTTCTTTATTACATTTGAGGTTCCACCATGTAGTACGAATAGCTCTATGCACTCTATTCTTCTTTGTCCACTATTTTACTTGCAAATACATTACTAAAAGTCGATGTTGAGTAGTTAAGCTTTCTCCTGAAATTACCTTACAATCTTTACAACACGATCTATCTTTTTTCTTACAAACAAAATAATCAATTTGTGTTTGTGAGAAACCACTCTTATAAGTAATTAAATGTTTATCTCGTTTTTTGAAAATTGTATTGCATATAAAGAAACTCTACCTATGTAAGGGATCAACCTTGCATGGCCGACCCCAAGCCCGGATAAAGGAGGGTTGCTTAGGGTTCTGATAGCCAACGTAAAACTTTGTAAGACTTATTTATCATGGATTCTACAAATTATGATAGGGCTTTATAGAAACAAAGAATTCATGTAGCCAACCCAATCTAGTATGAGAAAAGGCTTAGTTATTGTGGTATTGGTTATAAAGAGATTAAAAGTTATTGCAAAATTTAAAATCTCTCTATCCTCGTTTATATCCTCAAAACCATAGTTTTCATGAATACCTTGGTATCCTAATGCATCTTTACCGACATGTCCATTTAAGTCTCCTCCTAAACAAATCATCTCCCTTTATAAAATTCTTTGAATTACCTTATCTAACTCCTTCCAAAAAGCCTTCTTTATACTATTTTCTAATCCTACTTGGGGTGCATACGCACAAACTATATTTAAAGCCTCTACCCCTAACACTAATTTCATTATCATAATTTAGTTACTATGTCATTGTATGTCTACTACACTATCCATTAAATCTTCTTTTATAATAATACCAACTCCACTTCGAGCCTTTTCCTTTCTTGAGTACCATAATTTAAAACATGTATTCTCAATCTCCTTTGCTTTTTTTCCAATCCACTTTGTCTCTTATAACCATAAAATGTGAATCTTTCTTTGAATTATAGTATCTACCACCTCCATTAACTAAATGGTTAATGTTTCTATATCCCAAGTACCAAAATGAATCTTATTATCTAGGAGTAGCTTCCTTACTCCCTTCCCCCATACCCGTCCATGTTGAAAATGCGGAGACCCTCACTGTAACTTATTCACTATATTCCGGCGATAATATAGTGGGACTAACTTCTTTACTCACACTCATCCATGATGTGGGAACCCTTTATGTACGAAGATATAGAGGCTCTTGCTTACTTTTCACTACATTCGGGCTATGCAATGCGTCACTAAGAGGGAACGCCCCAACGCAATGTTCATAATTTATAGAATCCAAGGTAGATAAGTCAAACAAAGTTTTTCATTGGTTGTCGGAAGCCTACCACAACCCTCCTTTATTCGGGCTTGGGATCAACCATGCAATGGTGATCCCTTACATGAGCAGAGTTGCCTTGATTGCAAACATAAATTGATAAAATTGCATCCAACCTAAAATAAACATTAGGCCCTATTGTGTGTCTTAACATGCCATTGTTTAGGAGCTTGCTTTCTCTAAAAGAGATTTAACAAGTTTACATACCTTGTTCTCCATACGCTTAATTATACATTCTCGAGGTTGTTCCATATAAATCAAGCTATGAATTAGAGGTCAAAACGCAAAGTTCAAAACAACTAACAAAACTGCTGAAAGAGTTCTTGTTTATGTGATCTATCCACTTAAGTGATCAAGAACGCATGTGTTGCAAGATGAGGAGTAAGTAGACGTGGTTGAAGACTTTGGGAAGTTAGCTAAAGATTGGTAATAATATCACGGAAGATGGTAAGAACAAGCAAACCATTTGAAAAGATCTCTTATCAACAAGACATCGAAGGATGGTTTTTTATTCTGCACGTTAATGGGCCAGGAGAAAATGTAAGTGGGAAGGTAATCTAAATATCGTACATTACAAAATATAGCGTTAAGTGTTGTGGTGTTGGTGAAGCAGCACGTACATTCAACAGCTTATGTGGGCCAGAAAAACAGCTCTTTGTTTTCAAAACACAAACAGCATATGCATGTCACAAGTCTGGGTTGTACATCTGGCCAGGATGCAATTGACCCCATCTTGTCCTCACAAAGAAAGGGAAAAGACTCAATAGAGTAGATGAAAAATATTTAACATTGAGGACCTGATCAGACAAATATTTAACATGGAGGATCTGGTCAGATACGTTAATGGAGGTGAGTTTCGTGTCAAGTCTGACTTACCCAACATTGGACTTGGGTATAAGTCATCAACTTGGAATGGTCCGCTATTTCCAATTATTGGAGCTGTTAATCAGCTTAATTCAATTTGGACTTACGGATGTTGACTTGTCGAATACAGGGCCAAGGACAATAGGTAAGGACCCTCATACTACCACTTGGATCTGGAACCTACATGCTGATGCTGACAATTTTGATAGCCATATCCACATGAAACAAATTTCTGGAAGTCCCCAGAAAGATGATTGCTAATTGCCCAAAGTGAGAAGCAAAAATAGAGCTATATCATTTACACAAAAGACAGTAAAGCAAAAGCAATATTAGATGACAATTTTGGCATTAAAACGATCAACATTCGCCTCAAATAAGCTTTTGCGATGAAATACTAGGCTTCAAAAACAAAATAACGTTTACTGGGTCATATAAACTTCACTTGCAAAAACAACTGATGTAGATGGGATGGAAACTTAACAGGAAAGGAGCACCATCACTTGCAAGAGTGTGGAATTTAATAGTGAATTTGAAGATACCAATAGGCAAAGGAAAAAGAGCAATTATGATCTATTATTGCTCACCATCGTGATCTGCCTTCAGTGAAATCAAATTTAGACCGGAAAGAGCAAGATCATATTTTTCTGGTTTGTAAGAGGCAAAATGTGATGTTCAAAATCTACTTTAGTTCCAGATGCATTCTCAACCAATAACTGAACAATACCACTTTATAAATTCAGCAACACTGGATATGTCTTTACTCTGCGAATGTATTTGAGCAATACATGCAGTATAGCATAAGCTACACATAGGTTGAGCTACATGAATAACTACGAAAATTTTCAAAAATTAACAATTGTGTTACCAACATGAATAAGGCATGAAAAAATTATAACATATCCAAAATCTTAAATCAGTTGATGGACAATACTCACATCATAATAAAATAACAACTAAGCCTTTCCCATACTAGATGGGGTCGGCTACATGGATTCTTTGTTTCCACAGAGCCCTATCATGTACCATGCTAGCAGTTAACTCATCACATCATAATAAAATAAAATTTTAAAAAATGCATTTTTTGAAGTTGGAAGTACAAAATGTTTAGAAGTTATGAATCAATGCAAATCTATAATTATCTCATGAATAAACTGCAAGAAGAAGAAAACATGAATAAGAATAAGAAGAAACAAGGTTGTAAGTAGTACAAAGTTCAAGGTTAATTTAAGATACATGCCACTTCAACGTATTGTATTATTTATTGAATATTTCAATATACTGTAAAAAGTAAAAGAACATCAAATACTGTGGAAAATAACATTTTACCTCATTATATGTAGGCACGTGCTCAAATCACTTCAAACACAATACTCAAATAAGTATCCATATTTGTCAAATGAAAATTGTGTTTTGTGACAAGTTTATGGACCTTTTTCTGGGCAAATATAAAACACAGTAATATAATGTCTCAATATAAACCTCAAAAGTATAAAGCAACATAAATGCATTAGATTTATAGACATTTAAAGGGATAATGACTTAAAGAACATGTCACTTTTTAAATATTTAAACATAGGATTGACTTTTTAGATATCTAGATTTTTACTTTTTGATTATTTTTAATGAACTCAAAAAGTGCAGTATTTGCTAATTGCATCTAATACCCTTTAACTAAACTTAAGTAAAAAATAATAAAATGAGGATATTTACTGAAATCGTATTACATATAAATAAGCAATGATGCTATGTAAAATATAAAATATATGCATACCCAGTGTTAGACAATACATTATGCAGGTGTTTGTTACATAGCATATAGTGCACGCTATTGCACATGCGTTATATCAATGTGCCATGCAGCACTTCAAGGGTATAGTGCGCTCTGTACCGTGCTATTTGTGCTACACAGCGAGGTATTAACAACACTGACTTGACTACTTGAGCACTATGACCTTCAGTCGTTGAATGTTATCCCAGAAATGCATTGAGGCGATTTACGAAGTTTATGTAATTCAATAATGCTTGCTCATGTGCTACATACCAAAGATGCAGAGGTTCCGACAGCAAAAAGCTTTGCACCATTACGCTGTGAAATAGAAACATAAAAAGTTTATAGGAAGACAATATATTAGCAACATAAAGAGCATATTGATCAAAAGAATATGGAACGCTGCTACCAAGCTTGAGAAATAACCTTACCAGTATTGCTCCCAGTCTCTGCAAAAATGAGTATGAAGTTCCAGCTAAAGCAACCTGTAACACAAATTTATAAGCCTCATTTATATTTAACCACACAAAGGCATAAGCTAAGTTACATGTCATCCCAAGTAAAAGTGATTTCCAAGTATCCACTCACCTGAAACGCATTATCAGGGCAGCTGTAGAAGAACTTTGCAATAGGTCCGGCATTGATTGCCAGAGGTGACTTCAAAGAAACGGTTGGTGCTGGTAACCATACAAGCATGAAATCTGCTATAAGAGCCATAACCTGTGAAATAATGTAAATTAAAAATACATCATCGGAAGAAGAATGATTATAGTAACTCTAAAACAACCATAATGAATTCGACAAAGCCATGCAGATGTTAGACAGAACTAGTTATTGTTCTAGATTCATTATCAAAGAACAAGAGATTGAGCATTGGTCTAATAGAAACTCGAGCAGTAGAGCGAACAAGAAATGCTTTCCGTTTCCAACTGAACCTAGACAACATTTAGTTATTTATGGGAGGAAGTGATTGCTCTGTGGATATTTGATAAACCGAGAGCTACAAGTAACCTACTTTTCTTCCCTTTTGATACGAAGAAATAAACTATAGCTTGTATACTTTCATTCCAGCATATGATTTTCCTTTCAAATGCTCTTGTTGTTCTGAACATACAAGTGGATACTTTCTGTTAACTAGCTATTTTAGGTATTGCAAAAAACTTGTAAATCACGAATAACCAATTCCTGCATAGTCTTGCTTTTGTAACCAAAGTGAGAACAACATACATGGTAAGACCTCATGCTTTGAGGTATTTATCCATAGACCAGTTTATCTTAAAGCACCAAATAGTGAAACGTCTTGGACAAGCCTGGAATGTTGTAGATGAGACGAATTATGGTGCTCTTATCAATGTTATAAATATTGTATCATACGATACGATACGCGATACAGGTGTATCATTATCTAAACCAATACGATTTAGGTACATCGCAATAGACATGTATCACACCCGTATCATACGATACACCGCAATATGGGTACGATATAGTACGATACACCCCATATCACATGATACACTCTATTATGATATAAGATGATTTTTTATGATTTTTATGATTTTTTTTTTTTATTTTTCAATATTTTAATGTACTGTATCGTATGATATGATACGGTTATTTCATATCAGTGTCCTGTAGGAAACGGGCACCGATACACTAATTACAATATTGGCTCTTATGCCTGATAACGTTGAGCAATGTTCATCGCTATGACATGATGAATTATGAACGTATCATGCATCAACCTGATCCAGAGGGGAAGTTACAGAGTTGCATCTCAACACGAAGAAAGCCCTTCCCAATTCCAAGGCCAGAATTAGAGAGATAGGGAGAAAATGGTGTTTATATGGCAGCGTGACATTTAGTTGAAACTTGAATCCACCAAGTTATCCCTCCAAACAACTAAGTGGTTCATGATCGATATCACTTGAATAAATGATGCAATTCTAATATAAGATTGCTCCTGGAGAAGAAGAATTGTACCACGTCTGCTAAAACGAAATCAAGCTCCTTGACAAAATTTTCCCGCCGTCTTTCATACTCCGCAGCAGTCTGCAGAATATTGATCAAAAGAAGTTAACCATGGAAAAGCTTCCTAACATTTCAAAAATATCGATGCTACTTTCTTCCTCGAAGGACAAGAGAATCAAAGAAGTCTAGATTGAACTACTTGAACAAAATGCGTGAGGAAACACTGTAGCCTCAACAAAAACATTTATGACACTACATGCTTACCTGACGTTTGAAACATAAGTACAAGAAAATGCTCCATCAATATAGTGGCACAATATGCGCTAAAAGTTCCATACTAGAAAATATCATCCTTTTAAATACTTGAGAATGAGTTCCAATAAACGAGAGTACTCATTCAGCAGTCAGAGCGTTAGCTCACCTGGCACGGGTCTCGACTCACGAAGTGAAGCTGGTGAGTTCGATACCCGGGGCCTCCGTAACTGCTTTGTCCTCCCCGTTGTAACATAAAAAGAAAGCGACAGTATTCATCAAGAAAATTATGTTGGAACCTACCATTAAGAGTCACTGATGCGTTCCAATGGACGAGGATATTTATTCAAGAAAACTACGTTAAAAGTTATGACAATGATCCAAAACACATTATCTTCACGGGAGGTTGAATGCTAAGTATTGGAACGCTTCCGTTCCTTGCAGTACATAACTATAAAGATTAAACCGATAAAATCTTCAATCGAGGTTTGCAAAAGCAAATAAGAAGTAATCTTCAAAGAAAGAGTAGAAAATGATGACAGAAGCAAATCACCGATATTTGAATAGAAATTTTGAGAATTCAGCACGTAGGGTCACATTCGTCACCTTAGTGAAGATCCCGACGCCACATTCAATGCCGACTTTAGTGAGGAAGAGGTCGTCGGCCAGGAGGCGCTCCTTGAATCCACCGAACTGAAGCAGCCACCGGAAAACCGTCGACTTTTCCAGTTCAGCGAACCGGAAAACGATCTCCCCGGGGATCCTGCCACCCTCGATAGCGGCCGCGAAATCCGCCGGAAGGCTCTCGATTGACCTCCCCAACGTGCCCAGCGCGAGCAATGCCTCTTCCCTATTCTTCTCATTCGCATCATCTCCGTCGCCGTCGCCACCACCACCGCCACCATGGACGCCTCCGCCCTTGCCGGAGCCACCGTCATCGCCGGCGAAGGATATCGTGAATCTACGGCATTGATTGGTCCTGAAGACGAGTTGGGGTTTGTGGGTATTGATACTGTTGGAGAAGAGAGGGGAAAAGAAGGGTGAAAGCTGAGACTTGCAGGCATCAGAGTGCGGTATCTTCGTAAAGACGAGATGGGTAGGCCGCAAATTCATCGCCATTGAAGGGGATAATGGAGAGAAGAGATCTGAGAGATTATACAATTGATTCCTAGATGAGAGGTCAAACCAAAATCTGATTATTTTTTAGCATGATTTAGATAGCAAACGAATTTTTCGAAGGGATTCAAGCTATGGGGTTGGTGTGGTTTATGTTGATACAAAGAAGATGATTGGTGTACGAGCGATGAGACTTTCGGTGGAGTTGGGTGGCTACGGTTGGTGCAGAGAGTTGTCTTTGGAGTGCCTGGTCTTGCTTCTCTCATGGAAGAAATTGATTCGTACATTAAATTGACAGCTCAACAGTTGGAAGCAAGCACAGATTATTTTGGCAATAAGCGTTAAAAACTTTCCACAGAGAGAAAATTTCCAATACTGTTGGAGAGAGAGAGGGAGAGAGATCAGTGGTTGGAAGCAAGCACGTTATTTTGGCTAATTAAAAACTTTCGAAAGAGAGAGAAATCTCCGATACTGTCGGGGAGAGAGAGCAATTCTTCTTACAAGAAATTAAGTGGCAAGCTTTCGAAAATCTAAAGAAGAAACACGAACCTGATCACATGTAACCATGGTTTAATTGTTGTCTCAGAAGGAAAATTATAAATAACAATTATAATATTTAAGAAATGTGATACCAATGATCCTACTTGTTGTATATTTCTTTTCAACATGACCCTACTTGTTGTATATTATTTTTCTTGTTTAAAAATGTTCTTGTGTCCGGATCCAGGTTCGATGTACCTCTTTTATGTAAGCTTTAATTTTCTGTTTTTCATAGTTTTTACACCTTAAACTTATATTTTTTAGTTGGGTTACGTTTACTTAGACACAACAAGCTAAGGTCAATGGTGCGCCAAAATGATCAAAACAAAAATGAGTGCATGTCGGGTAGACCTGTTCTTGATAGGATCATGTAGTGACCCGACCCGACCCGTCACCTGATCTCTGACACCTAACACTAACTGTTGCCCTATTTATCTCTCTTCAGATTGTTTTTCATTTAAATAATAAATATTTACCATTATTTTTCTATATTATCATAATGGCCCTAAACCTATGAACGAAATATAAAAAACAAGATACTGAGGCTTCTTAATGAAGTTTATGGGAGTCATCTGATTTTGATTTGGGAAAATCAAAACATGGGGTGTCCAAGATTAGTGTTGGAGAAGGCTTCGTTTTGATTGGTTGATAAGAGACTTGCACATTTTCGGTGGGTCTGGGAAGTCCAAGATTAGTCTAAATCCTGTGGGTGAACTTTGCTTTCTTGGACCACTAATCAAACTTTTCGCCAATAGGAATGCAAGTTTACAGAAATCAATGCTACATATATTTAAAAAATAATCAACTTCCCAAACGAGAAAATTTCAGTTCTAGTGATGCTTGTAGTACCAAGAAACCTGGTGCGGACACAAAATGAAATGGAGGTGGGTGGGAGTCTCAGCGGGTTGAATCGAAACCGATTCCCGCTCGAGCGTATTAATACCAATATTTGATTTGGATCTGCATATTAGTGTGATTATCATGTCAATCGTCATTCTTGCATCATATATTGGATCTTTTGTTTTAATAGGATTTAAGAAAAGAGATAATGTTTGACAAACTGAAGACAAAATGAAAGAGACGCATTCAAAGGTTCACTAGAGCTAATACCAAATAAGAATCTATGTAACCTGTATTTGAGAAAGCTTGGTTTTCATTTCGGGTTTGGTTGTGTGTCGCTCAGGTCGAGTTAGATTTGGTATACAATTTGTTGTATTATATATAAATCAACATGTTGATCAGGTCAAGTAAGTGCAAACCAGATAACTAATTGACCTATTATTTTATTACCTAACCATGACCCGAATGGGTTCGGCATAACCGAGTTCAAACTGAACCCGATTGTGGAGGCGCCTAATGGTGGGGTTTGAGTGAGTCCTTGCTTGATTAACACAATGATCAGATGTCAAACTTGGATCGTTTTTAACATATTTAAATGTAGGTATTTACCTAATTATGAGATATCACCATAGAATAACCCCACTCTTTACAAGAATAAATGCCGGAAGTTTGAGATGATAATGAAGGATAATATATAATTGATAAAAAGCTTTCTATAGTTGATTGCATGAAGCTTCATGATCTGTCCTAACTTGCACATCAAAATCAAACTGAATAAGGGTCTGAACCTTGTTTTTTTTGGAAATATTTTGAGCTTGTATTTCTACAGTTATTTTTTTGTTTTTTCACCTTTCATTAAAATAAGAAAATTTGTTTAACGTCTCTCTCTCTCCCTCTCTGTGGGGAGAGATTTTGATTTGGGAGCACATAGATTTTCGCCTACTTCGGATTCTTAGCGCGTCCTATAATCCATCTTTCCCCTCATAATGCACGCAGAATCTGAGATCTCTCTCTCTCTCTCTCTGGGGGGCGTCATCGACAACCACCGGCGGTGAGTCTTCCTAAACATCCGATCTGCCAAAACCATCCTCGACCCTTGAAAATTTTCTCTCTCGTGGGTTCTGTGATTCATTTCTTGGCTTGTGTTACCATATTCGTCTGAGTCGAGTTTTCCATTGTTTTACCCGCTCTTTGCTTTGACATGGTTTGGTGTATGGTGAATATTTGGGTGTTTTGAAGAATTTTATTCACGATGGTTTGATAATTTATAATCGGGTGTTCCTTGTATCTGAAGGTGGGGGTATCGATAGTTGGTATCGTTGCTTTGACATATTTTTTGTTTGGTATTGTTGTAATTAGAAACGATTTTGGCGCTGATACTTTTTCTGCTTTCTCTTTTTATGGTGGAGGATGGAACCTCGGTAAGGAATTGGGCTGAGGTATTGGAAAAGATGGAATCTTTTAAACAAGGAAATCGTGTGAAGATGTTGTTTCCTGATATTGTTTCATCTTAAAGATGAGATTGCAGGGAATTCGTTTTCAGGTGTAGATTAAAGTCCCCCGTATATTGTTGAATATGCTGAGGGAACGAAAGTTTCTCATAATTTGCTAGTATCAACTCCAGGAAACAAAGATAGAAATGGAGTTCTGATTGCTGATGCTATATAGTTTTTATGGGTAATTCGATTTTTCCATCTTCCCTTGTACTTTTGAGAAGACGGATGGATGAATCTTGTTGGTCAGAAATTCTCGGATAATTCCTTCATTGATCATGTATAAGTTTTGCTACAAATGGCAAGAGAAAGCACGATTTGGATGCTATCCATGGGCTTAGAGAGTTCCTCAAACTTTAGTTTAGAATGAAAATTGTTAGAGGTTTATTACACTTTTGTTTGGGGGGAAACAGAACATTAAAAGTGAAGAGTAACTGCTTTTGACATAAATAATTGTGTGTTATCATTTCATAATCTTTACAACCACGATATCACCTGTTAAAGATGATAGAGGTTGCTGAAATTTTTTCATGGTAACCAAGAATTCAACACCGATTTATCGAATTACCTTCAAGCTTGCATTGATTTGTATGTGGATCATTACTCCTGACCTGGTTGATCTGCCAAGATCTTCTCCCACTGGGCCATGTTTGTGAAGTTTTGTCTTAGTAAGAGACTCATTTTGAACGGTATTTGAGGCTCAAATAGTCTTATTTCTTCTTTGAGGTTTGGAGAGTGTGTTATCCATTTGTTGGTTGTTCTACTTCTAAAAGTATATTGCATTTCATGTATGATTTGTTGATCTTCCTCTTCAAGGTTTATCTTGCTGGTGAAGCACGCCGGCCCACTAGTTTTTCTGCAAAGTGAACCAATTCTTGCTCATTTCTGAGGAGATCATCAGAAGCAGATTGTGGCTTAGATAATGGTTTTGATATGGCCGAGAAAGAATTCATCTACTTGATATTTGTGGAAATTTAAGATATGCATTCACCATTTTCCTTATTGTTATTTTCATAATGTACTAATGTATTTCTTATCTTTCCCATGTTGGTATTCTTGGTTTCCACAATTCCATCTTAGTTCATACGTTCATATGAAAATTTCATATTCTGGTGTTTCCCTTCTGATACTTTTGCTGTTTCTCCACTTGATTTTTGAACCTCAAAACTGGAAGAAGAAAGATATTCAGAAGAGCATTCCCACATGCCTTTTATGTCTTAACTGTTGATGCTTCTGCTTTATGGCATGAATCTCCTTTTCTGCTAAAATTGAGCTAGAGAATGAAAGGAAGCTGATTATAGAAAAGAGAATGGATATGACTGATGCAATGTGTCTACGGTTTTGTTGCCGCCATTTTGCTTTTTGATTCCATTGAATGTTCATCAAGTCATCGTCAAGTATCCAGGGAAAAGGCTTTGCAATTTCTCTGACGGCATCCACTGATCCTACTTCTGATTTTGTGGTTTTTTTGCCTTATTGTGGCCATTTTGTTTTCAGATTCCATTGTTTGAGAGGTTTTTGTTTCCATGTTTCATCGCAGTAATGGATTGTGCAGAATGAAAGTATGATGGCAGCAGCAGAAGCAAGGGCTGCTTGGCAACGGACTGCAAACCGTTGCTTTGTCCAAGAGGATGCCAAGCGAGCTCCTAAATTAGCCTGTTGTCCATCGCCATCTTCAAAACTCCAACCCGACGAAGCACATGCTGATGTGGAGAATGGAGTTGACCAATCCAGTGCCCATCTTTTGCCACTTAATTGGAACCTTTCCAATTACAATCTGTCCCCAGACACAAAGTGGTGGCTCCAGCTGCAACCGAACTATGGGAACCAGCGTGAGCTGCTATTTGAACAGCTGAAAGCCATGGAGTCTGAGTTTGACGGCAAGCCACCTGCCAATTTGAGTCCACGTTCAGCATTTAGTGAAGAGGCAACACAACTCAGGGAAGATGATTTTGCTAGTCCTGGCAACATGAGCAATCCTGCTTCTGAGTCACCATTCAGGGTTTCAATGACTAATTTGAAGCATGAGATTGAAAGAAGAGCTCAAGAATTAAAAACAGCAAATGCATGTCAACCTCTAAACGGTGAAGTTGTCTTTTCTGATAATTTGAAGTCTGAGATAAATAGTAAGGTGTCCACAGAGTCAAAGCAGTTTGATGACTTTGACCACCTAAAATTAGGCCAGGCAGAAAATGGTTCCTTTGATATTTCAATGCCTTGGGTGACCGACAAAGCTGGACCATGGTGGCGAGTTACTGATAAAGATGAATTGGCATCCTTGGTTGCACATAGTGCGATACAACATATAGAGAACTGTGATCTTCCTCAACCCTGCTGTGCTAATTCAAGGACAAGCTCGATAGGCATCTACGAGGGGTTTGATAGGAAGATTCTGAGTCCACCATTTGATCATAAGCCATGTACTACATGTTTCTGTAGTCATATAGAAGGTCCTCAGCAAAATCTTTCTGGTGAGACTAATAGAGTTCAGTATCAATCTGCTCTACTCTCACCACCTGTCCATGTTGTGGATAAAAACTCCAGGTAAAGTTGCTGCCATTCCTTGCAACATTAGTAAATGAATCATCAGCTACACTAGCGTAGGCACAGGTATATATGCACACACACACACACACACACACACACACATATATATATATATATATAAATATGTATGTATATATATGTGTGTGTGTAAGGGAGGTGGCTTATACTCGACGATTATAGTACGCAATCATTGTTCGACTCCACTAGATTTGTTGTACTAGGGCTTATTATTTTATATTGTGGATACCATTGAGCATTGAGTAAATACAGTGGGATTCATTAATTTACGTTATGAGTACCATTGAGTATAAGCCAAAATCTCTATGTACACACACGCACGCACACACACACAGATATATATACAGATATATATATATATATATATATATATATATATATATATATATATATATATATATATATATATATATATATATATATATATATGCACATATATATTATGTATGTATGTAGAGGAAGATTTTGTCTTCTTGTGGAATACATGCATATATTAGTGCTGAGTTGTGATTGTTCCCTCAAATTTCCTGCCACTAGTGGTATCATGGTGTGCCTGTAGAACAGGCCCCAAAAGAGCTGGGCCTGCCTGCTCTTCATAGCCCTGCTATGTGTATGTATGTATGTGGGTAGGTGTTCGTGGATATATTCATATATGGATGAGTGGTGTTCTCTGATTTCCTGGCGTCGGTGATAATTATGGTATTAAGGAGTTTTGAGTTCCTGTATGTGATTGGCCATCAGATTTCAGATGTCTTTGTTAAGAGTTGAAATGATTCACCGAATATTAATATCCATATTCTGTTCTAGAAAATGCTCATGTTTGTTACTTTGTGTGTGTAATATCTTCAATGTGGTTCTATAGCATCTAGAGGTGGTTAAGTAGGTTTTTGCATTGATGCTGATTTGAAATTTACCATGTGGAGACTGGTTCAATCCCATCATGTATCAAGCTTGTTTCTTGTGTCATGAATTAGCATACTATTTATAATTTTGAGATATACATGCACTGGCCTACTGGAACTTTCTTTTCTTTGGTTTTAATCTCTCATTGTCGTTTCCTTTTTTTCAGTGATATTGATTGCTGGGTATTTGCAAATCCGTTTCTCTGCTATTTTTCTTTTCTCCGACTTGTTCTCTTTACTCGTGTAAAATTTCATGGAAATTTGGAGAGTTAAAATACATGAGGCTAAACCAAACTCCCTCGCCATTTGACATTTCGTCCCGTTTTTTTTGAATTCATGTACAGCAACTCCTGTGAAGGCACCAAGGAATCAAGTGGGACTTTCTATAGTCTAGATGTGCATGCAAGCAAGGTGCAGTTATTAGAAGCCCTATGTCATTCCCAAACGCGAGCTAGGGAGGCAGAAACTGCAGCGCAACGAGCACATTCAGAGAAAGAACACATTATCAAGCTCTTTTTGAAGCAAGCAACACATCTCTTTGCGTACAAGCAGTGGTTCCGACTCTTGCAACTAGAGACCATTTACCTTCAACTCAAATGCAAGGACAGTGCCATGGTGCCATGGGATCAGCTCTCTGCACTCTTCCCTTGGTTGTCAGCTAGAGGTGAACAGCATGGAGATGCCCGAAACAAGAAAAGGAAGAGGGATGATGAGCACAAGTATGACGTCGGTAAGTTTGCCTTAGCAGTGGCTGTCGGTGTTAGCCTTGCTGGTGCTGGTTTATTCTTGGGCTGGTCTTTGGGTTGGCTTCTACGGACTTTCTAGGCTTAACTTCAAAAACGCCATTCTTGCATCATTTTTTGCCATTGGTATGAATGCGGTGCACCGTGCAAAACTGCCTTTGTCATTTATGTAGGTCATTTCATTTTTGTGTATAGTACGTTTTTTATGTTGTGTATTACAGATGAATATAATGTACATATAAGTGTATGCTAGTGGTATTTTAGTCTTTCCTTACCAAGTAGGTAAAACTAGAATTCTGTATCTGTCAACCTAATACAATGTTGTTTTGTTTATTTCTTTTGATATTCAGAACGGAATCATATTTTCTTGATCTTCATATGGATGGATAGTGTTGCCTTGTTTTTTTCTTTTGGATACTACAAAACAGGAGCTCCCAGGAGCAACCAAGATTACAAATGGTGGTATGGGAAGAAACTGAACATGAGCATGTTTAGATGAAAACTGCTCAAACATACAAAAGAGTGGGAAGATTAGTAATTTCATACTCATCAGCCAACTTGATAGATAAATTACTGATCTCCTCTGCGGTGCCATTCTTGCCATGAAAGTTTTTTTATCATTGCCATCATTGAAAATTCTCCATAAGGTGGTATACAAAGCAATAGGTCGTTCCAACCTTAACCACTTTGAGAGAACAAATAGCACCTGGACACCAGTCAGGGAATGTCGAAATACTTGGGAGAGGCAACAGCCAGTCAGGGCTATGTTGGACCAAACAACTGAAGCAAAAGAACAAGAAATCAAGCAGGAGCATCATTTCTTCCTGTTAATCTGCAATGAGGACATTCAGAGGTAGGAAGAACCATCAGTTTTGCTCTGATTGGAAATCCCGTCATGCAGACATTTCCATACAAAGATCTTTATCATTGTCGGTGCACACACTTTCCATAGGAGATGCCGGAATTCTTATCTAGCCATGACCATTGGAACCGGAGGAAGGGCACTATGGTGAAGTTTGAAGCCAACCTCACATCCGGATGAGACAGTATATGCATGAGCTACTAGGGCTCGCACTCCTGCAAGTCGGCTATAAATGGGAAGGAATTGGTCTGATAACTTCTTCGGAATAAGCTGGTGTAAAAGTACACCGGAAAGAGTCTTCATTCCAAGGGCCATTTAGTTTGAGCAGCTGTGAATCGTACATGGAAGGCGACGAGGCACCCGTGGATCCATGGCGGTTCTGACAAAGTCTGCCATCACCTACTTTTCCAACACATCTGCCTTGCTGTATCACTTGTTAAGCCGCTAGAAGGCTTCTTCTTCAAGCCCTGAAAACGATCAGCCGGGAGGGCGTCCATGAGGTCACGTTGGTGAAAACCTTGGGGCTTAAAAACCTTATACAAATAAAGAATGACCACCATGGATCAATTGCCGTCTTTTAAACCAAAACCGCCTTCACTTTTTCTTAGAGCACATCACCTCCCATCTAATTGAATTGTACTTGCGTTATTCATGTCGTTGCCCCCATCAGAAGTGCATCCTCATCTTTTGCAAATCAAATTAGGTAAACCATTGGGTAGGAAGAAGCAGCCCATTGTGTATATCTGAACGCCACATCACACTGCTTGCTTGCCTTATTGGCTATTGCTCTCTCACCGTACAAGCATGTGATACTAGACCAGGCAAATCCGGTCATCGGATAGGGTTCGGGTAAAAAATGGGCGACCTTGTAAATCAGACCCTTTTTGTTGTATCATATTCATTGAGCCCAGACTCAACCTGGGTCGGGTTCTGGTCAACTTCGGGTCGTCTCTCTCTCTCTCTCTCTATATATATATATATATATATAATATTATAATATATATAGACACACATTATAGGGTTTCTCGGATTGGGTTATGGGGTCAGGTCACACACATTTTGGGATCCTTAGATTGGAGAGCTACATGTGTAGATGTGAAAGAAGATCCTTTTCTTCGTTATAGCTAAAGTAGCTCATATTTGTAGTGGTTGGAACAGTCATTCCACTGGGATCCACACATCGATGAGAATCCTTGTCTATACATGATCTTGATGTCTGGAAGACGATTACTATCCTTCCTTTTTAATTGCAACAAGGAGAAACACCTTTCAAAGGGTTGGAACAATCCGCCCCCAAAATTCGATGGTCTTATATATATATATATATATATATATATATATATATATATATATATATATATAGAGAGAGAGAGAGAGAGAGAGAGAGAGAGAGAGAGTTGTTAAACAACCTTTTATATCAAATTTTGCTTGATGATCATCTCTTTACGTCTACATGTTCTGCATAAAATGCCATTGAGGTTTGTGTTGATGTAGATGGGTGAAATGATCCGTACCTTTCATGCAATTACACGAACAATACATATCGTCAACCAAAATATGACATGAGAAACTGTCTTGAAGCTCTCAATTTCTCTCTCTATGGAAACAGTAATAAATGTTCGACTAAAACATCACCCAGCGTATTAGGTCAATGGCAGGGGCTCTTGCATCGTTGCTGCTGGTGAGAAGTTCAACTCCCAGGATGCAAGTGTGTGTTAGGCTTCGGCCTTTTCTTGTAACCAAAAGCAAAAAAGGCATCACTGTTTGTTTGGCGAGATTTGAATCGTTATACTGTTGTTCATACACCTAGAATTACTAAGCATACACCATACACCCTTATTTGAGTTTCTTTTGAAAATACTATTTATGTATTTTCTCTCTCTATAGAACACTACTTGATTCTCTTTGTGATAGAAAACTTTTGCAACTCAACCGCACGAGATCGCCTTCGCACGGTCGATGTTCTCTTGATCTTTCCTGCATGTGCGTTACTCAATCTCAATCGAGAGTGTGTAAATACTCAATCTCGCTCGACCTTTGGCCCATTGTAATCTCGTGGTTAATATTTCTTCGATTTTGGTTTTTGTTTTTATTATGTAAGTGTTTTGAAGGATTACGGTACATTAGATTGAACAATCATGATCGAATGAATTGAAATCAACTTAGGTAAGTTCCATTAATTTTCGTTTTCTGCATACGGTTGGACCCTGCAGTAATCGGGAAAGAAATGCGGCTAGAGCGCATATCATTGGGCTGCATCCCAATCACATCTTGTCTAAAGTGGTGGCACGGGACCTTCTTTATAGTCGCACGACTAAGACATGTTCCAAGGTACTCCACTCTATGAGGCATGTCTTGAGCGCATTTGTCTTTCACACAGGATGTGTGCAACTCACGTCCTTTGTCCACTTTAGTACGTTTTGAATAGGTAAGTTCCATTCATTTTCGTTTGATTTTTGTTTTCTGCTCATTGTTAAACCCCCACAATAATCGAGAAAAAAACACAATTGAAGCGCGGTTCTCGTATCATTGAGCCGCACAACCATCTCTTGTGATGCGGGTTTGGTAGAGAGAGAGAGAGAGAGAGAGAGAGAGAGAGAGAGAGAGAGAATGTCATCACATGTGCTGACGATGTCTTGCATATAATGAGACCTTTGATACGAACAATTAGATAGTATTTGCATCGATTGTGTTACGTCATGATGTGACATACCTCCTTAATGATTATTGCGAGAGAGGATACAAAATGATGATTGACTACATGTTCGATCATGATAAAAAATAAATGTACATATTTCATTTTGTACATGTAACTCAATGAATGTATTGTACGTTGTATATGAATAATTACATTCACTTTTCCTTCTCTCTTATTTCTCTCTCTCTCTACATATATAAACATCGAACACCTACAATACACCTTTCATCATATACTGAAAAATGTAAGTAGAATCATTGTACAATTAAGAAAATAAGCAAATTTGTACAATGAGTGTCTAATTAAGCAAGTAGGTAATCATAGTATATAATCGAAACATAAAAAGAACATGCAACTCAATACACAAGTTGTTAATCTTCATCCATATTGTATACATTATCATCACCCAACCCTCTTAATTCAAGATAATGTATAATACACATACAAAATGGTAAATCCCAATCAACAACACTATCATG
Source organism: Brasenia schreberi (assembly GCA_036023115.1). Lineage (NCBI taxonomy): Eukaryota > Viridiplantae > Streptophyta > Magnoliopsida > Nymphaeales > Cabombaceae > Brasenia > Brasenia schreberi. The sequence continues at coordinate 3,404,137 of JAYKKT010000065.1, forward strand.
TCTATAACACTCTCAAGATGAAAATATAAGCAGCATCAAAGATCCATCTATATATGTATATGTAGAAAATATAAACAAAATAAATAGCAAATTCAATACAATAAGTAAATACAAACAAGAAAATACAATCAACATATTGTCAAAAAATATCATGTTGATTCATTATAACACATATACCACACATGTCGTATAGATGATTGGCCATCGTCTATGAATAATGGAAGAAACATTGTCAACTCAATCCTAGATAGTTATACTAATGAAACCCATGTCAAGCATCGACATCCAATGCTCGAAAGGACACTAACTATCCTTCTAATGTGCAATGTGTCGAAGAACAACACCGACACCTCCCTCACCTATAAAGAATGTAGAATATATATATTCCGATGATGTGAGACCTCCTTAAAACACAATCTACTAGGTATAGGTTATTATGCTTCACCCTCTCCTAAAAGGTCTCCAATAATGCAATATCCGTAATTACCATCTTTAATGACATTTACCCATCTATCAACATATAGACTCATAAACTAAGGTATATGCGTCTTATTGCATTTTTCAAAACCTAACCTTTTGATAATCTTTTTGTCATGAGATGTATCAATATGTGGAGCTATGGAAACTTGTGCAACATTGAATATAAGGTCAAAACTACCCGAAAAATAAACACCATATCCATGAAACATTCCACGCGCTCGGCTTCTATCAACATTTTCTCAAATAACACTCATTTCTGTATGCTCTCATGAAGACAACTCCCTCTTAGTAGATTTGTTAGAAGTTCTATCTTTAAGACATCAAAGATTCAAATGCTTGTTTAACAAGTCAACTAACTTGTCTTATTTTTTATATTACAACGAGTAATTTGGGGAACAATGTTATGCATCTTAGTTATCATTATTTGTTCCTCATCTTTACACTCAAATATGGAAGGCATTTCTATTTCTATATAAAGCTTCTTCTAAAACACATAAATTGAAGAAAGTTGGAGAGCCTCACCACTCTTAAAATAATATTGATCTTATGAGTATATAACAATTCATGCGACAACCACAATATACATCGACATGAATAGAGATCAATACCTATTATTTCCACACGAATCATCTCTTTGACAATTAGATCAAGTGAATGTCGTGAGACACTTTTCTTCAAATTTTTCTCGTGTACAATCAACATAATGCACGCTAACAGTTCACAATTACTCAAAAGACTTTTTTAATTTCATGAACTATAATTGTATCAACAAATAAAGTTGGGTCCATATTGTATTGAACCACCAATTAAGCTACTTAGAAACTCTTTTAACTGTGCATGTGTACCCTCAACCTTATCAACCAATACACTATAAGTAATATAAAATTTGAAAAAAAAATGACGTACATATGTGTAAAAAGTATACTCCCTTACCGGTTAGTTGTATGAGTATTGTAATGTGTCATCTTATTAGTCCATGCTAAGACAATCCTCTCTTTATGTATACTCAATCACTATTCAAAATTTTCAACTTCACCTCCATCATAACCAATGCCTCTATATACATTCTCTCATCCACTTAGTCAACAACCTTTCTCCAACTACTACCAAATGCAGTAGCTATTTCTTTATTCTTCATCAACTAAACAATATCTCTCTCGATGCTCTTAGCAATATGACGTCTGTATAAAAAATGTGTTCTCTCTAAGAATATTATCTCAATTGTATTGATAAGTGTAAGATCATGATCACTACAAACTATATAGAGAAATCTCTTTATCATATGCAACTACCTAATGCGCCTCAATACTCATACATAATTATCCTCTTTCTCTGCACCCATGAATGGAAATATCATAAAAAAATTCTTATTTATTGACGTAAATCCTACAACTTTGAAGAAAGACATCTTATCTCTGTGATAAAAACAAAAACAATTCTTGTTAGTATATATGTAAACATGAACAAATATAATAAAAATAACTCATCTATTTGTTTTGTATGTGTAATCAAACTCCAATGCCTTTGAGAATATAATTAACAACTAAATTGATTGAAGATGTGCAAACACAACATTACTAACAATGTCTTTATCTAGTATCCTCCTATGCCAAGTGCGGTATTGGTGACTATCTAATGAATGCAATAGCTGTTGCAGAACAGTTCGATCTCTCGTATCCTCTTTCCTAATTTGAATCATCACATTATAAACGTGCCTAATCATACTAACATTTCTATCATCAAGATGTTTTAATCGTGACAAAATATGCTTCAGCTTACAATGACTTTTATTAATCTCTTTGGTTATACTGTGAAAAGGGTGTGCCTCTTTCCCTATTGATGATACTTATTTGCTCGGAACTTGACAAAAACTAAATATTTTTTATTCACGTTCATGTGATTGATTGCTAGATTGATGAAAGGCTTTAAATAATATGTGTTGCAGTTGTGGAGAATTGAATAAGGTTGAAAATAGATTAAAATTAGTTGAAAATATATCAAAAGTAATAAAAATAGATTGAATATCATGATTAAAAGTGATACGAGAGAAATATATGAAGTAGGAGGAAAACATTATCGAGGGTGGTGTATAAATGACGGTGGGGCTCCAATGACTCTGATGATAGTGTAGAATTGGTAGTGGTGCTCTTAGAGTGAAGGATTGTGTGAAGGGTATGTGGGATGAGAAAAAAACTATAAGGGGTAATTTTAGTTTTTTTTTAGAAAGGGGTGTATAGTAAAAAGGGTTTAGGGGTAATTTTGATTTTTTTTTGAAAAAAGGGTATATGAATAAAAATATGTTATACTTTATACATATATATCAGGATTGCACACACCTTTTTCACTATCCATATGCCCCTTTTTTCTCAAATTTTAAAAATATCTTCGATTATTTTTAGTATTTACCAAATTACCTTTCACACAAAAAATCATGCTTCTTCTATCTCTCCTCCTACACAAAACGGCGTCCACCCCTATTTTCGCATGTTCCAGTCCATTCTAGCTACCTATTACTCGATATATAACTATTTTCAACAAAAGAATGGATCAAAATTCACTAAGAAGAAGAAGAAATATGAAGAATGAAGAAAAGAAAAAGGCAGAAAAAGAAAAAGAGGATAAAAAATGACCACTCGAAGGAGATTCATCGATTTATTGAGGTATGTGGTTAATTTGATTTTGGTTTCTTCGTTTTTAGTTATCTTGAATGATTTTTGACCGATTAATCATAAAAAAATGTGCAGGTTCATCTCCCCTCTGCGAGAGATTTGCTTGGGATGCGTTTGTCTTGTTTCAATTTGATTAACTAGTTTTATTTTTTGTTATGCACATATATCTCATAAGGCATGAGTAAAATATCGTAATGTCACTACTTAATCGAGGAGACACAATGTTGTATCATATGGAGAATTCTCTTGTAGACAACAATGAGGATAAAAATATATTATAACAGAAGTCAACCCTTCACGTTTTAAGGAAGATATATCCACCGTGAAGACTGAGATTGATATTATAGAAAGTGAGGATGAAAGATCCTCTGATATATTGGGATTACTCTTAAGTTTTAAAGGTCACACTGTTTATAAGATTTGTTAGGAATAGGTAATTTCTATGAAGCAAAATTCCAGCAAATAAATCTTTTGACTCAAAACCGTGAAACCTCCTTCAAAATAAAAAAACTCAAAAAGCAATACAAACCTATGAAAATATAAAAATATCATTAAGAACCAACCTTTTAAACAAAAAAATAAAAAAATCAATAAGAACAATTGCCTTTTTTCTTCTTCCTTTTTTCGTTTGATTCTGGTGAGATTCGTGAGGAAATAATCAACTCATTGGCTACAAAGAAAGCAACAATAACTCTCAACAAACGAAACTTGATCGTAAGAGTAAAAGGAAAGAGTCACCAAAATTAAGTATGGAGAGAAGAGAGAAATTACTGAAAGAGCATTTTAGGCATTTTTAAAATGTGGAGTGTGAATAGTAAAAAGAATGCACATAATAATCCTCTTCTGAATTCTTAAGTGCTCGATCATAGAAGGGAGCATTAATCTTCAACAGGGGAAGAGCTTTTGTGAAAATTTTCAAGCTGTTCATCTGAAAGGACGACGAAGAATCCATGCAGCCGCCCCACTAAGTGTGGAAAAAGGCTCGGTTTTGGTTTACCCAGAAGAATGAGCAATAAGGATTGAAGCTTGTTACTCATATTGAGGATATCATAGGAAGCTGCACAAAAACTTCAAACCAGTTGAAATCAAATTTCATTAAATTGAACTGTATATTTATTCTTAACTTCGCACATGAAAATCTTACAAGACATACTTTCAACTTCTCGTATTAGGCTGAAAAGTGCACGAGATACACAGGGCAAGTGGTATACTTAACAAACATATACTGCTAAGCAATGAATGAAATCGCCAACCGAAACACCACCGGAAGTTGTTGAATGTACAATTACTCGTTGAATTATCGGAATCGGCTGATCATCTCAAGGATATCTTCAGGTGTTTGCATTTGATCTTCGGATGCCCAGCAAGGATTTCAGGAGAGTTTTGCTTTTCCTGATCTGCTGTTCAGTTTCTGTTTTCGGATCTACACCGGCGTTCAACTGCATTGATGTTGATATCCGAGAGTGCGGACACTGCAGACAAAATCCCATCAAGTAATGTCTTCTCAAACATATTCTTCATAAACATTGATATCAGCAACAGCTCCAGTTTCGTTCCCCAAGACAAGAAGAATGTTGTGTAGAAGTTTTGACTGTTGAGAAGAGAGGCGCAGATTATACTATTTACGGTAAGGGTTCAATGTTGGTCCCAAGGCTGGATAAAGGAGGCTCATGTTAGGTAAACAACATCCCATAAAACTTTGTTGAATCTTTTTGGAGGTCGTGATCTTTCCAGCACCAATGCATCAGATCTCACGAGAACTCCGGAGTTAGGCATGTTTAGGTGAGAACTGGACTAGGATGAGTGACCTGTGAAGGTCCAGCATTACACCCTCAAGTCGAAACCGCCTAGTGTGAGAAAAACTTGGTTTAAGGTAAAGAGATTATATTTGACAAACTAAATTAAACATCAGACGAGATCGATTGTGAGGCTTCTTCTTGGACCACCTGGCATGAAACTTCAAGCTGAAGACCTTCGGCCTCAGGCTTGTAACAGGCTCTGGCTTAATCTAACTATTGCACCACTGCTATATCCAATCCTCTTGAAATAATTCCTCACGAGGAGGTCATCTACACATTCTCAAGCCCCATATACATCTTAAATTCACAAACTAAAAAGGTGAAGAAATTCTTAAAAACAATGATAGTATTCTCTTGCACTGAATTGTAGATTTATCATTTCCTTTTTGTTTAAATATGCACACCCACATTGGTTGATCCAAAACATAAACCCTGCTGGCATAACGCCAATTTTCCAGCTACGCCCCTATCTCATAGTAGGGTGGAATGTCAGACACAGATCAAATATGCCCAGCACTCATTTCGTTATAAAAGGTGGTTTATACCATTCCTATGTTAATGGAGGAGTCAGTGGATCATCCCTAAAAGTCATGGAGAACTTGGCTTAGGTGGAGTTAATCACCATCCTTCCTGCCAGCCAACAATTAGCATGATACAATATCTCAGAAGAAAATCAAGGGACACCCTGGCCAACTGTTCTGGTGGAGTTAATTGCTCGTTATTCAACCAACTGAGATAGCATTAGGCTTACTAAATTTGTGGAGAAAATCAACCCAGGCAACATCAACCGCCTCTCAAAACGGTAGCTTGAGCTAGTTGATGAGAACTCGAGAAAATTACAAGGCAGAGGAAGTTACATATACATGAAGAGAAGATAACTCTACCAACAAACCATCAGACCTCCAATCTTTCTCATGTCATTTACTTGCTTTGTCTGTAAAATTTTATGTTTCATTACTGTTCCTGTAGAAGCTTTATCTTCAATTGCTTATTTATCTTATTTCCTTGCTCTTTACAGCAACATTCCACCATCGTTCATAGCTTCCTGTCACTTCTTTTCTGAAACCTATTCAACTAGGCACTTCCGCTAAGATAGTAGGGATCCACTTGTTAGACTTATTCTAAGTCCAATCCCTTGACTGTGGTTCGGCTGAAGGTGCAGATTCACAGAGCAGTTCAGCTTATTTTTCTATGAATGCACCTTTTTGGCACATCCAACATGTTGAATATTAACGTGGCTGTAATCGTTTTTTTTGTTTTAATGGTCTCTTGTATTAGAATCACTTAGTAGGGGTATTATGGTCTTTCAAGTTAGAACAACATGTATATAAACTAATGACAGCCGTTAGGTTTTAAGTGAGAAATAAAAAGAAAGAGAGAGGCAGTCGCCATCCAAGAAGACAAGCAACTGTTGCATTTTGACTTCTCCGTTGCTACTGCTCTAAATCTTCTTTGTTTACCAAATATTTAACATGGTATCAGGGTGTAGAAACGATTTCTACACCGTGAAAATCACACAAATCCAAAGAAACAACCTTCTAGGTACTTAGGATTTGCGTATAAACCCTAATCGGCTGAAAAAAGTACATAAATCTTCTACAAATCGATATTTAGGGCAAGATTGAGCAAACCTACCAACCTTCTCTATAAGGGTGCTATACGGTGCAGATCCCGAGAGTGCTACAATACTGCACAAATCTCAAGGTAGCCAACATGCATCCCGAGACAAACAGATGGCTAAAAAGTGAAGTTTTTGGTGATCCTAGTCACTATATAGAAGAAACAAACAACATCAACAATAAAATCGATTCGGTACATATTACCTCTATCAAGTTTGATGGAAAGAATTCCAATGCATGGTCTAGGGCATTGAAATTTAGTCTCATTGCAAGAGAAAAATGGGAGTTCGTTACTGGAGAAACCTCCCAACTATATCCTTCAAACCCCTGGTATTTAAAGTGGAGAAGAGATAATGCCATAGTTGTCTCTTGGTTGATAAACTCCACGGTGTCGAGCATTGGCAACACCTTTATGTATTTAAATATGACATGTGAAATCTGGTCCGTTTTCAGTGATGTATATTTGAGAAAAATTAATATTGTGAAGTATGAGATACAAACTAAGATTAGGAAATACAGATTGAGAAACAAATCAATCAATGAGTATTATGCAAAGCTTAGAAGTTTTTGGAATAAACTTCAATACTACACTCAAGGAGAACACTCACACTATGTAAAAAATCAAAATATTAAATTAGAAGAAAATAAGTTATTCTATCTATTGTGGGGTGTATCTAGTGAATTTCAGAATGTTAAAGGAATCATTCTTAGCAAATAAAACATTACCATCCTTTGGGGGTAGTATATTCCTTGCTTATAAGAGAAGAACACAAGAAGAATCTAGAAAATGAAGGAGTTCATACTGGAGATAAATCTGCATTTGTCAGTTTGGGACAACAAGGAAGCAACCATGGTAGAGGTTGCATCTCTTCTAGTGGCCGCGGACGTGGGCACAGATATTCTCGCTCAGATGAGAAACACAAGCTAAAGTGCTCAAATTGTGGGAAGTCAATGCATACCAAGGCGCAATGCTGGGATTTAATTGGCAAACGAACACATTTCAAAAACAAGGCATACCAAGCAAGCTCTTTATATATAGTGGAGATTGAGAATAATATGTTGTGTGAGATACTGAAGCGGCTAAAAGACATGGGTAAATCTATAGAGAGCCATGAATCTACTTTAGACTTACAAGCCTCCTTGGTCCATGCATCCGACTTTAATGCCATGAATTCTATTGGTATGTCTTCGTGTACCTCTTGGGTTATTGATTCATGAGCTACTCACCATATGGTTAATAACAAGAATATCTTTAACTTGTATGAATGTATAAAGTGGACAGTAATGTAAAACTTGCAGATGACTCTCATATACATATCCAAGGAAAAGGGATTGTGAAAACATCTATCGATAGTCTACCTTCAGTTTTGCCTATTCTTAAATTCCCGACTAATCTTCTATCTGGTGATGTTATTACTAAAGAGTTAAATTGTTCACTTATTTTTGATGAAAATGGTTGTGTTTTTCAAGATCAGAGAACAGGGAGGACCCTTGGACATGATAGAGTCACTGGTGGGTTATATGTGTTGGATGAAGGACAATCAAGAGTGACAACAAATAAAGGTTTTTTGGATGCAAGTGGCAAGGCAATCATAGCATCAATGACTTGGTCATCTTCTAGTTCTAAAATTAAAGAATATGGTCTATGAGTTAAGTTTAGATGTAACAATCTTTTGAATGCGAAACTTGTGAGAAAACTAAGCATCATAGAGCCAACTTTCCTTCCAGTGAGTCTAGGAAAACAAATCCGTTTGAGCTTGTACACTTAGATGTATAGGGTCCAAATCCTGTAGTTGTTACGTCAGGCTACAAATATTTTATTACCTTTATTGATAATTATATAAGATTCACAATGGTTTATTTAATTAAAAACAAGAATGAAGTTTCAACCATATTACCAATATTTCACAAATTTGTAGTGACTCAATTTCAATGCTCTATTAAATGCACCAAATCAGACAATGGTGATGAATTCAGTATAATTAAATTGAAAACGTATCTCCAGAATTACGGCATCATCCATCAGACTACATGTGCATATACACCATAACAAAATGGAGCAGAGGAGAGGAAAAATGGCAACATCCTCGAGACAACTAGAGCTATGCTAATTAGGAGTAATGCACCTAAGATTTTTTGGGGAGATGCAATCCTGATGGCTATTTATCTCATAAACAATACTCCTCCAATGTGCTACAAGGAAAGGTTCCACTTCAGGTATTGATGCTTAATAAAAGGATGTTTGATATTCTCCTTCCAATGTACTACAAGGAAAGGTTCCACTTCAGGTATTGATGCTTAATAAAAGGATGTTTGATATTCTCCTCAGGATATTCAGATGTGTGTGCTATGTTCATAATCACTCAAGACATAGGGATAAGTTGGATTCAAAGGATATTAAGTGCATCTTTCTAGGTTACTCCTCTACATAGAAATGCTATGTTTGCTATGATCCTGATAGGAAGAAAATACATGTATCAATGGATGTAACTTTCTTGGAGGACTCCAACTACTATGACAACAATGGGGAGAAATTACCTATGGGGAATCAAGACTCAGTTGTCATGTCTATAAGTCTAGGATCAGAGGTAGAATGTGAAGGTACTTCCCAGCAAGAGATACCATAAGATGAGGATCAAACTAAGTAGGAACTGCAAGTTTATAGAAGAAGGAACAAAGAAACCAAAATCATGCAGCCTACTATGTCCTAAGAGGAACAACTCCCCTCCGATTTGAAGTTAGATGAGTGTGGATCTGAACCGTACACCAGAGTGCCAACCAAAAATGACTTGGATGTCCCTATTGGATTGAGAAAATGGAAGAGATCTTGTACTTACCCAATCTCTTAATACATTTCTTACCAAAATATTTTGAACACCTTCAAGATGTTTGCTCTTAATTATGATCTTGTCAAGGTATCATGAAACTATGAAGAGGCAAAAGATTCTAAACATTGGAGAGAGGCTATGAAGATTGATCTTGTCAAGATACCAAGAAACTATGAAGCGACAAAAGATTCTAAACATTAGAGAGAGGCTATGAAGGTTGAGATTCTAGCATTGGAGAAGAATCGTACATAGGAAATTATAAAGCTACCTTCAAGTCAAAAACCAATAAGATGTAAGTGGGTTTACACCATAAAGTATAAAGCCGACAACATTGGGAGATATAAAACATGTCTAGTTGCAAAAAGCAATAACCAAGCTTATGGGTTAGACTATACTGAAACCTTTGCACCTATTGTAAAAATAACAACCATAATAGTAATCATCACTATAGCTGCAAACAAAGAGTGGAAACTTTGACAAATAGTTGTTAAAAATGTATTCCTCCAAGGGCATTTGAACGAAGAGATTTACATGGATTTGCCACCTAGGACATGTAACAACTACAAAGATAAAAGTGTGTAAACTCAAGAAGGTAATATATGGACTGAAACAATCACCCCGTGCATGGTTTGAAAGATTCAATGATAGAGTCACAAGTCTCAAATTTACTAGGAGTGTAAGTGACCATACAATGTTTATAAGAAAAGGAGAAGGTCTCTTCGTCTTAGTGGTCTATGTGGACGATATTATCATTACTAGAGATAATGATAATGAAATTCGGCAGTTAAAGAATCAACTACTCTCTTTGTTTGACATGAAAGTTTTAAGACCTCTCTATTATTTCTTAGGGATTAAAGTCTTGAGAAACTCATTAGGCATATTTCTAACTCAAAGGAAATACACTCTTGACTTATTAAGGGACACTCATATGCTAGAATGTAAATCAACTAGTGTACCCATGGAAAGTAACATGAAGTTTTGTGCCCATATAGAGGAACCTGGAGAATACCAAAGATTAGTGGGACGACTTATATATTTGACCATCACACACCCAGACATCTCCTATGCTGTGAGTATGATAAGTCAATCTATGCATGTCCTACAAGATCTCACATGAATATCATGAAACAGATATTGAGGTACCTGAAATATACTCTAGGAAATGGTCTTATGTAAGGTCTACAACAGGATACCTAACTATAGTAGGTCTCATGGAAAAGCAAAAAATAGATTGTGATAGCTAGATCTTCAGCATAATCTTTATTATAAGAACTTGATACTCATTCTAAAGAATCAATTCTAATATGCTGTGACAATCAAGCAACGATCCAGATAGTTACTAACCCTATGTATCATGAAAGAACGAAGCACATAGAGATAGACTGCCACTTTATACGAGATACGGTAAAACCAAGAAACACTTCTCTAAGTTGAGAACTCATACTATCTTCATCCCAACTTGAGGGGGCGTGTTGAATATTAACCTGGCTCTAATCATTTTTTTTTGTTTTAATCGTCCCTTGTATTATAATCACTTAGTAGGGGTACTATGGTCTTTTAAGTTAGAACAACATCTATATAAACTTATGAGCAGCCGTCCCTTAGGTTTTAAGTGAGAAATAAAAAGAAAGAGAGAGAAGCAGCCACCATCCAAGAATTCAGGCGATTGCTGAATCTCGACTTCTCCATTGCTACTGCTCCAAATCTTCTTCATTTACCAAATATTCTACACAACATAAAAAGTGTGCCAACAGGCACGAACCAGAACCACACCTATCCCCAATGAGTGGGGACATAACACCAATGAGTGGCATCAGGATAATGGAATATCTGTGTAAACGAAGATAAAGCATGCATTTATTTAGTTATTACAAAAGCTAATGGGCACAAGTAATTCAGAGAGACACGATTAACTTCTAAGCTGAACCTTGATGAGAAAAACTATGGTTCTCATACTTAAAGGAAAATAAGGTGAACTTACTCGTTTGACTGAGCTTGATGAAAGATAGGCTGGGCCATTTGGTTTTTGAGAGACATAACGAGCAAGAGGATGTGATGCAGCTAAGGAATTGGCTATCTTTCTTTCTGAAACGGAGATGAATAGTCTGTTAGCTACAAAAAGCATCAAGAAGCACTACATACCAATCAGTTACAAAAAGAAAGAACCAATCTGTGAGAACTCAGTACAGGCAGAACCTGCAATGCCAAAGGTTCCAGTTCTTTGAGAAGGTGACAAAAAGTGCATTCGTGGAGAAGGTGACGAAGAGTGTATCTGTCTGCAAGGAAATCAGTTGGAACCCAGTCAACGTGACCTTGACAAATGACTTTTGCACTCATGAAATGCTATAACTTATGTTCCGTGAATTAAATAACACTGAACATTTCCATAACACAATCTGCTCTTACATTGTAGGAGGTCTTGCTGTAGACCGGACTCCTAGTACCAAATAAAAGAAAAAAGAGATCAATGAGGTAAAATGAAAAGGTCGTTTAACATTGAGCAAAAGGGTTTTGGATGGCTTATATAACTAGAAATTAAATGAGACATGTAATACCAGCCCGAATGGGTTGTACATCACTAATCTTTTTCATTGTCACCAGCCCTTGGGAAACTTCAACCGCTTTTGAATATGAATGCAGCTTGTCCTCTAGTTAGAGAAGGGGGAAACATTTTAGTTTCAGATTGCGTTCATTTGCTCACGGCTAAACAAAGTTATCTGACATAAAAATATGCACATCCGGTTAAGGATGGATGACAAACCGGAATTTGCTTACGTGGTAATACATAATGCTTGTGGTATATAGGATATTTTATGCTGAGACACTGCTGAACAAGGCCCTCTCGATCAGTGAATGCTTGGCACATTTGAATTCTCTAAAGCAACAAAGCGACCAAATGCATCAATTAATGCAAAATGAATACAAAATCACATACTTAAATCATCCTTCTTCTGATATGCACAAGAGCCAAGTAATTTAATTATTTCCATAAGATCAACACATCCATGAATCCAAGGGATTAATAAGGAGGGAGGGAGGGCGCTTGAGTTCCTTGGATCTTTAGATGTGAAGTACTGTGACCCTTGGGTCTCTAGTCCAAGCCAGAGACCTGAGATATCCTACAGTTTCAGTGGATAATCTGGACCTCAAATTATTTCATTAGGCAAAAGCAGCAGGTTTCTTGGGGGTAAGGAGACGGCCTTGGGGTTCTATGCTGTCAAGATTTTTTGTATCAAGGTGCAGTTACCATCTATCATGAATTAAAACAGAAAATTCATTGATTTGAGATCTGTCATTCGGTCTCCTGAGATCCCTGTTAGTGTCTTGTGCAGCATCACCACCTCAGATCTGAAGACATGAGATCAGGGTGATCAAGCACCACACCATATTCATTAGATTGATCCACCCAAATATACTCAGAAGTTTCAACTCTAATGACAAAATGATGGCACAACCCCAAATAACAGAGAGGAAGAGGCTTACTTGTTGAATGCAATCCATTTGGAGCTCCTCTGAAGAAATTTCAGTCACATTCTCATTAAGAAGCCCATTCACTTTGCATGACATTGACCCCAGATGATCAACCGTGTTTACCAATGCCTTCGCAGTGTAATCCTTCAAGGTGTCTATCACTCTACATTACCAAACAACAACAACAACTAAGCCTTTTCCCATACTAGACGGGGTCGGCTACATGAATTCTTTGTTTCCACAGATCCCTATCATGTGCCATGTTAGCAGTTAACTCACAATAAGCTAGATCATTCTTTATTGTTTCTTTCCAACACTTTTGTGGTCGTCCTCTAACTCTTTTAATACTTTCTAAATTTAGTTTTTCATACCTTCTTAAAGGTTCTTCTTTTGATCTTCTTTCTATATGTCCAAACCATCTTAAACGATATTCTCTCATTTTATCTTCTATTGGTGCCACTCCTAATTTGTTTCTAATAACCTCATTATGTATACGGTTTTTTCTTGTATGATCACTCATCCATCTCAACATCTTCATTTCTGTCACAGACAACTTTTGTACATGTTGATGATTAACTGCCCAACACTCAGAACCATAAAACATGGCAGGCCTAATTGCTGCTCTATAATATTTACCTTTTATCTTTAATGGTATCTTCTTATCACAAAGAATACCTGATGCTCCTCTCCATTTTAACCAATCAACATTAATTCTATGTGTAACATCTCTATCAATTCTTCTATCACTCTGAAAAATTGACCCTAGGTATTTAAAACTTTCTTTTTGGGGGATGCAATGTGTGCCAATTTTAATTTTTATGTCCTCTAAGGTAACCAAATGATCAAACTTACATTCCATATATTCTGTCATTGTTCTACTAAGTCGGAGGCCTTTGCTTTCTAATGTTTCTCTCCATAGTTCCAATTTTCTATTAACTTTTTCCTTAGACTCCTCCACTAATACAATGCCATCTGCAAATAACATACACCAAAGTACTTCATCTTGAATATGTTTTGTTAACTCATCAATCACCATTATAAATAAGTATGGACTTAAAGTTGATCCTTGATGTAACCCAATATTAACTTCAAAGAAGTCTCTCATTCCTTCATGAGTCCTCACACATGTTTTTGCCCTATCATACATGTCTCTTATAAGGTTAATGTATGTCAATGGGATACCTCTTTTTTCGAAAGTTCTCCAAAGAACCTCCCTCGGTACTCTATCATAAGATTTTTCTAGATCAATAAATATCATGTGAAGGTCTTTCTTTTTTGCTCTAAAATATTCCATAAGATGTCTCAAAAGGTGAATCGCTTCAATAGTAGATCTGCCTGGCATGAATCCAAATTGGTTCTCTATTGTACTTGATACTTGTCTTAACCTACGTTCAATAATTCTTTCCCACAATTTCATAGTGTGGCTCATTAACTTGATACTTCGATAATTCACACAATTTTAATGTCTCCCTTGTTCTTATATATGGGTATAAGTGTACTTGCTCTCCGTTCCTCGGTCATCTTTTGGTTTTTTCATATTTCATTAAATAGTCTTGTGAGCCAAGTGATTCCTATTTCTCATAGTATTTTCCAAACTTCTATAAGAATATTATCCGGTCCTACCGATTTACCACCCTTCATATGTTTAAGAGCCTCTTTGACTTCATTTGAATACATCGATAGAAATTGTGGTTTATATACTTTAGTGATTTGGCTAACTCTCCTAAGATAATACTAATATCTTTATTTTCATTAAAAAGCTTATAAAAATAGTTTTTCCATCTATTTGTTATATCATCATTTGCTACTAGATTTTTTTCATCCTCGTCCTTGATGCATCTAACATAATTAAGATCGTTAGTTTTCTTATCTCTAGTGCTAGCTATCCTAAAAATATCTCTTTCATCCTCTTTTGAGTTGAGTTTTTTATATAAATCCTCCCAAATTTTAGCCTTTGCTTCACTCATAGCATTTTTCGCTTCCTTCTTTGCTTTCTTATAAGCCTTTAAAGTTTCACTAGTTTTTTGAGCGTAATATAATTTGTAACATGCCCTCTTTGCCTTGATTTTATTTTGCACTTCACTCTACCACCAAGCTTCTTTTTGTGCCGGTACACCTCCCTTAGATACACCTAATACATCTTTTGCCACTTTCCTAATATGTATAGCCATATTGTTCCACATATCACAGGGTGTACCAACATAATTCCAAACATCTCCTTGAAGGACTTTGTGTTTAAATATATCTTCTTACTCGCTTTTGAGGTTCCACCATTTAGTCCGAATAGCTCGATGCAATCTTTTCTTCTTTGTCCATTTTTTTATTTGTAAATCCATAACTAAAAGTCGATGTTGGGTGGTTAAGCTTTCTCCTGGAATTACCTTGCAATCTTTACAACATGCTCTATCTTTTTTTTCTAAAAATAAAGTAATCAATTTGTGTTTGTGATAAGCCATTCTTATAAGTAATTAAATGTTCATCTCATTTTTTGAAGATTGTATTGACTATAAAGAGATCAAATGCCATAGCAAAATTTAAAATCTCCCTACCTTCCTCATTTATATTCCCAAAACCAAAGTTTCCATGAATACCTTGATATCCTAATGCCTCTTTACCGACATGTCCATTTAAGTATCCTCCTAAACAAATCATCTTCCTTTGTGGAATCTTTTGAATCACCTTATCTAACTCTTCCCAAAAAGCTGTCTTTATACTATCTTCTAGTCCTACTTGGGGTGCGTAAGTACAAACTATATTCAAAACCTCTGCTCCTAACAGTAGTTTCAACGTCATGATTCGGTTGCCATATCATTGTATGTCTACTACACTATCCTTGAAATCTTTATTTATGATAATACCAACTCCGTTTCGAGCCTTTTATTTACCTGAGAACCATAATTTAAAACCTATATCCTCTATCTCCTTTGCTTTTTCTCCAACCCATTTTGTCTCTTGTAAACATAGAATATGAATCTTTCTCCGAATCATAGTATCTACCACCTCCATTAACTTACCAGATAATGTTCCGATATTCCAAGAACCAATATGAATCTTATTATCTACGACTACCTTCCTTACCTCCCACAGCCGTCCATATTCAAAATGTGGAGACCCTCTCTGAAAATTATTCACTACATTTGGGCGGCAATGTAGCGGGACTAACTTCTTTACCCACACCCGTCCATGATGTAAGAACCCTCTCTGCAATTGATTCACTACATTCGGGAGAAAATGTAGTGGCCTTACCAATGGCAAGAATTTCAATAGGCAATCTTAACCGTAAGAACATCTAAACAAACAAACAAATGAACCATAAAGAACATAATCAGCATATGGTACATACATCTGTTTCTGTTCACCATTTGTGTATGAAAATTCAAAGTATTCCACAGCAGAGTACAGTTGTGTCCTCAGTTTCTTCAAATCCTAGAGAAACAAAGAATTGCCAACCACTCAGTAGAAAACATTTCTTCATCAATATAAACCAACTTCTTCCAACTCTATGAGTCTTTTGAGGTTCATTGATTGAATAATGCGATTTGGTAAAATGACAAAAACTCATATAAATCCAACACCAGCGAGGGACACTACTTAGTGTAATGGCAAAATGCTTGGGCTATCTAGTGGAGATCATGGGCACATTCCTATTCATGCACAAAATAACAAGGTTAGAACTGTCTACATCTCTGCCCGTAGTAATAGTTTTGAACCTTTGAGAGAAAACATAATTGCTGACAGATACGTTGCCTAAATGATCAATGTAAATGAATTTTTTTCTACGGTAACTTGAAAAGTCATTGAGTGTTGAGGAGGATGACCAATAAAAGCAACCTCTCCATTTACGAATTTAGGTAAGAAATCAGAAGATCCAAATCCTCCGAAACATGCTTCTCATCTTCCTATGGAGATGATATAGTCGTCATTCCTATATTTTGCCTAGAAAACAATGAAAACAGAAGTGGTTAAATTAGCTTATGAGGAATAAATAACTGATGAGTATACACAAACGCTGCTATGTGTTGGTGCATCCAAAGGAGTGAAGTCAAAGAGTTTGTGAACTCATGGAATCTAGCATATCTACTGGACCAAACTATATACAAGTATGACATTTAGTGAAAAAGATGGGAATTACTTGGTTTATAAGATGTCGATACCTATATATAAGAATAAAGGAACGTCAAGTTGATCAGTCTTACCATGAGACTATTGGAAAATGTTACTGAAAGAAGATTATAGCAAGTATCCAATGCAACAAAGAGCAAATCTAGATATATATCAAGGAGGCTGGTTTTGATGCTTTTCACTGATTGTCATTTTATAAAGCACTTTAGGGACAAAGAACTCCACGCGATATTCATCGACTTAGCAGCCTCTGACATGGTACCAAGTACTTTTTTGGAGTACTTTGAAGAAGAAAGGAGTCTTCTTATATACATCAACCTCATAAAGGACATTTGTGGCGAAGTATGTGCCTTTGTTAGGACTCAAGTGACTAACTGATCCTTCAAATAAGTAGTCCATTCTAGCATTTGAATAGAGTCCTCTTATTAGCTTTTTCTAAGACTACACAGGATCAGCTACATGGATTCTTTGATGCCATTGTGCCATATTAGCATTTAGTTCCAAAAAAGCAAGACCAAGTTTTATAGTTTTCTTTCAACACTTTTATATTCTTTCTCTCCCTCTTAGAAAGTATTTATCATCTAATTTTTCACATCTTCTTAGTAGAGCTAGGGCTAGAGATAAGAAAACTAAAGATCTTAATTATGTTAGATACATCAAAGACGAGGATGAAAAAATTCTAGTGGCAAATGATGATATAAGAAATAGATGGAAAAAGTATTTTTATAATCTTTTTAATGAAAATAAAGATGTTAGTATTAGCTTAGGAGAGTTAGCCAAATCAAAAAAGTATATAAACCACAATTTCTACCAACGTATTCAAAAGAATAAAGTCAAAGAGGCTCTTAAACATATGAAGGGTGGTAAATCGGTAGGACCGGATAATATTCCTATAGAAGTTTGGAAAATACTATGAGAAATAGGAATCACTTGGCTCACAAGACTATTTAATGAAATATGGAAAAACCAAAAGATGCCCGAGGAATGAAGAGCAAGTACACTTATACCCATATATAAGAACAAGGGAGACATTCAAAATTGTGTGAATTATCGAGGTATCAAGTTAATGAGCCACACTATGAAATTATGGGAAAGAATCATCGAACGTAGGTTAAGATAAGTATCAAGTACAATAGAGAACCAATTTGGATTCATGCCAAGCAGATCTACTATTGAAGCGATTCACCTTTTGAGACATCTTATGGAATATCTTAGAGCAAAGAAGAAAGACCTTCACATGATATTTATTGATTTAGAAAAAGCTTATGATAGGGTACCGAGGGAGGTTCTTTGGAGAACTTTCAAAAAAAGAGGTATCCCATTGACATATATTAACCTTATAAGAGACATGTATGATGGTGCAAAAACATGTGCGAGGACTCATGAAGGAACGACAGACTTCTTTGAAGTTAATATTGGGTTATATCAAGGATAAACTTTAAGTCCATACTTATTTATAATGGTGATGGATGAGTTAACAAAACATATTCAAGTTGAAGTACCTTGGTGTATGTTATTTGCATATGACATTGTATTAGTGGAGGAGTCTAAGGAAAAAGTTAATAGAAAATTGGAACTATGGAGAGAAACATTAGAAAGCAAAGGTCTCCGACTTAGTAGAACAAAGACAGAATATATGGAATGTAAGCTTGATCATTTGGTTACCTCAGTGGACACAAAAATTAAAATTGGCACACATTGCATCTCCAAAAGGAAAGTTTTAAATACCTAGGGTCAATTGTTCAGAGTGATGGAAGAATTGATGGAGATGTTACGTATAGAATTAATGATGGTTGGTTAAAATGGAGAGGAACATAAGGTATTCTTTGTGATAAGAAGATACCATTAAAGTTAAAAAGTAAATATTATAGAGCAACAATTAGGCCTGCCATGTTTTATGGTTCTGAGTGTTGGGCAGTTAATCATCAACATGTACAAAAGATGTCTCTGACAGAAATGAAGATGTTGAGATGGATGAGTGGTCATATAAGAAAAGACCGTATACATAATGAGGTTATTAGAAACAAATTAGGAGTGGCACCAATAGAGGATAAAATGAGAGAATATCATTTAAGATGGTTTGGACATATAGAAATAAGATCAAAAGAAGAACCTATAAGAAGGTTAGAAAAACTAAATTTGGAAAGTATTAAAAGAGCTAGAGGACGACCACAAAAGTGTTGGAAAGAAACAATAAAGAATGATCTAGCTTATTATGAGTTAACTGCTAACATGGCACACAATAGGGATCTGTGGAAACAAAGAATCCATGTAGCCGACCCCGTCTAGTATGGGAAAAGGCTTAGTTGTTGTTGTTGTTCTTAGTAGAGCTTTACCTATATGCCTCTCTATATGTCCAAACCATCCTAAGCATGTCTCTTTTGTTTTATCATCTATTTGTGCTACCCTGACTTTTTCTCTAATAACCTGATCATGACCAAGGTCTCATGAGGACTTTCCTTATGCAATACATATCCATCTCAATAACTTCACTTCTCCAATGGTCATCTTCTTTTCATGTTTATGGACGTCTCAAAACGACCAACACCATATGTCATTGTTGGTCTACCTGGTGCTTTAAAATACTTATCTTTCAATTCTAACATTATCTTCTTAGCACCTGAATTACTTGATGCACTCTATGTTTTAATCAACTTTAAGGTGGATGCGTGGCAAAAGAGATAAAGACCAAATCCACTATGAGGTTATTAGAGACAAATTTGATGTAGCACCAATTTAAGATAAAATGAGAAAGATACATGCTTAAAGTGGTTCAAATATTTCGAAAGGCAGCCACATAAAGCCTTAGTAAGAAGGTGCAAGAATTTGGATGATGATCACTTCAGAAAGGGAGAGGAAGGCCTCTAAAGTATTGGAAGGAAACAATATAACATGTCTTGCATTTTTAGAGATAATGCTAATGTGACATAAGATTGAGCTCAGTGGCAACTTGGAATCCATGTACCCCTTCTTAGTGAGGTAAAAGGCTTGATGATTCCACATCAATCACTATTAAATATTAAATCAAGTAAAAGCAACGGTTTTCCATGTGCAGCCCATATCTTCCTAAAAGTGATATTTTGTTGTTTTACCACTAGCCTATCATTCTTTAGCTAGAAATCCATCGCCAAACCAGACAAAACTTTTGGGGAGTTGAAGGCCTAAATCCTTAAGTTCGATTCAAATGATGAAAATAATTCATGTGTTCCTTCAAAAACACGTTTCCCTTGAACTCCGGTGGTTGTTTTCCCAACTCCTACGAGGTCCTCAAGTTTATATCCTAGTAAGAAAGTTTACCAGCATATGGTGATTGGTAGTTGGGTTCCAAAGTATTTGAGATGGTGCTAAGAGATGGTTATCCTTCTTTGGCTCGCCTGTGAACAGTGTTTTGGTGTTTGGGGAAAAAGCAAATCCAGGAGTTGTATATTTGGGCATGTAATTAGGAGGCTACTAATTCTGAAAACCACCAATTTTAAATTATTTTCTGGAGAGAACATACTTCCCATTCCCACAACACGAAGGATTCATACTGAAAAGGGTTCGGGAATACCTATTTTTCAGGAAACCAAATTATAATCTTGTGTAGTTAATTGAATTCCTCTTGGTTTTCCAAACAAGGACCCAACTTGGAAGGAGTTAAGGGTCCCAAATACTTGAAGTATTTCTTGGAGGTTCAAAAGAAAAAGGTAATCCCACGAAGGATTCATACTGAGAAGGGTTCGGGGAATCCCTATTTTTCAGGAAACCAAATTATAATCTTGTGTAGTTAATTGAATTTCTCTTGGTTTTCCAAACAAGGTCCCAACTTGGAAGGAGTTAAGGGTCCCAAATCCTTGAAGTATTTCTTGGAGGTTCAAAACAAGAAAGGTAATCCAAACTTTCCCATAAAAAATCCACCTTATTTCAACTACAGGGTTTGTATTTCTTTAACTCTCATGAATCCTCGCAAACGATCTGCCCAGTAACATCAACAGAAAAGAAGTACTGATGTTTCAGCAAAGTGAGGACAAATGGCGGGTAGATACTTGTAGTCATGATGATCCCCATGAACCATTGTGAGTTAGAACAGAGATTATTAGCACCATAATCGAGAAGAAACTATGGCAGTACATTTTAAAATCCTTGCGACATAGCCAAACAAAAGGTAGGGATCCATGGACCTTTTCCCTTTGGAGAGATGGAGAGAATTGAAACTTAGTTTCCAAATACTCCAAAGCACCATTACTCAGATGTTTATATATCAAAGACAAAAGACTACACGGAAATTAAGCACTCCTATAAAACACCAGTCAAACTAAAGGCAGTTGCCAAGCATGTGTGTGTGAGAGAGAGAGAGAGATTTACATGCTTCCATATCATCTAGAGACCGAAAGGACCTTCCTAAAACACCCATGAAACCATACATAGGTTTCTCTTAGGGAGAGAGAGGCTACCAAATGGAAAATTGAGCATGTTTCACAAACAAGATAAAACCATATAATCACACACGGTCTCCACAGAGACAGAGAGCGACTGGGGTGGGAGAAGAACCTGGAGACTATGTTACAGATAGGATGGCCATTCTTGACAACCCTATCTGGTAACGGCTGGACTGACAACCAGTCCGTTACCATGAGATAGGGGTCCATTACCAGAGATAGGGGTTACAAGATAAGAGCCATGAGTAACCGTCGAACGGTTACCAGATTTTACGGTAACCATCCGGATTCGTCTGCTTAGAAGAGGGAAACACATCATGAAAAGCCAGGAGACATTGAGTAGGCACTGCTCTATTTAATACAGAAAAATATACAAAAGATACAAGAAAAGGTCTCCTTGGAAAAACCGCTGTAAGGAAACCTCGAAACACAACAACCTTCATTTTCGCTGCTGAAAAGAATCGAAAGGCAACTGACGCAGAGAAGCAGAACTTTTGGCAACCAAAGAGCAGAAAGAAGAGTGCATCAGGTGATGCCGACTCAACACTAGTATCAGGGCCTAACAAATCCTGCAAAAAAAAAACAGAGAAACAGACGGGGAAGGTAAGCACCTGTTCTAGGAAAAAAAAGAGGAACGAGACATGTAAGAGAAAAGGAAAAGAAAGAGAGAAGCCGAAGCAAGGCGACGGCCAGAAGCCAAAGCAAAGTGACTATCAGAATAAAAGCCGAAGCAAGGCAACGACCAGAATCCGAAACAGGGAACGACCAAAGCAAGGTCAGAAAAAAACAGTCGACGGCAGGGCAAAGCCGAAACAGGCCAACCAAGGCAGGAGAAACCCGGCCAAAGCACTGGCTGTCGGCCGCCGACCCCTCTTTCTCTCTCTCTAATTTCCCTCTCTCTCTCTCCCTGTCTGTTTTGCGTTTATAATTCTCTCTCCTCCTTAAATACCAGACTGCAAAACCGCCAGGCGGTTTCAGAAAATCGTGGGCCGAAACCGCCTCGGGCAACGGACTAAAAAGTATGTTCTGGCCCGGGCAATTTTCTTTATTCACAATTCTACCACTATACAAAATTACAAAATTATCCAAACATGTTCGGGTAAGAAGACTATTTTGCCCTTATTGTACAAAAAGTCTATTTTACCTTCTGACGGTTTGTGAAAATTACGAAATACCAGGATGTCATTTTTCATTTATGCCCTTTCCGGTTTAGATAATTTCAGTTCTACCATTCAGTCAAAAGACAAAATTGCCCCTATCCTTTTAAAAAATTATAATTTTGGCCTGAGAGTTAAAATTACAATTCTAACCCCGATCAGTTACGAATTTTATAGAAATACCAAAGATAAATTTTATGAGTTTGTCCTTAGGCTTTGAAAAAATTTTCAAAAGAGAACAAATAGTTAAAATTACATATTTGCCCTTGGTATTATTTAAGGGGTACAAGGAGCTTATGAAATTTCAAAAGGAAAAATTTCAAATTTGTCCCAAGGAGCTTATGAAATTATCGTTGGTCTACTTATATAATATTATGCATCGTTCTAACATGATTTCTGCTATGTGTGCTCTTTGTTTTATATTTGTTTCCTTTTTAGACTGTTTAATTGTTATTATTGTCAAACACATAAAAATGAGCTCTAGGATATGTGTGTCTGAGTTGGCAAAAAATGAGAAGTTGAATGGTCTTAACTTCCAAATATGGAAGAGGAGAATCCCATTGGCTCTAACACTTAAAGGTGTTGAGTATGTGTTAAGGAAACCATGCGTCCGCCACCCCAGACGCAAGTGAGCCACAAGTAGAAATGTATAAAATATTTCTAAAAGACGATACTATAGCAAGAACAATCATGTTAACCTACATGGAGGATGACTTGATTAGGGTCTTTGAAGAATACGAGACCGCTAAAGAGCTGTTTGACTCAATAGCAGCTAAGTATGATACAACTGCAAAATTGCATGTGCGGTTGTTACTACAAAAGTATAACTCCTTCAGAATGAAAGAAAGAGATAATGTAGTAGAGCATGTAAACCACATGTTGCTAATGGCTAGAAACTTAGTCGTAGCAAAATCAGTCATCCCGAAACCGATGCAGATATCTACCATACTAAACAGTCTACTCCCGTCATGGAACATGGTCACCATTGCTCTCAGTTTAGTGCCTGAGATTAACCTTTCAGAGTTGTCCCTAAAACTAGCAATAGAGCAAGAACACATGGTCAAAAACAAGAAAAAAAAGTTGCTAGTGGTGCAAGATTAAATAGCATCTAGCTCCAAAACAAACCAGAAGAAAAATAAACCAAATAAGAAGTTTGACAAGAATAACAAGAAAGAAGGTCAAAATTTTAAGAAATCACAGGAAACCGATTCTCGAATCAAGTGTTTCAACTGCGGAAAGATGAGACACTACAAAAGGGACTGCCACAACAAGAAAGATGGAGGAAACAACCCACAGCGCAAACAGTCAGAGAAGTAGGACATAATCTGTGTGATTTCTGAGTGCTTGTATATGGACTGCCCGGTGACAGGTTGGTGGATAGACTCAGGAGCTACATGACACATCTTGAAGACCAAGGAAAGGGCAATGGATATGAATGAATACAAACCCGAGAAACATAGAGTCTATATGGGAAATAATACTTTGTCGGATGTTTTGGGTATTAGGTCCTTGATAATATTTGTGCAAGGCAAACCAATTGTATTAACTGATGTGTTAATTGTGCCATCTATAAGGCGCAATCTGGTCTCGGTCCCTGCCTTGGTAAAGAAAGGTTTTGAGGTTAGGTTTATTCCTAACAAGATGACTGTGGGAAAGCACGAGAGAATATTATTCTCTGTGAAATTCGATATAAAACATAGACTATTTAAGCTTTCTGATAATGAAATTGGTACAACTTCTACTTATATTGAGAGTATCTTTCTTGTTGATGTGAATATGTGGCATAAGCACCTAGGGCATATAAGTTTGGAAAAGTTGAGGAAATTATCCAACTTTGACTTATCACCTGGATTTGAGAAAAATACTTTCAACAAGTGTGAAGCTTATATACAAGAAAAAATGACAAGAAAAGTTTTTCCAAATGAAGCAACAAGGGCAACAACCCTGTTGGAGGTTATTTACACAGATTTATGTGGACATTTTAGAGTAAAGTCATATCATAGAAAGGGTTATTTTATAACCTTTATCGATGATTACTCTATATATATGTATCTATATCTTTTATCACATAAATCTGAGGCACTTAATGCTTTTAAAGAATATAAGCAAGAAGTGAAAAACCAATTAGGGCATTCGATCAAAGTCTTAAGATCAGACAGAGGAGGTGAATATACCTCGGCAAAATTTTTGAAATTCTGCAAAGACTTTGGTATTTTAAAACAAAATACAATGCCTAGGACACCTCAACAAAATGGTATAACTAAGAGATACAACAGAACCTTGCTGAATATGACAAGGTCTATGTTGATCAATGCCTCTCTTCCAAGGGTATTTTGAGGAGAAGCAGTAAGTACAACGGTTTACATACTCAATAGAGTGCTGTGTAAAATTGTATTCAGTATACCATATGAGACGTGGTTTAGAAGAAAACCAAACCTAGGTCATCTCAGGAGGTGGGGATCTGTTGCATAAGTAAAGATCCTTGATCAGTCTAGAGATAAGATAGATAGTAGGTCATTGAGATGTATATTCATTGGATATCCAAAAGGTTCAAAAGGATATCACTTTTATCATAAGGATCACAAACTCATTGAAAGCAGAGATGTTGAATTCTTAGAAGATACTAAGAATGACATCCAGGAAAATAATGAGGAATGTGTTGATGATTTGGTAGACTTAGACCAATCATCTTTTGAGCCCATTGAAGATCTTCTTGAAACTATCGATACCTTAAGTGGACATAAAAGGCTAAGAGCCACTCCGTCCTACTTAAAGGATTATCACACTTATCTTGTAGAAGAAGTGTATAATTCGGTAGATTTAGATGAGTTGACTGATTACTTGACTTACCAGCAAGCCATGAACTCATCAGAAGCAACAGACTGGAGGAAAGCCATGGATGAGGAAATTGGATCCATTGAGAAAAACCAAGTCTAGGAATTGACTGATTTGTCAAAAGAAAGGAAAGCCATAGGGTATAAATGGGTTTTGAAAAAGAAATATAAGGTCGATGGTACAATCGACAAGTTTAAAGCGAGGTTGGTTGTAAAGATTTTTTTGTAAAAAGAGGAGATAGATTATGTTGAAACATACTCTCTAGTTGCAAAATTTGCATCCATATGTATAATCTTGACAATATCTGCATACTATGATTTGGATTTACATCAGTTAGATGTAAAGACAAATTTTTTAAAAGGAGATTTAGAAGAAATACATGTAACAGCCTGAAGGATTTGTGGTTGAAGGCCAAGAAGATAAAGTATATAGGCTGAAAAAATCCCTATATGGCCTGAAACTGTCACCTCGCCAATGGTATTTGACTTTTCAAAATACTATTATAGCACTTGGGTTTGTGGCTAATAAACTTGATCACTGTGTATATGTCTGGAACAGTGGGAGCCACTTTGTCATCTTATCATTATATGTAGATGACATATTGTTAACTAGAAACGACAATGAGATGATTGTCAAAACCAAGTCATGGTTGAACTCCAAGTTCGAAATGAAGGATATGGAGAAAGCATCCTATATCGTGGGAATAAAGATTTCTTGAGATAGAGAATCTAGACTCTTATGCCTGAGTTAGGATAGATATATTGACTATATCCTCAAGAAGTTCAAAATGAGTGAATGCAAGTTTGCTAATACACATATTACAAAAGGGGTCAAATTAAATAAGGCTGATTATCTCAGTAAAGGAAACGATAAGCCTAATGTTCCTTATGCATAAACTATTGGTAGCTTAATATATGCTATGTTGTGTACAAGACCTGATATCAGCTTTGTTGTTGATCTTGTAAGTAGATATCAAAGTAATCTTGGTTGGCAGCACTAGGTAGCTATAAAAAGGATTTTAAGATATCTGAAAGGAACAAAAGACTTGAAACAGTGTTTTCAAGCAGATGAACTGAAAGTGATAGGATACTCATACGCTGACTTTACTGGGAGCAAAGATGACAACAAATCAACCTCGGGACAAATATTCTTATTTGGAGGTGGTACTGTTTCTTGGGCATGTAAGAAACATGGCTGTGTAGCATTGCATACACAAGAAGCTAAGTATGTAGCTTGCTGTATGGCTGCAACAAGTGTTGTCTAGATAAGCCGCTTCATGCGAGATTTGAAGTTGGAAATAACCGATGAGCCAGTTATCATTTACTTATTAAGAGTGGAGCTGATTGCTAAGCATATAATGGTAAAATACCACTATGTTCATGATATGGTAATGAGAAAGGAAATATCCATCTCATACATGCCAACAAAAGACATGTTGGCAGACCCCTTGACAAAAGGCATAACAGAGGAACTTTTCTCAAAGCATGTTACAAACATGGGTTTGAGGTATGTTTGATTGTTGTGTAGGGAAATAACCACACAACGGATGAATAGTATTGTATAGGTAAACAACCATACAACATACAAATTGTTGTGGAGGGAAATAACCACAAAACATGTACTGATTGCAATAGTAATCAGGAAATGACATTACTAGGTAAAACCTTGGAAAAGTGGGAGGAAAACCAGTATGTCGATACACTTGGCTCCAATAGCCAAGTGGGAGATGTTACAGATAGGATGGCCATTCTCAGTAACCCTATCTGGTAACGGCTGGACTGATCATCCAGTCCGTTACCAGAGATAGGGGTTATAAGATAAGATCCATGAGTAACTGCTGGACGGTTAGCAGATTTTACGGTAACCATCCAGATTCGTCTACTCAGAAGAGGGAAACCTAGCGTGAAAAGGCAGGAGATAGTGAGCAGGCACTGCTCAGTGCATAATACAGAAAAATATATAAAAGATATAAGAAAAGGTCTCCCTGGAAAAACCACTGTGAGGAAACCTCGAAATACAGCAACCTCCATTTTCGTTGTTGAAAAGAATCGGAAGACAACTAACGCAGAGAAGCAGAGCTTTTGGCAACCAAAGAGCATAAAGAAGAGTGCATCAGGTGACGTCGATTCAACAGACTATCCATGAACAACACACTCTTGTGCATGGAGAACTCGTCATAGTTGCTCGTAGTGCACTTTGCTGCTTCAAAATGAGCCGAATGAGAGGAAGAAGAAGAAGAGAGTGATGAGGGCGCATTAGCCATGGATAATGAGCTCTCCTCCCTTTCGTGTGGAAACAAAAACACCCATCACACTAAACTTTGAAACACGGTGGCAGTGAGGCTACCAAACTCACATAATTACAAGAAGATAGAAAGGAAAGGATCTATCAATCGAAAATTTGAATAGATGTCACGGTTCTAGTGTGAGAAACCTAGATAGAGAAATTAAGCATTTTTTTTGACTCCCTTCGTAGCCGTAACGGTCACACTGTGAAAGTTCGATCCTCTATACTTACAGGAAACTGTTTTAACTTATTCAATACTTTAGTAGCAAACATAATCATGACGTTGATGCGCATCAATACTTTATTAGTCATATAAAACACGTTTCAAACATTTCTCTCTCTCTCTCTCTCTCTATATATATATATATATATATATATATATATAATTCCTTACAAGAGCGTGTAAGGATCCTCTAGCAGGATGTAGAGTGCATCATCCTTTATACCACTTAGTATTTCATTTGATGAAAGAATGCAAGTTGGATGGATATTTATGGGTTCAAATGATGATTCATCTATATTTATAGTATTATTGACATCTTCATCCGCATTCATAAATATTATTCTTAAAACTTTTTAAATATTCAACATCCCTACTCTCGATTATTCTAATATCTTCATGGTAAAACCAATATTGCTTAGAAAGTGAGATAGTGTGAAACCATAAAAAGATACCTTTAGAGTATCCAATAAAAATGCACTTTAAAGTTCATAAGATCCTGATATATACTATTAACCCGCTTTGTATATGTGGTAGAGGTATAGTTTTCTACTAACAAGTCATATAGTGTAGCCAGTACAACTTTATATGAAATTGAGTTCAAAATGTATATGGTTATAATTACTACTTTAAAAATCTTTGGATGGGGAAGCATATGATGTCATCGATCTTGTCATGTTTGGAAGGGTTCTATCATCACATACAGTTGTTTACAGAAACAAAATCAAAATCAAAGTGTTGTTAATTATGATTTATCATTCTGCATGTGCATTGTTGATTATATTAAGAGTATTACTTACTTTTGTATTCAATATATATTAACTCTCAAGTACTTGATTACAAATATTGTTTTGAAATTGTGCATTATATAATTCAATTTAATATGTTCTTGATTTATTCAATTAATAAGTTGATTTGTTATGGGTTTCGGTTAATTATGTTTGAAAAGAAGAGTGTGAGATCATGATTAAACATCATAGATCTAAAAAAAATTCTAACATCATTGTATCAATTAAGTATAATCCCTAATCATTGTCTTACGTTGATGTTTCATTGTCTTCATCATCATGGGATTGATGGGCCGAGTAGAAGTAGATGCAACCAGACAATGTATATATTGGTAACAATACTTGATGATGTTCCTAGGCATCAACCGTATACCTTGATCAAATCAATGTATAATAAGCATTACCACCCTTGCATCCTCCAAGAGGCACTACAAACAATAGTTAAGCATAAATCAACCCTATCAACAATACAACAAAAGCACTACTTTGGTTGCTCTAAATTCGATGATATAGGGTGACTACTTCGAGGAGAAAGTAACTCCTTATAGTGATGAACTCAGTAAAGTCGATGACTGTGAGAGATGCA
This sequence comes from Brasenia schreberi, assembly GCA_036023115.1. NCBI lineage: Eukaryota > Viridiplantae > Streptophyta > Magnoliopsida > Nymphaeales > Cabombaceae > Brasenia > Brasenia schreberi. The sequence continues at coordinate 3,433,415 of JAYKKT010000065.1, forward strand.
ACAATCCATGTAAATCACACTCATATGGGTAGGTCTCTCTAATGCTAAAGTATTGTGATGAATCCAAGCAATGTGAGGTATGTGCCTCTCAAAACTCATTTTATGGGTCGTACTCCACTCTATATGCATATGACTTCTTTGACTTATGTGCAATTATTGGCCTTAATGGAGGAAGAGGAATGTCATATCAATAATCAATGATGAACGGATTTGTTAAGCATATAAGCCTTCACGACATTTAAGCAATAGATGCAATCATGATTTTGAGACAATCTTTGATATCAATGATATAATTTCTCAAAAAATAGGGATGATAATCAATCTACAACAAAAAAGATAACTAATATCATCAAGATTGTAAAATATGTAACTTATAAATTTCAATCGTACATCCATACCTCATTTGTTGTCATGAGTTCTAACTTGTAATGATACTAAGCAAGACAAGAAATAGGATATTCTCATGAGTAACATTTTCTATCTATCTAGGTACGCAAGATTTCTCCTCAACCCATTTTGATTACATACTCATTTTAAAGGCCGAAAAATACTCATAAATGCATGCTTAAAATACATACTACATTTTATGTTAAAACATTGTAGTAAACTTATTATATTAGCTCAAAGCAATTTAAAAAGGCAATTATTACCTAAATTGAGACTACTAAGCTACTGTGAGTTGGTGTGGGAAAACCTTACTCAATTATCAGTACAAATAAATGAACATCATTGCCATCGAGGCATACTCCCTGACTCTATGAACATTGTTAGCAACAACTAAATATTAACAGAAGACATCCTGTTCTTGGACTTGTCTAGGAAGAGCTTGCATCTAATATAATATAAAAGGTATAAGACTACATGTACCTCTAGTATGTAGGAATGTATTCAATATCTTTCTAAGAGCAAGTCTTCTATTTTTACATCTTTAGACTTTATTTATGCCTCCGCATCCTCAACACTCATGTTTAGAAGACTCCTAAAACAACTTCCTTTTTTGTGCTTACATTTGATGCAAGAGCATAATAATGTGTCCATCTATATGAAGGCCGAAGATCTTATGGATATCATGAAGGGTAATAGCCATCTCACCCACAACATAAGTAAATTGTTAATTTCTGGTTGCCATCATTTGATAAAAGCACTAACTAGCAAACAATCTCCTTGTAGTTGATATGTATCCCACTGTCCTCTATTATTATATTCCACTTTGTATTGTGAATGAGCAGTGATCACTTTCAATAGACTATATAAGTTTTATGCAATACATGCCAATTGTAATCATATTCAAGATGAAAGATGATCTTAATTAACAATCACACTCTTCTTTTGAGTTTATATGATCTTGCCACATATTATATGTAATGTGACCTTCAAAACTTAGGATTAAGTATGAAAGTATTTGAATATTGACCCCATTACCCTCCTTATCAGCATCATCATTTTCACTATCTATTATATCAAAATCTCTATCACAAGAAGGCCCAACGTTCTCATGGTCTTATGAAGGAGAACGTGAATAACTAACATCATCCTTGTATGCTAACACAATCATATTGATATGTGCTGCTAGTGAGAGGTAGTCCCATATTCAACTATCATCGTATTGCGAATGTCTCACTTCCTCTTTTATTTGCTTGGAGCCGCGAACATATCCTCGATAGACAATCTTTTTGAAGTTGTAGTTATGTGACCCTTCTAATTTTTCATGACTAGCCATACTTGAGGAAACTATGTGTTTGGTCATAAAGGATAAGACTAAGACAGAAGAAGATAGAACAGACGCATCAGGGCACACTCATTTATCACGATAGACGCGTTGGGATGTATCTACCTTGAACAAGCAAATGCAGCCCAAAGCATGTGCTTAGATGCTTGTAAGAGCATCTACCTCTCAAGATGGATGCACCCATGGGCATCTGCTTTGCACTTTCCTAAACATTCGATAGCCTGATACTGTTGGAGGAGAAGAAGGGATTAGAGGGAGAGAGAGGAGAAGAGGGAGGGAGGAAAGAATGTCTACCTTACAGATGTCCCTCTCCCATGTAGGAGAAAATAAGAGGAAGAAGTATGAGAGGGAGAGCTTACCTACAACAATGATCGGAACGGACGATGGCAATGGTGGGAAGAACAGTAGCAGGAGGAAGGGTAGCGGTGGAGGGGAAACGACAGTAGAAAGGAGAGAAAATAGGGAGTATATATAGAAAGGGTAGGAGGAGTCCAAGGGTGTGTAATTAGCAAAAGCATGTGTAAATAGCAAGATCTACTATCAATCACAAGCTCATCTTCCGTCCTATGTGTCACTTTTATGATGCAAGTAAAATGAATTCCTCTACAAATCTAACTAGTATTGATCACGTTTACATCGAGTCATGGACTTCCTTCAACAGTCTTGTGCCTTATTCTTCTGTCCTCTACCATTGCAATGGTGGTCTACAAAGTGGAGAAGCATGAATCCAGATGCGTCGGTTCTACTCCAAGCTCTCTCTTTATAGTGCATAGAGAAGTACATGCTTATTCTTTGTATGAAGAGAGTAGGATCCACTCCAAGCTCTTTCTTTATAGAAAAAGAAGATTTTTTTGAGGTAACAAAGTAATATGATTGAACATGAAACATTTGCTTGGTATATAGTGTCCCACCTTAACTGTTCCCATTGTTTTTATGTAAAAAGCTGGTTCTCTATATGAACTTGGAAGTTCATTCTATGCACGAATCATGCCAAGCTTTTAGCTGCTTATATGCGTATCATATATCTGTGCTCTTTGTCGACTCTTCTTATCTAGAGAAAAGTTTCTCAAGAAGTCTTTGATAACTCAGTTAGGTAATATGCATAAGGCCTCTCTCATAACGAGCATGAAATAAGGAAGGAGGACCCCCTTCCAAAGGAAGGAGGAACCATTTCTTTTGAACAAAAACATTTTCTAATTAAAAACAACAATTATTACTATAACTACAACTAAGTCTTTTCTCATACTAGATAGGGTTGGCTAAATGATTTTTTTTGTAGAATCCATGTTAAGTCCAACAAAGTTTTATGTTAATTGTCGAAAGCTTAACTCAACCCTCCTCTTTTATGTGGGTTTGGGACCGGTTATGCAGGGTGATTCTTTACATGGGCGGAGTTAAAAAAAAAACGGTTTCCTTCTTTCATTCTCTTTTTTTAAAAAAATAATAATTGTTGTTTTTTAAATAATAATTATAAAAACAATAATTATTATTTAAAAAGAAGACAAGGAGCCGTTTCACTTTATTGAAGTGCACATCTGTGAAAAGAAAAGAGTGCAAGGTTAAAAGGAGATGCAGTTACAGAATTTTAAATCAATCATAAATCTCTCTGGTTTTCTGCTCTGTGATTTCCTGCAACCTTGAGAAACTTCCTCGAGGAAGACATACTATTTGATCTAAAGCCAAACAGCGATTGCTTCACTACAAATCAACAAACAAAACAACTGTCTTGGTGTTGATTTCTGTTGTAGGTGGTCGGAGGAATGACGGGGAAAAACCCGTGAATAACGGCTTCAAAAATCCTTTTGTCGGGTTTTTTGCTTTCTACAATAAGCTCCGTTCTGTTCGTGATAAATTATCTTTGATTTGGATAGTGGTTAGAGAGGAGATTTGATTAAGAGAAGTAAGCTTTTCTTTTGGAAGGAACAGAATCTTTGTTTGTTGACGTCACTTCAAATGGGCATTGTTGTTTGTGCTAATACTTAAATGGAAGTCCTATCCTCAAATGCGAAGTCATAGAGATGCTTCTACCATACCTTCGCTCCCTACACCAAATGGCCATGTTCCTCAAAAATTCCTCCCCGACCAATATTATTCCTCTAATAGTTGAGTGATTTTCCAATAGAAATGACAAAAGTGATATCTGTTGGCGAATTTGGATATCTAGAGTTGGCCGAATGAAATCCAATACTTAAATCGGCTAATAAGTGAAGCACAGAAAGCTTTTCTTGTGTCGGCTTTTTCTTTGGGTACAAAGGGGAGGCCAAAGCCAGATGCACACCCTAGGTATTGAACTCATGACCTTAATTTGTGAGTTGACCCCCTAGCCAGGTAAGCTATTACTCCCTGTGTTTAAGTTACTGAAGATTTCCCGAGTCCAAGAACTAAGAGTGATAACTTCATTATCTAGGATAGAACGATCACTTAGAATAGAAAAGCAGGTTATATTTGGAAAAAAATACAAAAAATGGTATATGTTCTCAATTTTGCATTTTCAAGTCAGTTTGCGGTAGCAGTTTCGGATCAATTTTGTTGTTTCTCTGTGGATTCTTATATGAAGTTTTTCTTTGTGTCTCAGATGTTTTTGCAGAGAAGCAGCTCTTGTATGCCTCTCTTCGGACACTCCAATAACATGATCCAAGTAATAACTAAATTCAGATTTTCAGTCTTATTTGCATTCGTTAGGTGGACGGACTCCCATTACATGTAGTACAACCCTGGGATTCAAGCTCGTGACCTACGGATTGTGAACCAAACACCAGGCCATGTGATGTCTGCCCCATTGACCATAACTTGTAGCAGAAAAGTTTATTAAGCTTTCATTCATGAATGGCAAGCATCATCATGTTCCTCAGAAATTTCAAAGATTCTCGTTAATGTTTTCCAAGATAAGCTATGCCCCATTAACATCTTTTTCCTTTCCTTTTTGTTTGTTGGTATTCATTCAGAGGTTCACTGTTTCTTCTTCCTTAAGGCAAATGTGGATGCTTCTAAAATGACATTACTAACTCCTTGATTTTTTTCCTTTAGTTTTGGAGATTTTCTATTTGGAATAATGCAGATCAGCATCCTCCACACATGCTACTGGAATTGAATGACTGGGATAGGATTGGTTTGTGGGCTACCTGGCTCGGTTGGTGCCTGAATCAAGTTAGGAACCCGTTTGTGGAACTTGAGCCACACACTGTATTAGACCATGATGAACATACAAGTAAAATAACGCAAAGGAAGCCAATCAAGTGGATGGTCCTTCCTTGGATTCCTTATCTTCGTTTCCGAAAGCTTTGCTAAGTCTCATCATAAGCTAATTGGATCATAGTTGCCGGAATGCTCGCTTAGCTCACGTTCCGGTTCCCCTTCATGTATTGCTCCTTGTATCTAGGCATGGCCAGTTCTAAACCGGCCCAACGGTGTGAACCGGAACCGAACTGGCCCACCAGATGGAACCAGAACCGTCGATTCTAGTCCCAAAACCCGAACCGCAACCAGATAAGTACTGGTTCGGTTATCGTTTTTGGATTTTGGAAATCGGTACTTCGACCAGCAGTTCAAACTGCAGGACCAGTTCTATAACCAAACCATCAGTTCAGAAGCGGCGGTTTGGATCCAGATAATAAACTACCCTTTCCAACCCGAAACCGTCTGCAAAAAATTTAGAAAAATAGGTGGGCATCACGTGGCACCCACTTATTTGTCGATGTTGATAGCCAGGCCAACTGTCAGTTGGAAAAGCGAGCACCGTGTAGCGCTGGTGTCAATCGATGTATACCCGAGTGCCAGATGGTGCTCATGTACTCGATAGGTGGTCAACATCATTGACCACTTGTTTGAGCAATGGATAGGTGATTAGCGTTGCTGACTGCCTTTAATTTAATTTTTTTAAATATAAAAGGGCACCACAAAGTACCCGCTTATTTGCTAATGATCAATCAAGTTGACTGTTTGATTAACTGTTTGATATTGAGTTTGAGGTATATAATGTTGTTCATTATGTTCTTCATGAATTTGAAGAAGATGATGATGGAGAAAAATTCGATGTCTTAAAATGGTAGCGAGAGTATCAACTTACTTATCAAATTTTATTTTTAGTTTCTAAGGATGCTTTGGTTATTCCAACTTCAACTATTATTGTAGATCAAGTATTTAATGCAAGCGGCAATATATTAGATGAACACCGGTCTAGCTTAGAAGCTTACCCTTACCTACATGATTGAAAAAGAGCAAGGCATTGAGCACAAGAGTATGAAGAAGTGTCTATTGATATATATACCAAAGACTATACTACTAAAGGAGGAACTAATAACTGATCCCATGTAAGCATGAAGTCACAATGATGATTAAGATAAGTGTCAATTACTTTAGGTAAGAAGTTTTTATCAGAAGGTAAGAGAACTATGTATGCTTTAGTTCCTCTCCACAAAAGAGGATACGTAAGAGGCATAATTCATAGGTAAGTAAATTATGGTCAAACTCATTATTTTTTATTTTTATTATATATTACATCTTTTATGACTTTATATATATTGTATTATATTTATAATATTATAACTTAAGTTAAATGCATTATTATTATTATATATATAATGCACTATTTATATTACATAATACATTACATATATCATATATATAATATGCTATATACTTGCATAGCTATATTATTATATTACATATATTTTAATATATACTTACATAATTACTACATAGTTTACATGTATTTTGTAATGTAATATATCATGTATGCATAAATTAATGAATGCAATACTAATAAATTATAACTTATAAGAACTTATGTAATATAATTATATCCTTTTTAATATAATATATGTATGTATAATGTAATACACTAATACTTACTAAACTTATATAATTACATAACTTATAGTATTATATAATCTTATATAACTTATAGTCTTATAAGTGACTATAAGTTATATAGTTATATAATTTATAGTCTTATATAGTTATATAACTAAACCAGATCCAAAAATACCTCGGAATCGAATTCAAAACCATCCAAAAAACCCATATCCGAAACCAAATTTGAAACTATCCAAAACTTGATTTAGAACCACCCGAAACTAAAGTTGTCATGAAACCGGAACTAAAACTGAAGCCGCTTAACCCAGAACTGGAAAACTAGATGGTTTAGTGTCGATTCCTTCTTCCGGATAACCCAAAACTGACGGTTTGGAACCACTAGACATTGGGTTTCACCTTGTTCGCTTGGCTTGTGTGTGTGTGTGTGTGTGTGTGTGTGTGTGTGTGAGAGAGAGAGAGAGAGAGAGAGAGAGAGAGAGAGAGAGACTCCACACATCTCATAATGTTAGCTCATTCATGACCCTCTCTCTCTATATATATAGTGAAAAGTCTAATATGCATGTTATTACCTTACAAATCTCAACTATATGATTGAGAAAATGGATGGTTGAGATTAGAAAGAAAAAATAAAAGGTATACATGTGCTTATTGCAATATATATATATATATTGATATGTAGGAGAACTCAAATGTGGCAAGTCCTAAGCCCTGATAAAGGAGGAGGGTTACGTTAGATTTTCGACAGCAAGCGTAAAACTTTGTTAGACTTATCTACCATGGATTCTACAAATTATGAGCATTACGTTGTGACATTCCCTCTTATTGATGTATTACAGATCCCGAACGCAGTGAAAAGTAAGCAAGGGCCTATAAATATTCGCTCGAATGTAATGAGGGTTCTCACATCATAGATAGGTATGGGTGAAGAAGTTAGTCACGCTATATTGTTGCCTGAATGTAGTGAACAAGTTACAACAAGGGTCTTCACATTTCAACATGGATGAATGCGGGGTAAGGAAACTAGTTCTCGATGATAATGAGATTCGTATTGGTACTTGGAATGTCAGAACATTAACCGATAAGTTAATGAAGATGGTAGTTACTATGATTTTCTTATGATATGTGGAGAAATATGACTATACACATTTAAAAAGTGGCAAAAGATGTGTTACGTGAATGTAAGGGAGGCGTACCGGCACAAAAAAGCTTGGTGGTGGAGTGAAGTGATGCAAGAAAAAATCATGACAAATAGGCATGTTACAAATTGCATTGTGCAAAGAAGATTAGTGAAACTTTGGAGGCTTATAAGAAAGCAAAGAAATAAGCAAAAAAAACTGTTAGTGAAGCAAAAACCAAAATTTGAGAGGATTTATATAAAAAGCATAACTCAAAAAAATGTGAAAGAAGTATTTCTAGGATATCTAAGGCTATAAATAAGAAAACTAAAGATCTTACTTGTGTTAGATGTATAAAAAATGAAGATGAGAAGATTGTAGTAGTGAATGATGATATCAAAAGTAGATAGAAATGTTTATTTCTATAAGTTTTTTAATGAAAATACAAATGATAGTATTAGCTTTGGAGAGTTAGCCAAATTAGAAAAGTATATAAACCACAATTTCTATATGCGTATTCAAAAGAATGAAGTCAAAGAGAATCTTAAATATATGAAGATTGGTAAATGTCTAGGACCAGACTATATTTCTATACAAGTATGAAAAATCCTATGAGAGATGGGGCTCACTTCACTCACAAGACTATTTAATGAAATACGGAGAACCCAAAAGATACCCGATGAAGGGAGAGCGACTACACTTATACCCATGTATAATAACAAATAAGACATTGAAAATTGTGTGAATTATCGAGGTATCAAGTTAATAAGCCATACTATAAAATTATGAGAAATAATTATCGAATGTAGGTTAAGACAAGTATCGAGTACAACAGAGAACCAATTTGGATTAATGTCTAATAAATCTACTATTCAAGATATTCACCTATTGAGATGTCTTATATAACATTTTAAAGTAGAAAATAAGACATTCATATGATATTTATTGATTTAGAAAAAACATGATATGGTGTCAAGAGATGTTTTTTGGAGAACCTTGGAAAAGAAAGGTATCCCATTGAAATAAATAAATCTTATAAGAGACATTTACGGGTGAAAAAATATGTGTGAGGACTTATGAAGGAATGACAAACTCCTGTAAAGTTAATATTAGGTTACACGAGGGATCAACTTTAAGTCCATATTTATTTACATTGGTCATTGATGAGTTAACAAAACATATTCAAGATGAAGTACCTTAGTATATATTATTTACATATGACATTGTGTTAGTGGATAAGACTAAGGAAAAAGTTAATAGGAAATTGGAACTGTAGAAAGAAATGTTATAAAGTAAAGGTTTCTAACTTAATAGAACAAAGATATAATTATGGAATGTAAATATGGTCATTTGGATACTTTAGAGGACATAAAAATTAAAATTGACACACATTGCATCCCTCACAAAGAAAGTTTTAAATACCTAGGGTCAATTTTTCAAAGTGATAAAAAAATTGATGGAGATGTTACGTATAGAATTAATGCCTATTGGTTAAAATGGAGGGGGACAACAAGTATTCTGTGTGATAAGAAGATACCATTAAAGTTGAAAGGTAAATATTATAGAGCAACAATTATACCTTCTATGTTTTATGGTTCTAAGTGTATGAGAATCAACCATCAATATGTGTAAAAGACATTCGTAGCATAAATGAAGATGTTGAGATGGATGAGTAGTCACACAAAAAAAACACTATACGTAATGAAGTTATTAGAAACAAATTGGGAGTAATACCAATATAGGATAAAATGAGGGAACATCATTTAAGATGGTCTAGATATGTAGAAAGACTCCCATAAGAAGATATGAAAAACTAGATTGTGAAAATGTTAAAAGAGAAAGAGGACGACCACAAAAGTATTGGAAAGAAACTATAAAGAATGATCTAGTTTATATTGAGTTAACTGCTAGCATGACACATGATAAGGCTATGTGGAAACAAAAAACCTATATAGCCGGCCTCATTTAGTATGGGAAAAGGCTTAGTAGTTGTTGTATGCATAAGAACATACTCTATGTACACTCTAATTCATTTATAAATCTATTTAAACATGTTTGATTGAAATGATCAATGGTAGAGATTTGATTTTCAAAAACATTTAATGCACATGTTAAATGCAAAATATATAAAGTATAATGGTATTTTTATTTTTAAATTCAAAACTCTACTTGATCATGTGAATGAAATGGTTGAGATATTTAAGTGGATTTGAGCATGGATGGGTGTACGCTACCACATTATATATATATATATGGAGGGTAACTATAATATGGTTGCCTAACTTTAAAATCACAATCATTCATATTAAGAAATAAAATGCAGAGTTCAAAAGCTAAAAGTATACACGTGAATGAAGTTCGTGTGCGAAAAGTGCATAAATGCTTATTGCTTTTTAACTTTTGAACGTAATTATGAACAATTGAGATTTTCAAGAATATATCAAATATACAACATAAGTAGTATAACATATTTTTCATATATATCTTCATCTATCTATTTATCTATATAAGAAAATTGGATACGACCTATGTTTCACAATGCATATTCACGGTAGATATACCCTTATTACGCACATGCCGTTAAAAGTGAAAGGTGGGTAGGAGAATATTTTCATGGGTGGCAATATATATATATATATATATATATATATATATATATATAGAGAGAGAGAGAGAGAGAGAGAGAGAGAGAGAGAGAAATTTTACATGAAAAAGAGCAACCCACAAACAAGTAAGGTGGCTACAAGCCATTTTCATCAAATCTTAGGTAGCTTGATGAAAAACTTGATGCAGTTTAATTGATGATAAGGTAAGCAGATAAAGGTAAAATTCTCTTTAAAAAGGTTTTGAATTCAATGATTCAGGGTAGCTCATTAATGATGGGGTAGAAAAAACTCTTAAATTTTGAAACACAAAGGCTTAATTTGAGGCCACTCATGAGCATGTGCTTAGGTTGCATTTGACTTGGCACGTCTCTTTCTGCGTCATAGTTGAAGATACAGCCATCTTTCTCAAACTTTCATATACATTCAAGTTTCGCGTTTCGGTTCATGTCCGTGTCATGTCATTTCAAGCTCGTGTCAAGAACATGTCAACCTGATATATTTTCTTGTCATTTCGGTGAACACGAATTTTTCAAGTTGTCTTCGTGTGTGGTGTGTCATATTCGAAGCAGCAGTCTCTTAGTTCGTGTTATGGTCGCAGCATGTGTGATTTCATATCCTTGTAAAACAACAGACCAGGAAGAGTACAACGAAATCCTTTTCGTGTCATTTGCCTCGGACACGAGCATGAACTTCTTTCATTGTGTTTGTGTTCCTTGTAAAAGAACGGACCATAACAAATACTGCAAAATCCTTTTCGTGTCATTTGCCTCGGACACGAGCATGAACTTCTTTCATTGTGTTTGTGTTCCTTGTAAAAGAACAGACCATAACAAATACTGCAAAATCCTTTTCGTGTCATTTGCCTCGGACACGAGCATGAACTTCTTCTATTGGGTTTGTCAGTTTCCACTTTGCGTCTAAGATTTCTACCCTTCCTAATTTTCAATGGGTAAAGGATTTCTCTAATTTCCCCTCTTTTTTCTTAACAATCAGATTGGCACACCCAGAGAGGTGCACTGCTCTCTCTCTGTGTGTGTGTGTGTGTGTGTGAGGTGTATGGGGCTGTAAGTCGAGCTGGGCCCGTTCCCGGTCTTTGTCAGATTGTTCTTGTCTGTTGGCTTGTGTCGGTTGCTCGTTTAAGACAAAGCCAAGTTCATACTGACCCGAGCACTGAGCTGGATGAGCCGAGCCAAGCACAAGCTAACTCATAAACTTAAGTTGCTAAAGAATTGTACATATACATCATTTTCATAGAGAAGATGGAAAATTTTCTTATTTAAGTCCGGAAGTAGCTTTCTAATAAAGTTTTCATTTGTAAAAAATAAAACAAAAATTATTGACCTATTTAAGACATATACACCTTTCTAATGTGAGCCAAGCCGAAACAAGCGACTTACTGAAATGACCTGCCACGGGCTGACTCAAACTTAAACGAGCAGCTTGCCGTATTTGGCAGCCCTATGCACATATATATTATACATACATTATACATATATACACCTATATATATGTGCATGCTCACCAACATATACAAAGTTGGAAAATGTAAAAAGAATCTTATTTTGCTTAGCTCCAAAGATTTATAAACCCACATAAAAGAAAAAACAAAAACAAAAATCGAAATTATTTTCGCATATATAGGTTAAAATAACTGAACATTAATGTCATTGAGATTGAGGGAAGGTGAGACTCCCACCAGCTCATGAAGGTTGTCAATGTCACTATTGGAGCCGTAATTAACTTTTATAGTAGTTATCATCCTGGCCTAACATTGCACATTAATTGAAGCCAATGTGTGTTAGATCAAACACTTGTATACTCATGCTTATTTTTTATTTTTTATTTTTTAAGGAAAAGATATAAAAAAACATAATTATTATACTTATACCCTTCAAAACTAAAGAGCAGGCATAAGTATATAAGAGAGCCAGCTATTTCTTGTGCGGGTCAGCCCGTATTTATAGCTCTAGCTTCGGATTGCAAAACATTAAAAGAAAAGAAAAGAAAAACAATGGTGATTTATTTAGTCATCCACATATTCGTGCATGATTGATCACATAGCATCTGAACAAGAAGAAAGGAAACAAAAAAAAACAATCAAAATTATATTATATTATATTTCCTTGTTACGTCACGGCATGAAGATTCAACTTGTGCCCGTGTCTCCTACGGCATTGATTCATACAAGAAAATGCACAAAAAAGACGTATCTTGGTGTCATTCTCGTGTGTCTTGGTGACGCAATTCTTTCCCCACAATTACACTACGGTTAATTAATGGATCCATTTGGGGGCAGCAACAGAGGTGTACGCGTAATTCGTGAATTTGTTGCATTCTTTCTCCTTGGCCTGACCAGTTGCTTAAGGCTCTTGCATATACTTGCCTGCACACAAGCAATCACATTATTAATCACATAATTGTTATTACAAAGTAAAAGCAAAGAAAAAGCAAAGAAAGTAGAGAAATATTTCTGACCGTCCATAGAAGTTGTTGAGCATGATTGATGGTTATAAAGTGTAACTCTTTCTCAACACTGGCACTCACATATTTGTATTTCACGTTCACAAAATATTCAAAATTTTCTTTATACAATAGCCAACTTAAGATTTTCTTAAATTTTGAGTGAAAAACATGCCTCATCTTGCTTTAAAGTGGGTCCATCATTCTTTAAGTTCTTCTCTACTATAAAAAAAAATTCATAATTTTTCCTGTATTTAAAAGTGAACGGAGAAAAGCTAATTAAAAGAAAAAAGAAAAAGAAAAATATTTTCTCAATGATAAAAAAAAGTTTGCCATTGTTCATGGAGCTGGAAAGCGAACCGAGATGCTCATAGGTCTGGTTGGTTCGCCGGTCATTCATGTTCATGTTCACAGAGTACATAATTTGTGAAACAATGATGGCCACCGATCTCATGCGTGGGCGGCAATGCACCGCCCGATACATTATTGTTCACAGAGTACGAATCAATAAATTAAGGAGCTGCAACACACACACGCATTCATAAACTGTCACCGTACTCGTGTTTGGCACAGTGGTTAGAGAGAGTTTTCTAAAAGTTGTATATTTTAGCACCGAGAGCAGGACGCTATAGCGTCATCGTTTTGGTGGGAGTTCGACTCCCAAAGGATGCGGGTGTGGGTGTTAGGCTTCAGCCTTTTTTTTAACCAAAAGAAAAGTTATATATTTTGAGTATTTAAGAAATTGGAAATATATCTTCTCTCCCAATAAAAAATTTCTAAATCTACGAAAGAAGAGAAAAGAACATGAGCAAGAGGTTCAGCGTTTATTTCTATTAAAAACTACTTAAAATAAAAGAAACAAATTTATGTAAATATATAATTTATATTTCATGATACCATCGAGGCAGAATGACAAGAAATGAAGTTTAGCTTTCAGACCCTCCCAAGCTTTTACCGACAACATTATTTATTTTTTTCCCAGTAGAACATATAACATGGAAAAAATTGAAATTCATCCAAGAAATGATTACTTTGGTTCCAAAATCTACCCATGAGAGTGATATATATGCACAGAGAGAGAGAGAGAGAGAGAGAGAGAGAGAGAGAGAGAGAGAGAGAGAGAGGGCGGGGGGAGGGGTACCATGAAGGGAGAAACGGTGATGCTTCGTTTCTTCATGACCCTCGTGATCTTAGCATCGTTGCTACAACTTGGATGACCATTATCATCACCATCGCAACATCCCTTAATGGAACCCATCATCAACTCCAACCCAGTTTCTTCATCTGCTGCAGCCACTGCCTTCTTCTTTTTCTTCATGTTCATCCAATTCATCCTCAATCTGACAAACCAACCTATCCTTTCACAACCATGACCATTTTTACCATACTCATCATGAACCATGATCGCCATACATTCACTATGACCATATTCATTATGTGGGTATTCTTCGATACCAAGTTTTGGAGGGTAATGCCCCACAAAATAAGGTAAACTAAGAACACTATTAGGAGAATTTTCATCATCATCAACGCTGCTAATGCTTGGTTTTGGTTTAAAATTGTGATCCACGGAAGAGGAGTTTTTGGTTTGAGGGTTGTTGAGGAGTCTTGGAGGTGGGTCAAGAACAAGGCACCTTTTCGCCACACTGGTCATGGCCTTAGATATCCAGGCTGATCTGGGTATGCCCGGTTCTTCTTCCCAAAGGAATGGGACTGAGACTGGTGGATGCAGTGGCGGGGTAACCGGCCTTGCTGGTTTAGTATTTTCCAGCTTTTGGGTTGTTGGTAGGGAGTAGAGTACCAGCCTTGGCGTGGCTCTGGGCTCCGCCGGATGTAGTGCTGCCATCTCTCTCTCTCTCTCTCTCTCTCTCTCTCTCTCTCGTATGAATGTGCCGTGTAGTGAAGGAGGAAGATGATAAAAGGAGTAGAATTTATTAGCAAGGGTCGTAAGCGATGTGCATGTGACGGAGAAAGAGAGAGAGAGAGAGAGAGAATTTCTGTTCATCACGGGATAAAGGACAGGCGTTAAAAATCAACAAGAAGCTCCAAACTTATTGTCGTCAATTCTCTCTCTCTCTCTCTCTCTCTCTATATATATATATATATATATATATATATATAGAGAGAGAGAGAGAGAGAGATATATATATATATATATATATATATATATATAGAGAGAGAGAGAGAGAGAGAGAGAGAGAGAGAGAGAGAGAGAGAGAGAGAGAGAGAGAGAATATATAGAGAGAGTAGGAACTACTATACAACTTCTTATGTTAGAGATCATCTCCACCGTCCTTTCAAGCGAACGGTGATCAAAGCATTCATCCATCTTCATGTTCATGTTAAGGGTGGCTCAATCTGCATCGTTCGTATGTTTGCATGGACAATGCACTATTGTTTAATAAAGTTGATATTTTGTAACTCCTAGTTTTGATATATATATATATATAACTTGTCCTTGACACGAGTCCAACAACTGTTGGTTAATTTGTATCTACACCAAAATGTGATGAACAAGACAGACAAGAGGGTGAACTTTTGGCATGAGAAGAAACCGCGGTAGCTGTTTGACTTCGTGTAACTTCTTTCTTTACATTCTCCTCTTCCATATCTTTTTCTAATCGAATAATTGAATGAGAACGTGTGAGGAACGTTGAATGGAGTGACTTTAATGCTTGTGGATAAATTTTTTTGCTGTTCAAGTTATTCGTATATCTCCTATTCTTTGTTGCTTTATTGAGCCTTTCTTTTAATTTTCTATTTTATGATAACGAAAACGGATCGGACTCTTTCAGATTCATCTAGTTTGCACGAATCCGTCTTATTCACCTTGTTTTGATGTTAGTGAGGTACACGAGCTCCGAAGTGATGAGTCTAACACGAGAACGCTAATAAAACTTTCTTTTTGGTTATTATTTAAAACAATCTTGATCATGTAAAGTAAAAGGTAACATCATCTTAAAACTTGGACAATATTTTTGGTTATTATTCAAACGGGCAGTTTTTGTTTCATCAAACTTGGAACTGGAACTGAACTGGTCCCCTCTGGATCTGAGTCCGGTTTAGCTTCCATCCATCCCAGGTCCGCTTTTGAATCAGGGTTTTAAGCTCATTATCAGACGACGAGATGGCAAAATGCTTGTGCATCATATATTCGTGCAGCCATGCGTCTAATGCACTCTATGTTAGAAGATGTCGATTGAGAATGACGCTAAATGTCTATCGATCCATTCTATACGTCCAAACCAGAGGAGAAAGAAATGATGAGTCAAATCGATAGATGTTAATGTTACCATGTTGGACGATGCTCATGTACGTGGGTCATGAGTATTTTTTTTGAGTGAGATGCTAACATGAGTTAGTGGTTAATGTTTTTATGTATATCGATCCATTCGATACGTCCAAACCAGAGGAAAAAGAAATATGTTAATGTGGGTTATGAGTGATTTTTTAGGAGATTACTATTTGCAAACCTTTTTTATTATTCACACACCCTTATTTTCAAAAAATATCAAAATTACTCACGACCCACATACATTATCCACACTCTCTTATGTCACACCCAATTCCGTCATTTCTCTTTTTTTCCTACCAAATCTCTCCTCTTTCACCTAATTTCAATTAGGGTTTATCTTGTCGGATCTTTTTGCTCTGGCGATGGATGTTTTATTTAGCGTTGTTGCCTTCTTCGTAGTTGAACAATATATATTCTTACAAATCTCGTCAAAGAAGAAGAATAAAAAAAAGAATAAAAAAACAAAATCAATAATAAGAATCAAGAACAAAAGAAAAGAAAAAATCAAGAAACATAAAAAATAAGAAATTAAAAAACTAAAATACCCCATCAAATCACTAAAACCCTCTTCGAATCAGCCCCCTTCTCACTTTCTCTTCTTTTTCCTCCTCTTCTTATTCTTCCTTCTTTTTTATTTTTATTCATTTTAATCAGATTTGAAGCACTATGAAATGGTGGATGGTTCAATCTTATGTATTGGATCGAGTTTCAAGTCATGGGTCATCGAAAAAATAATATGGGATGGTCGATGGTAAGAGGAAAACCCGCTAAAGGAGGGAGAGGAAAAAAATATTTTCATACATCAGGTGTATCAAGGTAATTTTTGGATTTAGCAGGAGTACAATCAAAATCTTGGTAAGAAAAAGGTGTGTGGATAGATAAAAAGGGTGTGCACATATTAATTCTATTTTTTTAAGGTTGATGCTAAACTCTAGAACCTCAGTTATTGTTTTTTTATGTGGGTAGAGAAGATTTAGAGTGTGTGGAGAAACTGTAGGAAGTTGGGTTAGCTTTTATTTACTTTTTGTGTCTTCATATATATATATATATATATATATATATATATATATATATATATATATGTTTTTGTTTTGTGTATGTGATAGAAAAAGTGTATCCTTTATCTCTATCTTTTCCTTTTTCTCTAACTTTCCTAGTATATATTACAACAATTCTTGGTATCTAAGTATCGGGTTTAATCCGATTCCCTTGTCCCTATTTTTAATGGAGAAAATTATAACTTTTGAAGCATCAAGATACAAATATTTTTTCAACTTACAAGATCTATGAGACTTGGTGGAGAATGGTTATGAAGAAAAGAAAAAATTCAAAAATCTGAATTCAAAGAAACTTGAAAGAAGGATGTGAAAGTACTGCTCGTGATACAATAAGCTAGTGCTACATTAATATTCCCATGTATTGCAAATTCCAAGACTTCACAACATGCATGAACTATTTTGAAACATGAATATCATGAAGATAATAAGGTAACCATGGTAAAATTACAAACTCTACGCATAGAGTTTGTGACATTTTTTATGAAAGGTTGAGAGTTAGTCTAGGGTTTCTTTTTTTCATCTTTATTTTATTATTAATCATATACGGACTTTTCATGAGAATGTTGATGATAAAAAGTTTTAGAAAAGTGTTAAGAAGTTTGCCTCCTAAATTTGCTCATGTTATGTTAGTTATTGAATAATCTAAAGATCTTTTTATTTATACTAATGGTTTGCTTTAGCACATGAAGAAAGATTGAATATATCAACAAAAAATATTGTTGTGCAATAATTCTACTCCAAGGTTGAAACTACAAATAAGGAAGAGAATGGTGAAGGTTCAGTGATCAAAAGAATGGAGGAAGAGGTGTAGGATAAGATGGCTATCAAATAGCACTCGTAGTTGTGGAAGAGGACAACATAAGGTGGATTTTAATGAGGAAAATGAAGGTGGAGACAAAAACAACTTCAGACAAATTTTCAAGAGAAAACAATTTTACTTTTCTAAAAGTTTTGGATATTTTTTAGAAAACAAAATAAAATGCTAATTTTGTAGAAGAGGAAGATAATGCTTTTAGGATATATGTGAATGCTAATAGTAAAAATAATATTTGGTCTATAGACAATAGTTGCAATAACTATAATAGGAGATAAAGAATTGTTTTACATCATTGATTTACATCATTGATCATATAGTGAAGCCACACATTTGACTTGGAGATAATAATCAAGTAATGGTTTATAGAAAGGGAGTAATCATGGTGAAGATAAAGGCAGGTATAGAAGTTTTGATTCATGATATTTATTATGTTCCTTGTTAGGCTCATAATTTACTTATGGTCAAATAATTGAGAAAGGATGCTAAGTTACTTTTGAGAAAGACACATGTGAAATTAGAAAAAAGAAAATGGAAAACTTGTTGCTAAATCACATATGGTGCAAAACAAAACGTTTCCCCTTCAATTGTCTAGTTTAAATAATTGTGTCTTAGTTGCAAATGCTATAGAGCAGTCAAAACTTTGGCATAAGCGATATTGTCATTTATATTTTAATGTATTAAATTATTGAGTCAAAAAAGTGTGATCTTTGGTTTACTACTTGTTGATTTGCGAAATTATGCTTGTGAAGCATGCACTTATACAAAGCAACATAAATTATCATTTTTGGATGGAAAAGCATGGAAAACAATAGGACCTCCAGAATTAGTTTACATAGATATTTGTGGGCCTATGAAAATTGTCTTTAAATAAGAATAAATAGCTTTTACTATTGATTGAAAAAGTTCAAAGTATTTATAGAAAAAGAATGTGGGTGCAAATTAAAAGCTCTTCAGATAGTAGTGGTGAATTTTTGTATCATGAGTTTGACCTTTTTTAAAACAAAATGACATACTAAGTAGTTCATAGTAAGAAAGATACCATAATAAAACAGGAATACAGAAAAGAAAAACCGAATAATTGTTTAAATGGTTCAAATATGTTGAGTGAAAGTTATATTTCAAATAATTTTTGGACAGAAGCATAGGCAACATTAGTTTTCTTAACATCTCGCCAAGAAGGGCAATACGTAACAAAACTCCCTATGAAGCTTTATAGGAACACATGCCTAATGTGAGTAATTTACATGTTTTTTAGTGCATTTCTTACACTCTAATTGACTCAAATAAGCACTCTAAAATGGATAAAAGAACAAAAATGCATATTTGTTGGATTTTTTATGTTACAAAAGGTTATTGTTTATGTAATTCAATCTCCAAAAAAATTTAATTACTTGATGAGATGTTATTTTTGCTCAAAACAATTTTTGAAAATGAGACAAAAATGAAAATTAATATATAACCTTTTTTAAAGATGAAGTTGAGTCAAAGGAGCCCTAAAAGAAAAAAAGGTATCTCAATGGATTTCTGCGAAGGCCTTGAGTTACAAGGATATTGAGCGAACATTGGATGATGATACTCCTCTAGAAAAGGTAGGACTACTTGATGAAATTTATAGAGAGGCACTTGCTTTAAAATGAATGAGCTATTAAGATGCATGTAATGATAAAAAATAGAAAAAATCAATGGAAAAAGAGATGCATGCCATTGAGAAAAATGAAATATGGGAACTAGTAGAGTTGCTACTAGAAAATGATGCAATTACAGTCAAATGGGTATATCGGTTAAAAGAAGTGACAATGGACCTACTTTGTATACAAAGGTGAATGATATCGACATCATTATTATGAACATATATTTGGATGTTATTATTTTTGCAAGTTGATAAGCCGAGTTTACCAAGGAATTTAAAAAAAGTATGATAGATGGTGTTGAAGTAATTGATTTGGGTTTATTGTATTTTCTCCATGGGCTTTAGATTAAGCAAACTTGTGTGATGGTATTATTGTTTCATAAGAAAACTGTGCACTAGACCAACTAAAAAAATTTAATGATGGATTATAAGGGTTGCTCTACTCCAATAGTCGCATATGAAAAGACCATGGATGATGAAACTTCAAAGGCTAAGGAGAAATATTTTAGAAATATGGTTAGAGGATTATTTTACTCATACTCATCTAGATATATTATTTCTAGTTAGTTTGATTTTTAGATTTATGCATAATCTATTGATGTGTCATTTAGGGGCCATAAGTTGATCTTACATTAATTTCGTCTACATACAATTACCAAAAATGATATAAACTTGCAAATAATTTTTACCTAATTGGTTTTAATGATATTAACTCTGTCCATGTAAGGGATCACACTTACATGACCGGTCCCAAGCCCGAATAAAGGAAGAGGATTGCGTTAGACTTCGATAACCAACGTATAACTTTGTCGAACTTATCTACCATGAATTATACAAATTATAAGCATTGTGTTGGGGTGTTCCCTTTTACTGACACATTCTAGAGTCCGAAAGTAATGAAAGTAAGCAAGGGCCTCTACATCTTTGCCTGGATACAGTGAATCAATTGCAGAGAGGGTGTGTGGATAAAGAAGTTAGCCTGCTATATCATCACCTGAATTTAGTGAACAAGTTACGACGAGGGTCTCCACATTCTCAAAATGGACGGACGCGGGGTAAGGAAACTAGTGTTAGATAATAAGATTTGAATTGATACTTAGAATATCAGAACATTGACCGGTAAATTAATGAAGGTGGTATACACTATGATTTGAACAAAGATTCGCATTTTATGTTTACAAGAGACAAAGTGGGTTGAAGAAAAAGTAAAGGAGATTGATAATAAAGGTTTTAAATCATGGTACTTAATAAAAAAAAATGATCGAAATAGAGTTGGTATTATTATAAATAAAGGCTTAAAAAATAGTGTAGTAGACATACGACGATATGGTGACCGAATTATGATGGTAAAATTAGTGTTAGAAGTAAAGACTTTGAATATAGTTTGTGCTTATGCACCCCAAGTAGGATTAAAAGATAGTATATTTGATATGAGAAAGCACATATATTTAAGTAAAAAAAATTTCAAGGAGATGCTTGAAATTATATAGGTATACCTTCTGATATGTGAAAGAATATGACTATACATATTAGGGAAGCGACAAAATATGTCTTAGGTGTATCTAAGGGAGGTGTAACAATAAAAAAAGAAGCTTGATGGCGGTGTGATGTGGTGCAAGATAAAATCAAGGTGAAAAATGTATGTACAAATTACATTATACTAAGAAGACTAATGAAATTTCGAAGGTTTATAAGAAAACAAAGAAAAAAGTGAAAAGGGTTGTTAGTAAAGTAAAAGCCAAAATTTGAGAGAATTTATATAAAAAACTTAACTCAAAAGAGGGTGAAAGAGATATTTTTGGGATAGCTAAGATTAGAGATAAGAAAACTAAGGATATTACTTTTTTTAGATGCATTAAAGATAAGGATGAGAAGATTTTAGTGGCAAATGATGATATAAAAAATAGATAGAAAAATTATTTTTATAAACTTTTTAATAAAAATAAATATGTTAGTATTGGCTTGGGAGAGTTAGCCAAATAAAAAAAGTATATAAACCTCAATTTTTATCGGCATATTCAAAAGAATGAAGTCAAAGAGGCTCTTAAATATATGAAAGATGGTAAATTTGTAGAATCAGATAATATTTCTATAGAAGTATAAAAAATCCTATGAGAGATAGGGCTCACTTGGCTCACAAGACTATTTAATGAAATATGAAGAACTCAAAAGAAGCTTAAAGAATGGAGAGCAGGTACACTTATACCCATATATAAGAACAAGGCAGATATTTAGAATTGTTTGAATTGTTGAGGTATCAAGTTAATGAGTCATACTATGAGATTATGGAAAAAAATTATCAAACGTAGGTTAAGACAAGTATCGAGTATAATAGAGAACCAATTCGGATTATTCCTGGTAGATCTACTATTAAAGCGATTCATCTATTGAGATGTCTTATTGAATATTTTAGAGCAAAAAAAAAGAACCTTCATATGATATTTATTGATCTAGAAAAAGCTGACGATGGAATGTCATCTTTGGAGAACCTTGGAAAAGAGAGATATCCCATTGACATATATAAATCTTATAAGAGACATGTACGATGGTGTAAAAATGTGTGAGGACTTGTGAAGGACTGACAAACTCCTTTGAAGTTAATATTAGGTTACATCAAAGATCAACTTTTTGTCATTGATGAGTTAAAAAAACATATTCAAGATGAAGTACCTTGGTGTATATTATTTGCAGATGACATTATGTTAGTGGATGAGTCTAAAGAAAAAGTTAACAGGAAATTAGAACTATGAAGAGAAACATTAGAAAGCTTATAACTTAGTAAAACAAAGACAACATATAAGAAATGTAAGCTTGATTATTTGGGTACTTCAGAGGACATAGAAATTAAGATTGTTATACATTACATCTCTCACAATTAAAGTTTTAAATACCTACAGTCAATTTTTTGAAGTGATGGAAAAATTGATGGACGAAATATGGTTTTGAGTGTTGGCCTGTTAATCATCAATATGTGCAAAAGATGTCCATAGCAGAAATGAAGATGTTGAGATAAATGAGTGGTCACACAAGGAAAGACCATATACAATATGAGCTTATTAAAAAACAATTGAGAGTAGCACCAATAGAGGATAAAATGAGGGAAAATCATTTAAGATAGTTTGAACATGTAGAAAGATGGCCAAAGAATGCTCTTGTAAGAAGATATAAAAAATTAGATTGTAAAAATGTTAAAAGAAGAAGAGGACGACCACAAAAGTGTTGGAAATAAACTATAAAGAATGATCTAGTTTATATTGAGTTAACTACTAGTATGACATATAATAGGCTCTATGGAAACAAAGAATCCATGTAGCCGATCACATTTAGTATGGGAAAAGGCTTAGTTGTTGTTGGTTTTAATGATATTGATTGGGCAAGTTCAACTATACATCGAAAAAGCACTAGTAGTTTCATGTTTGTTCTCAAATATGGAGTCATTTCATGGAGTTAAAAAACAATCTTCAACTACATTATTATCATTAGAAGCCAAATATATTCCAACATCAATAAGAACATGTCAAGCAATATGGATGAGAAAATTTTTAAAAGATATGCATGTAAAACACACTAAAGTAACAAAAATATTTTGTTTAATAAGGTGGCTATTCTAATGATAAATAATCCAACATTTTATAGAAGAACAAAGCATATTGAGATTCATCATCATCTTTTTTATGACTCAATTATAAATAACATAATTATTCTCAAATATTGCTCCACAAATTATCAAATGGTACATGAATTCACAAAAGCTCTTCCTTAACAAAAATTTATCAAGTTTAGGGCTTCTCTTGAGATTGAAGAATTTTCAATTATTAGAGAGTAATGTTGAATGATGATCATGTACGTGGGTTATAAGTAGTTTTTTAGGTACAATGCTAAACTTTAGGATCCTTAAGAGTTGTGGGATGGAGTTACGTATAGTGACTATTTTTTTGTCTCTTTAAATATACATACATGTTTGTCTCTCTCCATTTTCTCTACCTTTTCTAGTAAATATTACAACAAAAATTTGTTCCAATAAAGTGAAAAAGAAAAGGTGGAAAGCAATCTGTAAAATTATTTTGTGCATTCGAGGGCTCTTTGTATTCTTGAGGGGGGTTTTGCAAGTTTGATAACTTGCTGAAGATTGGATTGGCTTATACATTGTCTCCACGAAAAGTTGTGGTAAAGGAATGTAAAAATGATGGTTACCATTATGCAGTGAATTCCATATTTTATCTCCTTTCTTGACAGTTGGTAGTGTATGATTTTTTCTTTTTTTAATTTCATGTTGTAAGATCCCTATTTCTCTAACTTAATGCTTTGCTAGAGAGCCTCCTTTGTATATTCTTCTTCTTAAATTAACTTTACTAATTCTATTGAAAACAAATTTCTCTAATAGTAAAAATGAATGCCTCCATCTTCTCATATATATAAACACACACATCATGTGTAAGATTGTGCATGTGTGAGAGAGAGACCAAACTAATGTCTCAGTTATACAAAATTTGACCTATTAAAGTGAGGATTTACTTTATTGCAACATCATCTTCTCTAAAATAATATATTATTACAGTTGCGTCTTCATATGCAAGCATTTGTGACCCACAAGTGCCATTTTTTTCTTGCCACTTGATTTTGTTTAACCACTTTGGATTACCATATCATGCACACCAAGGCATTGAACACTGTAGCAGATCTAGCTTTCTTTAAAGGTGCTTAGGATGTCAATCTAACCCCAATCATAACATGGGTTTGCATGAGAGTGGGCATAGAGCCTTACTTTAATAAGAACATTTATGTATTAATATTAGTGAATTTTTTTATTTTGTGGGATCTTGGCTCACGACTTAATCATTTAAATGAAGAAACATTCAGAAAATAAGGTTCTATGAGAACTCACTTAGACAATCTATATGAGAGATATTGCGTATCTATATAGGTTCTTTTCACAAAAATTCTTCTTACTTTGTCAAGGAAGGGTTGATCTTTCATGTTATTGAATTGCTTGCTTGAATTCAACTTGAATTTCTACAAGAAAAGGTGAGTTCAACATAGGGTTGCTTGCTGCCGTTTTAGGTGGATAAGATAAGGGTATAGTTGATTCATTTAGGCCCAATAGCTAATGGCTAGGGTAAAGCTTCTAAGGAACTCACTTTTGAGACTCCAAGTGTTTAGGGATGGTCATGTTAATTTTGTTGAGTTTAGATTTAATTTAGTTGATATTTTATTGAGAATAAGAAGAGTGTTGTGTGTCCTCCTTGTACTCTATAATTCAATTGGGAGTAGCTTACTAAAAATACTTTAAGTAGGGGTTGTCTCAAAACTAATAGAAGCCTCAAACCTAACACCTGAGGTTGTCAGGTTGTCCCACATATGGGGCCTAATTACACAACCATAATCATTTCATTGTAAGAGACTAGAAATGAAAGGTTATGGTAAGGCTTTGGGGTCTGGTTTAGGAGATTGTGGGTATGGTGAGAACTAAAGTAGGCTGAGTGTGGTTAAGGTGTCAATAGAGTAGACTTGCTGGTCAGCTGGGGTGTTTAGTTTGTAGTTAGATGGAGAATGTTTGATTCATTGGTTACAAAACTTGGTTTTAGGTTAACTACCTATATTTAGCTTGGGAGGTTGATAAAAGGTCTTAAATGTTATAGCTTGTTGCTGATTGAGAATGGCATAGAGTATCTCACATAAAAGTGCAAGAACCAGCAAATGAATTTCAGATATACTTATGGCTGTAAAGAACCTAGTGTGGGTAGTTTTATAGGTTTAAGGGACAGATCAATGTATTCATGCAGATCTCAGTAAAGCAGCAATATCAAGTAGTGGTGCTTTAATGCTTCTAACCAAGTTGGTGAAAAGCAATGATACAAATTTAAATGAATGTAACAATAATGACTAAGCATTTTCCCATACTAGATGAGGTCAACTATATGAATTCTTTGTTTCTGTAGGTGGTGATCTTATCATATGTTAACAATTAACAAAAGCTAGACCATTCTTTATTGTTTCTTTACAACACTTTTATAGTCAGTCTCTTATTTTAATATTTTTACCAATTAGTGCCTCATACCTTCTCATTGGAGCTTCCTTGGTCACATTTCCACGTGTCAAAACTATCTTAAATGATTTCCTTCATTTTATCATCTATGAGTGGTACTCGCAATTTTTTTTTTAATCACCTCACTATAAAAACAATCTTTCATTATATGACCATACATCTATCTAAATAACTTTATTTCTACCAAACCAAATATCAACGACGAAGAAATCTAACTACAATGAGTTCGGCCTCTCAAAAATAGTAGAGTTATATATGTTGATGAGTAACTATCCAACACTTGGAACTATATAATGTAGTGGGTCTAATTAATGCTCTATACGTTGAAACTTTAATAGTATCTTCTTTTCGCATATAAAACATAATACACGTCTCCATTTTAATACAATATCTCTATCAACTCTCCCATTACTATAAAAAACTTACCCTAAATATTTAAGACTTTCCTAATGAAGGATGCAAAGTGTGTCAATCTTAATTTTCATATCAAGTAAGCAAATTATTAAACTTGTATTCTATATATTCTATTAAGTCAAAAGCCATTTTTTCTAATGTTTTTCTTATAGTTCTAATTTCCTGTTAATTGTTTTCTTAAACTCATCTATCAACACAATGTCATCTACAAATAATATATACCAATACACTTTATCTTAAATATGCTTTGTTAGCTCGTTAATATCTAAAATAAATAAATATAGACTTAAAGCATATCCTTGATGTAATCTATTATTAACTTCAAAGAAATCTGTCATTCCTTTATTAGTCCTCACACATGTTTGTTCACAATCACACGTGTCTTTTATAAGATTGGTTCTCCAAACAATATCTAGTATAACCTTATCATAAGCTTTCTTTAAATCAATAAATATCATGTGAAGGTTTTCCCTTTTTATTCTAAAATATTTCAAAATATATCTTGATAGGTAAATATCCTCAAAAGTATATCTTCTTAGCATGAATTCAAATTAGTTCTCTATTGTACTCGATATTTGTCTCAACATATGTTCAATAATTTTTTCCATTGATTTCATAACATGACTCATCAACTTAATACACCCATAATTTATATAATTCTATATGTCTCTCTTGTTCTTGTATATAGGTATAATTGTAGTCTTTTTTCATTGCTCAGGTATCTTTTGGTTTCCCTATATTTTATTAAATATTCTTGTAAGCTAAGTGATACCCACCTCTCTTAGGTTTTTCATTACTTGTATAAGAATGTTGTGTGATCCTATAGATTAACCAACCTGCATAAGTTTAAGAGCCTCTTTAACTTCATTCATTTGAATATGTTGATAGAAAATACAATTTATATATTCTTTTGAGTTAACAATATTGCTTATATTTTTTCTAAAAAGCTTATAAAAATAAAATTTTCATTCTTTTTTATATCATCACTTGTCACTAGAATCTTCTCATTCTCATCTTTGATGTATCCACCAAAATAATATCCTTAGTTTTTCTATCTCTAACCTCAACTTTAAAAAGAAAACCTTAAACAATATGATACCAAAATGAATGTGCTTAACACAATGCAAACACAAATGATCCTAATATGCATATACATGATGAATCACTAAAAGTTAAAAAAGGGAGAACCAGAGGTCCTAAGAATGTTAGTTGCCACGAGACATGAGTTATGAATTGCTGGTTCCGGTTAGCTCGGAACCTAGAACCAAAGCAAAATTGGATCAGGGTTGGTTCCATAACCACCGGTTTCGATTTGAGTCCAGAACCACCCATAATCGGTAATTTTATTAAAAAAATAAATTTTATAAGATTTTTTTAAAAATATTGAAACCAGTGGTTTAGAACAGTCAGTTCCGCCTTTGTAAAAGGTGAAACCGGAACTAGGTGAGCCCTGAATCCAGTTCTGGTTCCACTGATTTCAGGTATAGCCAGTTCCTGGCCCGTGTTTGGTTCTGGTTAGAACTGTCGGGGCTCGCCATGTCTAGTTGCAACACTAGGAAATTATCACCCACTGCACCGAACCGTACTGCACGTTAGGGTTGAGAGACACCATGGCCTGGGGGGGGACGCCTTGTCTTGATATAGCGTTCAAGGACAAACAAACTAGAGGAAAAGAATATAGAGCCCATGTTAACTTGGTCCATTTGATTGAATCATCACAATGAAGCTGTCCGATTAATATGAATCATATAAAATTTATATAATCCAGCTTCAGATCAAATGTAAATGTAGGAGCCCAGGTGCAATCTGGGTTCGTGAACCTTAAGTCTTTTCAAGTATCAGGCCTTAGCTGGCCTCGTTAATTTAAGACCCAAATATATGTGTATATAAATATTTTATATAGCACACATGTAATTAAAATTACCAACGTAAAACGCGGGTTGGAGACAAGCCAAGGCAAATGTAGGTCGACCATAGTAGGTTCTACATGTGACTGGGTCAAATCAAATGGAGGCCTACTGGATCAAGTGAGTGTGGACCAAAATACCCCAAGCATGCCCTGTAAAGACCTTTATTCATATAAGTATATTCTTTTGCTAGGCCTAGTACCAGGGACCAGGGTGATCAAATGTAGCCTCGAAATTTCATACCTATATATATATATATATATATATATGTGTGTGTGTGTGTGTGTGTGTGTGTGTATATATTGAATGTATTAGTATATATATAAGGATCATATAAATGTCCAAATAGAGAAAGCATGGCTAGGCTGAAAGTCCAAGGCTGGGTAGGGCTCTTAGGTGATCAAATCCATTTATGTATATTCCCATATATATATATATATATATATATATATATATATATATATATATATATATATATATATATATATATATATATATATATATATATATATATATATATATATTCATGTGAATATCCATATTGCAGATACTACATATAAATATACTAAAAACAATTCAGGCTCAGTTTGGCAAGACCTTGGCAAACAAATATGGGCAGGGTCCTGGTCAAATCATTTAAGGCCGGACTCAATGTAGGTTGAGTTGCATGGACCCAGAGTGAGCCAGGACTGCATGGACCGAATAGACCAAATGACTTTCAAGTGAGTTGATGACCTTGGTCAGATTATATGAATCGGTATAGGCCATTAAGTATAAAACTGGTTAAGTAGGCTCCTCGGGATGTGATTGGGTTCAGGTTCATGGACCCAGTTTCATAAATTGTAAATGAAATGCTGTGCTCAAGGCTTGCTAAGGATCTAGATGGTCAAGGGACGGCTCATTCTGCGGCCATAATGCTGACATCATTATGATGTAAACACCTCTTTATGAACTGGATTTACTCGCCCCCTTCAATAAGATATCTAAATCCATGTCTTCTTGATTTCTTGTAGAACAATATGAATCTCTCTTATAATATCCATCTTATACCTATCCATATTACTGGATCTGGATCTATTAATGGACCCAAACGTTGTAGAGGCCCAAAAATGAAGTTCCCTGACCATACACACACCTCGAAACTGCTCTTGGCACGAACTGCCTTTTGAAAAAAAATATTTCCTCATTTCAAAGTAAAATACAGATTTTCTTGAGAGAATTTTGAGTGTTACAATTAAGCTAACCTTTTAACTAAATGAGTCAGAATTTCATTCCTCATGAAAATTGTATGGAAGTTTTCTTAACAAGAAAGCTCACGTAATTTGACTTGCATCTTTCCAGTCCTAGCAATCTTACGTGGGCAAATAAGACAAGCTAGGAATAAGTAACAGTAACCTAATTACACCAGCTACAAACAAACTTGGCTGGCTTACTCAACTCAATTCACATCTGCATGTATGTTATATAAAATCCTCCTTATCTGTCATCTCTATCTATTTTAGCATTAACTACAGTCTCTCTCTCTCTCGATATATATATATATATATATATATATATATATATATATATATATATATAGAGAGAGAGAGAGAGAGAGAGAGAGAGAGAATGACCTTCAAAAAGGTTGTTTATCATTCAATAACAAGCAAAATCAGCACATAGAGAGTTAGCTCAACAGCAGGGTGCTGTAGCACTGTTGATGCTGGTGGGGAGTAAAAGTTAACTTTTCAGCTAAAAAACAGCACTTATGTCCAAGCATTGTCATCTCTCTATGTCACACGGTGTGTCCACGGGCTCGACCTCGATCAACCCCACATAACATGTTTGACATGGAACGTGAGCCTCAGGCATAAGATGCTACGAATTATCTAAATATGAACAGAAATTCCTTCAAAATTCTAATATAAAAAATGTCCAACAAAATTTACAACTAAATATTTACATGAATTATCAACCTAAGTCTGTAATTTGTGTTATCTACAAACTAAAACAACCTTTTCTAAACATATAATCAACTCATTCTAAATCATGTCAAAAAATTTCAACCCAATAAAACCACAATTAGAGTCTCTACCCGTAAGACTTTTTCAAACATGCACATTTATAAACAATTCAAAAAAAAGGTAGTATAAACAACTGATCATTGTCAAAGTAGTAACAACTCATATAAATTATATGAACTCAAATCAATCCAACGCAATCCATTGCATGCTTCTATTAAAAAAATCATATCCCTACCTCAATCAGAAGATAAGTCTACACCTAAATCCATCACAAGTAGTAGTCTGCAAGTTATGCTTTGAAGTCATCCCATTTGATTCCTAGTTAAATATAAAATCATTAGTGCATAGTCTATACAATAATGAGATCGTAGGCTCTAACTACATGCAAATCGGAGTTCAAACAACTCTGAATACCTCATTGCTAAATTGGCTTTGACTAAAAGCTTTCAGATCTGATCTTTTTCACTAAACCTATATTGATGTAGTTAGTAAGTTGGCATTAAAAAACATAGACTTAACTATGAGTCTAAAACATCAAACCATGTTCAAATAGGAGTTTGAACGACTCTGGAATAAAAAAATAGGTTCTAATATGTATCCTAAATGGATCCGACCCAACTTGACGTAGGTTGAGCTGCCAATGTATAGGGTGATCTCTGAGATAAAATCAGGCCGATGCCCACCATATCTAGGGTTATCCCTATACTCCATGAAAAGCTCTCAAAGAGCTCTACACCAGGGTACTATTATCAAGAGCAATCGGTCTTTTGGTGGTTGAGAAAGTCACCAAGAACAAAATGGTGTAAGAAAGGACTAAAAAATCCTACTAATTTTCAATCATAAATATGCAAAATGATACGACAGGGCTCAAATAGGTAGTATATAGATTCATTTCTTCAAGGCCTACTCGAAGGTACCTTCAATGCTATTGGACGACCATCATGTTGCTGGAAAAATAGATAGAACTATTGGAGGATGTAAAAACTTAAAAGAAATCTCGTTGATTCTAGTCACTTTGCTTCCAATCACCATTGGTCTCGAGCTCGTATAGGCTTTAATGAGAGACGAAAACCCTCTCGTTTGACCCTTAAATAAGCTTTGTGGTTTCAAAAAAAACTCATAGGATTTCCTTTCCTTTTCAGATCTAACATTTGGTTCAGATCTCGAATATGGATTCGGGTTCATCTCATATGCAGGTATCACACTCTTTCTCTCCACACACATACACGCACACACACACATATATAAATTTGCATATATATAGACATATATCTAAATATTTTTATATAAGCTTCAAACATTAGCTTTTCAATTGAGAAAGACATTAACATGTTTGTTTCAGTTATTCCATGTAATCAGATCAAATGAACGAGATCAGATATGGATAACACATAACTCAGCAAATTATAGAGAGACCAGATTAAATGATAAGAGTATAGATGAAAAGCAAATGTTTTATGTGGTTGACTATAATCTTTAGAGATAATCATATGACAAGATTAATCATATATATATATATATATATATATATATACATATATACATAAATCTTGAGAAGTAATCATGTAATTGATTATTTCCAGAATCAACAACTAACTTACAATTTGTTTGAAGAGCTCCAATCCATTCACAAAATCTATCCTTGTCATGCTCGCCAGGACAACAACAAACAACAACAACAACTACGCCTTTTCCCATACTTGCTCGCCAGGACCTGCAGAAAAAATTGCATAGAGTTCATTCCGAGTGAAGTGCATAGAACCTGATCACCACAATTAGTACACAGGTAGAAAAGTAACAAAATAACCTTTATATAAGAATCATAAGTCCAAATCTTACAAATTAAATCTCCACAACGATATGAAGGATGACATTGGTTCCAAGTCTTTCTATAACAAATTATAAGATGTACTACAAAGCACGTGATTAAGCATTATAAAGATTTATCTGTAGTGCTCAAAACATGAGCCTCCAACACTCTTGCATATCATATACCTTGTTAAAGCAAGAATATATAAGAAAGTAAGAAACAGAAGAAGGAGAGAGAACAGAAACCAAACACATGCCTGCAATAGAAAATTAATATGGGTAGATTAATAAGGTGAGTTATCGCAAGCACTTGTTACTTCTATATTTGCCAAAATGACATGAAAAGACTAAAAGCTAATCTATATTGTATTATGTATATCAAGATAATTAAGCACAAAAACCAATTACAAAATCTAATAATACCTTCCTTTTCATGTAAAAATGCCTAGTAACTAGATTTGTATGTATGCGAGTTTGGGGATGGGGTCTAGGTATATGCATTCAATTGGGCTTAGGTGAACTCTCTCTGTGTATATGTGCATGTTTCTGCATATGTGTGTGATACATGGCAAAAGGACTAAACAGGGGTTGTTGATTGCAGATACAAATTTCAAATTCAAGAAAATAACAAGGATTAAGTATATTACCTAATATAATTCCACAAAAACTATATGAACCTATATGGCCAAAGGTGATTAGAAGACTTATATCGATGAAAGAACTACAACTGCATCAAACATACATCAGTTGAAAAGTTGATAGAGGTGGTTGGTATGATGATGAGAAAGATTCATATTAGATACGAAATTGTTAGAGAAAAAGTTAAAGAGATTGAAAACACACGCTCTAAATTATGGTATTCGAGTAAAAAAATGCTCGACATGAGCGGTATGGTTATTCACAAGGATTTAAAGGATTGTACAGTAGAAGTAAAGCGACATGACAATTAGATTATGATGATGAAGTTTGTTTTAAGAGGAGATTTTGAATGTTGCATGTGTTTATGTACCCTAAATAGGATTAAAAGAAAGCATGAAAAAGATATTGTAGAGAAGTTAGATAATGTAATTCAAAGTATCCTACCAAGAGAAATTGTTTATTAAGGAGGTGATTTAAATAGACATGTGATAGTGAAACATTATAAAGGTATTCACAAAAGCTACAACCTTTCAGAGCAAAATGATAAAGAAAAATCTTACATTTGCTTTGACATATGATCTCTTTATGGCAACCATTTTTGTCCTTTCAAAAATTGAGCATTTGATTACTTCTTATAGCGGGTTGTCTTGCTTGGAAGACGAAAGATAGATTATATTATAAGAATTGTAAGATCATTACAGGAGAGAGCTTAATCACTAAATATCGACTATTAATTATGAATTTACATATCAATTTTTTGACAAAAAGGGCAATAGTGCATCCTAATAGAATGAATTGGTCGCCACATCATTAGTGTATAAACGGTGGTCCTAAAACAGTTTTAATATATGATAAAATGGTGGTTCCTGTCAACTGTTTTTATAAACTTGACTTTTGTAATGATTCTCTTTTGTTTCACACACACAACTTACATGCTCATTTAGATTATAGTTACCGTCATTTTTCGATTGACAATCCCACTAGAGGGATACATCTCTTGCAAGAGGGCCTATATAGTGATGCATAAGGGGTGTCAAATGGAATATATATATATATATATATATATATATATATATAGAGAGAGAGAGAGAGAGAGAGAGAGAGAGAGAGAGGTCATCGGTTGGCCGATAGAGGATGTTAAAGTGCCCCAAATGTAACTTGTGTATGTGATGAATGGTTAACAGAAGTGTCGGCACCGAACAATGATTTGAGGTCGCAGACAAGGTAAGGGACAAAAGTACATTAGTGGTTACTGTAAAGCCAACTATGCAAGATATGACTCTTCCCTTGATAATCTTATAAGTAACAGACCCTATAAGTACAATCCACAACATAGTGACAAAAGGCAGTGTCTTTTTATCAAAAAGAAATTGTAAAATTTAAAAACACAAGACCATGATTTTAAAGGTTTCTCTCTCTCTCTCTCTCTCTCTCTCTCTCTCTCTCTCTCTCTCTCTCTCTATATATATATATATATATATATATATATATAGTGTTCGTATTCATACTAAATGTATCTGTCTACATACATATGAAATTGCTATCGATATCAGACTTGAGACCAGAACCCAAGAACCCACACGACCCGAAAAGTCATTGTTAGTCTTCACCAAAAAGTGTGTGCATATGCCCTAGCAGTTAACACTTTCTTGTTTCCTTCTATCAAAGAGTTAGAACAAAAGAAAATAAGTTTTATGATCACCATCTCTACCCTAAACACTCCCCAAGGTGGGCACTTTTCCCTAATTACATGAGCTAAAATCAAATTAATTATTTGGATGGGCAACCCCACTGCAATAAAGTACCTACTATATGACGGCATGTTGCGACCTACATTTTCGGGTACATTAGCATCATCCTTTCTAGAGAACATTTCCATCGTGATGTGGCTGTGTAAACCCGAAATAGACAAATGTATATACAGCTTGACCTGAACTTCAGCCAACAGGATTCATCCTTCTACCTTGACAACTCACTATGACTCCAGAAATTTTCTCTCTACTAGCATTTCCCATGAGTCTTTGACATACGGTAAGGGTCTGAAAACAATGTGCATGTGAAAAGTGAGAGAAGGAAAATAGTCCAAATGCATAAATTTTTTTATGTCGGCATTGGCAAACCTACTTTAGCGCTAAGTAAGGCATGTGCCTCACCCAAAATATGATTGTATATTAAAAAATATAAGTATTTTGTGGACGTGAAATACAAGTGCACCTCGCTCCAAAACTTCACACATTACCTTGGTGATTGTCTCGCCTTTGGGGAGAAGATGTCTTATTCACTTTCCCCAATCAAGACTGTGTTTGGAAAAGACTGAGATGAGTCAATAACATTTTAAGATATAAATGATTGTGTTAATTAAGAACTTATGTTATTGGGAAAGAACAATTCTATCACATAGTTAGGTCCAAACAGTAACGCTTCATGGTGCCTAGGGCTGCACAACGAACAGTTGGTAATTGCAAAAATTTGATTATTGTAGAAACGAAGATGTTGCGATGTCTTTGCGCAATGAAAGACCGAATCAATAATGAGGTTATAGATATAGAAAAAGTTGGTGCACATTTAAAAAAATAAAGATGAAATACACAAAAATAGAAAAACTTAATTAGGACGTTTGGTTCAACATAAAAAAAACTGCTGCATGGTTTGGTTCGCAGCTGAACCATTACAACTGAACCAAAAAATACTACATACTACATATAGTGTGTGTATGCGTGCATGCATTAAAACTGCATGGTTTGGCATGCAGCTGAACTATTAAAACTGAACCAACACATAATATTTTTTATATATATATATATATATATATATATATATATATATATATATATATATATATATATATATATATATATATATATATATATATAGAGAGAGAGAGAGAGAGAGAGAGAGAGAGAGAGAGAGAGACCATAGTCCATGTGCATAACCCATCGGTGCTCAAATCCACTTTATCATCTCCCAGTGCCATATTTCTATTTTCAATCATATGTTGTATATTCTAAGCGCATTATACAAATATGTTAAATAACAATAAAAACATTACTTTGAAGGAACCAAACTGGAGCTGATTGTGTGTTAATTCAGCTTTATAACATGAAGGTCTGGCTCAGTTCGCAAAAGCTGGAGCCTAGAACCCTAATGTCAACAAACTAAAAGGTCGAACTTTTTTTTATTGTGCTCAGGCTGCTATCATACTATATCCAAGAAAAGAGAAAGTTAAACAAAGGGTTTGACATTTGAGGGTTATTTCTAAATTTGCAATATGCTGTAAAGTTTTTTTTCTTTTTATATAACTTTTCTTACTTTTATTCATGTGCGAGTTGGGTTCAATGCCTCAACTGTGTTCATCGGATTAGGCTATGCAGACATTCTCTCACACACGCACAAGTATATACAGAAATTAGTTCACGTGCACATCCATCCATTCTTAAGATTTGTGAGATC
Source organism: Brasenia schreberi (assembly GCA_036023115.1). NCBI lineage: Eukaryota > Viridiplantae > Streptophyta > Magnoliopsida > Nymphaeales > Cabombaceae > Brasenia > Brasenia schreberi. The sequence continues at coordinate 3,469,208 of JAYKKT010000065.1, forward strand.
AGTAGTTTAAATTCAAATTTCAAAAGTATTTTTTGCAAATGCATTAAATGCACCAGTACTATTTGCTTTTTACTTTTATTCAGGTGCGAGTTGAAGGTTATGAGTTCAATGCCTCAAATGTGTTCATCTACTTAGGCTATGCAAACATTCTCTCTCTCTCACACACACATATATAGAGAAATTAGTTCACGTGCACATTCATCCATTCTTAAGCATTATGAAACATCTTGTTTGATCGGTAAACAGCGGAAATTTTAAAAGTAAAAAATATCTTTATATTTTTTGCAAATGCATTACATGCACCAATAATATTTGTTTTTTCTTTAAAGATCTCAACACTTGGTCTTAAAGATCAAATAATTGAGATTTTTAAGAAAATTTGAGCATGGATAAGTGTGTGTATGGACTATGCTCTCTCTCTCTATATATATGTATATATATGGTGGATGCACGCTAGGCAATGCAACCTTGATGGGAACCCATCGTCACCAATCATCTCGACAATCTGAGATAAAAATCATGCGGCTTATGATAGTCTTATTTAAGACTTTTTATCTAAGCCCTGAACCATACTTTCCTCCATTGCTCTCCCATTCCATCATGTAACCATAGACGAGTAGGAAATATATCTCTCTCATTCAGCCCAAGAACCACATCTCTCCTAAATGGCTCGAGATTTGCATCTTTCCCTCTTTCCTATTACAGGTATGAAGTTTGACAAGTATGACAATATATATATTTATAATACGTATGCTAAGTTTGGGGCTTTACTGCTAGAAAGCATACTTGAAAAAATAGAGTTCAAAAAACATAATGGTGTTGAGGTTAATTATAGGATTTAAGAAGCCAAAAGGTGGTGAGAAAACATCAAAAATAGATATCAAATGTGGTTGTAGCAAGAATGATTGTTAGGTTTTGTCCATATATCCAAAAATGGAAAGTCTAAGTACAGCACATAGAACACAATCATATTTACATTCTCCATTCAAAATGCACATAAAAAATCATCAAAGGTGATAAATATTGCACATAAGAAGTTGGTAGGCCTATGAAACAGATCTAGGCTAAGGATATATCAAATAATGGATGTCATGTCATATGCAATAAATGGAATTTATAATGTTTCATTTGATGAAGATAATATTTATTCTTTTCTTCAAAAAGAAAGGGAGTCTTATGTTGGAATGGATTATTAATTTGCATTAAGATTCTTCAAAGAAAAAGATTTGATAGTTCAGGCTTTTATTATGTAATTAAAATAAATGAGAAGACTGAAGTTGTTATTGCTTTTAGATAGATGCTATATTATGTGAAGACTATTGCTACTTTGGTGATGTTGTTTTTTTTGTACTACCTACAAGAAGAATCAATACTTAATGTCATTTGCTCCATTTACTAATATTAATCATCATAATCAATCAATTATTTTTGAGATGTGCATTACTTGGTATTAAAAAAAAGTTTCATTTATTTATTTGATTGCTTAGTGAATGATTGAAAGTAATGGGTAATAAGTCTCTTATTGCAATAATCATTAATCAAGATCCTACAATCAAAGTTGAAATTCGAAAAGTATTTCCAAATACAGTTAATCATTATTGTAAATGGTATATACAACAAAATGTTCTAAAGCATGCAAGCAACTTGTATAAACTATATCCAAACTTCAACAATAAATTTGGTCCATAGTTTAATTTTTCAGGAAGTGAGGAAGAGTTTGAAGAAAGATTACTAGAGATGACTAAATTATTCCCCAAAATTGTAAAAAATAAATGACTGACTCACTTGAAGCATTCATGATTGGGATGTCCATACGAGTATAAATATAATGTTTAAGGGGTGGGTTACTGCAAGAATTCTATTACACTTATTTGTAAAAAAATTGAGCAAGCAATCAATAAGCGGTGTTAAGGAAAAGAGATGATTTTAACTTGAAAAATGGTGTAAAACCTTGTTCTTTTCAAAACTCTTTGGCACTTCATATTAGAGATATATTTACAACTATAATATATAGTAAATTTAAAAATAAATTTAAAAAGCTAATGAGTTATCATCTTATCCTTGAATCTAGTGTTGAAGCCACAAAAAGATATAAAGTGATTCAATATCTATAATCTAGTAAAGAAAAAAATGTAACCTTACATATACACAAAGCAAATAAGAAGTATCCAATTATTCTTGTTATTTGTGGCCTTTTTTAGGAATTGTGTGTTGTCTTATGTTAGAAGTGTTGAAGATTAAAAGGATTCATCGATTGCCAGACCGTTATATTCTTTAAAAGATGAACCGAAGAAGTAAAAGTAGGATCAACTAATTCTTTTACAAATATACAAGCAGCATTCAAAGAGGAAAGTTCTATTCTTCATAAAAAGTATGCTTTATCCTTTAAGTTCAACAAGTGTTTGAATGAAGCTACCATAAAGCAGTGGATGCCCTCAACAATTTAAGCCTCTAATTACAAAATAAGGGAAAAAATTATATAAGAAAAAAGATCAATTGAATAGGACGGCCTCCAATATTGTTATTGATGATGAAGTTCACAGTGATAAGATTGGAGCAAATCCTACCAGCGCTGGAGCAATAACAATGATAAGATTTGATAGTGAACAATGGAATTGTTTGTTGTGATCGGAAGCCAATTCATGCTAAGGGTTATGCAAACAAATCGAATCGGACATTAATGCAAGTAAATCTACTAGGATTTGCAGAACATGCCAATGCTTGGGTCATGATTCTCGCACATATCCTTTTGGCTTGAAAAAAATGTAAGTTTCAAAACCTCCATTTAAGTGATTCATGGATTATCAAAAAACTCATTTGTTCTTGTTGTATCTTGTTCTACTTTGCATTAAAATTCCCATGTGTATTAAATATTTTTTAAATTAAATCTCTACCATTCATGATCAAATAAAACAATGGAGATCTCTAAGTGATTTTAGGTATGGATGGGTGTGCACATGGACTATACTACCAAATAATATATATTCAATCAAGTGATAAATAAACTCAGTTAATTACAAGAATAAATTGTTCATACGTAAAGTACTACCAAATAGCACAACAATCATAGCTCACCTAGCTAGGAGGTCAGGTCACGAGTCTAAGATCATAAGTTTGATACCTGGGGTGTGCATTTGGCTTCGACTCCCATTGCATCAAAAAGAAAAAAAGTACCTCCAAATAAAAACTATATAAATAATTATATGATATAGATTAAAACCCAAAGGCATAAATATGTCCTAAGACACAAAATAACTCATTACGCCTTCTAACATTCACAGTTCCACAATGACGCCAACTAAATGGCAAGTTTTATCTTCGTGTTACCACATTAATTGAGTATGCAAAAGGCTGATAATCACATTCTAATGATTCTCATTATACTTAAACTTCTACGTGCAACCCTAAAAATACATTAAAAGGATTTGTTTGGTCCCAACCTTCATAACATGAACCAAAGCATACAAAATTTTCTTTTTTAACCAAACCAAATCAAACAACAAAAAATCAGAACCAAACCAAACCAAACCATTGAATTAATCGTTTCAATTGGTTCGGGTTGGTCCTTTGAACAACCCTAGATCTTAATAGGGAAGGAAAAAACCTTCATCGTAAGCTGAGTTAAAATATTAAAGAAAATGACTTAAGACTGGTATATTAGGGGCAATAACAATACTCCACGACACATATTGAGGCGAAAAGGCAGAGTCACAGTTAAACCAACTTTGCTGCTATATACAGTATTTGGGTTCGATTAATATAGGTATGTATATGTGAGCTCGAGTGCATGTACTTAATGAGTTTGAAGTATAAATTTAGTTGAAAATGTATTTTGAAAAAGGCCTCTTCTTGTATATGGCAAGTTTCCAAATCTAAATTTTATTCCAAAGTTTTCAAAATATCAGTTTTATTCAAGATTTTTCAAAAGTTTCTAAATTTTAAATTTTAAATTTTATTCAATGGTTTCCAAAATTCAAAAATCTGTTTGTATGCTCATGGTTTCCAAATTTATATGATCATGAATTTAGAAAGTTAAAACTTGAAATCTAATTTATATGATCATAGATTTGGAAAGTTAAAAATCTGATTTATATGTTTATGGATTTGGAAAGTTAAAAATCTGATTTATATGTTTATGAATTTGGAAAGTTATAAATATGCATTTATGTATTTAAAGTTTTGGAATGATTGACATATTTTGGAAAGTTATACTTTGGAAAGTGGTATCATGTATGAACTTTGAAAAATCACTTTATACATTGTGATTCATTCATTTAATTTGCATAAAAATATGAATGATGAGCCTATGTATATACTATATGTTTATGTAAAGATTATTTACTTTTGAAAAGTTAATAGGTTCACTCAACCCTTTGTTGACCTTGAACCTACTTGGTTAACTATATTCATATACATTAACCGGTCTATCATCCCACAGGGTTTGACCTATACTTAACTCATATAGAGCTCAACCCATACTTGAGTTATGTGATTGGGATGATTTATACTAAGACAATGTTGTAGGGTGGATCACATTGTGTGATGATCATGTTTATTTTCAAGCTCTTAGCAAGTTTCACATTGGATGGAAAATATGTTATGCTAAGCTCATCATGCTAAGGTGAAGGACGTCCAGTTATGGCCCATACCAAGAGGGGATTGACCAGCCTAAGTACAGTAAAATTAAGGGTGGTTGATGATGATCTATATGAAGAAGAAACTCATCAACCTAACTAAGTGTAGTAAAATTGATATTGATTGATGATGATTTACGACAAGGGTGGGGTCAATCAACCTATGGTATAACAAAGAGGATTTCAGCCTCATTTAAATAAGACCTCAAGAGAGCCAATTCTTGTTAAAAAACCATATTTTTTTGTAAACGCAAGGATCAACCCTTTCATTGGAAGATTTTCTATTCTTTTGATGGATTTTTCCTATTCATTGAAACTGAAAATAGAAAGTTGTGTCTGCTAGAATTTTATTGTTAACCCATTATAAACTTGCTATTTTATGTACTTCACCCTTCTCCTATAAGAGGGGTCTCATCAAAGATTGAAGAGAAATTCAGAAAAAGTCAAGAGATTTATTCAAGAATTTGATCCTCCCTTCTTTCTACGAGAAAGGAAGAATATTCTCGATCCAAGTCTCTTCCAAGCAGCATACTGATCTTAGTTTTCTTTTCCATTAGTTTTATTATTCATCCTAGTTGCCTTACATCCTACATCATTTGTATTGTATTGTATAAAAAATAACATAAGAAAGTAGCATCCTAGTTCTTGTTAATTCTCCGATTTAGTTGGTTTTATAGTAATTAGTTTAATTAGGTTCATTGCATCAATCATTGCATATAGGTTACATCATCAATATCCATCACTTTCACTTAATTAGATTCACATAAATCTCTTATATTCCAAAGCATCCATCGAGTTTTAAATATTGCATACCTAATTATGCCCTTGATCATTGCATATTAATTAACATACATATTGTATTGTAGTTAATATTCATCTTGCATTAGAATCATAATAGTTAGGACATAGTCATATTGTTCTTGCATATCCTAGGCTCTCAAAATCCTGTCTAGAATACTTTGAATTCTGAATCATTATTAGAATTTCTTGATGTTGTATTTGGATTGCAGCTACCACATCTAGAGTCACTATGTGTTTATTTTTATTAATTCAATCTTGACCTATGCGGTCTTGCCTCAATAAACTATACAAGGCTACAAGCAATCTCTAACTCACCTTGTGAGGTCACAAAATGAGCTTAGATGCACTTGTGACAGCTTATCCCATTTCCTTATCCTAATTAAGGACCCATGGCGACCATAATTACAGTGTGTACGCACAACTATTCAACATATCTTATTGAAGTGAGTAGAAAAGAAAAATATAAAGGTCAACTTATCAAGATGGTGACCATTAAGAAGTTTGTGGCCCACATTATAATGGCTTCATATCAAAGTCAGCTAGAAGTCAGTGGCCCTCATTAAAGGGAGACAAATCAGTTCTGTATTTTTCATTAAATCATAATATTAGCAAGAACTGAAGCACCCATCAAGATGGGAATACATGATTGTTAATTATTTGGCTTGGGATAACAATGACCGATAGCTCACCCAATTATATATATATATATATATATATATATATATATATATGTTTATATATACAAATATTACATATATAGGTAGTACGTAGGTTACAATGATAACATAACTCATATCCGCATATCCATCTGTACTTAAATCAACTTAAACATGTCTATCATTCAATCGATATGACCAATCGTGGAAATTTGAATTTCAAAAACATTTAATGAACATGATGCATTAAATCTCTAACTTTAAATTCAAATCTCTACTGTTGATTATGTAAATAAACAATATAGATGATTAAGTGCATTTGAGAATGGATGGTTGTACACATTTATCTTTATATGCTTCTGAGTTATAATATACATATTTTGCAAGTAAATTCAAGATATGAATAAATAAATAAATATAAGAATATTGTTATATATATTGGATTGAGATGAAGTTGACCGAACCTGACTCACGTCAGTCTAGGTTTAAAAAATGACTCGAACAAAAATTGGGTAGCGTCAGTGTCATCCCATTTTGACCTGAACCCAGGGTGACCCAAAACCCAACCCGATTTGCAAGGTCTATGCATAAAGAGCAGCGGCTTACTGGTTAGGGGTGAAACTCACAAGTTGAAGTTGTTGAGTTCGATGCCTTTGTCCCTTCTTCTCATGGTTATTATTAGAAAAGAAAAGAAAAAAGAAGAGGAAAAATCATGGTTATTAAGGACATCTAGTTGAGTAGGATTCAAATCTGATAACAAAACATATCCAGCCCGCTCAATTCTATAGCACCACTTAATCTGAATTTTGAAAGAGTCTCATCACCCGAATTACCCGATTCATAAAGGAGGAGCTAGCAGTGCTGCAGTAGGCCAGGCACCATCCGAACTTCAAAATCTCTCTCTCTCTCGATCGACGATGGACGCGTCGCCGGAAACCCTAGAAATCCTGACCCGGTGCTTCCTCCAAACCCTCTCGCCTGACCGGCAGCCCCGCCGGCAGGCTGAGGAGTACCTCGCCGAAGCCGCTGACCGTCCTGGCTACGCCCTTAACGTTCTCCGCCTCCTCACCGACCCTTCCCGCCCCGATCAAGCGCGCCTCGCCGCTTCCGTCGCCTTCAAAAACCATCTCAAATCCCGATGGTCTCCCCCGACGGATTCATCCTCTCCAGCCGTTTCCGACGGAGAGAAAGAGCAGATCAAGGCTTTGATCGTTGGCCTCATGCTCTCCTCCCGCCCGCCCATCCAGGGACAGCTCAGCGAGTCGCTTGCCGTCATCGGAAAATCAGATTTTCCCAAATCGTGGCCGGGACTCCTCCCGGAGATTGTCTCCAGTCTCCGGGCGGCGGCCATTGCCCCCGACTACTCCGCGGTGTCCGGGGTCCTCACAGCAGCGAATTCCATCTTCAAGAAGTTCCGTTTCCAGTACAGAACCAATGATCTCCTCCTAGATCTCAAATACTGCATTGATGGCTTCGCTTCCCCTCTCCTTGAGCTATTCCTCCAAAGCGGCCGTCTGATTGACGCCGGCGCTGCCTCGGGAGCCTCCGGTGCGGATTTCCGGCGGTGGTTCGAGTGCCAGCGACTCTGCTGCCGGATTTTCTTCTCTCTTAACTTCCAGGAGCTTCCGGAGTTCTTCGAGGATCATATGAACGAATGGATGAGCGAGTTCCAGAAGTATCTCACTACTTCATATCCGGTTCTTGACAATGACAAATCCGGTGGCGGCCGTGAGGTTGCAGATGAGCTCCGCTCGGCGGTCTGCGAGAACATCAATCTATACATGGAGAAGAACGAGGAGGAATTCCGTCCTTTCCTTCCTGGATTTGCGTCCGCAGTCTGGAGCCTGTTGGTCGCCGTCTCTGCGATGCCGAATCGCGATGGGCTCACGATTACCGCCATCAAATTCTTGACGACTATTAGCACGAGCGTCGATCATACGTTGTTCGCGAACCAGGAGACGCTTAGGTTGATCTGTGAGAGCATCGTTATACCGAACGTTCGGGTTAGCCAGGACGATGAAGAATTGTTTGAGATGAATTATGTGGAATATGTGAGGAGGGATATCGAGGGAAGCGATATGGACACAAGAAGGAGGACTGCGTGCGAGCTGGTGAAAGGGTTGGTAACGAATTACCGCGAGCAAGTGAGGGTGTTGGTGTCGGCGGAAGTGCAGACCATGATGGAGAAGTACTCTGCGAATCCGGCGACAAATTGGAAGGAGAAGGATTGCGCGATATACTTGGTGGTCTCGCTTGCGAATAACGACCTTGTGGATGTGGAGAGCTTCTTCAAAGGAGTGATCGAGCCGGAACTCAAGTTCCCGGACGTGAATTCGCAGCCGATGCTCAAGGCCGATGCTTTAAAGTTCTTCACCACGTTTCGCAACCGAATTCCGAAGAATTTGGCGCTCGCACTCATACCCCACGTTGTCAGATTCTTGACTGCGGAATCAAATGTGGTTCATTCCTATGCTGCTAATTGCATTGAGAAGTTATTGCTCGTCAAAGATGATGGCCGGCCACGGTACAATGCTTCGGATATCGCACCATTTTTAATTCCATTAATAACCAACTTGTATAATGTTTTCCAGTTATCGGAGTCTGAGGAGAATCAGTATGCCATGAAGTGTATAATGCGGGTTTTTGGAGTTGCGGAGTTCAATGCAGACGTTGCAGCGGCGTGCATTGCTGGTCTCAAGATGCGACTGAATGAGGTCTGCAAGAATCCGAAGAATCCGGTTTTCAATCACTACCTATTTGAATCGGTGGCAGCACTAGTCAGGCGAACCTGCGAGAAGGATCCTTCGCTGATACGAACTTTGGAAGCTGGCCTCTTTGACATTCTTCAAAAGATATTGGTGGAAGACATTGCTGAGTTTCTGCCCTACGCTCTTCAAATCTTTGCTCAGATGATTGGCATTAACCGACCGCCTCTGCCTGCTACGTATATGCAGCTTTTTGTTCCAATTTTATCACCGGAGTTGTGGGTGAGGCAGGCGAACATTCCGGCCCTTGTGAGGTTGCTGCAGGCTTACCTCCAGAAGGCTCCCGCAGAGCTTAACCAGAGGCTAAGCGAGGTACTTGGTATATTTCAAAAGCTTATTAATGTATCTCGCACTGAGGAGTACGGCTTCTACATTGTTAATACGGTGGTAGAAAACTTGAGCTACGAAATCATATCTCCCTTTGTGACTCACATTTGGAATGCTCTGTTTCTACGTTTGCATAAGAACAGAACGATAAAGTTCATAAAGTCTCTCCTCATATTTATGTCCCTGTTCTTAGTGAAACATGGCCACACGACTCTCGTCAACACCATCAATGCTGTTCAGGATAACCTTTTTATGATGGTTTTGGAACAATTGTGGATACCGAATCTGAAGTTGATAACAGGTGCCGTAGAGGTGAAGTTATGTCTGATTGCTTCAACCAGACTTCTGTGTGAATCTCCTAGTCTTTTACAGGGTTCACAGCCTATTCTAATTTTATGGGGTAAAATGTTCGACAGTATTGTTACTCTGCTTTCACAGCCAGATCAAGAGAGAGTGGATGATGAACCGGAAGTTCCAGATATAGGTGAAGCTGTTGGTTATACTGCATCTTTTGTGAATCTCTATAATGCTGGGAAAAAGGAAGAGGACATTGTGAAGGATGTTAAAGATATAAAGGAGTACGTGATAACAAATTTGGCAAGGGTTTCAGCTCAATCACCAGGAAGATATCCAGCTACGATACAAGGGTCACTGGACCCTGCAAATCAGGCTGCACTACTTCAGCTCTGCAGCATGTACAACTGCTCCATTGTCTAGGTAATCAGTCACATTTTTGTTTCGTCTTTGTGAAGAGCTTTGGGTTCCTAAATCTCTTTTTTTTGTAACTTTAGATATGAAAAACGATGCTATTGTCTCTGTCTCTATTCTTTTGGTAAATTTATTCCTTTTTGCATGGCTTACGTTAACATGCTTATGTGGGGCCAGTACATCGTTATCTTAATTGAAGACTTCTTGAGCTTGTTTTGTCACATGGATAAGTTGAACTTTTAGATGGCAAATATTCTTGACTTTGTGTTTGAAGAAACATGTCCAGATAATATGTTAGTCTTTTGCCCCTCCTTCAATCAATTTAAGCATGGAGGTGTTTGATGGTGCTGTTGTTTCTGCTGTTTTATAAGTTTTTCTTTTTTGCACAGGTTACATGTATGTGTGTTTCCATCCTATGTTGCCGATAACATTTACCACCAGTTTGTCGTTGACCCCTTAAAGTGGTTAAGTGCTGTCTATCAGTTTCTTAGGTGCTTCGGATGAAGCAATAAATTAATATTAATAAATAAAGGTTGGGCAATTCATCTACAAATTTGTTATTTTGTGAACATTGTGCTTCATTACATCTAATCCACAAAATCGATGCCGCTACCACCTTGTGTATCTCATTTCACACTAATAACAAAAGAAACATTAAAATTCCAAGATTAGTATGAAATCCACAACATGGGGTGCCTTGCCTAAACCAAGGTTTGCTGTATCAGTCCTTGTCCCAGATTGTATGATTGAACTTACACAATTTGACTGTTATGATACATATCAGCCGGATTGCATTATTCTTAGAAAGAAGTTTAAAATATTTTAAAATTAACAAACACAAAATGTTCTATTTAACAATTTTGCATTAGAAAAAAAGTGCATTGTCACAACAGTTGGATAACATTCTTCATCATTGAAACCATGTATTAGTAACTTATAATTTTAACTATCATTGAAAACATATCCATTACAGTTATATTCTAATTAATTAAAACTTTAAAAGCATTAATTAACACAACATCAATGAAAATAAAAAGTTCAATATCCATTTTGATTATCATTTTGTAGCTGCTCACGAGCTCTGCTAGCATAGTTTTCTCCTGCACGGCCTTTCCTTCCATTTGTTTAATCATGTCAGCCAGTGTTAGGGTTGGCACTGTACGGTATGTGCCTATCCTCGCAAGATGTTGCTTCATACCTAAGTCATACAGACACTTCTAAGGGGTGGAGTGTCGATCTCAGTGTTGTCCGTATCGCACCGTACGATACGGTGCGATACGTATCGTATCGTGGGCCACCACGATACGATACGGGCCCCCGTATCGCAGGTGTGGGCGTATCGCACCGTATTGTGCGATACGGCCCGTATCGCACGATACGGTGCGTATCGCCCGTATCGTACGATACGGGCGATACGCCTTGGGACCCTTATAAAGGGTCCCGGCCCGAGAGAAACCCGCGATTTTTCGCGGGTTTCCTCTCTCCTTTTGGGTTCTTCAAGTTCCCTAAGAGTCGGTTTTCGCCTCCTTGGTGTTCAAAGCTCTAAAATCGTGCCCTACGGTGTCCGTCCAAGCCTCCAAACTCGGATTTAGGTATATTTTTAATGTTTTTTTCTTTTATATTTATTGTTTTTTGTGTTATTTCGGGTTTTTTTTTTTGAATGACAAAATATGAAGTTATTAAGTGTGTGTATACGATTTTTATTGCATTCATGAAGTGGGAGACACTCGATTTGAGTGTTATTTGAAGATTGGGGGATTTACGAAGTGCTTTTATTTTCAGGTTTTTGTTTGAATTAAAGTACTCCATTGAGATGGCAGGAAGGGGTGGTAGAGACTCTCATTCAAAGTCTGATGATCCGGCATGGCAGTGGGGTATACCAGTTGAGGGTTCAAGGTTAAAAATCAGATGTTTATTTTGTGAAAAGGTGGTTAGTGGTGGAATTTCAAGGTTGAAACACCACCTAGCAGGAACCAGGAAAGAAGTTGCTCCATGCACAGGCAGAGTTAGAAGTGTGCCAGAAGGTATTAAATGGCAATGCTTGCAGATGATTGAGAGCATACAAGAAAGGAGACAACAAAAGGATGATTTCCAGATGTGTGAAGAAGCTGATGATGCTACTGCCACTGGAGTTGGATTCACTGATAGTTTGCCTTCAGATGCTAGAACAGATATTGGTAGTAGCAGTTCGCGAGCACCTAGCAGAGGAAAGAGGGTTGCATCTGAAGACTTTGGAGGTGGCAGAAGAGGAAGTTCAGGAAGGAGTAGAGGAAGAGCTTTTTCTTCTAGCATACATTCGTTCTTTCCTCCTTCCACTACACCTGGTGCTCAGCCAGGAATTCGTGCTGCTATGGCTTCAGAACAACTGCACGATCAAGCAGACCTTGCAGTGGGCAGATGGTTTTATGATGCATGCATTCCATTTAATGCAACAAACAGTTTTCATTTTCAAGCAATGGCAGATGCAATTGCTAACATTGGTCCAGGATACAGGATGCCCTCTTATCAGAAGTTGAGAGGGAAGATATTATATCAGACCGTGATTGAATTGCAGCAATACTGTTCAACTTTGAGACAATCGTGGAAGGAAACAGGATGCACTATCATGGCAGATGGATGGACCGATAGGCGAGGAAGGACATTGCTAAACTTTCTTGTATATTGTCCTAAAGGACTCATGTTTTTGAGATCTCTAGATATGTCAGAGGAGAGACACACTGCAGAGATCCTACGAGAGGAATTTGATAAGGTTATACAAGAGGTTGGGCTAGAAAATGTAGTCCAATTGATTACAGATAATGCAGCTAACTACAAAGCAGCCGGAAAGGAGTTAGCTGATATTTATGGGACTTTCTACTGGACACCATGTGCAGCCCATTGTTTAGATCTCATCCTCGAGGACATCGGTGAGATGGATGAAATAAAGGCAGCAACTGAGTGTTGCCAAGATATTACAAAATTTATTTACAACCATGCATTTGTTTTATGTATGATGAGGAGATACACAGAAGGTGCAGAGCTTCTTCGCACAGCTGCAGCTCGGTTCGCAACAAACTTCTTATCTGTACAGAGTATTGTGAGACAGAAGCAAGCTTTAAAGAGAATGTTCTCCTCAGATGAGTGACAACAATTTGCAGAGTTGCCACAAAACAGAAGGAACAGAAAGTTAAATGAGATTGCAGAAACGGTTTTTAGAAGTTCATTTTGGAATGCATGTATCAGATTATTGAAAATTACTTGTCCTTTAGTGAAAGTTTTGAGATTGGCTGACAGCGAGGAGAAACCATCTATGGGCTACCTTTATGAATCCATGGACAGGGCAAAAGAAGCAATCAGAAATAATTTTAATGGAAAAAAAAGAGATTATGTGCCCGTGTGGAAAATAATTGATAGTAGATGGAATAAACAATTGCATCAGCCTATTCATGCAGCAGCCTACTATCTAAACCCATCATTGAGGTACTTAGCAACCTTCAAAAGGGACGGTGAGGTTAATCGAGGAATCATTGAATGCATCGACAGATTAGTCCCTGATGAGAGCATAGTAGATGCGATACATCGAGAGATGGAGATATATGATAATGCTCTTCACTTGATGGGTTTGCCTGTTGCAATTCGCAACCGCTCTACGATGCGTCCAGGTACATTGTTTATTTTCATATTTAAGTTGCATCTTACATTACTGTGGATTATTATGTCTCTAATGTTTATATTTTTTTTTACAGATGTTTGGTGGAACAGGTTTAGAAGTGATTGTCCAAACCTTAGAGATTTTGCAGTTAGAGTCTTAAGCCAAACCTGTAGTGCAACAGGTTGTGAAAGAAATTGGAGTATTTTTGAACACATCCATACAAAAAAGCGCAACAGGTTGGAACACGACAACAATTTGCAGAGTTGCCACAAAACAGAAGGAACAGAAAGTTAAATGAGATTGCAGAAACGGTTTTTAGAAGTTCATTTTGGAATGCATGTATCAGATTATTGAAAATTACTTGTCCTTTAGTGAAAGTTTTGAGATTGGCTGACAGCGAGGAGAAACCATCTATGGGCTACCTTTATGAATCCATGGACAAGGCAAAAGAAGCAATCAGAAATAACTTTAATGGAAAAAAAAGAGATTATGTGCCCGTGTGGAAAATAATTGATAGTAGATGGAATAAACAATTGCATCAGCCTATTCATGCAGCAGCCTACTATCTAAACCCATCATTGAGGTACTCAGCAACCTTCAAAAGGGACGGTGAGGTTAATCGAGGAATCATTGAATGCATCGACAGATTAGTCCCTGATGAGAGCATAGTAGATGCGATACATCGAGAGATGGAGATATATGATAATGCTCTTCACTTGATGGGTTTGCCTGTTGCAATTCGCAACCGCTCTACGATGCGTCCAAGTACATTGTTTATTTTCATATTTAAGTTGCATCTTACATTACTGTGGATTATTATGCCTCTAATGTTTATATTTTTTTTTACAGATGTTTGGTGGAACAGGTTTGGAAGTGATTGTCCAAACCTTAGAGATTTTGCAGTTAGAGTCTTAAGCCAAACCTGTAGTGCAACAGGTTGTGAAAGAAATTGGAGTATTTTTGAACACATCCATACAAAAAAGCGCAACAGGTTGGAACACAAAAGGCTTAATGATTTGGTTTATATTCGTTGTAACATGCGCCTTCGTGAAAGGTAATGTTGTATTACTTTCAAATTTTCAATTCGATATTATTTAACTTCAGTTTTCAATTGTTAATATTACTTACTAATTGTTTATCTTTGTTTGTGTCGTAGGCAATTAAAAAAAGTAAATAGAGAAGAAAGTCAGTTCGATCCAATAAGTTTGGATAATTTTGATATATTAGAAGATTGGGTTATGGAAGACACTGAAGAAAATGCCCTCCTAACAGAAGAAGACGTTGCCTGGATTAATTTGGAAGGAGCGCAACAACATTATGGAGATGAAGAATTTGATTTTAAAGAAGAAGGTGTGGGCGTGGCTGATGATGATGAGGATCTGCAACAAGGAGAAGATGAAGATTATTTAGTTGATGATCCTGATTACAATTTGTAAAATGTAACATTATATGTAACTGTAGTGTACTGTAAAGTGTAAACTATGTCTGTATTTTATTTTTTGGATTCAAAATATATAAATTTGGATGCAATTGTTCAATGTTGAATGCTCAATCTGTACTAAACTTACATTATATGAATTTAAAGCAATTATCAGATTTTTCCTGATTTTTTCCTGATTTTTTTTGATTTTTTACTATTTTTTATTAATTTTTAATTATTTTTACATTATTTTAATATTAAAGTACGATACGATACGATACGATACGCCCGTATCGTGGAGCCCAGCGATACATGATACGATACGCGTCAGACAACACTGGTCGATCTCGACAGGTGTGACACCGACACCATGTCCGTGAGGCATGACAAAAAGAAAACGTATTTTTTTTTGTAACTCATGGTTCTGTCGTCTGGTTTATTTATCCTGCAGAACCCTATCACAGAGAGAGTAATGCGTGAAGACGATGAAACCGAAGACTCTTAGTCGACTCGTGACCTTATCTCCCATGATGACCACCTGAGTTACCTCACCACAGTTTCCAAAATGCTCATTCACCTTGTCTTTCATCATCTCTCATGAAACTCCGCCAATGAACATAGAAAAATATCTCAATACGGACCTTTCTCACGTCCTTTTGTGTGGATATTCCATGCTTCAAAATCTGGTATCGATTTTGAAGTTCGGGTCCTTTTGGATAAATGGGTCCGGATAGTGAAGATTGATTTGTGTATTATGATGAAATTAGTAGTTGTTTACCATTTATGTGTTTTGCTTTAATATAAAGTTGTGTACATTCTATTGTCATATACTTATGTTAATTGATGTCTCACTTGTTGGAGTATAATATTATATACCCTAGCCGTGTCGCCGCACCCAATTTTTTTGAAATTTGCCGTATCCCGCACCCGCACCCGCACCCGCACCCGTGTGACATAGCTTCATACAGGTGACTCCTTCATTGATTGGGTACTTACAAAAACCAAATTAACAAAGCAAGAAAGGTCTTGTTTCCCTGCACTTGCGAATAATGTTTCTTGTTTTATCACATCAATTGATGAAGGTGAAACTATTGAAAACTAAAAAATAGTAAAAGATTACCAACCATAAACTTTAAATAAAAAATGTAATACCTCAGATTCAATAGAACATGCGAAGAAAGTTGATAAAAACTACGATTGTTCATCTGAAATCCTTCAAATTACATGATATCTTTTGAAAATTGACAAAAATCTCTCCTTACACTTGAAAAAGAAAGGGAGTGAAGCAATGGTTGATAACCTTTTGCTTTTTTCTGCTTTTTGGCGGTGATTTTGACTGTTCTTTTCAGTTTTTGGCTCCCTTTTCATTCAATAAATCGGATTAAATATGTTAAAGACTTATGTTTTATTATTTTTATTTTCGTAATTTTCTCATTAGTGAAGGGAACTCCACCCATGTAAGGGATTACCCTTGCATGGCTATTCCCAAGCCCGGATAAAGGAGGAAAGTTGCGTTAGGATTTCGACAGCCAACGTAAAACTTTGTTTGACTTATTTACCATAGATTCTACAAATTATGATAGGGCTATGTGAAAATAAAAAGTTCATGTAGCCGATCCCATCTAGTATGGTAAAAGGCTTAGTTGTTGTTCTAATTAGTGAAGGAGTCGAGTCCATGTCATATGGTGCTGCCCCTTATAAGAGCTGATATGGTCGAGGAATTGGAAACAAAGTTAAAAAGAAGGAAACTATGTTTTTAGAGTTTCATGATGCCACCTCTATGGGAAATTGGACTTCTTTTCTTAACTGATGTTATGTTATGTATTACATTAAAACTTAACCATACTCTTCGAGTGTTAGCTCACTTTTCTAGGGGACTCGACTCACAAGCTGAAGGTCGGGAGTTTGATACCTGCCTCATGCATATATGGCTTCAGGTCCCAATTGTAACCGAAAGAATAAAACTTAATGATTGTTTGCTTATGTTAAGGTTTATAACTTTTAAAGTTTTTCTTAATAATGTTATTGAGAATGGAAATGTGGATATGTTTTTTTAGAGATACTTAGTCAAAGTTTTTAGTTTGTTCATAATGCAAGGTTTGATAGCTATTTGTCAATTCATTACATTGTTTAAGATTGTTAATTTATTGATGAATCATGTTACGTTATTGTAGTTATGTACATATCAATGTAGCACAAAAGATTTTAACGGATTAAGGCATGCAATGGGTGTCAATTTGGTCGGGAAACGGTTTCGATTCATCAAATTTTCTCCAATTTCTGCAACATTTTGTTTTATAGAGTTTTTTTGCCAAAACCTATGTTATCAATAGCGGTTAGCGGGTTGTTAGCGGTCGATCCTAATATAGCGGTAGCGGGGATATAGCGGATTTAGCGGTGCACTTTTATTTATGATTATATATATATAATTACCATGAATAGATTGTTAGAAGTTCTAAGGCCAAAGTTAACAATTATCATGAATAAATAACGATTCACCTACAACAACCAATCAAGCACCTACCAATAGTCTTCCATGTGCATCAAGCGTATTTGTAAATATCATTTGCCAAACTGTATACTAAACCGTTAATAACTAAAAATTACCAGTCATCTGGATTAATGTTAGCATCCAAATTGGAAATGGTTGTGATCTAACCTGGAAATGAACTCTTGACAAAGAAGTGACCTGAAAATGAACTCTTCTAACTATATAATACAAAGTTACAAACTCACGGTTTATGACCTGAATGCATCACGTGACAAAGATAAAGCAGATAATATATCAAGTACCTCGGTGTTAGAGCAATAACAAAATATGCTAAATCCTTGTTTATATCCTTTACGTAATATTTTCATAAAAGAAAAGAATGATTAGTCAAAAAGATAAGGGTGAAAAATTACCTAGAACAAGAAAGTAAACGAGCCTTACATAGTGCAAACTGCAAAGAAATTCAAAATTAGACATATACCTCCTGGATCAAGCAAATTTTGCTGAAAAGTAGTGCATATGATTGAGTAAATGAGCCTTAAATAAACAAAATTATGTTTCATATAGACATATATGTCGTCACACTTCTTTTCCTATAAAAGCCAAAAGAGAGGATAAGCTTCAAAGAAGTTAAGAATTAGATGTCAAGAATATTTTGATAAGATGAGGGAGGTTATCATCTGCAAAGTGCAAACTGCAGTAACTAAAGTTAATATATAAAGTCAGACTTCACAACATTTTACTCCTTATTAAGCAAAGTACTTCTATGGAAAGAAAGGAAGTAAACATATCATTATCACCAGGCACCAGCACGTTATAAACTTTAAACAATATTAGCTCTTGATGTCAGAAAGGGGCCGTGAAAAACAAGGGTAATGCTTTGAGGGTTGCGGCATGCGCAACTACTCGAGCATCACCCTTATTTTTCACAGCCCCTTAAGATAACATCAAGAACTAATTCGCCTTATAAACAACACGATCACTATTTTGATCATACTTACCCACTAGTCAAAGATAATGACAATTTTATTGAACAATAATTTACAATAAAGCAGGGAAAGTAGTCTTAGAAAGCATCTTTAAAGTTTGTACATAACATCCATCAAAATTCTATTACAAATTATCAAAATTTTATTACAAATTTGCAATCAGTATCACACTTAATTGTTTAGGTCATGTTCACTCATTTTCAGAAAAAAGATTCGTATTCTTCTATTTCCTCTTCCTCTTCATCTGTTTCTTCAAAATTAAATTCTTCTTCTTCCACAGGCATCTTATCTTTCCCTTTGCTTTGCCTTCTTTGTCGCTTTCGTATCCTCGACCTTGTATAAACAACAGTAGCACCCGCTTTTGATGCTTCAGATGCCATATCGACATTTCGCCAAGTAAGGGAATCATCGTCACCAACGAACTCATCATCAGTAGGATATACATCATGATCTTCAACCGATGCCAACATGATAGGGTCAAAATTTGCTCCATTAGATTTCCTCTCTTCGTACCTTCTTCTGAGCTTTTCGTTATATTGTACAAAAGCTAAATCGTTAAGCTTTTGATGCAATAATCTATTCCTTTCCTTCGTATGAATCTAAGATAAGAGAAAGAATTTAGGTAAGTTTTTAACTCAATAAAAAAACTTTCATTTATTTATAATGTAAATAAAAGCATAATTCTTAATTTCTTACCATTTCAAAGGTACTCCATGAGGTAGCACTACAAGTAAGGTTCAAAACCCATATAGCAAAACTTTGCAATTCAGGGCATCCATAACCAAAAGTCATCCACCATTCATCATTTATAAAAAGTTAAAAATCATGTGTAAACAATAAGTTAATCATATT
Source organism: Brasenia schreberi (assembly GCA_036023115.1). Taxonomy (NCBI): domain Eukaryota; kingdom Viridiplantae; phylum Streptophyta; class Magnoliopsida; order Nymphaeales; family Cabombaceae; genus Brasenia; species Brasenia schreberi. Next base: position 3,488,482 of record JAYKKT010000065.1, read on the forward strand.
TAAAAACCTTAAATCATATCTTAATAATGAAATAATTAAGAAAGCAAAGTTGCTTGAATTAATTACCTGGTGCACATGTTTTCCTCGAACTTATAGCTAATTCTAGTACAAAACAACTTGATGCACTTCGATAACTTATAAGTTGATGACTCACTTGTTGTTGTTCTTCCTTACTTCGTACAAGTATAGCTATAACCTGCAACAAACCACCTTTAATCTCAACATTAGATTCTATCCCATCATAATCATAATACAACCCTGGATTCAGATACAATGCAGCAGCATGTAATGGCTTATGCATTTGCTTGTCCCATCTTTTGTCTATGATCTCCCAAATAAAAGCATATTGCTCTTCTTTGTTTTTCATATTAACCTATAAAACAAGAAGTTAAGTGTTATTAATTTATAAGATTAATAAGTAAAGATTAACAAATAACACATAAAATTGAAATATTTACGCACCTTTATTTGTTCCTTTACACGATCCATCTTCCGATAGATGTAGCCCATGACTGGTTTCTCATCACTGTCGACCATACGTAAAACATCTACCAAATGACCTATTGCTCTAAGTGAAAAACTAATGTCCTTCCAAAATCTAAGTTGCAAAATTATTGCCTTAGATTGCTTTCCTTCAATACTATCTGATAAAGGGCATTTCTCCCATTGTTCAGAAATAACCATTGATTTTAGAGCTTCTTTTGACTGCTATAAACTGTTCAGAGTTAAGAATCTAATAGCAAAACGGGTCACAACCGGTCTATGTATGTCTTTTCCTCCTGTAAAATGTCTCATCATATGCAATATCTGACCATGAGCATACATAAATGTCACTAGCTTCTTTGCCCTGTTGAAGATGCCTTTTAGTCTTTTTGTCTCTCCAATATCTTCAAGCATCAAATCTATACAATGTGCAGTACATGGTGTCCAAAACAAATGATTAAATTCAACCATCAACATTTTATCAGCTGCAACATAATTTGCTGCATTATCTGTAACCACCTGCACAACATTATTCTCTCCAACCTCTAAGATTACTTCTTGTAACAATATATACAATTTATTTGCATCCTTTACTTCATGGGATGCATCAATGGACTTAAGAAAAACTGTACCTTGAGGACAATGCACTAAAAAATTTATTAGTGTTCTTTGTTTTCTATCCATCTGACATAATAGAACATCCATAAATAGCCCAATGCTTTCTAAATCCATTTGTAAACTCTCTTACTCTTCCTACTTCCTTCTCCAAGAATGTTTCCCTTACTTCATGGTACGATGGAACCTTCATTCCAGGTCCAAACTGCCCTATATCATTTACCATCGCTTTAAAGCTAGGGGATCTCACAACATTAAAAGGGATTCCATTTTGATACATCCACCTGCTAATGGACATGCATACTCGTTCTCTTTCTTCTTTCTTATATCGATTTTCTAACGTAGCTTGTCGTAGTGAGTCTGGCGATGAACGCACAAATGAATCCATGGGTCCCTTCGGAAGCGGTGGTTGTGAGCCAAATGACGATGAAGATGATGAACATTGGGTGCTTGTCATTATGTTACCTTCCATACTAGAAACTTCTCCTCGATACAGAAATGAAATCTTTTCGGCCTTCTTCTTAGATGTATTGTGCACATAATCATAAATTGTTTTCTTTATTTCTTCGATTGCATTCTTGCAAGCTGTCACATTTTCGCTTCTTTCCATTAAATGGTCATTGTATCTTGTTATTCTGCTGGTAGAAACATGACCACATAATGTACAAAATACTGACATATTATGTATCTTAGATTTTGTCAAATTTCATCCTAGATCCTTAGAAGCTGGGGGTTTGTAGTTGTATGCTGGACTAGAAAATCGATTACTAATTGCATTACTAGTGCCGGTGCCATAACTGCCACTGCTACTTAGAGGACAAGCAGCTGCACTTGTTGATGATTCCATACTCACTACAAAAAATAAGAATAACTACTCAGCTTGAGTTTTCGAACCTTATACAAAAAATAGAACATTAAATAAGTAACACTAGGTTGAAGTGAATATATTGTTGGACTTTCTACATCATAAGATACAAAGAGCAAATTCTACACGTGAAACCCATAAAACAAATGGTGATGGATCTCTAAAGCGTTATAAAGCAGGCAACCGAGCAGCTTCAAAGGAGGCCTGATTTTGGAGAGATGGTGAACTATCAAAATGCATAACAAACCTGACAACCGAGCAGCTATACAAGCGAGTGGATGGTGCTTGGATTGAAGCTGAAGCTACTGCAACGAAGGTGAGATGCTAGAAGTCATTTCATCAAGAGTATGTTGCTCGGACTGAAGCTAAATCAAGTGGATGGTGCTTGATGTTGGTTCTTTTTAGTTGCCATTTTTAGGGGAGAAATAGATGTGGTTGACAGCATGCCATAATCATTATCTTATTTGACCTCCTTTGATTTTTATATGTTTATGTAAGATTAACTAAATTGTACTTCAAATAAACCAAATTCCACTGCAGATGATAGTAGCAATGCAGCATTTGGAAACTAGCAACATTCAAGTCCCGAGGCCTACTTGCAACGGTCTCCTATTCAAACAAGATTCATGATCTAAGATAATTTGCCATGCTTGTTGTCAGTTTAACTGTGAGCAGGGAAATGGACAAGACAATCTATACCACGTAACTGATTCGCCGTCTATGCTGGTGGTCTCACTAATTCAACAGGTTTTAGGTAATTAAAATGAAGGATGCATTCCTGCCGTTAACAAGAAGAATAAATTAGCCTTCCGGCCCTTCCCAGTATGCTGAGTTGAGTGGTGTTATCTTTTAGTTTCCTGCCCTGCATATGAATCTTGAGAAGAGAAGGGTTGACTTGTTATAACTGCACTGCTTCTACTCCAGAAGTTTAGCAGCAAATAGAATGGGATAGACATGGTTTCTGTTGATTGTGGAAGATAGAGTTGTAAACCACAACTTCTCAAGCTAACATTCTTCTCAAAATTCGCACAAGCACAAGCAAAAACCTTACGGATGGGAAAGGGGGAAGCGCACGCGGGAGCGGCCCGGAAAGGGAGAGGGAGGGGCGTACCTGAAGGCGGTGGCGGCGACAGGTGGGAGCAGCCCGGTGAGGATGGAGATGGGGAGGCGCACGCGGGAGCAGCCTGGAAAGGGAGAGGGAGGGGCGTACCTAAAGGCGGTGGCGGCGATAGGTGGGAGTGGTCCGGTGAGGATGGAGAGGGGGAGGCGCACGCGGGAGCGGCCCGATGACGATTGGAGAGGGGGAGGCGCACGCGGGAGCGTCCCAGAGAGGATGGAGAAAGGCGAGAGATGCAGGGAGTCAGGGACGAACGAGAAACTCTCGTTCGTCCCTTTATATCATTTGGGTTGGGTCGATCTGGATCGACCCGACCCAAACTGTTTTGAAAGCGTCTGCTTACAGCGCCATAGCGGACCGCTATAGTGTTGTTTGCGGCGCTAATTGCGTTTTGACGGTCGCCCGCTAAGGGCTACCTGCCATAGCGGTTTTAGCTCCGCTAAAACGCTATAGCGTGCTATTGATAACATAGGCCAAAACGATACCATCGACGATCGTTGCTAGACCAGATTGGAAGAGGAGGAGCAGGCGATCAGTTGGGGACCATCGTCGAGAATCATACCCTTCTTGGGCGTGTTCAATTTTCATGTCATGTCTGACACAATGTGTCATGTTTGAAATGCCTTCAAATGATACTAATTAGTGTCGTGTTCTCGTGTCACATGTTAAAGAACAATTCTGTGTCAAAATAGACCAGAAATAGGTTATGTGTTGGGTTCTATGTCGAAAATGGGTCAGGTTTGTGTCGGTTCTTAAAATGGGTTTTGGTTAGAAACATGACCCATATTAGTAGTTGCAGGTTCAATATCGACACAATGACACAGGCTACCTAAGATCATATTGAACTTTAGTTGCACGTATTGATGATTATGTTTGAGGAAACATTTGTGCATAAGTTTTGGTTTTGTTTTGTCAATGTGCGACTGTATGCAGTTACTTCTTTTAATGTGTGGATCCCTGTCTACTGTTTGTGGTCAGAGAACTACTGAATTTTCTCAAGATGTTTTTCTAGTATCATAGGTTTACCTCTGTTGTCCTCTGCAGTAAAAGTAGCAGTACCTGTTTACAGTGTTTAGTTACTGATACGTTCTCTTAGCTTAACAGCAATTATTAGCTGACACATGCTTCTTCTGTTAGTGATGGTTAGGAAAATGGGGCAGGTTGCTGTTCGATGTGTTGCATTTGGTCTCTTGGAAATTCAGAAAGAAAGAAACTTCCCCTTTAGCAGATATTCTGTCAAGAAGTCGGTTTCTTTATGGTTGGTTGGTTGGTTTCACATCCATTATGTGGCATAATATGTGAAGTGGTCAGTTTCTAAATGGCTGGTTGGTCTGGAATCCATTATGACTTTCGTCCAGATGGATTTTTGTGTCTTCTACATGTCATGTGATGGTTTTTTATTTGTCGCACATACTTTTGCTGCATGAAGTGGAGGTTATACTACAGTAACGCTGGTTTACTTGGGAACGAGTATGGATGCCAGTATCAGTCCAAATGAGATGGGGTGTAGGTACTTGGGTAGCGGCTGCAGTACATGCCCGAGTTGTATGCTAGCCCATTTTTGGGGTTAACAGAGCTGTAAATTAACTTTTATTTGTAAGAATGTGAAATTTTGTCTCCGATTTGAATATATTGTTATTTTTGAGGGTTTGTGGAAGTTGTTTAGTTGTGTTTCGTGCTCTTTTTTGTTGTCGCATTCTACGGAAGTGTATAATTTCCATCGAGCGAAGTAGATTTTCTTGTGGTGTTGATTTCTGGCCTTCGAGAGAGTAATGGCATTATGCCTCTCGTTTGTGATGTTTCGAGATGAAAAGCTTTTGTTGAGGTGAATTTTGTCGTCATTGGAGTACTGGGTTCTAAAAGTGTAGGTCAGATTATGATGAATGTAAAAGGTGGAATCCCTTCCTAGTTTGATTTCTTCGGATGTATGCAATTACTGCACTTGAGCTTCTTTCTATACATGTGTTGCATGGGAAACATGACTATCGAGTGGTGTTGATAATGCAGAAAAAAGTCACTGGATGTCCAAAGACACTTGTCACCAAATATGATGTTCGAGTTTATGGGCTATATTTCTAAAGGTTTTCTTTCTTGTGATATTATTTAATATTTTGCTGTTGATTTGCTACTGAATTGATTATCACTAGTTGCCATGTCCAGGTTCATGTTAATACCCTCTTTCCTAATGATTCTGAAAAGTATCACACTGATGCCTCAGCCTAATTTGGATTTTTTTGGGTGAAATTTGTGAAAATTAGTTAGGCTATCATCTTTCCACAGAAAGTATTATATCATATCAATGGACTGAATTGTTGAAGGCAAATGATGTCCTTGATCCTCAAAATTCTTCTCATATTTATTGCTTTCGAGCTTTGCATTCATTATCCACTATCTAGGAAGTTGCCTTTGAATTCTTATGTTCATATTAATTCAAAATTCGGGCCTTCTACTGAAACGGTTGAATCTTTGTGGAGTATAGCTAGGTTAAATAGTTCAATCCATGATCCACTAAAGGTGCATGATATTACGGAGTTACTCCTTTTTATGATGATGGGTTAGGATTCAATGCTTTAAAGTAGTGAGAGATCAAGGCTTCATGTTGAAGATGCCAATTCAAGGTTTTGAATTGATATGTTAATGCTTTTTGCTTTTTATGCATCCTGAGTGTTGATCGAGCTTAATCCAAGGGTCATGATCACGAAACCCTCCTGACATTTTTTGCTTTTCTTGCACACGTTGAGGCAGTTAATCGGGCTTGATTCAATGGTTGAGATTATATATATGAAAAATGAAATCGGCATTTGAGATTCAATTTTCAAAAGTAAAAAGGTATTTTGGCATTTTTTTGATTTGAAGATCTCAACCGCTGATGTCGTTGATCAAATGGTTTTCAAGAAGATTAAAGCAAAATGAGTGTGCCTGCGCATGGACTATGCAAAGAAGTTGTAACTGTAGCCTAACTTTTATAATTTATGATTAACCAGCAACATTTTTTTTGTCTCACCCGTTATCCATTTTCTGGAAAGATTGTTGAAGGGAAAGATACAACTATAACAACAACTAAGCCTTTTCCCATACTAGATGGGGGGAGAAAGATCTTAAACTTAAATAACCAAACTTTAGAGGGGCTAGTACTTTAAACCCAGGACAAGCTTGATTCTGTAGAATGCAGAAGCGCGATGCATATTTAAGTTATGAAAAATCAAGCCACCTTTTCGAAAGATTGTTTGATTCTTTCAGTAAGTTTTTAATGATATGCCATATTAGGGTTCATCGTTTTATTACAGCGAATTCTTTGGCTGCTGCTTTAGAAACTTTTCTTCGATTGCAGCCGACTCCACTGGGGTGCAACTGAGCCTAACTGATTATGATCAACAATAATAACTAGAATCCCTCTTGTCCATGCCAAGCTCGAGCTGAGCTCAAGTTGAGCTTGACATGTTAATGAAACAATCTCGAGCTGACTCAATATCGACTCCAGTGCTTGTGAGCCTGAGTAAGCTTTATATGTATTTATATAAAGTTATGTATACTTCTAAATGAAGAAAAAACTACTAGTATGTGGACTGAAGTCAATGGAATTTGAGGCTATAGAGCTGATGCAATCCAACTTAAAAGAGCTCATTCATGAGCTCACATAGGCTCGAAAAGAGACTAGCATAACAAGCCAAGTTGAAGTTCTCATACACCGTTTCGGCCTGGAGATCAAAGCTTGATCAAGCTAAAGCTCACAAAAACTCACTGAGCATTTCGTAAACGACCCACATTAAGCTCGCATATAATTGCTTTCTATTCAGATCGATTAACCCCTACACTCCTGGGGGATAATGTTTGGTTTTGGGCTTGGCCTTGTCTTTCAAGGACAAGCATCATTTGAATAGGACCAATTATATGGCGTTGATTTGGAATAGGGCTTTTGTTGGAGCCATGTAACGCTTCCTTGTGATTGGAGGCCATCATATTGCTTATGACATTGTGGGTGGGTGTAGAGTCAGGAAGTTCACACTCATCCCAAACAGTCGCGGATCCAGAAATTTGTTTCCGGTGGGGCGGGTTTTAGATTTGGGTGGGGGTGGGCTTTAAAAATGTTCAAACTTTTTTTAATTTTCAATGCAAAAGTATCAAATTTCAGAATTAGGGTGGGGCGATACCGTCACAATGTGCATCCACCACTGATCCCAAGTATATTGCCAGGAATGTTTCTCAAGTTGGACAATATCTGCAAACTGCACACATATAAATGAAATATCATTATTTAGTAGGGATGACTATAAACATGGTTAATGAGAGTTTTCACGTCTGTTATGCGTATGCTATTTTCAGTAGAATAGCTAGCACACGCACACAAACACAGAGCACTTTACTGTGAATAAAAAAAGGGTGCATTGCACAGAGCATTTTTGGCAAGAATATTCAAACATATGGGAACTTGATTCCCGAAGAACACTAGAATGAATACACCCACGTCCTTTTGAACAACTGTGCATTTCACGTTTTATCTAATATTGGTTTCAGTCCAACTTTTTTCTCCAATAACTTGGAAAATCTGGGTGATGCATCAAGACCTTAGTCAATTTTTTGGATTTGAGGCATTTGGAGCATGCCTATATTAGAAAGAGCACACGGAAGTACAGTTATGGAGCTCAATTGCATTGTACTGAACAAATATAAATATAAATATAAATATATCGTTGTATATTATTTATAGGAGGGAGAAATTCTATTGTATAATTGGATGCAAGGCACTCTAGCTTTGGAAAATCTAACTGCACATATGTGATCCCTATAACCAAAACCTTGACTGTTCTTATACGTTCCATTTGGATGAGTAGATTTAATATTATACAAGGTTTTGGTAATTAGCTTACCCTATACAGTGGAAATCTACTGGAATATGTTGGTTTCATGGCTTCTCCCACTGCATTTTACTCGAAGCACGACACTAAAGTTATAGAGATCGAGTCAGTAACATTTTGAGCATAAAAGATATTTTTTCCATATACACACATGTATACATACAAACAAACAAGCACACACACATATATACAGTGTCATTGTGCGGGCTAGTGCTAGGTTGTTGTGCTGGTACTTTGTCATTCATGGTGGTGGTTCCAATAATACTCGGATGCGACTTCCTTCGGAAGGTGAATATAGACATAGCTCCACTCTTAGATGGCTTGTTGTGCTTTAGTGAGGACCAGTCGGGATTCATAACAGGTTGTGAACCGGATCCAGTGGCGACGGATATATGTGCAGCCAATGCCTTAACCTCCCTAGAGAGAGGGACTGCACGACTTGATGTGCAGATCCTAGGGGAGTTTTCGGGTGGGCTTGGAACTTCCCTTGGAGGAGCTACTCCAAGGCACACGTGACGCCAAGCTGATGGAGGCCATGATCCTTACCGCGGGCCACAAGAAGGAACGTTAGACCTCCTATAAGAGGTGTTGCAGTTTCTACATACCATCATCCAGTGCGAGAGCCATTGGATAGACCTCGAGAAAGGGGTGCATCGATTGGACATGTGCAGCAGGGGAGGCAGCGAGCTCCTGCAAGAAGCGGGGTTGATAAACGTGACTGGCAACAAGGCGAACTCCAAATGCGTGGGAGCGTGCAGGCGGCAAGGTCTTGGTTGTGCTGCGAAAGGGATCATGCAGGTGTGCGACCAGATGAAGGTGTGGACCGTGCATGCTTGGGGCAAGGACTAGCAACATGTGTAGGAACATGATGGAGCATGGAGGGAGCGTGGTAGATCACCGAGAGGATGGCATGGATTCAATGGGGGGATCGGTCACGATGGACCACAATCACCCCTTCGGAGACCTCGAGTGCAAGGTCCTCCTAGCAAGGGAAGGATTGTCACACTTCTAATTCCGGATCCAATGAGGTTTGCATGTACTATGATTTGGAGCGCGAGAGTTTCCATAAGGAACCACGCACCACCTCGAGGAAGAGTGTGCACGCATGCATCGGGAGGCACATGCAACACGAGCATCATGAATTGTCTTTGAGTCTAGATATTGCAAGCACCTTACGAGTGCACGTAGGTGAACAAGGCTTTGACCATAGATACGATCTTGTTGCCCTTGTGAACTTGGTGATCTTGTAACCCACAGATCATGTGTGGGATTCTATTGGGAGTAGTTAGGAGTCATAGTGGGTTTGGACATGGTTCTAGAGTCTTATAAAATCCAACACAAGGTAGAGTCATGTAGAAGCTTCTTGGAGCTTCCTAGAAACATGTTGCATAGAACCAGTAGATGCCTATAAATACCCATGTACGATGTAATAAAATTGAGTATGCATGAAGTTTACGATAAACCTCTTCTTCTTCATCCTTGAGTCGTCGTCTTTTCCTCCTAAGTGAGTATTCCATTGCCTAAGAGAGAAACCTCTGCTAACCAAACATGAATGTTAGTAGGAGAGTGTTCTTGACGGAGGAAAGAGTGATCGTCCTAGGCGAGGTATTAATCGAATCACGCTAGCGTAGAAGACTAATCGTTCTAAGGATGTAATGAGCCAGTGATTGGGGCTTGCAAGGCTATTGTGGACGTTGTCAGTGTTAGTACGATCACAAAATGTCACCGACTTCCCAATGATAAGCTCGATGAAGGCGATCTGCCAAAAATGACGATGACGTAGTGGAATCCTCACAAATCCACTCAACAAGACGTGGATCTTTAGCAGAAGGAATTCTGTGTAGATCGGGCTTGGTTCTCTTCTCGCCTCACTCTACCTCACTCGGGTGATTGAGCGATGATCTTTATTGGTCACTCAGGTTGCATTCTCACTTGGCTAGCTCACCACACTGAAGAAGGAAAGAAGGATCTCTCAAGAAGAGGAACACTCTCTATGTTATTAGCATCGGTATGCATGGATGGAAGAAACAAAGTGTCATGGCACATAGCATCGGTATGCACATGGTACACGTGCTCAAAGTTGCACGGGTGTTGACGAACTTGAGGGCAGCACAAGCGTGTGTGACAATTCTCTCCTAGCTGAGTCAACGTCGCCTTTGATGCTACATGAAACTCACCGAGGAGATGCTCGTACTACCACAACTGTACATTTGGTACCCAAGAATCATCATCTTGTCCTCAACTTGTCTACCTCACCCGATACTAAGTCTAGTGATGAGGTCTCGATTGCTCCACATGCTGGTTGATGATCCTCTTGACTCGACCTATGTCCTCTCAGACCAATAGAGGTGGTCGTCTCACTAACCTCTCAAGATCTTGATAATAGGACTTCAGTTGGATGCAACTTCAATCTATCTAGTAGCTCCAAGTAGTATGCGGCATGCCCAATATGTTGGGTGATTTTGAAGGATCTATCCTATCAAGGTTTCAACCTCATGTGGTTACCTCAATAAACATGTTTCCTTATCTACTTAGGAATTTGAAGCCAGACTCAATTATCAACATCAAACTCAAGAGGGCATCAATGTCTATATACAAACTTGACCATCCTCGCATGAGCTCTCTTCAATAAGGATATGAGCATCCTCATAATTTCACATCTATCCGTGACCTCTCGTAGTGATGTTGGATAACTAATATTCTACTAGGTCATCATCACATCTAGGAGACACGATGGTTGCCACCCCAACGCTAACTCCAACTAGCTAATCCTCATGGCAGAACTACAATGCGTATTATAACTGAATTGTGCAATCTCAAGCAACGCCACCCAATTCCTTTTACTCACCATCACATCTAGGAGACACGATGGTCACCACGGTCTCGCGAGAATGGGAAGGGGTTGCAAAAGACATGAAGGGTATGTATTGTCCCGTTGACAAGTGGGGCATGTGCATAGTTTGTGACGTCATATTTCATGTGAGGCCAATAATACCATCGCGCGAGCAACACTATTGTGTTGTCCACTTCTGGGTGCATTGTGTACTCGGCATCATACCTTGGGAAAGTACGCTCATCATCTGTACATGGTGCTCAGCAGATTGCGGTAACACTCTCTCTTTGTTAATAGAGAAAAGTGTGAGTTGGCCCAATAACAAGTTTCCTTCCTCGGATACATCGTAGGAGTTGGAGTGGTTCAGGTGGATCCACATAAGATGGGGCCTATTGCTGATTGGGAGACACCTTGGATGATGCCTGAGCTACAAAGCTTCCTAGGCTTGGCGAACTACAGTACTTCTCTAGGATGATCACTCCTCTCTCATGAGCTCTCAAAAGAAGGAACTTGAAGGGTGCAAAGATGTACTACCTTGCTCACAAGAGGGAGTTGTTCGCAGTTGTCCATTATCTTCAAATTTAGAGAGTATATCACTAACACATTTTTGAAGACCTAGAAGAAGCTAACCCCGAGGTAGGCACGGTGGCTGGAGACTCTCGAGGAGCACTACTTCATGTGGGTATATAAGTCAGGGAGACTAAATGTAGTTTGGGATGCTCTTAGCCTTAAACATGTTGAGGAGACATTAACTATGATTATAAGACTCCAAGGCGAGATGCTGGAGTTGGTGGGACGACACATAGAGAAAAATACAATCTATGACTAATGTCTATGATAAGCACTAGAGGGATTAACATACTAGTATGAGATACGTGATAGCCTCGTATGGATGCACAGTTAACAATTGCTTATACCAAAGATAGGAGATCTTAGGAGTCTCATCTACAAGACACATGACACCAAGTATGCGGGGCACCTAGGAGTGGACATGACAATAGCATTGCTAGTGTGAGCATACTATTGTGCTTACATGTCACGTGATGTCATTGACTATATCTGCTCCTAATTGCCCCTCATACTCGACATCATGTGTCTTGTACATGAGGCTCCTATGATCTCGAGTCTCATATCCTGCTTCTCCACAAAATACTTTTGATAAAGAAGCATCTCCTAACATAGATCTTGTCATATTTAGAAGAGTCATGTTATATCATTCAACTACACTTTTTTGTTGAGGTATATTAGAGATTATATTTTGCTTAGCTATATCATATTATTTGCAGTATTCTGAAAACTTAGTTGAGGTGTATTCACCACTTCAATCGAACCTCAGTACTTAATTGTACAACCAAGTTGATTTTCAACTTCTTATTTATATTCTTTCAATATGTCTAATGCTTTAGATTTATGTTACAAGAAGTATATATACATACCTTGAATAGCATCAATGAAGTTTATAAAATAAATCATTTTACAATGGGATTATATTCTAAAAGGTTCATAAATGTCGGTGTGAAAGATTTATAATAAACTTATGGCTCTTCTTGTTTATAATACAAATGGTTTTTCATCATTTTCTCTTAAATACAAGCCTCACAATTATCAAATGTGATTTCATTTAAGCTAAATATCATTAATTTCTTTAACTTATTTAGGCTAACACATCCTACCCTTTTGTGCCACACATTTACATCTAGAAGCGTTACACAATCAATATAACTAGAAGAAATAAATGATTCTTTATTATTGAGAGTGTTAAACTTAAATAAGCAATGATCAAAAATAAAAATTCTAGTAAAATGTACACAACCATGTGTCCTTATAGTCACCTTCTCAAGAAAAAATTAACTTCAAAGCCCCTTTTAACTCACAAAAACTAAATTTCGCCTTATAAAATGCATAATTAATACAATGATGAGTAATATAGGGGTACCTGCTATATTGATGGACCAAACCCCTAAAACAACATAATATGTGTTGTATCTCATGTAGACATGACGTTCTTTAGGTTTGTACTGTATGAGGTTAATAGCTTCGTCCTTTCTCTTTGTGATATGGCGTGTTGCTCTAGAGTCAATCTACCAACAAAAATATCATAGTCTAGATGAAGACATTTTGAGATCATACAAACTACTTCATACTTTTCCTTTTAGTTGTCTTGGTGAGTGTTATCATCACTCTTCTTGTAAAGTTGTTGTATTCCCTTTTGTAGTTTCTCATTTTTTATAGTTGAAACACTTTACTCGAGAAACTGATCTCTATGATTTTTTTAATACTTAACCTTTCTTTCTGTGAAATTTTTTAAAATTTTTGTTCTATTTTTTCCTTGTTGTGAGAACCAGAGCTAAGGTTATCATGAGCAAGGAATAATTTTTTCTTTTTGCCTCCCTTAAGTGTGTTCAGTTGCCAATTTTAAAGGGGGATAGATCATAGTAATAATTTCATTAACCTTAAGGGCAGTGGTGACCATATTCCAATAAGAGGAAATATTGTTCAGAATGATAGAGATTTGAATGGGATCAGGGATGACTAAGTTAGCCATGGCTAAGTCTTTGGCCATTACGAGCATTTTGTTCACATGATCTACTACATTGTCTCGCTCTTTCAATCTAAAAGAATTGTACTATTGTAGGAGCAACTAGACATGTAATTTAGTTGTGGTGTCGTATTTGACCATGACTTCATTAAAACTTTCTTTGCAGTCTTATAGTCTTTAAAGACCCAAATAAGGTCATTTTCCATATAGGTTAACATTATAGTTTTTGTTATAGTGTCATCATTGGAGAAAGTTTTATAACTTTCTCTTTCCCCAATTATTGCTTTTGTAGTGGGTTGAGTCCTGGTTTCTCTAATAACATAATTTACAACTTTAAGTGTTAAGGTCAATAAGATATGCCTTTTTTAGGTTTGGAACTTCAACCCGTTCAATTTCTGGGTTTTGGCCAACTTGGAGAAAGACTCTAGAAGCCATTTTAGTTTTCTAATATTAAGCAAATATTAAAAAAACAAGAGTCTAGCTATCAAAGTCAAATAAGCAAGAGACAACTTATTTTCAATAAGCAACAACCTAATGCAGACAATTAATTAGTTAATACAAGTACAAGCACTAAACTATGATTTTTGAAAAATTGCTAGTAACAGTCTACAAATATCAACTCGCATCTACATGTAATAATAATTGTCATAGGTGCTATTCTAGAATTTTCAGGATAGGATGCAGCAAACTAGTAATTTTTTCAATAAGCAGTGAACTATAATTTCATAAAAGAAACAAGCTAGATAGTAAAAGATGTATACTCTTCTGTTTCGTAAATATCAGAAGTTTGAACCACTTTTCTAAAAATCCCTACTAGAGAGGTTGTGGTTTGCAAACCTTAGAGAGAGAGAGATGGAGACAAGGAGTCTCCCGACTCCTTTGTGTTAGCAAAGATGGAAAGACTCGTTTTGTGAATGAGAGTCAATAATTTCTCTATAGAAATCGTTATTCGAGTGATTATGTGATCAAAGAGTTTCTCACAATCTTCTTTCACTTGAACCTTGCAAATTAATAGTTCTTTGTTTTGTTATTTTTTTTTACTTTTCCTATATGTATAGGATTTGCAGGTATAACTATGGTCAGGTATCAAAGAGCAAAAGAAGGAAAAATGATGGAACAAAAGCATCTAGTTCTCTACTGCAAATGCTTGATGTTTGCCCAATAAGATAAGTGTTTATGATTCCTTAAACATTATAAGTTTTTTTGTTAAAACAATATGCATTAAATTGTAACCGAGCTTTTGATTGAGCACACACCTAATCAAATCATGAGCATATTTGGTTGTGTGTTATCAAGGTTTCTCATATTGTATTATACTTCTTCTGTTTCTACTTTTTTCTTTTATAAACTTGAGAACAACATCCCTCACAAGGAAAGTTTCGAATACCTAGGATCAATTTTTGAAAGTGATGGAAAAATTGATGGAGATGTTACACATAAAATTAATGCCGGTTGATTAAAATGGAGAGGGGTATTAGGTATTCTATGCAATAAGAACATATCATTAAAGTTGAAAGGTAAATATTATAAAGCAACAATTAGGCCTGCTATATTTTATTATTTTGAGTGTTGGATAGTTAATCATCAACATGTGCAAATGATGTCTGTAGCAAAAATAAAGATGTTAAGATGGATGAACGGTCACACAAGGAAAGACCTATACATAATAAGGTTATGGGAAATAAATTGGGAGTAACACCAATAAAATGAGAGAAAATCATTTAAGATGGTTTGAACGTGTAGAAAGACAACCCAAGGATTCTCCCGGAAGAAGATATGAAAAACTAGATTGTGAAAACTTTAAAAGAGGGAGAGGAAGACCACAAAAGTATTGGAAAGAAACAATAAAAAATGATATAGTTTATATTGAGTTAACTACTAGCATGGCAGGGCTTTGTGAAAACAAAGAATCCATGTAGCCAACCCCATGTAGTATGGGAAAAGCCTTAGCTGTTGTTGTTGTTATAAACTTGAGAACAAATTTAATATAGAGTTTCTTTTTCCTATCTATGCTTATTTGATTCATAGTAAAAAGAAAAAGGATAAATCCGACCGAATCGGTATCCAATTTGTGTCGGCTTGATTTTCTCTCTTTGATTTCTCTCATTTTCTAGTTTCAGAATCATTGTTCATTTTAGATTAGTTTTTTATTTGTAACATTTAGGAGAAAATTAGATCCGACCATATTGGTGTCTGATCAAGCGATCTATCTTCTTTTGATAAATCATTAGCTCCTTTTCTTTTAAGAAAGATTAGGGGAAAGGTTCCAAAAAAACGAATTACAGACTATTTCTATATAGACCTATATATAGATATATAGAGAATAAGAAAGATTTATCTCGATTGGGAGTATAAATGAAAGTGCATCTTGATTGAGCCTACAATGACCTATTTTGGTATAGTTTCAGGCACTTATTGATGCCTATTAGGATCAATTGTGCTTTGATACAAATGTAGTTTTTCTATTGCAGTGGAATGGCACTGTTGGGCTTTAGATCGCCTGGTACAGTATTGTCAAGGAGGTTATGTAGAGGAAGAAAACCATAGAGAGACTGCGTACACTCATAGTCTGTAATTTCTTTGTGGTTCTGCATCTTTCTTTGAGCTTCATCCTACTTTATTTACCCTCCTTTGATGCCCGTTTCAGCCAAAGAGAAACGGCTCTTTTATTGTATTACCTTTCACATTAATTTTATAAATAGTAACTCATAAATTTTATTGAAAACATTTTGTTGGAAATTAGCAAGTGGTTATGGAATATTGTATTCTATGATCACAATTGAAGAGTCCTTATGGCCACTAACAACTAGGAGTATCAGTTTCGTCGGATGATTTCCTAAGGATAGGATTGCTCCTGCTGAATGGATGGGTTTGAAACTGGCTGTGCTTAAAGGTATGGTTATCAAAATGGGTGCTTACGTATACCGGAGGATTATGTTTCTCAAGCTTATTATATGTACTTATCCTTGTCATATTGATTAAAAAAAACATTTCAAGGACTAGGCATATAATAAGCCATCTTCAAAGCACTCACAGTCATGAAATGAAGCTCAATTAAGAGTCCTTTTGATGATCATACCAACACATTGTGTTGAGGGTGGTGTCTGTTGGTGTCATCCCCGGTCTCCAAGTGTTGTTTTTTCTGTGAACATACATTATTGGCGTCATGACTAAGTGAAACTTTGCAGTTATTCTTTTCTAGGTTAGAAGGAGCATGGATGTTCGCCTCATATGTGCAAAGTCATAAAATATGAAGTTAGTGGGAGTAAAGTTGCCCCTCACTTCATATACCATTGTTATCTTTCCTTTATCATTCTAAGTTTAATTTTGTAGTTTATATACTTAGTATTTCAAAAGAACCTTCAAAGGACTCTGTCTCTATACACAAAGTGAACAGTGCTCCAAATGAATCTAAGATGCTTCTACATAAAAATGAGCCACTAAATTATCTATATATGTTCATCAAAACTTTTGGTAGATTAGAATGTGCGTGGATCAAGTATGACACAATTTGATGATCTACATTAAGGTTCTGATGGTTTATTATAACAATGACGATTAGAAGGAATAACAGCATATTCTTCTTGTATCCAAATATCAATGATCCACTCAAATTAAAAGATTGCACCAAGAAGACATGATTCACCAACATCAATAATGTATATAAATTATACATATATATATATATATATAAATGTATGTATGTATATGTGTGTGCATGCATGATTTCCTGTGACCTGCAATTGGCTTATTTTTGGAGCATAAAAATTGGCATTCCACTAGTCTATTGCGATCTTAAACATCAAATACTCTAGTTCATAAACTTGAAACAACTTTCACGAAAAAAATTATGATGAATTTCTGGTATGTATATGGGAGATATAGATAGATAGACAGACAGTATGTGTATGGGAGACATATGAGCCATCAGTTTTTGGCACCATCATGATAAATTTCTGGTCCACTTGCAATGGAAGCGGACCAATAGGCATGCTGCGCATGTAAATGTCCAGTGTGGAGCACTTAGGTCATGTTCTCTTGTGATGTAAATATTGGTTTGTACTTTCGGACAACCTTATTTATTTTGAGCATTGAGAAAAGAGACGATTTTTCCTCCTTCCCCCCCCCCCCCCTCTGTTTTTGAGATACAAGGTCAGTATATAAGCAATTGGAATCACTTTCTAGACGGCTTCTTTGGCATTCCCTTGCATGAATTGGAGCCTTCCCACAGGAAGGTTAGTGTTTTCCATTTAAGAGCCACAAGAGGGATTGATGAATGGGGGCAATTCGGGTTTTTTCTTTTTTGGCATAGGGATGAAAATAGCTGAAAGGGATGAAGGGAATAGTACCTTTTGGAGTCAAGATGCCTATTCTCTTACAATTTCTATTTTTTTGGGAGCATTTGTTTGCCCGCATGTCTTTGACAATTCTAGGAACACAATAGGCCCGCTATCTTTTTAGGAATTTTTGAGATCATCACTGCTCCGCTGTGTCTATTATTGGCCATTTTTGGAGCACAAGAAATTGTCGAGACTTCATTTCTTTAAAAGTGATACACAAAAGCTTTCCTCTGTCTATGATATTCTCAGACACAGCATTCTGCTTGTCTTTTAATATGGGAGCACAATAGTATATATCTTATTACAGTATAATTTTGGGAGCAAATATAAAGTGTTATTTTTATGTGATCTTTCAGTCGTCTTTGCCGCAGGATAAGCCCACTGCACTACTACACCCACTCAATTTTCTATACGCTGGCTCTGTTGTGCGTTTAAGTTTTGGGAGCACAGCCTTGTCATTTCTCTCTAAATAGATTTTTTTGGGAGGCCTGCTACCATTGTCTATTGAATACATCCCACTTCAACCGAAAAAAAACACACATTGTCACACGTATATAGTCCTCTATCTTTCCGTTAGCTCTGTTGCCTCATTTCGTCCATTTAAGGTTGAAACTCGTCATGAGAATAAACAGAAAAGTTATCTCATACGAGGCCCCCCACCGCCTTAATGTTTTTGTAAATTTCTCCACTCGCTGCTAGGTTAAGTGATTTAAATTTTAGTGGCTCAATGAGTGCCTGCCTATAAAATTTGCAAGACCCGTAGTTTGCCCATTGTAGGATTCTTAATCTCGACTCACCGAAAAATTATCATTAATACGTAAAGATTTCTAGACTTAATGATTTACTATCGGCTTCAGGAATTTCTAGACCTGGGCCAAGGTCTTGTCATTTGAATTCTGGACTAGCCTGAATATTAATTTTGATAATTCTGCTCCAAATGGTCTAATGTTGAAAATTTGTTCTCAAGGATTTTAAAATCTACTATCTTATTTATTCGCGCGTTTCTTTTTTTCACACTTTTTCGAGCGCATCGTCTACGTGATTTTAGAGTTCATTGAAGCGCATCACCCAACTATTCCATAAAATGTAAAATTATCGGTATATTAAATTATATTTTGCGCAATCGTTCCATCAAGTTAATAGTTATCTTTAATTCTCGGTTTTAACTTTTGGAGCGCACGGCTAACCTCGGTTTTTCTATTTCTCGTTTTACTAAGAATTTATTTAGCGCACCTGCCCCTAATTTACTGGATTACAGACGCCTTCCATAAAAATAATTTCGTTTTTTACTAGCACATCGGACACTTCTTAAGTTTTACATAAATCGCCTTAATAGCCTGTACTCTATTACTATTTCGATTAAACATCAACTCTCGCAAGATCATTTCTTTGAGCGCAAAATGGTTGCATCATTTTGCCTTGAGTAGCTATGATTCAATTATGTCAGTTAATAAGATATATAGATTAGATTAACGGACTAATAACATGTTATTATGCTTATTAGTAACAGATTGTTTTTTCATTGGTAAAACTACCAGTTCACATGTTAATAATTAAAACACCACAGACTGGTGTACGTAAAAATCATTGTAAAATTTTTTATGTTACCTCGTTCTTAACCGCCTTTTCGTTTGTCTATTTTTCATTTCTAGCCATAAGGTTTCAACATAAGTAATGCTTTGTTAATTGTTAAAATTTTCCCCGAAATGGGTAGATCTAATTTTAGCAATCTTTCAACATGGTTGTATCGTTAAGAATAAAAGTCCAAGAAAATAAACAAGAGAAAACGCTGGCTAAAAACTCAATTAATTGTATCACTAAGTCCTGCTACTCGAGAACTCTTCGCTTCCTAGGTTTTGCTCTCTACGGATACAGATATGCAAGCTCAACTGCTAGACATCCAAAATTTGTGTACATGTAGACTTCACTACTAAGTATAAAGAGTATCTCCCGAACTTTAGTAAACCTTTTTACTTGGGCTTAATACAAAACGTATGTATTCTAGACTCAGTAACCAACTCTAGACCCCTCGCAAAGGACTTTTCAGTATGCAAAACGATCAACGTCAGAAGTGCTTCTTAGCCTTCTTGTAAGAACGCCGACTCCTTCTTAACACCTCCTCAAGTGAGCCCATCTGCGAAAACTTCAATCTTCTTCCGTCTCTCTCTCCTCACCAACTCCCACAGCATCATCAAACGCAGCGTTTCGAGCAAGAGGGCTCACAAGGTGGTCGTGATACTACACATTCCGATTGCCAGAATAGTTTATTCGAATTTCCCGCCCAGTTTGATTTGTTTACGTTATTCAGCGTGGCTTCCCACCTCCAGCGCTTTGTACATTTTTCACGGCCCCACCGCTGGACCCACAGCGCCTTTATTGGCGTCCGCGTTGAACCGGAGGTTCAATAACCACGTGAGGAGGTCAATATCGCTGAAATTTCTCACATCGCCATTCGAGGGTGGCGGCGGCTTACGATTCCGACGATGCCGAGTGCGCGGAGCCGAGCTCGAGTTATCCTCAATTTTTTAAAAAATAATTAAATTGTTTCGCCGTAAAAAATACAAAATAAGAGAGGGTAAACGGAGAGGGCTTTTGGGAGGGTCGATGCGGTGGTGGTCGAGGAAGGAAACGAGGGCGGTGGCGGCGGGCCAGAGCTGGAATTTGAGCCCCTCGGAAGGGAGCTGGCGAATCACAACCGTTGATTGAATCGAACGGAGATGGTTCTTGTGCTAATACTTAGGTGTTGTTGATTAACCGAGTGTACCATCGCGTACGGTATTGCAAAATTCAAAATTTGGTGTGTGTTGTTGATAAAATCAACTTCATCGTCAGTTGAACATTATGTAAGGTTAATTTCTTCTTCGTCATCTTCCTTCAATTCGCACATTTTTTTGCACTGGCTTTGACTTTAGGACTGCGCCATTGCTATTCGTCAAAAGTTCAAATTGCTCTTACAGTTTATTTGCATGTATTGGCGGCTTGGGATTTTATGCCATACGGAGTGTAAAAAAATGCTTGTCAAAGATTATTAAGAACTTGTCTGATCCCCGTTGTTTTTGCTTTATTTTTTGACGAAATAATACAATAAATAGGTCAGTACATTATAGTTTTTTAAGCATAATTACACATGTTAAGTTACTCAATTTATACTGGAGCAATTAGATTATTTTTCGTAGTTTTCCTAATTCTTCCTTATAACTAAAACTAAATTGGCATGACTCCTAATTAAATATCATTTTATTTTGTTGGTACTTTGTTCTTCGATTGATACTTGGCCAAGCAAGCAATATAGGGATTTGACGGATACATAAATGTACAGTCTGATGTACGTTGATTTCATTGAATTGGTAATCTGAGATATGAATTGATTCACTAATTAGATTAAGAAATTATACCTCTATAAATATGGTATAGTATGTGATCGAGAATGATCGCTTCACGAAAGGATTTTGGCTCTAACCATGAGTTAGAATAAAACCATAATTAATTGACCCAGACATAGACTTTAACTAAATCAGATTTCAAGCTAACTTAATCATTTCATTTATGTTATTCATAAGGATTGCACGCTATCAATCATGAGGTAAAAAGTATTCTCTACCATTCATCTATTTATCTATCTATCTATATCTATCTATCTATCTATATATATATATATATATATATATATATATCGAGGTAATGGTAAATACTCAAACCCCAATCTCTGCTCAAATGTACTCAAACATTTCTACCATTTGTATTTTATATTTAATATATTATATGGATTAAATGAATTTTATTTTATCGCTTCAACCGTTCATTGCAAAGATTGAATCATTGAAATGATAAAGTAAATTTGAGCATCAATGTGATTTGAGCATTTACCACTTCCTATATATACCGATTACTTTATCTAAATCATACTTTAGAGTCTAAACTCTGTCCATGGTCTGGTTTGCCTGTACATAGCCTATTCTAAACTCCGATGAAGGAGATGAGTGTAGCCAACAAGAAGTATAAAACTCTACGTGGGTTGAATCTTTTACCATAGGTTAAGATCTTCGGGATAAAAGAAGTTTGAAGTTTGGGCATGTCTAAATATTAGAATGGGATACTTCTTCATGGTGCATGCTCTACCTGCCTTTCTCGATCAATGTGGGAGAAGGCTTGGTTAAACTGACGGTACGATTCGGCACATAGTCTAATATTGCTAGAATGCGAAAGTTCATGCAAGTTCTATTCTTCTCTCAAATTAGCAAGAAAAACCTATCTTTTGAACGGTTAGAACTACACAACATAAGCTCGATGCCAAGGCCATAGTGTACGGCACAACCGGTCAGACTGGTGGAACCGAGAACCGGATTATGAAGCGATTTGGTCCATAGCTAATCACCCTGAGAAAAAATCAGCAACTGCTGAATCGGCTGGTTGAACCGGTGAACCAGCTTCTCTATTAATTTTCCTTTTCCTTTTTATTATTTATTTAATATTTTTTAATTTATCTTCGTATTACATAAATACAAAATACTAGTAATATATAAAAATAAGGTACATAACTTATAATTTTAGTATCATCCATATCACATTCATAGGTGTCATTCACGTATGTACATTTTTTGAGATGAAGTAAAAGATGAGTTCTATTTTTTGGCCCATTTGTCAAACATTTCAAATGGTATTCCATACTAACTTTGATGACCATGTCAGTATGCGCATGTGCCACCGTGATTCAACCTCATCTTTTATCTCACTTCCACCCACAATAACCAAAACCCTTCATTTTCTCTATCTCACATCTAATTACCCCAGAAATTAACAACCTCTATAAAATTCTGTCTCATTGAATGAAATAGATTAGCATGTTTAAACTATCAACAGATTCTTTTTCTTTTGATCAAAATAGAAGACTATATGTTGAAACCCAAAAATATAATTTTGTCTACTTTTTGTCCATGATTGCTTGGTCTTCTTCATTGTCATGTGAGCAATAGCTATTATTCACATAGTGACCATAAGTTAGGTCACGTCGTACGCCCCCCGCACCCCCATGGTCTAACTTGTATTCACCACCAAATAAAGCCTAACCGTTTACCCCATGAGTTCGTAATAGTCAAATTTTACAGGCCTCACTGATCTTTTTAAAATTACTACTACTTTAAACTTACTTTAAAAACCGACTTTAATCAGACCGTGAACCAATACTTCAGTCACACACTTACACCGACCGCCGGACCGTGAACCACACTCCATGTTCACACCCTAAGTCGCACCGACCGTCTGACCGTGAACCAAACATGTCCCTACACACTCCTCTAACAGCATCTAAGCCGTCGGACTGGGGAATTATAACTCGATCACTCTACCCTTCTCACCTCCATAGATGCGTGAACTCCACTCCTCACCGACATTCAAAACACCCTCTCGCACCGACCGCCGGATATCTTAGACCATACTCCATCACAGTTCCCGCACCGACCATATGGACCGTGAACCAAACTAATTTCACACCTCTCTGCACCGACCGTCAAAGCCTCGAAACCAGATCACTACCCTTTCACCTCCAAACCGTGAACTCCACTCCCCACCGACAAGACCCCCAAAACAGAACCCAAACTCCTGTTAACATTCATTTATCCTAACCTTCACTTCATCTCGAGTCAACTCACCAACAATGCTTAACGGAGACTCCAACTACCACGCATCAATCCAAGAAGAAACACATCCAGATTGTGTCTGCTTTCTTCTCGTTTCTTTGTGTTTTTTCTGAAGTGTATTTTTTTATTATTGTACAAAAATATAAAAGTACAAAATAAAATGATAAAAATACCTAATATTTTTGAGAAAAAATAAAAATGAAATTAGCCGAGAGTTGTGACAAATTGGCTAATTTATAATTTTCATAATCATCTGGGCTGTGACAACTTGATGATTCATTAACAGACGCTTCTTAGCGTGACGCCGAGTTTCACTCTTATTCAAATCTTAATTTGATAACCGAGTCGCCACGCCTTGTTAATTCAAATTTTCAATTTTTTATAAAATCAACCAACCCACAAGTATTTTCTAGAGAACTACACACTTTGAATTTCCATGGGAGCCTAGGCAAGCCAAGCAATGCAGGAATTCGAGGCAAGAAAAAAAATGATATATATATATATATATATGGAGAGAGAGAGAGAGAGAGAGAGAGATTTGAGTGTGTTAAAGAGAATTGGTAGATGTATACACTGTTTAAACCAATCTTAACATGTGTAGTTGAGATTGAAAGTAAAAATATGAAACTTTTTCCAAGGTATTTGATGTAATGATGTTTACTTTTTTTTTTGTTTTCTACACTTTGCATACAAGTAGTTTGTATCCTCTACCTTTTATACTTGTAGACATATAGAAAAATCGGATCATATCTACTATTGACATACTCACTCATTTCTTTTTTGTCTCATGAATCTAATTTAAAAAGTTTTAAGGATTTTTGAAAAAGTATGTACAATGTTATTATAATTATGCTCTTGAAAAGTAATAGGTGTGATTGAATCACTATATATAAATATATATAGAAAAACTGGATTCAATCCCCTTATAGTCACAAATTATTTTTTTGTGGTATGAGTATAATTTTAAAAGCAGTGATTAGATATGAGTGGACAACATCAATGATGGGCATTATCCAATCACTATATATATATAAGAGAATTGAAGAACGATGAAATAGCGTGAGTGATCAAGATTGAAAATTAAAAGTGAAAGTTTGTCCAAATAGAATTTGCATATAAGTGACTTGCATCCCTCTACCTCATATATATATATATATATATATATATATATATATATATATATATATATATATATATATATATATATATATATATATATATATATATATATATATATATATATATATATATATATATATAGTTGAATATGTACATAAATAATTATTCTAAATCTCAACAAATCTAACTATCTCCTTAAAAAAGATCAATGGTGGAGATAAAAGTTCAGCCTGAAAAATCTATAAGTGCACCTTTTGTCGACTTTTTGCTTCTTATGGATAGTAAGGATAAGAAAAAGAAAAAATTTGTTTCTTAATTAAGTATTGTCTATTGTTTTTCTGCCTTTATCTTAGTCGTACATTTCTGTAGCGAAATTGTTCATTTGATTGAGGATGACTTGAGATGATTTGATGTACTCTTATCCCACTTAGAGGAGATGACCATCACCGCTATATATATATATAGTTTGTCCCACTTCAAATAAGCGAATACGCAGTTTGACCCACTCCAAAAAGAAAAAAATCTAAATCCGTCGATGGCCTTAGCTCAACCGGTAAGGCTCTCTAACTCCTCAGCTATTGTTGGGGAGTTCGATCACCGAGAGGGTGGAGTCATGTGGATGTTGGGCTTCGACCCCTCTTAAGAAATAAAAAAAAGAAAAAACAGACAGTTTTAATAGAACTTGTCAATTTTTTGGAGGTTTCTTAATCAACTATTGTTGGGGGCGTTCTAGGGTCATTGCTGGTGATGAGGAAGGACTTGGACTTCTAGAGGGTGCATGTATGGGCTTGTATGTTACGTTTCATTCTCCTGTAACAAAAAAAATTCAAGAATGAGACATGCTAAGTCAACTTGAATTAAAAAAAAATGTTTAAAAAAAACAACCCTGTGCTTAAAATAAGACAATGAGCAGAGAAACGTATCGTTGTTTCTCTAGTATATGAGATCTCTTGTCTGAGCGGGTGAGCATTATGGGTCAGCTTGAATGGGAGAGCCCATAAGCAGTGGAGAGTCACCGTCGTTCAACAACTTAAAGCTCTTAATGGAAAATAAGACTTAAACCATGAAAATTGTAACATATATGGCCTTCAAAATATTTTTATCCAAATTAAAAGCTCAAAAAATACCGTTTAAGAAGAAAAAAAACTTCAAAATTGGGTTTTAAGAAGAAAAAGTTTTTGATAATCTGTACCCCATTAACTTTTCTTGGCCAAAATAAGAAAACTATTTCCAGTAATAAAAAACTTTTCAAACGTGTAAAACATCGTTTTTTCAGATAAAAATAAAAGTACGAGAAAAATTCGTTTAAATCGCAATTTACCATATCGAAGGACAACGTAGTAATTTACTAAAGTCAAAGGGTAATTTAGCGATATGCAGGTTGGACTCTCACTGAACATTTGCTCGTCTTGTCTGTGGAGGACAAACCAAAAGCTGCTTAATTTTTTATTAATAATTAATTATCTGTCAGTAAGCGTGATTAGCACTCCACTTGTTGCCTCTCCTAAAGTATCTCAGTAATATCGTCCCTAATCATATTTAATCCATTAAACACGATTATTTATTATATGAATTGTATGCTAATGCGCCAGCCCAGAAGTTAGAATTTGAAGACCCGAAGACATCCATGAATCGCTTTCAAGAGACAAAACCAGTTCCGGGGTCCAGTTCGTTCGGTTTCAATTTCCAGCTCGGTTCTGTTCCGGTTCTAAAACATAGTCCAGTTGATAGTGTATCCGGTACCGATTGGGCAAGTATTGGGTCGGGTATAGGTTGAGATATTATTCCCATACCCAGGCCTGCTCAGGTCGGGTCAATATTGCCATCCCTATTCTTATGCATTGGTCCTTCTAACATTTAACTCTAACCAAGCAAAATCAATAACTATTGTTTCTTTTTAATACTCGAGAGCCTTGCAACTCACTCATAGGCCCAAAACGATGAAACCAGCTACATGAAGTACTAAGAATGTAGCTATCTATAGAATAACTTAACAAATGAAAATAAGATAATAATTGGAGCATTTGGAGAATCGAACTAATGACCACACGCATACACTTTGTAAAGGTACAGATGAAGTCTATCAGCATACCAGAGCGCTAGCTCAACTGGTAGGGTGTATTATGTTGCAGAGTCGCCATTGGTGCGCGCACAAAAGCTAGCTCTAGTTTATTTAAAGATCTTTTATAGGACCAGTTTATATATTTTAGGTTTTTTAATTGGGTTGCAAGTGACTTAAGGGTCCGATGTGGATGTGTATGAGTTGGGTTCTTACTTGGGTCGAGTCCGTGTTGAGAGAGAGGGTTTGGCCATTGAGAGTTGGGAGGAATAGAGAGAGAGAGAGAGGGCTACTAGGTAGAGTTCCGGAGTCCCTAGTTGGTCGTGTGCTCCTTACTTGCTCGTGGAATGTAGGGTTGAGCGACTCGCAGGCTAGGCCGTTGAGCGGTGACGTGGAGTCATCATGTGGACTCCTCTTCTTGATTTGTATTAATCGGCCAATCATTGATTAATAAATTTTTTTTTGGAACTTTTGGTATCTCTTGTGTTTATCATTACATGCTTGAGAGGTATGCGAGAATAAATTTGAACAAAAGACTAGTTAGCACTGGGCATTAACACCGCACAACGGAGCTTGCCCGATTAAATATTGATGCATGTGTGGAGAGTTCGACTCTCAAGGTGGTACTTGAGAGGTGTGTGTTCGGCTGTGGTCTCCTCTTCTATAAAAGAAAAAAAAGATGATCTTTAAATCACTTGAATACAAGTGCAGTTTATTGTCGATGCTGTTCTACCTACCGAATATCAAATTATCACTGAAAGAAAGAAGATATTGTTTCATGGCGTTCTTTCTACACTTTTGAAGGCTTAGCCTACACTCCTTGAGAGTAGCAGATAACTGCTTGCTTTCTCACCTGGAATGATGGTTTCGTAACAAATCCAACCTAACAAATTGGTCCAGGTCAGGTTTAAAAATATCACATGTTGAGCAAACATAGAGATGTTCTGTTCTGGTTAGCTTGAAACCTAGAATCAGTAATCTTATTAAAAAATATAAATTTTATTAGAAAAATAAAAAATATCGAAATCAATGGTTTGAAACCATCAGTTCCGGTTTGGATCCAATTCTCGTTATAAACTATGGTTCTATTTATTTAAGGATTTTGTTAAATGTGATGTATTATATCATCAGATTATTTCGATCTACGATCTTATTTATATATGGTTATAAAACTCATATATATAAACTTATACACATGTCAAGATTTATATCCATATAAGTATATAAACTATATATATATTGTGTATGTTTCACATTTTATATGTATATAAGGTTTTAAAAGCTTGTATATAAACTTATAAAAATGTAAGTTTATATATAAGTTTTATGACCTTATATACACTTAAAATGTATATATATGAGTTTTATAACCATATTTACATATTAAATGTGAACACATACCCCCCCATCCATATAACCTTATGTACATATAAAATAACACACACACACAAACATATATATATATATATATATATTGGTTTGGTTCCAATATTGGAACCATGAACCACTACAACTGTTATTTTCCTACTAAAACTAAATGAACCAAACTGCCAGACATCTAGAACCGAACCAAACTTGCCGATTTGGTTCGGTTCCAGCGGTTTCATGGACACCCTACTAATAAGTGTTTATATTAAGCTTACCTAATTTAAACTTTCTACCTAACGTTAGAGAGAAACTGTGAACCTTTCAGAGATTTACCAAAAGGGGGAGGGCTCGAATTGGCAATTTCTTTAAAAGGTATTCCGAGAAAGAATCCGAATGCGGACAGTTACGGAAGTACCCACGGTTCCCGGCTAAGAGTTCCGTAGTAAGGTCTGACTTTCGTCGTACACTGTGAGGGCCTGACGTTGCCGTCGCCGTCCTCTACCTTCAAGTGGAAGGACAATCCTGCTCCTCCGCCGACGTTCTCTAAGATTACCATTTTACCATTTGACTGAAACTCCAGAACGAATGGGGGCATTGAGAGCGGGTGATTATGGATGGTCTGACCGTTGACCACACGTATTAATCGTGATGGTGACAATGGGAGTCCCGAGGTCCGGTAAAGTCAAAGACCAATTTAGTCCGAAGATGAAAATTCTTGAACGTTTTCGTACTTTTGATGCAACAATAAGAACCCGGTTGCTTTCAGCGCTGTAGTATTGGGCGATTTGAAAAAAAAATCTAATTTTTCTGTTCTCTAAAAAGTGTTTGTACAAAGTTTCTAATTGTGGAAAAAACAATTCGATTTTTTCCCTAAAACCACATGCACGGCATGAAAGGAAGTAACACAATGAGAACGATTGAAATAAAGAGTTGCACTTTCGGACACGACACGAAACCCGATACAAGCATGACATGAAGAAGTATGCCTCGGTGGCTACCATGACAAAACGATGGGTTGTGGTCGTGTCAACCTGTTCTGAAGCAACCTGGAACGATAAAATTTTAAGGAGATGGGCGGGTGAGCTACACCAATTTTTTGTTTGCATGGAGTTGTATTGTATGTCATTACTAGTCAACTTAACGTAAGTTAGATAATTTTTTATTGTTTTTTCTAATATTTTTGTAGTCTTCTTTTTCTTCTTAATATTTTCATAATCTAGTTTTTTTATGCATTTTTTATTAAAACTTCATTTAGTTGTCTTTTTACGTGCCCAAACTATCTTAAACGGTTTTCTCTCATTTTATCTTTTATTGGTATCATTCGCAATTTTATTTTAATAACTTCATTATATATACCGTCTTTTCTCGTGTAGCCACTCATTCATCTCAATATCTTCATTTTGATCACATATAACTTTTGTACATATTGATGATTAACTGCACAATACTTAGAACCATGAAATATAATAAGTCTAATTAATTCTCTTTAATATTTATCTTTCAACTTTAGTGGTTTCTTCTTGTAACATAGAATACCTGATGTCTCTTTTTATTTTAAACAATCTTTATTAATTTTATATGTAACATCGCTATCAATTTTTCTATCACTCTGAAAAACTAATCCTTGGTATTTAAAACTTTCCTCATAAGAGCTGCAACATGTGTCAATCTTAATTTATGTCTTATGATATAACCAAATTATCAAACTTAATTTTCATATATTCTATTTTTATTCTAATAAACCAATGACACAAGAAACTACAACTCAGGAAAGATCCAGTAATCAGCAACACGCTTGAGATGCACATAAAAGAATCACTTTTTTCGTGTCCACTTTCATGTCGTGTCTCATACATTGTTCGGGTTTACATACCTGAAATCCCAGCTGACTCGTGGCAGACAGAGTGGATCAATAAAAGGAAAAATATCATGTGGATCCCCGCGCGTGGGGGCCGCTTGGCCAAGCCAGTAATGAAGGTAGCCCTACTCCCACGTGCTTCCACGTGTTCGTGAGTTTACGTGGCGTCATTATTGGCCTGGTCGTTGCCACGTCATCTCAAGGACTGATGACGTGGAGAACTCCTTCGCCTTCATCGAACCAAACGTGGGGACCACCTAAAAAGATCGAAGATTCTCGCGACACGTTTCGTCATTGAAAAAATGTCGAGATAACCCTACATTTTATTTAGACAATTATACCCCTGTACTCAACGTAAGCTGACGTCTGCAGGTTATGGCGTTAATACGGCATGAGTGCATGAGGATGTTATCCTTCCAAGGGACACACTTTTCCAGGGTCATTCTCGTTGAAGTTTGAGGGCAGTCTGGGCAATGGTGGATATTTTGGAATGGAATTATGTAAAAGAGTTAGGGGTAGAAACGACTGTTTTCATTTCCGGGGATGCCTGCTATTCCGCTGACAACCCCGGCCAGGGCGAATGAAACGCCGATAGGAAACCAAACAAACCGTACACAACGCCCGATGTCCGCGAAAACTCAGTCCGTCGATCCAGAAAACCAACGATTATCGACGAACGAAATGCCGCTGTGCATGAAACGAAAGTGCGAATGGCCTGCATGAGATGATTTCACTTTGTGAAACGGTAACGGCAGAAAGAGATGACGCCTCCGTTTCCTTCCGCGGCAAACGGGCAATAAATGCGGCACCGTCTCCGGCGGCCAAACGAAACGGCTGTGATTGGTACTGTGCGGGGCCCACGGACCCTAGAGAGGTCTTCTTTGCTGACTTCAATCAGACCCGGAAGGACCACGATGGGCGTTTAGAGTTTAACCCTGGGTTAAATTCCTAACCCGCAGAGAGAGAGAGAGTCACAAAAGGGGGGGGGGGGGGGGGGGGGCAGCACAGCGTTTGGATCCCATTTTGCCTCGTTTTTCTTCCCTTACTTTTCTCGTGCTTCATCTTCCCCTCTCACAGAGAGAGAGAGAGAGAGAGAGAGAGAGAGAGAGAGAGAGAGAGAGAGAGAGATTTCGGAATTTGTGCTTCCTCTGATGAAAGGGAGCGGTTTCCTGTGCGACGGAAGCTAACGGATCGGCAATTAATCGGGCATTTACTTCGGTGACGTCGGCGTTTGGGAAGACGGCCGGAATTCGAAGCGACGCCACAGAGACAGAGAGAGTGTGTATATGGAGAGCGGTTAGGGTTTTAGAGAGCAGATCAGACGGTGAGAGATAGCATACTTGGAGAGCTTCAGCCCTAGCTCGGCGTCGTCGGCTTTTGGGAAGACGGTCCCTGCGAGATCCAAAAGTCAAGGTCAAATGCCCGTCTCGGGCCTTTCGAGGCAGAATCTCTCAAACTACGCGCACGTGAGCGGTAACGTGTCTCTCTTTCCCTGGTTTTCCCGTTTGGTTGAGTCACCGGCTTACTGCTCTCCTACCGTAGGCCTTAAGCTTACGTGCCGACGTCCGGTTAGCTTTTCTGGCATTTTGCTAGAAGACGTGTGGGTTCCGGTGTAATCAGCGTCTCTAATGAGCTTAATAGCGTGATTCATTAGCTTGAGTCGCTAGGATGGATGCAGGCCGTTCTCCGGTTGTACGCTTGGCGCTTTCGTGCCGACGTCCATCAGCTTTTTCGGCCGCTGATGAATCTCTAATGAGCTTAATAGCGTGAAAAGATTAGTGGCTTCTACTTGAATTCGCGGCGCTGATGAACTTAATCCCGTGATTAACTTGGATGAGTCGCTGGGGTGCTGCTATCTGGATTGATGCCTCGCGCGTAAGCCTTAACGCCAGTCAGCTTTTCCGACCGGTTGGATGAGTCGCTGGCCTTTCGATTTCAATCTTTCTTTTTTCTTTCTTCAAGACTAGCTCAGAATTTTCGCGATTAGTTCGCTGCTGAGTAGCTTCTTTTGGGAATTTACTTCGTTTCCCGAGCCTGCCGTTTCTTCTCTTTCGATCTTAACCTCGATGGTTATGCAGAAAGTTGTAAGATGGATTCCTAGTGTCGCTCATTTCGTCGTGCAATCGATCTTTTTGATTTCACCGACACTATTTATTCTTTTTTCGCACAGTAAATCCTTCTAGCTGAAGGTTTTTTAGCGTATTTTCCTGTGAAGCTCCGGCTTTGAGTATCTTATGGCTAATCATCCTTTTGAAACATTATCTTTGTTTTCTTTCCCGGAAATCTTGCGTGCTGAGTTGAGATCCTTGTGAATTAGAGCCATTGGTGGAAACTTCATGCTTCCGGTTCTTCATACTTTTGTTTCACGTTTTCTTCTCTCTCCCAGGATCGTACTTTTTATCCGAGTACTCTTTGCTTTCAATCTTTATTTCGCTTCCTATTTGGAGTTCGCAGTGTCATTTCCGGTTCTTATTCGTCTTCTTTGTCTTCTGTGTAGACTAAAATCTCTCTCTCTCACACACACAAGCATACCAAGATTGTTTATTTTTGGAGTTCATATTCCTTTGTTTGCTCAGGAAATTAATACCGATACGAGTCGTGGTATTTTCTGGCGGATGTTTTACTTCTGATGAGGTCTAGTGTTTTTTCTCCCTTTTCTATAACGAATTAATGTTTTCGTCGTTAAAGCATTCACTCGGAGCCTATGAATGTATTATCTTTCCTTTTCGGTCAATACATACGCTTCCTTGCAGACCCTTCTTTTGGCAAGCGACTGGGTCCGGTCCTTGTTTATTTAATACGCATAACCTTTTCAAACACTTCCCTCTCTCGAGCTTTCTGTGGGAAATTTCGTTATTGGTTCCCTGGTATGATTAGAAGCCAGAAGTATTTATACTTATTGCGTTTAGCATCGATTTATTGATTGCTGAGTTCTCTGCAATTTGAGTTATTTTTGGGTTTGCTAAGCAGTTGGTGTTATATGGTCACCTACAGTGGCTTTAATGTGCTTTACACATCTTTCGTGGAAGTCTGGTGAAGGGTTTTGAGTATTCCGTGGACCTTTTTCTTTTCTCTCCTCTATTATTGGTGTTTGGAAATCAGCAACATTTCTCGGAATTGTTGCCATGGTTTATATCTCCGAGCAAGGTTGCCTCAGTGATTCATATTATATTTCCCTGCTTTTTCTTCCTTTTCAGAATTTACTGAAGACTTTGGTTCTCTTTGTAAACCGTTCTTTTTCATCTTCAGACAAGTCCATGGAGCGATTGCTTTATGAAGAGTTATGGCATGCTTGTGCCGGCCCCCTTGTTATGATACCTCGTGAAACAGAGCGTGTCTACTACTTTCCCCAGGGTCACATGGAGCAGGTGAGTTCAGCATATTCTCAGCTTTTGGCTTTTTAGTTTGGAAAAAGTTCCACCACGTTGCTGCATCCACATTTGGAAACCAAATGATTTAGTTCATTTTATTGTTTGAAAAATAGCCTTCCCAGTATAACTTTGAATATGCTGCTTGTTTTGGGATGTGCTCCTTGTTTGTATAGCTTGAGGCCTCGACAAATCAAGGTCTAGATCAGCAGATTCCATTATTCGACCTCCCCTCAAAGATACTCTGCCGTGTTATCAACGTTCAGCTTCAGGTAATCTACATAAGGTATATGCTTATTTTGCATTTACATGCTAACTTTCTCCACTCTCTTATGCCTTACGAATGTGTGATTTATATGCAGGCTGAGCCTGAAACTGATGAAGTTTATGCACAAATTACTTTACTGCCCGAACCAGAGGTACTGTTTTTGTCCTTTTCTCAAGGCACACAGACAGGCTGCACGTATATATATACATAGCCACATAGGTGCCTGCTGCTTTTGTCAACCTTTTGATGATTTGAACTTGTGTTTTTTGTTTGCAGCAAGCTGAGCTCTCTAGTCCTGATCAGCCCCTGCCTGAGATTTCAAAACCCAACGTTCGTTCCTTCTGCAAAATTCTCACAGCTTCTGATACAAGCACTCACGGAGGGTTCTCTGTTCTTAGAAGGCATGCCAATGATTGTCTCCCACCTCTGGTTGGTTTCGCACCTTGTCTCAAGTCTTTTAAGGTTTTCCTTCAAGAAATAGTTGAATGAATGCATCAACTACTCAGTGGAACCATTTTAACTTCTTTCTGGTTGGCTACATGATTATAACTTGCTGGTCTTCCCTTGTTTAGGACATGTCTCAGCCTACACCTACTCAGGAGTTGGTTGCAAAGGACTTGCATGGTTACGAGTGGCGCTTTAAGCATATATTTAGAGGTATATAGGTGCTATGCATTACATGATTTGCTAAAGAAAGTGTAAGCGAAATCATGGTGACTGTTGATACAACAAATTTTGATCTCTCGCTTGTCATCTTGACTCTTGAATTTCTTCAATGCATCTGGTTGAGTGGATCTAAAAGAAGTGTATATCCGGAACACCCCTTTTGCCTATTATTCATTATATTAAATTACTCTATGATAGTGAGGTACCGCTTTTATTATTCAGTAATATGTGACATCGCTTTTTGTTGATACAATATGAATAATTTCAACAGGTCAACCACGTAGGCATCTTTTAACAACTGGTTGGAGCACATTTGTCACATCCAAGAGGCTTGTTGCAGGAGATGCCTTTATTTTTCTTAGGTGCTATGCTTTTCAATCCCTAAGCAGTTCGATTTTATGCTTTCACTTCTCCTGGGGCGTATGAAATGAAGTATGGAGTATTAGGTTGCTTCTTCGATAATATGAATCTTAAATGTTCAGGGGTGAGAACGAAGAGCTCCGTGTAGGAATTAGACGCTTTGCAAAACAATCAAGTTCCATGCCTACCTCAGTTATATCCAGCCACAGTATGCATCTTGGAGTTCTCGCAACAGCATCTCATGCTGTTGTCTCTCGGACCCTCTTTACAGTTTATTACAAACCAAGGTATCTCTTTCAATTTGTGAGTTTCTGTTTACCTTTTGAGAACTTGATACTGATTTAGTCAGAGCACTGGGGAGCTGCAACGCGTGTGCTACTCAGCTGTTTTGGTTTCTGGATTTCTAAGTGAATGATGGGATTTACTCTCTACCCTATCATGAGGTTAATATCATCAGGGCTTATGGAAGTCGACATTTTGTCGTGACTTTATTCTTCGATTTTGTGGCAACACAGGACCAGTCAATTTATTATTGGCGTAAACAAGTACTTGGACTCCCTGAAACATGGATTCACAGTCGGTAACAGATTTAAGATGACATTTGAAGGGGAAGAAGCTCCAGAACGAAGGTATGTGGGTGCTCTTTGTGTCCTGAGTAATTTTACTATAATTTGTGGTCTTGCCTAACTACATTCTCCTGTCAGGTTCACTGGCACAATTGTTGGATTTGCTGAACCTGTCGCTTCGCAGTGGGCTGATTCAAAGTGGAGGTCTCTCAAGGTTTGGGATCTTGATTTGGCGTTCCGACATTTGGTGGTGATTGTGTGTTCTTGCGATAATCGTTTATTCAACTACATACTGTTTTCAGGTTCAGTGGGACGAATCGTCTACCGTTCCTCGACCGGAGAGAGTATCTCCATGGGAGATAGAATCTGTTGTTGGCTCAGCCTCTCCAGCTCCATCTCCATCATTGCCAGTAACACAGAAAAACAAGCGACCTCACTCACCCATTGACCTATCACTTATCAGTAAACTCTTTGTTCTTATCCTGAACCGCAGGTTCGGTTTTAGGTTGATAGTAATAACTGTATAATTGTTACCAGGAAACTGCGAAATTCCGGGAGACTCTGTACCATCATATTGGTATCCCGGTGTTGCCCAAAGCCATGATCTGCCCTCATCAAGCGTCACAACCGACATAGATGCTAACCAGACACAGATTAGTTGGTGTTCTAAGAGGAATGATTCCGTGGTTAGAGATGGTCGCAATATTTTCATGAGCCAACCAGAAACCCTGTCACCTAGAATGCAAGTGCCAATGCATATCCTCCAAGCAGAAGAAAGCAAAATAGAATCACCATGGTCTGCAGTCTCACGCTTTTCTAATGGTGACCACTCGATGAAGCTGCCTTCACCAACAACGCCGCATTCTCGTGTTGAAGTAGCCACCGACTCGAGCCCAGCTACAAAATCAAACATCTCTTCAGTTTATACTGAACACTCTGTTCCGAGGAAGTCCAAGTCGGAGGGTTGCAGATTATTTGGGTTTCAATTGATTGAGAAGCCGTCCACTCCAGACAGTTCTCCACGACCTTCCTCTCGCACTGCTTGTACTGTTGATGATGTACTTAGTCAAGCTAAATGTGCTCATTCAGACATTCTGTTTGAGCACTCGAAATTAACAATGGAAGTAAAGAAAACGACACAACAATCACCAAAGGAAATACAGAGCTGTCAGAGTTTCCCAACTAGGAGCCGAACTAAGGTTTGCTATCAGTAACTAAAATATTTCTTAATTTTGTAAAATTCCCTTAAAATGGTTTGTTTGTATATAGGTGCACATGCAAGGTATTGCTGTTGGTAGGGCTGTTGATCTGGCCACCTTGGATGGTTATGATGAGCTCATATCCGAGTTAGAGCTGCGGTTTTATATCCACGGAGAGCTACGTCATCCAAACAAGAAATGGGAGGTTGTTTTTACAGACGATGAAGGTGATATGATGCTTGTTGCTGATTATCCATGGCAGTAAGTATTTCCTTGTACTCTTTTTCACTTCACTTCTTTTTTTTGCACTGAAATTAACAGTTTTAGTACTTGAAGATTACATTCTATTAGCAAATGGGTCTGATTCGGTGGCGGAAATGGTCTTATACTTTTGATTCTTTTACTAATGTCAGGGAATTCTGTAGGACTGTGAGGAAGATCTACATCTACACATGTGAAGAGGTTAAAAGTATGAAAATCGAAACGGCCAATGCGGCTACAGAAATGAAGCATGAAGCGTAGACTCTTGCAGGGTCCTGGAAATGGGTTCATTTGAGTCGTTGCTTTTTTGAAACAGGGGCGATTCAAATTAAACTCCAAGATTTGGTGAAGTTTTTCTACCTTTTTTTTAAATTTGTGATTTGAGGGGATGAGTTCTAACTTGGTGATAACTTATCAGAAGTGTCTCTATGTGGGAAAAAAACTAAAAAAAGGCCCTTTGCATGGAGTCATTGTTCTCTTGGCTACGGGATTAAAAGAAACTTCAAGCTAAGGGTCATGAGACTGACTGTGGGGGCGTGCGTGTGGTCGAGGGTCAGGCTAATGTTAGGTTGGGCAGAAAAAGGTTTTTCTTTTGTTCTCTGCTTAGGGAAGGATCTAAGGGCTAATGTGAAAAGGAGTGGTGGTGCATTTGCAAGTAGAAAAGGTGTGGGGGGGATGAAAGATATGGTGAGATTTTGTGAATATTTGGTTGCTATTAGGGGAGGGAGGGTTTTGGAAGTGCCTTCTAGGGTCTCTAGGATATTGACATTGCAGCGGCTGATGATGGATGGGAGAATGTAGAAAACTTCTTTCCATCCCCTTTTTTGTACATGTGTTAATATATATTATCGTTCGTTTTAGTCTCTCTAGAATTGACCGAATCCTGGTTCAGAGTATAATTATTGTAAATGGAGGATTGTGATTTCCTTGATTTACGAAGTTTTGATTTGACGGGTTCTTAATAAATGTAGTTTGACAGACTTGGGTATTTGGTATGATTTGCTCGGTTACCAAGTTCACGCACGCACGCACACACAAAGACACCCGCACACAATTATTTTGGACCTTGGAGCTTATGAGCCATGACTCCAATAGTTTTGGGGCTTTTCTAGTAATTGACCCTACAACTATTTTGTATTCGTGTCACAAAACTAAAGTAACATTGGTGCTTCGAACGTGAGACCTTGCTTAAGGGGTTGAGACTCTTGATAATTATCAATATACCCTTTTCATCTCAACATACTCTTGTGCGAACCACTGTTTATGGCTCTCTTCTATCCTTTTTTTTTGTCTACTCTTCACTCCTTGACCTACCCCAACCACTCATTGTTCGATCTATATCCATTTTTAATAAATGAACACATCAAAATCTTTTAGAAAAGTTAGAAGAAACCGGAAGAAAGAAGGAAATAGAAGAAATAGGATGTTGATTTGAAAGGAGATTCGGTGATTTGTCGAGGTATGTTGTTGATTTGTTTTAGTTTTGTTATTTTTTATTATTTTTTAGCCATATTCTTGTTGAAAGACCCATTGGGTTTCCATTTCGAGATGCACTTCGATCACATCTTCCACTAAGAGGGATTCATGCCTTTGGCATGTCTTTTGTTTCAATTTGATTAATTAATTTTATTTTTTGCTAAAAGATATGGCAAAGAGTATCAACCTCAAAGTTTGATAATGATATTGCAAAGAGTGAGGATGATGGATTTCTTAATATGTTGATATTACTCCTTAGCTTTAAAGGTCAAATTGCTTATAAGATCCCGTAGTAACATAATTTCTGACTTTAGTGAAATTGTATATTCAATATCAATACTCACTATTCGAACTGACTATGTAAATATAAATGTGTAGATAATATTAAAGGTGATAACAATCCATACAAGGTTTGTTGTTGGCGAGCATGGTTAGTAAAGATAATGGATATGAGGCTCGGTAATTGAGTTGAGATCGTAGATAAAAGTGAGTTGATTGAGAAGGAAGGTTTGTTATATGAAATTATAGGTTATGCATTCTTGATTGCTTTTATCGAGGACAATTAAACACAAATAACTTTCACAATCCATGGGTGAGATGACTATCACACATCACGATGTCCACAAGATACTGTCTTCTAATATAGTAATACTTTTTGTTTTGACACAAGAGATGATGGTTAGAAGCAAAAAAGATATTTTGAGTGATATGTGAGGATGAGCATTGATGGAATAATCGGAGTCATTTGAGTTTGAGGTGCTCTAAAGTAATTTTTTAAGAAGGGGAATCAATAACAAAAATAAAGTTTTATTATATTTGTTGTATCATTTAGGTTGTATATTATATCAGGATAAGTCTAGAAATAGAGTGCTAATAGTGATTATGTATTTATTGACATATGATGTTTGAAGAGTTGACAATTATGCTCGAGGTGAAACAAGCTAAACATGTAGGAAAGTTATCTCGAATAGAGGTACAACAACTTAGTGGACATACTTCTTTGCATTAGATAAAAACTTGTATTGTTGTTATTTGCTACAATATCTTTCATATAGTTATTTTTTATAATTTAACAATAAGTTATATATTTTAATTATGAGCATTGATGTATTAATATTTCTTAGCTTTTAGAGTTAGCATGCAACCAAAATGGTTGGATGGAGATCCTCGAGGAGGGCGATGGATGAGAAATATTTGTCACATGCAATATTCTATTGATCGGTTTATTAAGTACCATAAGCAATTGGATTTATTGATGGTAGAGTAGGTATTTTTCAAAACTACAACTATATTATTTATTTTTAAATTAAACACAATTTGTAATGTACATAACTATTATGAATTCATATTTTCATTTAAATTAAAAAATAATTACATGTAGAAACTATAAATAACATCTAATCATCGTCCTTAATGTTGTGTATAATATCATCTCCTTGTCTTCTCATTTGTATATATATCTCAATATATTTATAAAATGATTGATTCTAATTCTCAACGCTTTCATGTTGGTATCATTGTCAAGAGAGAAAGATAGGAGGCATTGGAGAGTTATTGACCATGTATATCTGTAAAAAAAATAGGATTACAAGAGAGAATTAATCACACTTGGATAAAGTAAATGCCTAAATAATATAATCATATTTAAATATGTTATAATTATTGCTAGAAAATGTCATACAACATGATTATAACACATGTACTACACATTTCTCATAGTTGGTTGCTTAGTGTCTAACATTAACGATAAAAATATTGTCAACTCTCTCACAGAGAGTACCAAACTATGTTATATCGATTAATGACTATCAAACTCATGTCCGGCATGAATATCCAATAATAAGTAGGACGACCCATTTTTCATGTATGTAATATGATAAATAACATCACCAACACTACCATCATCAATGAAAACTTGTGAATATATGTCACACCTATGTGTCACTTCCTTAAAGCTCTTTACGAGCTTCACACCACCACTCCTCTCCTGTCGCAAAAGTGCACCAATGACTCGATACGTACAATTTTTATCTTTAATAACATTTACTTAAGTATTTACAAAAGATGCCCATAAAGCGTGATATCATCATCTCATATATCGGTTCAAAGTCTAGTTGCATTAAAATATTCTCAACATTAGACCCAATATAAGAACCAAGAAAGTCAATATTTGAAAGAAAATCATAACTCCATGAAGAGGAACGATCCACCACAAGAGAGGCATTGCATCCTATACAACATGTATATCCACGTCCACACCTTCCTTTAATGGATGCATTCCTTTTCGCCTACTCCCAAGCTGACAAATCCCTTTTTGCTACTCTAGGGTGGTGTACTTAAAACTCATTTGCTCACCCAACATCTTAATTCATGGAGTGGTTAAACTCTATTATAATGCTTTTCCTAATATTGATTTACTTTAAGAACATTTCTAGAGTTCTAGAATTAAACCAATTAGATAACATATTTTTCATAACTCCACTCATTTAAGGGATCACCCTTGTATTGTCGGTCCCAAGCCCGGATAAAGGAGGAGGGTTGTGTTAGGCTTCCGACAACTAGTGTAGAACTTCATCGGATTTTTATAACATGGATTACAAAAATTATGATCATTGTTTTGGGGCGTCCCCTCCTAGCAATGTGCTGCAGAGCCCGAATACAGTAATAAGTAAGCAAGAGCCACTATATTTTCGCTCAAATGTAGTGAATCAATTGTAGAGAGGATTCCCACATCATGGATGGGTGTGGGTAAAGAAGTTTGTCCTGCTACATTGCCACCCGAATGTAGTGAAAAAATTTCAGAGAGGGTCTCCGCATTTTGATTATGGACGAGTACGGGGGGTAAGGAAGCTAGTCCTAGATAATAAGATTCGTGTTGGTTCTTTGAATATCAGAACATTATCCAGTAAGCTAATGGAGGTGATACATACTATGATTCAGAGAAAGATTTATATTCTATGTTTACAAGAGACAAAATGGGTTGGAGAAAAAGCAAAGGAGATAGAGGATATAGGTTTTAAATTATGGTACTCAGGTAAAGAAAAGGCTCAAAACGGAGTTTGTATTATCATAAATAAATATTTAAAGGATAGTGTAGTAGACATACAATGATATGGTGACTGAATCATGACATTGAAATTAGTGTTAGGAGCATAGGTTTTGAATATAGTTTGTGCTTACGCACCCGAAGTAGGACTAGAAGATAGTATAAAGACAACTTTTTGGGAAGAGTTAGATAAGGTGATTCAAAAGATTCCACAAAGGGAGATGATTTGTTTAGGATGAGACTTAAATGAACATGTTGGTAAAGAGGCATTAGGATTTCAAGGGATTCATGAAAACTTTGGTTTTGGGGATATAAATGAGGAAGGTAGGGAGATTTAAAATTTTGCTATGGCATTTGATCTCTTTATAGTCAATACAATCTTCAAAAAAAGAGATGAACATTTGATTACTTATAAGAGTGGCTTATCACAAACACAAATTGATTACTTTATTTGTAGAAAAAAAGATAGAGCGTGTTGTAAAGATTGCAAGCTAATTTCAGGAGAAAGCTTAACCACCCAACATCGACTTTTAGTTGTGGATTTACAAATAAAAAAATGGACAAAGAAGAAAAGAGTGCATCGAGCTATTCGGACTAAATGGTAGAAGCTCAAAAGCGAGAAAGAAGATATATTTAAACAGAAAGTCCTTCAAGGAGATGTTTGGAATTATGTTGGTACACCCTGTGATATGTGAAACAATATGACTATACATATTAGGAAAGTGGCGAAAGATGTGTTAAGTAAATATAAGGAAGGTGTACCGGCACAAAAGAAAGTTTGGTGGTGGAGTGAAGTAATGTAAAATAAAATCAAGGCAAAGAGGGCATGTTACAAATTACATTATACTAAGAAAACTAGTGAAACTTTAGAGGCTTATAAAAAAGCAAAAAAAGAAAGCGAAAAAGACCGTTAGTGAAGTAAAAACTAAAATTTGAGAGGATATATATAAAAAACTCAACTCAAAAGAGGGTGAAAGAGATATTTTTAGGATAAGTAGGGCTAGAGATAAGAAAACTGAGGATATTAATTATGTTAGATGCATCAAAGATGAGGATGAAAAAAATTTAGCGATAAATGATGATATAAGAAATAGATGAAAAAACTTTTTTTATAAGTTTTTTAATGAAAATAAAGGTGTTAGTATTAACTTACGAGAGTCAACTAAATCAGAGAAGTATATAAACCATAATTTCTACCGACGTATTCAAAAGAATGAAGTCAAGGAGGCTCTTAAACATATGAAGGGTGGTAAATCGGTAGGACCATATAATATTCCTATAGAAGTTTGGAAAATACTAGGAGAAATAGGAATCACTTGGCTCACAAGACTATTTAATGAAATATGGAAAAACCAAAAGTTGCCCGAGGAATGGAGAGTAAGCATACTTATACCCATATATAAGAACAAGGGAGACATTCAAAATTGTGTGAATTATCAAGGTATCAAGTTAATGAGCCATACTATGAAATTATAAGAAAGAATTATCAAACGTAGGTTAAGACAAGTATCAAGTACAACAGAGAACCAATTTGGATTCATGTGAGACTGATATACTATTGAAGCGATTCACCTTTTGAGACGTCTTATGGAATATTTTAGAGCAAAAAAGAAAGACCTTCACATGATATTTATTGATCTAGAAAAAGCTTATGATAGGGTACCGAGGGAGGTTCTTTAGAGAACTTTTGGAAAAAAGAGGGTATTCCATTGACATATATTAACTTTATAAGAGACATGTATGATGATGCAAAAACATGTGTGAGGACTCATGAAGGAACGACAGACTTCTTTGAAGTTAATATTGGGTTATATCAAGGATCGACTTTAAGTCCATACTTATTTATAATGGTGATGAATGAGTTAACAAAACATATTCAAGATGAAGTACCTTGGTGTATGTTATTTACAAATGACATTATATTAGTGGAGGAGTCTAAGGAAAAAGTTGATAGAAAATTGGAACTATGGAGAGAAACATTAGAAAGCAAAGGCCTTCGACTTAGTAGAACAAAGACAGAATATATAGAATGTAAGTTTGATTATTTGGTTACTTTAGAGAACATAGAAATTAAAATTGACACACATTGCATCCCCCAAAAGGAAAGTTTTAAATACCTAGGGTCACTTTTTCAGAGTGATGGAAGAATTGATAGAGATGTTACACATAGAATTAATGCTGGTTGGTTAAAATGGAGAGGAGCATTAGGTATTCTTTGTGATAAGAAGATACCATTAAAGTTAAAAGGTAAATATTATAGAGCAACAATTAGGCCTACCATGTTTTATGGTTCTGAGTGTTGGGCAGTTAATCATTAACATGTACAAAAGATGTCTGTGACAGAAATGAAGATGTTGAGATGGATGAGTGCTCATACAAGAAAAGACCGTAAACATAATGAGGTTATTAGAAACAAATTAGGAGTGACATCAATAGAGGATAACATGAGAGGATATCATTTAAGATGGTTTGGACATATAGAAAGAAGATCAAAAGAAGAACCTGTAAGAAGGTTAGAAAAACTAAATTTGGAAAGTATTAAAAGAGGTAGAGGACGACCACAAAAGTATTGGAAAGAAACAATAAAGAATGATCTAGCTTATTGTGAGTTAACTGCTAACATGGCACACAATAGGGATCTATGGAAACAAAGAATCCATGTAGCCGACCCCGTCTAGTATGGGAAAAGGCTTAGTTGTTGTTGTTGTAGATAACATATTGTTCATACTTTTATTTTGTTGAATTATAATAATTACTATGGTAAATGTCTTATGAGAGTATAGAGAAACCCAAGATTTATAATATGATTAAGGATTAATCACCCTCCTTATCTCAAGCATATTAGGAAATAATTGTGTCATTTCATGCCATTTTTCTTTGATTTCTCTTTGCTTTCTGAGTGAAATATCATTTTTTGAATTCTTCCTTACTTTCTGAGTGGAAAAACCATTCTTTCTATTTGTCTTGAAAACTTGGATAATGTACATATAAGCCATTCAGATGTTTGAAAAATATTTTTTTGATATGCAACATATAATAATAGTAGATTGTATTCGAAAATACTTCTTCAGTGCCTTTATAGTGGGATCGTAGTCAATAAGAATAATATTTTGAGCCTAATCACTCGTAGCTTTCAACCACTCCTTACATTAATCCAACCAAAAACAAAAGCACAACATAGTATAATAATTCACAAGATGCTAAAGAAAACAAGCGCCAAGATTGCTAGTATAGAATAAGACTACAACATAATGACTACAAACTACTAATTCTAAGTGGCAGTGTGGTTGGAGTTTAACCATACCACATCCAAACTATGTGCTATAAAAAGTTGCATGGTAAAAACAAAACTCCTATAAGTCATTTAACTGATGAGATGGACCCATGCCCAACCATAAACTACTCAACCAATACATAAACCTTATACCTAATCACAAACCCAAAAGAATAAGATTGACAAGTTCAATGTGAAAAGCAACCTAATCTCAAACCAATCAAAACCAAAATAAAATAAATCCTTATCACAAGTTTGATGAGTTCAACAAGTTCTTGTTTGACACCTAAACACATGATAGAATAACCTCTAAATCAAACATGAAAATCATACAACCCAAGATTAGTGAGTTTAGCAACCCAATCTTGATGCTTCTGATTTGGAGATTTAAGACTGGTAGCAAAGATATAGAGAACAACCATTTGAGAGAGAGAAAAAAAGAAAGACAGAAAGAGGTCATGATATCGCCTTTGATACTAAAGAGTATGCAAGTATATATATAGGCATCCTAAATGTGTAATATCTTTTAGTGCATAATCTTGCATAAACATTTTCAACATTCGATCTCTAAGAT
Organism: Brasenia schreberi; assembly: GCA_036023115.1. Classification (NCBI taxonomy): domain Eukaryota; kingdom Viridiplantae; phylum Streptophyta; class Magnoliopsida; order Nymphaeales; family Cabombaceae; genus Brasenia; species Brasenia schreberi. The sequence goes on from JAYKKT010000065.1 coordinate 3,533,228, forward strand.
AATGATAGAGATTTGAGTTACTTTGCATTTAATGCACATAGTGCAAAATACAACAATACTTTTAATTCAAATCTCAGTAGAAACGTACTTTGCATTTAATACAATAGTGCATTAAATGCATAGAAATTCAAATATCTATTGTCGATCTCAAAGATCAATCGATGAAAATGTTTATGCACCAAAAGGTATTATGCGTTTATAACTCCCTCTCTTATTATACATATACATATGTATGCATGTGTGTATGTTAGGATACTAAGAGCCTCCTATAATACAAACTCATGGTTGTCCAATCATCTCTTATAGAAGATCAAGGATGTCACCAAAGTACCATCCTTTGCGCATGGAGGGCCATGTTCATAAACTACTACCAAGTATAACATACCAAAATTACAAAATATTTTTTACTTTGCTTATTAAACTAAATTATTCATCTTCTTGATCAAATGATTGATATTTATAAGTATGTGATAAGAATGTAAAGTATCAAAATGTATTAATTCGATATCAAAATACAATGTACTTTTCCAAAGATGCAAAATCCAACATATAGACATATGGTGACTGAAAGAATCATGTTTGAAGTTTCAATGAGCTTAAATCATGTCGAAGGTATGGACCCAACCCTAACCTATTGTAATTCAATCAATCAAACTTTAGTTTCCGTTTGGACTTGGTTGGGTCATTTTCGTTTCAATGTTTTGTCATTTCATTTCAACACTTTAGACTTTTTTGTTCTTCTTTAGAGAATTCACCATATAATGTAATATGCATTTTCACCTGCTTAGCCACATTTTGGAATATGCAAACTACCTTAAGCAATGGTGAATCTTCATTGAGGGGAAGTGGGTTTACCTGACCTCCTTCAACTTTTATATATAAACATAAAAGCTACAGTTTACATTTGAATACATTGTTGAAATACATAGTTTGCCCCCTTTTAAACAGATTTATGAGCCATTAGCACCACCAAGCACCAATTTCTAGATCTACCGCTCACCATAAGGGTGTCTTGTTATTGATATCTTGTGAACTTTTTCTTGGATAACCTTATACGAATAGAGTCTTTCTTTGTATAATGAAACATCACTGTGAACATCTTCATTAATGAGAAAAATTGAGTAGTAGTATAATTAGACATACTATTGATCAGTTTAACATCACAACAACAACAATACAACAATAACTAAGTCTTTTCCCATACTAGACGAGGTCGGCTATATGGATTCTTTGTTTCTACAGAGCCCTATCATGTGCCATGTTAGCAGTTAATTTACAATAAGCTAGATCTGTCTTTATTGTTTCTTTCCAACACTTTTGTAGTCGTCCTCTCCTTCTTTTAATACTTTCAAAATCTGGTTTTTCATACATTCTTACAGGTTCTTCTTTTGATCTTCTTTCTATATGTCCAAACCATCTTAAAAGTTATTCTCTCATTTTATCCTCTATTGGTGTCACTCCTAATTTGTTTCTAATAACCTCATTATGTATACAATATTTTCTTGTATGACCATTCATCCATCTCAACATCTTCATTTTTGTCACAAACATCTTTTGTATAAGTTGACGATTAACTGCCCAACACTCAGAACCATAAAATATGGTAGGTTTAATTGTTGCTCTATAATATTTATCTTTCAACTTTAATGATATCTTCTTATCACAAAGAATACCTGATGCTCCTCTCCATTTTAACCAACCAACATTAATTATATGCGTAACATCTCCATAAATTCTAACACCACTCTTAAAAATGGATCCTAGGTATTTAAAACTTTCTTTTTGGGAGATGTAATGTATGCAAATTTTAATTTCTATGTCCTCTAAAGTAAAAAAATAATCAAACTTACATTCCGTATATTCTGTCTTTGTTATACTAAGTCAGAAGCCTTTACTTTCTAATGTTTCTCTCCATAGTTCTAATTTTCTATTAGCTTTTTTCTTAGACTCCTCCACTAACACAATGTCATCTGCAAATAACATACACCAAGGTACTTCATCTTGAATATGTTTTCTTAACTCATCAATCACCATTATAAATAAGTATGGACTTAAAGTTGATCCTTGATGTAACCAAATATTAACTTCAAAGAAGTTTGTCATTCCTTCATGAGTCCTTACACATGTTTTTGTACCATCATACATATCTCTTATAAGATTTATGTAAGTCAATGGGATACCTATTTTTTTCATGGTTCTCCAAAGAACCTCCCTCGATACCCTATCGTAATCCTTTTCTAAATCAATAAATATCATGTGAAGGTTTTTCTTTTTTGCTCTAAAATGTTCCATAAGACGTCTCAAAAGGTGAATCACTTCAACAATAGATCTGCTTGGCATGAATCCAAATTGGTTCTTTGTTGTACTCGATACTTTTCTTAACTTATGTTCAATAATTCTTTTCCACAATTTCATAGTATGACTCATTAACTTGATACCTCGATAATTTGCACAATTCTAAATGTCTCTCTTGTTCTTATATATGGGTATAAGTGTACTCGCTCTTCATTCCTCGGGCATCTTTTGGTTTCTCCATATTTCATTAAATAGTCTTGTGAGCCAAGTAATTCCTATTTCTCATAGTATTTTCTAAACTTTTATATGAATATTATCTAGTCCTACCGATTTACTACCCTTCATATGTTTAAGAGTCTCTTTGACTTCATTCTTTTGAATACGTCGGTAGAAATTATGGTTTATATACTTCTCTGATTTAGTTGACTCTCGTAAGTTAATACTAATATCTTTATTTTCATTAAAAAACTTATAAAAAAAGTTTTTTCATCTATTTCTTATATCATCATTTATCACTAAATTTTTTTCATCCTCATCTTTGATGCATCTAACATAATTAATATCCTTAGTTTTCTTATCTCTAGCCCTACTTATCCTAAAAATATCTCTTTCACCCTCTTTTGAGTTGAGTTTTTTATATATATCCTCCCAAATTTTAGTTTTTACTTCACTAACGGTCTTTTTCGCTTTCTTTTGTGCTTTCTTATAAGCCTCTAAAGTTTCACTAGTTTTCTTAGTATAATGTAATTTGTAACATGCCCTCTTTGCCGATTTTATTTTACACTACTTCACTCCACCACATAACTTTCTTTGGTGCTGGTACACCTTCCTTATATTCACTTAACACATCTTTCGCCATTTTCCTAATATGTATAGCCATATTGTTTCACATATCACAAGATGTACCAACATAATTCCAAGCATCTCCATGAAGGACTTTCTGTTTAAATATATCTTCTTTCTTGCTTTTGAGGTTCAACCATTTAGTCCCAATAGCTCGATGCACTCTTTTCTTCTTTGTCCATTTTTTTATTTGTAAATCCATAACTAAAAGTCGATGCTGGTGGTTAAGCTTTCTCCTGGAATTACCTTGCAATCTTTACAACACGCTCTATCTTTTTTCTACAAATAAAGTAATCAATTTATGTTTGTGATAAGCTACTCTTATAAGTAATTAAATGTTCATCTCATTTTTTGAAGATTGTATTGACTATAAAGAGATCAAATGCCATAGCAAAATTTAAAATCTTCCTACCTTTCCCATTTATATCCCCAAAACAAAAGTTTTCATGAATACCTTGATATCCTAATGCCTCTTTACCGACATGTCCATTTAAGTCTCCTCCTAAATAAATCATCTCCCTTTGTAAAATCTTTTGAATCACCTTATCTAACTCTTCCCAAAAAGTTGTCTTTATACTATCTTGTAGTCCTACTTAGGGTGCATAAGCACAAACTATATTCAAAACCTCTGCTCCTAACACTAATTTCAATGTCATGATTCGGTCACCATATCGTTGTATGTCTACTACACTATCCTTTAAATCTTTATTTATGATAATACCAACTCCGTTTCAAGCCTTTTCCTTACTTAAGTACCACAATTTAAAACATGTATCCTCAATCTCCTTTGCTTTTTCTCCAACCCACTTTGTCTTTTGTAAACATAAAATATAAATATTTCTTCGAACCATAATATCTACCACCTCCATTAGCTTAGCGGACAATATTTCGATATTCCACGAACCAATATGAATCTTATTATATAGGACTAGTTTCCTTACGCCCCCGCATCCATCCATATTGAAAATGCAGAGACCCTCTTTGTAATTTATTCATTACATTCGGGTGGCAATGTAGTAGGACTAACTTCTTTACCCAAACTCGTCTATTATGTGGGAACCCTCTCTATAATTGATTCACTACGTCCAAGCGAAAATGTAATGACCCTTACTTTTCACTGCATTCGGGCTTTACAGCGCATCGCTAAGAGAGAACGCCCTAACACAATTCTCATAATTTGTGTAATCCATGATATAAAAATCCAACAAAGTTTTACACCGGTTATCAAAAGCCTAACACAACCCTCCTCCTTTATCCGGGCTTGGGACTGACCATGCAACGGTGATCCCTTACATGGGCGAAGTTATTCATCAGTTTAACATCAAAATCATTAATTATCTTAAGTAGGCATGATTATCAATGAAATGAGGTATGTTGTATAACCACCCATTATTTGTAAACTCAATATGGCAATGCTATTGGATTGTGTAATAGAAACTTGAATTCTAAATCCGATTGCTTGCTGGATGTCACAATTAATATCGAAATTTAAAGACCTATTGAGTTTGATACCGTATATGTAGCCGTGTGAGGTAAAGGCATGTCAAAGTTCTCGGATTCAGGTTTGATCCTAGTGACGCGGACTTTTCAGATTGATCAGATTTAATAAAATTTGGATGCGGTCAGTCTCATGAGGGAGATTTTAATACTTGATCTGATTTGAATAGCCAACATGGTTGGATGTTACATGTAAAAGTCCAGGTTAAATCTTGATATGAATGCAAACATTGACCACGTCCGAATCCAACTCTTTTTGTATTAAAGTTAAGATATTGACTTTGTTTTTGGGATATGAACTATCAAGTTAACATCCAAAAGCTAACCTGGTTGTTATACATATAAACCAGAATCAGGGACCACCCCGTTTGATGCCAACTTCACCTTTTATAAAACTGGAACAAAAACCGTGTTTTTAAAAAAAATCCTATAAATTTATTTTTTAAATAAAATGATTGGTTCCAAACTCAAACCAAAACTATCCCGAAACCGATGGTTCTAGAATCGTAACCGGAACTGGCCCTGGTGCAGTTCAGTTGCAGTTCCCGGTTTTGAGTTAACCACAATCGAACATGTCTACTCCCAAGAATGAAGGGTAAAGGCTACTCACTTCACCTACTTTGACTATGCTATGGAAGATGTCCATGGCCTATGAAGTGTCGAGGATAGGGTGAAGTAAGCAGACAATTGGTTACAAAGGGAGGCCGAAGCCAAAGACACACCACGCACACGCATGCATCCCCAGGAATCAAATTCTCAACCTGCCAGTGAAGACAACACTATGAGTGCGGAGCATATAGTATATCTAAAAGATAGAAAAATTAAGTCAGACCTCAGTGCTAGAGCATTTTGATTGCTGACAACTCATGGAATTGCAATAAGCCCTTTCTTGTGCGAGAGTAGTACTGGTCTGGGTGAGCCCTCAAAAAGTCCCTGTTGCAGCCCTTTAGGAAGAACTTTGCCCATGGTGATGATCACATAGTTGATCTCAAGTCCGAATAAAGGAGGAGAGTTGCATTAGGTAGCCCATTTCAACAAAAAACTCAAATGGGTCTTTTACCATGATTCTAGCCCATTTAGTGTGAGAGAAAGCTTGGTTTTGGTATCAATCCCGCCTGTCCGTGAGGGCGGCATAGGAGCCATTACCAAGATATTGATTAAGCTGTAGTGTATAGTCTTCGGAATTTTTCTACGATCAGGGTTTCAACTGCCATGCATGGTTTAAACCATGGACCACGATCGAGGGCTATACCTTTTTCTTTTTAATTTCCAAGAGGGGAGCGGCAAGGCCTGCTTCCCTGTAATATGGGTGTGCACTGTTTGGAACGGTGTGAAAATCCAATTCTTCAAGTTTGACATCATACGCAAACCAGACTATAACTTCTTGCTGGATTGGTTGTTTGGCTGTAAGAATCAGTTTGATGAAAGGAAATATCAGCAGTGCACTCGGCACACTAGGAGGCAATCCGAGGCAGATGGTCGAATTTGGCCCGGTTCAATTACATCCAGCTTGTTTGTGTTCGGTTTGTGACCTACACGAGCTGGATCGCCATGCTGTGCAAAATGAACATGGAAACTGCATGTCTCAGCTCATATAATTTGGCTTATTTAGGGGTGTGTGTGTGTGTGTGTTAGGAAACCATGCTAATCCAGCTAGTGGGCTATTATCGTGTGGCTTACAAGGATTTATGCTTCAACTTAAATAGGAAAGTGTTCATTTGTCTACTAGAAATAATAGTTGAAATACTAGGAGGTTTCAACTTAACCCAGCTCGTCTTCAGCCCATCTAACTCGCAGTTATCTCAGCTAGTGCTCAGTCCAACTAAACTGTGTTATTGGGCTAAGCTTATAACCCAAGATACACTAAACTGTGTTATTGATATTGTATGATACTTCTGCATGTGTACGGATATGAACTACGTCAAGTTTAGGATGCAGTTATGCTCAAAATACAAATAGACAACAAAGTTTGTAGCATACAATCTCTGATCCCTCTTTCAATAAATTATGAAACTCAGAATTTACTACAAAGATTTGTTAATTCATATCAAATTTACTACAGAAAAACTAAACTATTCATTCATTTTCACCAAACTATACGCTGTGCGTGTGCGTGTGTGAGAGAGAGAGAGAGATTACATCATAAGAAACTACAAAATGGATGTAGACATGTTCTCCAGCCAAGTATATATTGAAATTCACAAAATAAAATTAAAAACTTCAAATGAAGGTTTCATGCTCTAAAACATATCTGCAAACCATGATAAACAACTGATTATGGAATTCAAGCCAATAAATTTGAATCACAGCACAAGCACGACCGATTTTCTTACTAATGACACAAAGGGCACAAGATGAGCCCATTCTCGTTGCACCTTGTGCATCTAACGAACGATTGCTTATCATCCAAGACCTTGCAACTCCCACTGCAATCCAAACAAGGTATGAATCTAAGCCCACCACAAGCCTCACAACCCTCACCTACTTGTTCGCCCTTTGAACCCACTGCGTCCAGCATCTCACCCAGTTTGCCTCTCTCATTCAGCTCTACGATCTCATCGACACCCCCAACATACCTCCCCTTGATGAACAGCCTCGGCACACTGGCTCCATCACCGAGCAGCTCCCGCAACCCAGTCAGGTACTCCAAGTGGAGCGAGACGTCTCTCTCGTCGACCATGACCCGGTACCCCTCCATGACCGATTTGACATGCTTGCAGTTCTCAAAAGTGCGCCGGACTCCTCGAAGTGTCGTGGTATATAAGACCACAGCGTCATCACCACCAGGGGGGCACTTCTCCGGTAGGCCCTCGAATGGGTCGCGCCTTCTCCGGATGATTTTTGGTGCGGAACCCCCTTCCTGGGATTTTTGTAACCGGTCCATAACAATAAAATAGTTTTCTTTAAGTTTGTTGGACTTGCCAAACTCCGGTACATGCAGCGGTACCGCCATCGTCTTCGTGGGAGACTGGCCATTTATAGGTTGTTGTTGGGTCTTAAGCTCTGGCTTTTGTTTGAGCTTAGCATCCAATTCTTCAAGTGTGTGGAACGATTGCTTCTTATTGATTGGTTTCTTCTCTTCTAAAGCCAATTGGTTCGGTTTCTCGGGTTCCAGAGGGGTTCGGGTTTCAGGTTTTGTCCCAAGTGTGGGCTTCAGGTCCTCTAACGCTTTGCTTACCTCGGTCCAAGAGTGAGGTGCATCAGGTGCTTGCTCTAAGGTGTTGAGCTTCTCCAATATGGGCTTTGGCACTTCAATTCCCTTGTATGATTGTTGCTGCTGCTTCTGAATTAACAGCCATGGCTCCTCGAGGGTGTCGATGCTGAACAGGGCCAGGCTCGCTCCAGTCGGTCGATAGACGTCCATCGGCTCCACATGCTTCGACGAAACACACCCCATCTTCACTGAGGACCTGCTTTCTGCTTCAGTGCTAGCACATGCTTTCAAATGGCTGAGTTATCTATCCTTAAGGGTGTGTTTGGTGGGCTTAGAAATGCAGTCACGGCAGATATGAAGGTGATATCGACGGCAGAAAGAAGCTCCACGTGGGGAGAATCGGTTGGTGGTGGTTGCAAGTTGGGTAGAGCACACAAACATGTGGTTGGCTATGGACAGCTAGATTTTCTTGTGCATTCATGAAAGAAACTTCGCCAAATTGTTCTCTACTGTGTGGCAGAAACTGCGCCAAAATTGTTCCATACTAGTACCACCACCACCACTATTAGTTTCTTGATCACATAATTCACTATATATATATATTACACATATAGAGAGAGGGAGGGAGAGGGAGAGAGTGCATATGCTCAAATCTACTAAACCATCTCCACCGTTTGATCGATAATATATATATATATATATATATATATATATATATATTTATATATACATGTGTATATATATAAATATAAAGAAAGAGAGAGTGGTGTATGCTCAATCTCATCTATGCTCAATTCTACTAAAAAAATCTTTATAGCTCGATCGACTGATTAAAGGTGATGATTTAAATTTAAAAAACAAATTATATCGTTATACTTTTTATACTTCAATTTAATGCACAACGGTATAATTTACTTTTCTAATTTAAATCCCACCATTGATCCCATTGATTGTACCAATTATATCGGTATACTTCAATTTAAAGGTGATACCTCTCCCCTCTCTCTCTCTCTCTCTCTCTCTATATATATATATATATATATATATATATATATATATATATATATATAATATTTCCATGTAAGTTCCTTCTAAGCCGTTAGATCTGAGAGATTGGAATATGCCTTTCATATAGGTTTGTCAGATATAATGCTGGTGGTATCAGCTAGCTTGGAGCTAGAGCTAGCCTCTTATATATGCACATGCACCCTTGATTAAGTGGGAGTTGACTCTTGGATTGTCGGATGCCTATTCATGTCAAGGATTTTATGTGGTCTCCAAATAAATGATTTTAAAAGGTTATAATTTTAAGACCTTATAAAATAGCCATTACATATTGGTTATTGCTGATTCAGGAGACGATTCCTACAAAATAAACTCTTTCATATCATGATGATATGGTCAGCTTCGCGAAACATGATCAGAAATGGTTTGGCACATGGTCTGCACATCTCTTTTATGTATTCTTCCATTTGTAATTGCAGGGAAAATATATTGTGGGAAGTCTTACCTCATATTGTTACTTGCACGTATGTGACCACCAACTTGCTAGACTCAGTTATATGGATATATTTTGCATTATTTACTTTGTATGTCATAAATCTCACCAAGCTTAATCGACTATGATCTTAAGTTCATGAATATCAGTGGCTGACACTGCATGAACAAATTTTAAGCAAAGTCTAGAGTTTTTCATCTTTGAACCAAATTAAATACATCAATATAGCAAATAGCTCGATGCTAAATACAATCTAGTGTCTATATTTCTATTTTAAAGGTTTGTAAAGCCAAGGGCAAATAATGGCGGTAACGTTTTTGTTTCTGGATTACCAAGATGGGGTTAGGCAGACTCCAACCAAAGCAAAAGAATTATATACAATGAGGCCGGTTTACAACACACCTCCGATCCAAAAGCCAAAAAAAACTATACAAAAGTAAGCAATTACCACAGTGAGAATGAGACGGAACAATCTATTCTAAAAGATCAGTTCTAAAGACTTGAAGATGAGAATCAAAACAGGAACCTGGTAGTTCTCTGCATAGAGGGCCGGTTGAAAAGCACCACTACCAATTGGAAGGAATTAAGAGCCTCTGTTGATATATCTTCGTAAGCCGACCCCTGAAGGAATTAAGGGCCTCTCTTGATATATCTGCGTTAGCCGACCCCGTCTAGTATGAGAAAAGGCTTAGTTGTTGTTGTTGATATATCTGCGTTCTTGTTGAGTAATTACATACATTCAGAATCTGCATGGTGATATAATTCTAATCTTCCATCCTCTGTTCCAAGGTCAGAGTGCATAACAAACTGTTAGGAACCTATATTTTCTCAAGGTTGGCCATTGATCATTGACTTCTTCCTCCAGAGGGTGTAGTGCCTGTGAGTGAGTGTGTTGGTGACTCTGAATCTTGCTAAAGATTAGTAATTCCTTTCCACAGGGATCTCTCTCTAGTACATAATCAGAGACTTCCCTAAGAATGTCGCGGATGACTGCCATCAACCTATGTCTTGCAAGTTGTTCAGAGAATCCTGATGACAGAAGCTACCACCTCTTTCCTTGAAGTTTCTGTTATGAGTTTGGAGCTCTCCATGTCCTGTTTAACTACAAGGATTTCTGCTATTAGAAGCATTTACCTGTAGATCCAAGGATTGTATTAGTCATACCAGTCTTCAAAGTGAATTTCACACTAACTGTTCAATGGAAGACTCAGTAGGAGGCAGAGCTTGAAATCTATAGTATGAATCCCCAAGCCCTAGATTCCCACCGAGTGTCTTTGATCATGTCCAAGCTGTTGGAGGGAACTTACCACATCCTCTGCCTTGCACGCTTAGGTCCTCCAGCTTTTTTTTCCTTTCCATTTGAATACCTATTACATATAAGAAGCACCAAAGGAAAGCCTATATACAGAGGGGCCACCAATCGGGCGGTTTATCATAAACAACAACAACTACTAAGCCTTTTTCCCATACGATATGGGGTCGGCTACATGGATTCAATCGGGTGACAAAAAGAATAACCTAAGGTGCACAAGTGAGCAAGAAGTTGCGGTAGCTTGTTCCTCTTTTGGGATCCAATGAATTTGAAAATCTACAGAATTCCTAATACGCTCTAGTGAAGACTTATCCGCCTCTATACGAGAAGATAAGGATGGCAATGAGTCGGGTCAGGGACAGGTATACCAGTCTGAACTCAACCTGAACCTTAATGGGGCTGGTACGGGTTCAGGTTCTATTTTCTCCAACAGTTACGGGCCAGGGTAAATTTGGGTTTTATATATGAATTTGTCATATATATATATATATATATATATACTATAACTAAGCTTTTTCTCATACTAGATGGGGTCAGCTACATGGATACTTTGTTTCCACATAGCTCTATCATGTGTCATATTAGCAGTTAACTCACAATAAGCTAGATCATTCTTTATTGTTTCTTTACAACACTTTTGTGGTCATCTTATACCTTTTTAATACTTTCCAAATTTAGTTTTTCATACCTTCTTATCTTTCTATATGTCCAAACCACCTTAAACGATATTCTCTCATTTTATCCTCTATTGGTGTCACTCCTAATTTGTTTCTAATAACCTCATTATGCATACGGTCTTTTCTTGTATGACCACCGATCCATCTCAACATCTTTATTTGTATCACAGACACCTTTTGTACATATTGATGATTAACTGTCTAACACTAAGAACTAGAACTATAAAACATGACAAATCTAATTGTTGCTCTATAATATTTACCTTTTAACTTTAATGATATCTTCTTATCACAAAGAATACCTTATGCTCCTCTCCATTTTAACCAACCAACATTAATTCAATGCATAACATCTCCATCAATTCTTCTATCACTTTGAAAAATTGACCCTAGGTATTAAATTTTTTTTTTTTGGCATGCAATATGTGCCAATTTTAATTTTTATGTCCTTTGAAGTAACCAAATGATCAAACTTACATTCCATATATTTTGTCTTTGTTCTACTAAGTCGGAGGCATTTGTTTTCTAATTTTTCTCTCCATAATTCCAATTTTCTATTAACTTTTTCCTTAAACTCCTCCACTAACACAATGTCATCGGGAAATAACATACACCAAGGCACTTCATCGTGAATATGTTTTGTTAACTCATCAATCACTATTATAAATAAGTATGAACTTAAATTTGATCCTTGATGTAACCCAATATTAGCTTCAAAGAAGTTTGTCATTCCTTCATTAGTCCTCACACATGTTTTTGTACCATCGTACATGTCTAAGGTTAATGTATGTCAATGGGATACCTATTTTTTTCAAAGTTTTCCAAATAACCTCACTCGGTACCCTATCATAAGCTTTTCTAGATCAATAAATATCATGTGAAGGTATTTCTTTTTTGCTCTAAAATATTTCATAAGATGTCTCATAAGGTGAATCGCTTCAACAGTAGATCTGCCTGACATAAATCCAAATTGGTTCTCTGTTGTACTTATACTTTTCTTAACCTACGCTCGATAATTCTTTCCCACAATTTCATAGTATGACTCATTAACTTGATACCCCGATAATTCACATAATTCTAAATGTCTCTCTTGTTCTTATATATGGATATAAGTGTAATCGCTCTCCATTCCTCGGGCATCTTTTAGTTTCTTCATCTTGTGAGCCAAGTAATTCCTATTTACCCTAGTATTTTCCAAACTTTTATAGGAATATTGTCTGGTCCTACCGATTTACCACCCTTCATATGTTTAAGAGCCTCTTTGACTTCATTCTTTTGAATACGTCAGTAGAAATTTTGGTTTATATACTTTTCTGATTTAGTTGACTCTCTTAAGCTAATACTAACATCTTTATTTTTATTAAAAATCTTATAAAAATAGTTTTTTCATTTATTTCTCATATTATCATTTGCTACTACAATTTTTTCATCCTTGTCTTTGATGCATTTAACGTAATTAAGATCTTTAGTTTTCTTATCTCTAGCCCTAGTTATCCTAAAAATATCTCTTTCACCCTCTTTGGGTTGAGTTTTTTTATATAAATCCTCTCAAATTTTAGTTTTTGCTTCATTGATAGTCTTTTTTGCTTCCTTCTTTGCTTTCTTATAAGCATCTAAAGTTTTCCTTGTTTTCTTATCATAATGTAATTTGTAACATGCCCTCTTGTCCTTTATTTTATTTTGCACTACTTCACTCTACCACCAAGCTTATTTTTGTGTCGGTACACCTTCCTTAGATACACCTAACACATCATTCGTCACTTTCCTAATATGTATAGCCATATTGTTCCACATATCACAAGGTATACCAACATAATTCCAAACATCTCCTTGAAGGACTTTCTGTTTAAATATATCTTCTTTCTCGCTTTTGAAGTTATACCATTTAGTCCGAATAGCTCGATGTACTCTTTTCTTCTTTGTCCATTTTTTTATTTGTAAATCTATAACTAAAAGTCGATGTTGGGTGGTTAAGCTTTTTCTTAGAATTACCTTGCAATCTTTACAACACATTCTATCTTTTTTTTCTACAAATAAAGTAATCAATTTGTGTTTGTGATAAGCCACTCTTATAAGTAATTAAATGTTCATCTTGTTTTATGAAGATTGTATTGACTATAAAGAGATAAAATGCCATAGCAAAATTTAAAATCTTATTACCTTCCTCATTTATATCCCCAAAACCAAAGTTTTCATGAATACCTTGATATCCTAATGCCTCTTTACCGACATGTCCATTTAAGTCTCCTCCTAAATAAATCATCTTCCTTTGTGAAATCCTTTGAATCACCTTATTTAACTCTTCCCAAAAAGTTGTCTTTATACTATCTTCTATTCCTACTTGGGGTGCGTAAGCATAAAGTATATTCAAAATCTCTGCTCCTAACACTAATTTCAATATCATGATTCGGTCACCATATCGTGTATGTCTACTACACTATCCTTTAAATCTTTATTTATGATAATACCAACTCCATTTTGAGTATTTTTCTTACCTGAGTACCATAATTTAAAACTTTTATCCTCAATCTCCTTTGCTTTTTCTCCAACCTACTTTGTCTTTTGTAAACATAGAATATGAATCTTTCTCCGAATCATAGTATCTACCACCTCCATTAGCTTATCGGATAATGTTCCGACATTTGGAGAACCAATATGAATCTTATTATCTAGGACTAGCTTCCTTACCCCCACATCCATCCATATTGAAAATGCGGAGACCCTGTTTGTAAATTATTCACTATATTTGGGCGGCAATGTAGTGGGACTAACTTCTTTACTCACACTCATCTATTATGTGGGAACCCTCTCTGCAATTGATTCACTACATCCAGGCAAAAATATAGTAGCCCTTGCTTACTTATCTCTGCATTCGGGCTCTGCAGCACGTCACTAGACAGGGATGCCCCAAAACAGTGCTCATAATTTGTGACATCTTAACTACATACCCGACCCGATCAGTTTTGTGTTCGGGTATTCTTCTCTCTGTTTGGATCAGGTGGGTTCAGGTCAATATTGCCATCCCTGCAAGAAGGGTTACCTTGAATCTTCTTGCTGATCATCCTTGCGATCATGATCCAGCCTGCTTTTACTATGCCAATCTCTCAAGAGTATAACCTACTGGCCAGCCATTGCCCCCTTTGGAATATAGAGATTAATCCATTCTCTTGGGGGAGGCGAGAATCCATTCGTAAATAAATCCTTTACACCATGCCAATAAAGTGCTTTAGGTATGTAGTGATATTCCCATTGACATCCTTGAAGTCTTGGACTCACACAGTTCTAAGCATATTGAATTGCTTTTAGTAATAGGAGTGTCAATGTATTGAGCTACGGATTCTTTATTAAACCAAGGATCAAACCAAAATTCTATTTCTTCTAACATGGGGTTTGCATTTTATGTTTAACATGCTGAGACTTTCATCAAGTTCTCTTATAAGGTTCAAATTTTAAGATGAAATTCCGCAACATGTTGATTCAAATTGATCCAAACTAATTAAATAAACATAAATATTTCTCAATGACGTTCATAGAGAAAAGTTGATGTCGGGCTGATAGAAAATGAAATGGAAGGGTATGCTTAAGGTGAACGCTCAGCCTTAAGGGGGTGTTTGATTATGAGGCCTAGAACTACCGAACTAGAATTGTATCAAACAGGGCATCGACGCACAACATGGTCGTATGACTCCGCTTTTTACTGAGGCCCACCAAGGGCCCACCAGTGCTGGAACTAGAACTGTACTTCCAGTTCTAAAGTCCGCCACAAGCCCAAGGCATGAAATAGTAAGACATGTTTGATATAAATAAATCTTTTATTTGAATGCAACTCATTGGATCCAAATTAAATTACAATTCACTATATATGTTACAAATTTGCAAGCAAGTAGAACAATCTATATTAGTTACAAATTAGTACAACTTTAGCTAACCATAAAAGTTGTATCGCTCTATTGCATATCCGGTCATCATTTCCAAACCCAGTTACTAGCATGTCTTCAAGTCGCAAGTAGGATGAGCACAATCCAATTCGTGCCATAAATGATGAACCACACCAACATGGCAACACTAAGGGCATGCATACATCAAACAAAATGCACAATCATGCAAATAAAAGAATAGGATACATTTATAATCAAATAAATAACATTATAATTGCACGGAAACAACATTCATATTATAGACATAGAGTCAAAATCAAAGCCCATATATAGTGTGAGGCACTCCTTCAATCAGAGTGCCAACAACTCCAAAATCTCAAAAGTACCAAAACAAGACCCTATTTTGGACACTCAGTTAAATTTACCGGAACCTGAAAATATGCTGAACCTGGTATTTCAGCTGCCATTTGCGGCACTTCTTAGACACGGTGGTGGCCGATGAGGTAGTAGATGAAGACACATGCATATCAATGCAAAAGTTATTCACATTGAAAGAGAGATAAAGTAAAAATATTAGTAAATAACGGATTGCTTTAAATGCATACTTTCTTGAAATTAATGGTATTATATTTTTTATACTTATATTATTGTAGCTAAAATTGCATATATATATCAAGTTACAATAGTGATGATCCAAACATATAGCATGTTTTCCTTGAAATAATAGTATTATATTTTTGCATGCTTATTTTATTATAGTTGGAATTGCTTATATATCACATTGCATAATGATGATCTTAATATATAGCATTATTGTCTTATAGAGAAAAGCATGCCTCCTGAATCACATCAACATAAAAAAAGAACCGCAAATAATGGGCTTAAAACAATTCGTGAGAAAAAAGATCAAAAGCATAATCAGGGAGCTACATCCTTAGCTGTAAATTGTTACAATCTGGTAAGAGTAACATATTTTCTTTTTAATCAATCATGTCAAGTTTTAGTGTATGAGTTACTTAAAATATGTCTGATTAATGGTAACTTTTATATATATATATATATATATATATATATATATATATATATATATATATATATATATATATATATATAATATAGAAAGAAGTACACCTGGACATGGATATAAATGAATAACTGCTTATAAAGACTGCTATCGAGATAAGAAAAGTGGAGATATTTTTTGAAGAAACTAACAAAATTTGTGTATTATCCTGATTTCTTCTTTTACATCTATAGAAAATTTTATAGTTCATCATATAACCTGATATTTTGTTTTCTTGAATAGTAAAAAGTATATGAGGAATTTGAAAATATTCATCATAGATTAAGTCCATTTCCTATGATTACCTCCTTTAAGAAAGCGGAATGCGTACGTAGTAAGCATTATTGGGACTACGAGAGAGGTTTGGGTATTGAAGCACTGATAAGGAAAAGTAAAACTAGTTCATGAAGAAACATAAACAATCAATATATTCCTAATAATAGTTGACTTGACTTAAAGATAATGTATCAAATATAAAAGACACAATTTCACAACAATACGACTGGATGAATAGAAATGTTGATTGAGTAACTTTTTATATTATTGAATTTTGGTAGTGATCTTATGACTAAAGCAATTAACTTTGACGTATAATTGTTTTAGTAAACAAGGATGGAGAATCAAATTAAGTATTCCACTCACCCTTTAATACAGATATTTAGTTCGGCATCACAAGAGTTATAGGTATTGAAAATATGCTTTATATGTACTTTGCTTATATTATTCATAACTTAGTTATTTACTTATTTTTTCAATTTTCAATTTTTGATGTGTTATATTAAGGATCTTTGCTTATATTAACTTGGTAGTGAACTTTGCTTATATTAAGGATTTTCAATTTAGTTCGGCATCACAAGAGTTATAGGTATTGAAAATATGCTTTATATGTACTTTGCTTATATTATTCATAGCTTAGTTATTTACTTATTTTTTCAATTTTCAATTTTTGTTGTGTTATATTAAGGATCTTTGCTTATATTAACTTGGTAGTGATCTTTGCTTATATTAAGGATTTTCAATTTAGTTCGGCATCACAACCTTACATTCACAGGAAGCCTTGAAACCAATCACTCAAAAATAAGTTAAACCAATAGTTTACTACAATAGTTTGATGTGTTATATTTTGCAATGTACATAAATTCTTTGTCATTGTACTCTATGTATATTTAAACAAGTCAATACAATATTAGTTATCTTATACATTCTTAATTGTCTTATTCATTTTTTATTATCATGATTTTAATTTATTATGCACTTACAAGAATTAGTAATAGTTATATTTAAAATATTTCAATGATAAGTGCAAATAGCTTGGGTAGTTGGACTCCTTTTTGGACTGTTCCCAATGGTTGGAATAACACAAATGACAGTCAAAAAGTATATCCGAGATTGAAAGTACAACTGTTAATTCCAGCTATTCAAGGACTAGTTACGTCTATTGATAACAATAAAAAATAATCTAGCTTGAGCTGCTACTTGGTTTGTCTCAGCTGTTCTTGGACAGCTGGAACCAATTTTATTCTGGCTAGTTTTATTTTGGATTTTCTTCCAATAATTTCGGTTGTTTGTTGCTTTGGTTTCTTAGTAGTTGTTGAGTCTTTTTCCGATATTTACCATAGTCGGAACAACTTTGTCCGATATTTTTTTCCGACTATTGTTTGAATATTCCAGCATTTAAAACAGATAGAAAAGGCTCTTTTGTTTTTTTTTAAAGTCGAAATTGACTCAAAGGTGAAAGTTGGAATTGACTATAATTGTAGAGGTGAATTACACATTCAACAACATTCATATTACAATCAGAGTCCATATAATATAGTGTAGACTGGCTACTTAGTCACGTCCTTTTGTCGCCTTATTATATCAGCACTAACTTATTTACCTGCCTCAAACAATGCCCAGATCCATCTTGGGAGGCAAAGAACCAAAATAAAAGGGTATTAACATTATCGTATTTTCTTTTTTAAATAAGAATGAAAAATGTTATAATATAACATATTCAATCATGAATCTAGTGCTTCACACCTTGGGAGAATCGGAGGCCAAACGACCTCAAAATCATCCAAAAAAAATCCTAATCCTATCTCATTGAGGGCTTCTGATCCAACTTTCTCCATTAAATTTAGCTTAATATTATCACTAACTAAACATGAAAATATGGTATAACTATAACTTACTCAGATATGAGCCCAATGGATAAAATCATGTGTAAATATGAGATCGAACGACTCTAAAATTGCCAAAATACCAAAATCTTTAACCACTTTTTTAGACACTGATCTGAACCGATCCGAGCCCAAAAATCTGCAGAAACCACCTCTCTAGGGTTATTCCGGCTGCCATTTGCAGCAGATTTTTAGCCATGGTGGTGGCTGACGGCGAACTTCTTGGACTCGTCTCTAAGATGACTACCCAATGACTAATATCGCCGTCATCCGATCACCGGTTGGCTAGAAATCTCAACGAAATGGAGAAAAGGGAGAGACGTAAACCTAGGTGGTTTTAACTCAACCAATTCCGGCCATCTCATGGTTCATGCAAGTAGTATCTTGATTCATGACAAAGAGAGCCGTCCGTTGGTACTGTTTTTGTCGCTGTCCGGCCACTAGATTGCCGGAAATAAAGGAACTATAACAAACTCATCTCAAAGCCACAGGATTTCTTTGACGATTGCAGCCACTTCTCCAATCAGTTGGGGTTCACGTAGATCTCCGTCCATCTCAGACACAGGATCCATACTAATATCCAGTTCTTCGATTGAATCCCGCAAAAGGAAATGTGAACTGGCTCCCAACTTGATGGGCTGCCGTGATCGTAACCATGTGGTCATGCAATCTTTGCATAGGATCCAATTCTTCGGGAAGATCTTAAATTTCCTTCTGTGGTAAGTCATTCGAGATCTTTTTCGATGACAAATATTGAAGAGAACAGCATGTCATTCGACTGTCACCGACTCACACACTCTTAAAATTGCCAATGTTTTGTATTAGTTCATTAATCAATATCCTAATTGGTGATAGTGGAAGATCCAACTTAGAGAAATGCTCCATATGAATTAATCCAAGTACTTCCGGCAAGGCATAGAAAGTCCGATACCTGGCCGGAAGACGACTCCAGCTGACAAATTAAATTCATGGTTTTCATGGTCATCAACATTAAGGAAATAAAAGGAAAGGAGAAAATGTAATAGAGATTTCCAATTATGTTTCATTAATTATCTGCAGAATGAAATTAGATGCCAAGGATTGAGAACACAGACCACACCATAAACAAAGGAGTACTTTACTTTGAGGTGTGCATGACTCATGAATGACGGGTATGTTGCATGCAGATGGGCAAACAGAGCCTAGCTGGTCTACCAACTTGACCTCGGTGCGGGCTTAGACCGAACCACACAGTACCATCTTGAACAGGGCTCGAATTGGATCCGTGTCCCCGGACTCGCGTTCAGCGACACCAAGATACCAGTGAACCTGGCTCTCTAAATTAATGCGAACAGTATTACATTGATTGTTACAAGTAATTGTCATAAATCACTTCATCATCAGCTTAGGAGAGCTGGTTACCGGAAATCCTTACGATGTCCAGTGCCACTGGAAGGTGGAGTCCTCTCCTCGCCGCCGCTCGAGTCAGCATTGTGACCTGTGAACCCATGGGTCCTGACCCTGATGCCCCCTAACTCTTTGGTACTTGAGCTCCGTTGCTGCATCTGGCTTCCTGAGTCTCCTGTAGACCTGACCCACTTAGATGGATGCTTGTAGGCCAAAGGTGGGGCCAGCCGGTGAGGTACGTCGGAGCGGGCTTTCGCCTTGGACGAATGCGTGGTTGCCATGTAGCTGGGTATGGGGCCACCACCCTTACAGCAGGGATGCTCTTACCTGCTGACACATGGCTCGAAGAAACCTCCCTCTCCGGCGAGAGGCCTGGTGACCGCCTGAAGTTCCTCATGGAATGCCCTGGCAACTATTTTCTCTGACATGTCATCAGTGTGGGTGGCAGTGAAGTAAGAGCCATCAGGTGCCACATGGCGAGCAACGTATGGCCCGCTTGAGATCCAACTGTCAAGCCAGTTCCAACCCCACTGTGTCTTGCCGGAATCCACACCTGAGAAATTTTCTCCATAGCTGGATTCAGGATGCTATTGTTGAAATGCGGCAGATAGAATTCATGTTAATCAATAATATTATGTCAATACTCTTAAAGAAAACTAAGGATCTTACTTTTGTTATATGCATCAAAGATGAGGATGAGAAGATTCTAGCAGCGAAGGATGAAATAAAAAATAAATAGAAAATTTATTTTTGTAAGATTTTTAATGAAAATACAAATGTTAGTATTAGCTTGAAAAAGTTGGTCAAATCAGAAAAGTATATAAACCGTAATTTCTATTGGTGTATTAAAAAGAATGAAGTTAAAGAGGCTCTTAAATATATGAAAGTTGATAAATATGTAGGACTAAATAATATTTTTATTTTATTATGAAAAATCCTAAGAGAGATAGGGCTCACTTAGCTCACAAGACCAAAAGATGTTTGAAGAATGGAAAGTGAGTACACTTATACCCATATATAAGAACAAGGGAGACAATTAGAATTGTATTAATGATCGAGGTATCAAGTGAATGAGCCATACTATAAAACTATGGGAAGGAATTATCGAACATAAGTTAAGACAAGTATCAAGTACAACAGAGAATCAATTCAAATTCATGCATGGTATATCTCGATTCACCTATTGGGACGTTTTATGAAACAATTTAGAGCAAAAAAAGAACCTTCACATGATATTTATTGATCTAGAAAAAACTTACGATTGTGTACCAAGAGAGATTTGTTGGAAAACCTTGAAAAAGAGAGGTATCTTATTAACATACATAAATCTTATAAGAAACATGGACGATGGTGTAAAAACTTGTATAAGGACTCATGGAAGAATGACATACTCCTTTGAAGTTAATATTGAGTTACATTAAGGATCAACTTTAAGTCTATATTATTTATATTGCTCATTGATGACTTAACAAAATATATTTAAGATGAAGTACCTTGATGTATGTTATTTGGAGATCACATTGTGTTAGTGGATGAGTCTAAGAAAAAAGTTAATATGGAACTATGAAGAGAAACATTAAAAAGTAAAGGCTTGTGACATAGTAGAATAAAAACATAATATATAGAATGTAAGTTTGATTATTTGGGTACTTCATAGGACATAAAAATTAAGATTAACACACATTGCATCCCTTACAAGAACGCATAAAATGTTATTCTGTATGATAAAATTAATGTCGGTTGGTTAAAATGGAGAGGGACATTAGGTATTCTGTGTGATAAAAAGATATTATTAAAGTTGAAAGATAAATATTATAGAATAGCAATTAGACCTGCTATGTTTTATGGTTCTGAGTGTTGGGCAGTTAATCATCAACATGTGCAAAAGATGAATGTAGAAGAAATGAAGTTGTTGAGATGGATAAGTGGTCACATAAAGAAAGATTGTATACATAATGAGATTATTAGAAACCAATTGGGAGTAGCACCAATAGAGGATAAAATGATGAAAAATCATTTAAGATGGTTTGGACATGTTGAAAAACGACCAAAGAACGCTCTCGTAAGAAGATATGAAAAACTACATTGTGAAAATGTTAAAAGAAGAAGATGACAACAACAAAAGTATTTGAAAAGAAACTATAAAGAATGATCTAATTATATTGAGTTAACTCTAGCATGGCATATGATAGGGCTATGTACAAACAAAGAATCCATATAACTGACTCAATCTAGTATGAGAAAATGCTTAGTTGTTGTTGCCCTTAAAGAAAAATGACCAAACCAGTGTTGAGTTCACCTCATCAATCCATTGTAAACTTTCTCATAACAATCATATGTCCAACTCGAATTGGTACAAATAGACTTGTTCAGCTGATTATATATATATAATATTTTATATTCAATACTCAATGGCTCATTTTACATGGTTTTATCATTTCAATCACCGACCACCACCTCACCTTCTATCATCTTCAACTATTGTTTCAATGCTCAAAACTGCCTTTCACCGGTGAAAAATACTGTTTTTAGCACTAAACCACATAAAAAACCTAAATAAAACTGCAAAACCATTTGTATATAAAAATTAGGTTTTAGAAGTGGTGATACCGATTTTGATCGGTGAAAGGTGTTTTTTAGTGGAGTAGTAAAAGGTAACAATGGATGTTTAAAATGGTGGAATCATGCAAAATGAGTCCTTCATAGTATTGAGTACGAAGTAATTCCTCTCTCTCTCTCTCTCTCTCTCTCTCTCTATATATATATATATATAAGAACGAAGAAGCTTGTAAAGCTCATGCTGGTGTGTGATTCACTTGGTGAAACGAGTCCCATAACCACCCTTTTAGTCCATTCAACCCGTATATCTGGTCTACTAGGGGCACCTGTTTTGACACGAATCGGAATGACGTGACACTATGACCAAAAACACGAAATCACTTGCAATTTCAAACACAACACAAAATCTTGGCGTAAACTCGACAGACCTGGAAGTCCGTGCCCACGGAAAATGACATGAAAGTTTAAATTGGTCATGTTGACATGCATTTGATGGGAGTTCAAAATAACCCGACAGTAACATGACCCCAAACACAAAGTTGTCACTCCTACCTGCAACTTAAAAGGCATCGGATCCGCCGGCGACGATGCGCTACTGATCAAGAAGGTTTAACTTGAAGAAAAAAAAATTGAATGCAGGGACGCATAGTGTGTGTTAGTGCGTGCACAGCTACATGCGCACGCATCGACACATGCAAACTCACACTCTGTAGAACAAAGTGAGCATACCTGTCCAGCATATGCATAAGCAAGGTCCTTTTCACCCTCAATGACAGCATTATGTTTCCTATGAAAGGTTTTTCTCTTCACACTTCCCTTCTATGGTGCCTCCCATCTCAGTTATCCACCTCTAAGCTTTGTGGATAATCGTCACTATCATCATGATCATAATCACCACCATCATCATTACCATCATCATTGATGTAAAAACCTGCTTTTCCATCGTCATGATCAACCTAGTGATCCCCTTGTACTTGCTCAAACTTGTTTCTGTTTTTCTCCTGGGCAATCAAGACACGGCGGGCACGAACCCGGGCTTGTACCCGGACTAGGGCCTGCATGCACCTCATGGTAACCTGGGCTTGCTTCCGCACGTTGTGCCCGCGAACCAGTGCTTGAAGTCTCACAAGGCCCTTCAGTGCCCGAAGAGCCCTTCTTGCCTGAAACAGACCTTCAATGGTGGATATTAGTTTTTACTAAGCATTTAACCAATGCAAGCATAGTGTTCTTCATTGATTTATTGATGGTAATATTGATAAAGAAGGTAGCGATCATATGCCTACCAGGTACCCTCTGTACACAGATTGAATAAGGATCGCAGCTTGATCTTCTCTTGATTGTCGTCCCATCATAACAAGTTGAGCAACCTCAGCCGCTGCAGCGGCAGTAGCCATAGCTACATCGACGGCCACCGCCACCGCCACCGCCACCACCGGTAACGGTGTGGTGTCTCCAGCGAAAGCTCTTCTTGGTGAAGTTTGGGCCGAGAAGTGGGTCGGTAAGACTGGTTCGGGTGCATCTGTTTGCCATCTATGAGGTGCTGCTTTCTGCAAAGATGGTAAGAAGAGACTCAACAGCGGTAAGTAACAGCCAAGCTTCGTTCATTAGTGTGTGTGTATTGGGCATTTGGCCTCCCATTGTAACACATAAAGATAGAAGACAACAGGAGAAATAAAACTGCTGACTAATTGAACAATAGCCAAACCTAGGGTTGACAATTTTGAGTGAAGGATGGTGTTCGTGTTGTCCCATTTGATGTTCATGTCAGACAGGTGAACCTGAACACGACCCTCTTTTTTGTTACTTCTGTTTGACATAAACACAGGCTTTTTAGGTTATTGTCCATGTTTCCAGCACCATTCCCGGTTGTCTTCTTGCTAGATTATGGCTTCTGTCGACCTCCTCGTTCTTTGCCAGCTTCTCAGGTACACCTGTAGCAAAAAAACAAATGTACGTTGTTTTTGTTTGAGGTTTTCACACAACGGGATTTGCTTGAAAAGGTTTCTATTTATCTGTTTTTGTTGATGTCTGTGACTATATGCATTGCTCTATATTTATAGAGCAGTGCGTACTCCTCCTTTTCCGGTTTATTTCATTGGGTTTTCATCTTCAGAAGCCCCTAAAACCAGACTGTTACCGTATGATTTGGTAACGGTTCGACGGTTTTGCTTTTATGACCGATACAACCATTATTTCCATAACTGTAACCATAGATAATGGTTGGATGGCCAGTCCAACCATTTCTATGCTGGGTTGCCAAGAATGGCCACAGCCTTACATCTCTTACTTAGTCATTCGAGCTAAGTGTACTTACATATTGGTTTTCCTCTCACTTTTGTGGGGTTTTCCTAATAATGTCATTTGATGATTGTTATTGCAATTACTACCCATTGTGTGGTTATTTACCTACACAACAATCAAACATATCTCAAACTCATATTCACAACATGTTTTAGGAAAAGTTCTTCTGTTATACCTTTAGTCAAGGAGTCTATCAACATATCATTTGTTGGCATGTATGAAATTGATATTTCCTTTCTCATAACTATATAATGAACATAGTGGTATTTAACCATTATATACTTGCTTTTAGAGCTATCATCTCCACTCTTGATAAGAGTAATTGTTGCGTTATTGTCAAAGTAAATGACACCAGGCTCGTCGGCTATTTCTAGCTTTAAATCACGTATGAAGGGGCTTAACCAGACAGCACTCGTTATAGCAAGCCACATACTCAGCTTCCTATATATGCAATGCTACACAACCCTATTTCTTACATGCCCAAGAAACATCACCACCTCCAGATAAGAATATTTGTCCCGAGGTAGATTTGTTGTCATCTTTGCTCCTAGCAAAGTCAGCATCTGAATATCCTACCACTTTCAGTTCATCTACTTGAAAACACAACTTCAAGTCTGTTGTTCCTTTTAGATATCTTAAAATCCTTTTTACAACTATCCAATATTGTCATCCATGATTACTTTGATATCTACTTACAATACCAACAACAAAGCTGATATCTGGTCTTTTATACAGCATAGCATACATCAAGCTACCCACAACTTGTGCATAAGAAACATTAGGCTTATCGTCTCCTTCACCGGGACAATTAGCCTTACTTATTTTGACCCCTTTTACAACGGGTGTAACATCAGACTTGCATTCACCCATTTTGAATTTCTTTAGGATATAGTCAATATCTCTCCCGACTTAAGCATAAGAGTTTAGATTCTCTATCTCGAAAGATCTTTATACCCAAGATATAAGATGTTTCTCCCATATCCTTTATTTCGAATCTTGAGTTTAATCATATTTGGTTTTGACAATCATCTCATTGTCATTCTCAATTAACAATATGTCATTTATATATAATGATAAGATGACAAAGTGGCTTCCACTATTCCAAACATATACATAGTGATCAAGTTCATTAGCCACAAACTCAAGTTCTATAATGACATTTTGAAAAGTCAAATACCATTGGCGAGGTGACTGTTTTAGGTCATATAAGGATTTTCTCAACCTATATACTTTATCTTTTTGGCCTTCAACTATAAATCCTTCGTGTTGCTGCATGTATATAATTTCATCTAAATCTCTATTTAGAAAAGTTGTTTTTACATATAAATGATGTAAGTCCAAATCATAATATGCAGATATTACCAAGATTATCCTTATCAATGCAAATTTTGCAACTGGGAAATGTCTCAACATAATGTATTTCTTCTTTTTGCGAAAAACCCTTTACAACCAACTTCACTTTAAACTTGTCGATTGAATCATCGACCTTGTATTTCTTTTTGAGAACCCATTTATAACCAATAACTTTCCTTTCTTTTAGCAAATCAGTCAATTCTCAGACTTGGTTTTTCTCAATGAATTCAATTTCCTCATCCATAGCTTTCCTATAGCTTTTTGAGAACCCATTTACAACCTATAGCTTTCCTTCTTTTTAGCAAATCAGTCAATTCTCAGACTTGGTTTTTCTCAATGAATTCAATTTCTTCATCCATAGCTTTTCCCCAGTCTGTTGTTTCCGTTGAGTTCATAGCTTACTGATAAGTCAAGTTATCATTCAACTCATCTAAATCCACCGAATTACACACTTTTTCTGCAAGATAAGTGTGATAATCCTTTAAATAGGACGGAGTAGCCATAGCTCTTTTATATCCACTTAAGGTTTCGGTTGTTTTAGGAAAATCTTTTATGGGTTCATATGATGATTGATCTAGGTCTACTACATCATCAGTATATTCATCACTATTTTCCAAGATGGCATTCTTAGTATCTTCTAATAATTCAACATCTTTACTTTCTATCATTTCGTGGTTCTTATGATAAAACCGATATTCCTTTGAACCTTTAGGATATTCGATGAGTATACATCTCAATGACCTACTGTCTAACTTGTCTCTAGACTGATCAAGAATCTTTACATGTGCAATAGATCACCACCTCTTGAGATGACCTAGGTTGGGTTTTCTTCCAAACCACATCTCATATGGTGTAGTGAATACAACCTTACATGGTATTCTATTGAGTATGTATACCGCTTTACTTACAAATTCTTCCCAAAATATCCTTGGTAGAGAGGCATCAATCAATATTGATCTTGTCATATTCAGTAAGGTCTTGTTATATCTTTCAGCTACACCATTTTGTTGAGGTGTCTTAGGCATTATATTTTGCTTTGCAATACCAAAGTCTTTACAGAATTCAAGAAATTCTGCAGAGGTATATTCATCACCTCTATCTGATCTTAAGACTTTGATTGAATGCCCTAGTTGATTTTCAACTTCCTGCTTATATTCTTTAAAAGCTTCTAGTGTCTCAAATTTATGTGTCCCACGATGTGACCTTACTCTAAATAGTTCACATAAATCCGTGTGAATGACTTCCAACAAGGTTGTTGCCCTTATTAAATCTTTGGGAAAACTTTCCTTATCATTTTTCCTTATATACAATAGTTGAAAGTATTTTTCTTAAATTTAGGTAGTAAGTAAAAGTTGGATAATTTCCTCAACTTCTCTAGACTTATATGCCCGAGATGTTTATGCCATACATTCACATCAATATTAAAGGCACAATCAATATAAGTAGAAGGATTTTCATTTTCATTATCATTCAATTTGAAGAGTCCATGTTCTGCTTCAAATTCCCCATTGATGATGATTATGTTGACGATCTAGTAGGTCTAGATTAATCATCTTTTAAACCCATTGATGAGTTTCTTGAACAAACCGAATCTTTAAGTGGATACAAAAGACCTAGAGTTACACCGTCTTACTTGAAGGATTATCACACATATCTTGCAGAGGAGGTATGTAATTCGGTAGATTTAGATGAGCTAACTTGACTTATCTGAATCGTAAGAGTGAGAAAAAGCTATGGATAAAGAAATTGAATCCATTGAGAAAAACTAAGTCTGTGAGTTGATTGATTTGCCAAGAGTAAGGAAAACTATAGGTTGCAAATGGGTTCTCAAAAAGAAATATAAGGTCAATGGTTTGATCGACAAGTTTAAAGCGAGGTTGGTTGCAAAGGGTTTTTCGTAAAAAGAAGGAATAGATTATGTTGAGCTATATTCCTCAGTGGCAAAATTTGCATCCATTAGAATAATTTTGGCTATATCTACATATTATGATTTGGATTTACATCAGCTAGATGTAACTCTATTGCTAGTTTCAAAGACAATTCAGAAAGGTTAATTTTTGGCCCTAACGTAAGGACAGTGGTGACCATGTTCCATGATCGGGGTAGACTGTTCAAGATTGTTGATATTTACATCGGTTTTAGGATGACTAACTTTATCACATCTAGGTCCCTAGCCATTACCATGTAATTTCTATGTTCTACTATGTTATCTCATTCTTTTATTTTAAAAGAATTATATTTTTGTATTTCGAAGACCCTTATAAAGTCATCCTCTATGTATATCAACATGATAGTTCTTGCTATTATGTCATCTTTTAGAAATATTTTATACATTTCTATATGTTACTCAGTTGCGTCTGGTGGTTGATGACGCACAGTTTCCTTTAATACATGTTCAACACCTTCAAGTGTTAGAGTAAGTAGGATTCTTCTCTTCCATATTTATAAGTTAAGATCGTTTAGCTTTTTGGCTTTTGCCAATTCCGACACACATATTCTTGAGTTCATTTTTATGTGTTTGGTAATTATAACAATTAGATGATCTAAAAAGGAAACAATAAATGAACAATAAAACACATAGTAGAAATCTGATCAGAATGATATAAAATATCATAAAAACGAGCTGAAAATAACTCATTTCTAATATATAAACAACCTAGGATAAATTTATAATTTTTCTCAAAAATTCTGCCTTTAATAATTTCCAAAAATACAAGGGGTAAAACTCTAATTTTAATTATCTATCTGCTTTTGTAATTTTTAGAAATGCCCAAGGATAGACCCGTAAAACTACTTTTGCTATTTTTGTAAAATTCGTAACTAATCAAGGGTAAATCTATAATTTTGCCCCTCAATCCGAATTTAGAATTTTCTCAAAAGGACAGGGATAAATCTATCTTTTGACACAGTGGTAGTACTGTAATAACCTGAATTGGAAAGTGCAGTAATGTAAAACAATAGCTCGGTATTTCATAATTTTCACAAATTGCCAAAGGGTAAAATTGACTTTTCGCTTGATAAGGGTAAAATAGTCTTTTTATCCAAAAATATCTGGACATTTTCGTAATTTTGTCTGGTGACAGTTTTGTAATATCTGAAAACTGGTCGGGTAGAACAAACTTTTTAGTCCGCTGTCAGCCCACGATTTTTTGGGCAATTAAAATCTTGGAGGAGAGAGAGACACGTAGAGTGAGAGAGAGAAAGAAGTGGTCGGAGTTTCGCCTCCTGGCCTATGACCCTCTGTGGCGGCCGGCGTTTTGCCTTTCAGCCTGCGGCCTTTTGTGGCAGTTGGCATTCTGCCTTTCGGCCTGCGGCCAGCGTTTTTGCCTTTTTAGCCTACGGTCGGCGTTTCTACCTTTCTAGCCTATGGCCAGCGTTTTTGTCTTTCTGGCCTACAACCGGCGTTTCTGTCTTTTTGGCCTATAGCCGACGTTTCTGCCTTTCTCTATTCTTTCTTTTCCTCTTTTTTTTATGTGTTCTAGTCGATCTCTTCCCTATCTTGACCCAGGTAGGGTTTACCCTCTACCCTGTCACAACTCATGTAGAGCTCCTAGAGAAAAAACAGGAAGCTCTCTCTTCTTTCTTTTTTTTTTGTAACACTAATCATGTACCTGTTTTGTAGGGTCAAGAACGAAGCCCTGATACCAGATGTAGTGATTCACTTGCCTGATTCTGGATTCTCTCGAGCTTCGGTTTCATTGTCGTCGAGCTCTTCTAGGTACTCCTACAGCGGAAGATAAGGGTGGTTTTTTTTTTCAAGGTTTTCACACAACAGATTTATCCTAGGAAAGTACTCAATTGTTTTTCTCTGTATATGTGTTGTATGCGCTGCTCTATAAATCCTTCATTTTTCGGTTTATCCTGCTAGGCTTTACTCCTCAGGATCCCCTTTATTCGGACATTTACCGTGATCTTCGGTAACAGTCTGGCTGTTATGATTTTATTGTCCTTACAGCCATTATCTATGTAACCGTGAACACAGGTCCAACCGTTACCGTGCTGGGTTGCCGAGAATCGCCACAGCCTTACAGTTAGGCACTTTGAAGCACCAGCTACATGACAGTCTAAGAAATAAAAAATCAATAACATAGAAAATTAAAACAAGTCTAGAGTAATCGTTCTTACCTTCTGCTTAGTGTCTTTCGAAGAAGACGACCTGAAAACTTTCTTCACCGAATTGAACCAACTCACCTTCTTTCCCATATCTACAAGTCATAATAACAAAGACATAAAAAAAATTAAACGAAGGAAACTGTGTATTATATTTTCCAACGTCCTTGAAACTTGACTTATTCCTTCAAACTCCTTTAATGGCGTTTACTGAAGTGCTGGGTTGACTTCCTTCAACACACAACATACATATGACCGAGTGAAAACGAACTTAACGAGCCGCAGACTCGTGTTGGAGTTAGCACCAGCTGCAGCTTGGTTCATTTCCCAGTCCTGTCTTAGTTCAGCATATCACTGCTAAATTTCCTTTGCGCCATATTCATGGAAAAAGGAGAATAATTCTGTAATTTGCTCTTTATCTAAAGGAAATTTTCGTAATGGAGTTGAACGATTAATATATATATATATATATATATATATATATATATATATATATATATATATAAAAGGAGACGAAAGAGAAAAGAAGAAGAAGATCCCAACCTGCCGAAAATAATGGCTATTCAAGATGGAGTGAGGGCGGGCCTTGCGATCCGGTGATCAACCATTCTCTCTCTCTCTCTTACAAACACACAGGCGTAGGAGAAGTGAAGTAAAGAAAGAAAAGTTGTAGAGCTCAAAATTTAACGTGTGAAACGTAGTAGTTGGGCCAAAAATTAAATGATTCTTAACGCATTCTTCCCTCCTTTACCATTGATCTCACTGGCTCTCTAGTCGAGAGAGAAGGGAAGAGAAAAGGATCAAGGTATGAAGAGGGGCAGACAAAAAGAAACTCTTTCAGGAGGAGAGAGATAGAGAGCGGCGAAAGCGGCCGGTCATTAGTGTATCGACGTGGCGTCCGCTTCACCGCAATAAACGCTTATTCACGGGCTCCAACGCCAACTCAACAACGTTCTCTCTCTCTCTTCACCCTTGTGTTATGTCCAAATTTCACGCATATGTCCCTGTTATATTTATATATATTTTAATACCTCTAACATTTATGCATATAAATATAATATAATATGTAACAAGATATGTAGAATCACGGTCCAAAATCAGCCATGATAATCTTGTTTGTATCTCGGTCATATATTGGTTGACGAGCTAGTCTATGAGATCTCAACCATGAACTGCTCAACGTGTTTAACACCAACGGTCTTATGGACCGTTCTTGAAAAGACAAGGACTAATTTGGAAAATAGCCCAGAGTGAGAGAATCTATCCGACTCGTTCGCGATGAAAGAAGGAAAGCGAGTGATCTTTTGGCCCTTTAACTCATCAGGGTTCGCTTTTTGGTGTTTTGTTGTATTTAGGTGGGACGTAGTAAAGGCAGCCGATAGAAATTGTCGGGACCAAAAGGGACGATGGCAACTAGTTTCTCTCTTGAGACTGAAAATCTTAGTGGCAAATGATGATAAAAGAAATATATGGAAAAACTATTTTTATAAGCTTGTAATGAAAAAGAAGATGTTAGTATTAACTTAGGAGAGTTAGCCAAATCAGAAAAGAATATAAACCACAATTTTTACGGACGTATTCAAAAAAATGAAGTCAAAGAGACTCTTAAACATATGAAGGGTGGTAAATCGGTAGGATTAGATAATATTCCTATAGAAGTTTGAAAAATCCTAGGAGAAAAATGAATCACTTGGCTCATAAGACTATTTAATGAAATATGGAGAAACCAAAAGATGCTCGAGGAATGAAGAGCGAGTACACTTATACCCATATATAAGAACAAGGGAAATATTTAGAATTGTGTGAATTATCGAGGTATCAAGTTAATGAGCCATACTATGAAATTGTGGAAAATAATTATTGAACATAGGTTAATACAAATATCAAGTACAACAGAGAACCGATTTAGGAGAGTTAGCCAAATCAGAAATTGTGGCAAATGATGATACAAGAAATAGATGAAAAATTTATTTTTATAAGCTTTTTAATGAAAATAAAGATGTTAGTATTAACTTAGGAGAGTGTTAGCCAAATCAGAAAAATATATAAACCACAATTTCTACCGACATATTCAAAATAATGAAGTTAAACAGGCTCTTAAACATATGAAGGGTGATAAATCAGTAGGACCAAACAATATTCCTATAGAAGTTTGGAAAATACTAGGACAAATAGGAATCACTTGGCTCAAAGACTATTTAATGAAATATGGAGAAACCAAAAGATGCCCGAGGAATGTAGAGCGAGTACACTTATACCCATATATAAGAATAAGAGAGACATTCAAAATTGTGCGAATTATCGAGGTATTAAGTTAATGAGCGATACTATGAAATTGTAGGAAAGAATCATCGAACATAGGTTAAGTCAAGTATCAACTATCAAGTATAACAGAGAACCAATTTGGATTCATATCACGCAGATCTACTGTTGAAGCGATTCACCTTTTGAGACGTCTTATGAAACATTTTAGAGCAAAAAAGAAAGACCTTCACATGATATTTGTTGATCTAGAAAAGCTTACGATAGGATACCGAGGGAGGTTCTTTGGAGAACCTTGGAAAAAAGAGGTATCTCATTGACATACATTAACCTTATAAGAGACATGTACGATGGTGTAAAAACATGTGTGAGGACTCATGAAGGAATGACAGACTTCTTTGAAGTTAATATTGGGTTACATCAAGGATCAACTTTAAGTCCATACTTATTTATAATGGTGATTGATGAGTTAACAAAACATATTCAAGATGAAGTACCTAGGTGTATGTTATTTGGAGATGACATTGTGCTAGTGGAAGAGTCTAAGGAAAAAGTTAATAGAAAATTGAAACTATAGAGAGAAATATTAGAAGGCAAAGGCCTCCGACTTAGTAGAACAAAGACAAAATATATAAAATATAAGTTTGATCATTTGATTACTTTAGAGGACATAGAAATTAAAATTGGCACATATCACATCCCCCAAAAAGAAAGTTTTAAATATTTAGAGTCAATTTTTAAGAGTGATAGAAGAATTGATGGAGATATTACACATAGAATTAATGTTGGTTGGTTAAAATGGAGAGGAGCATCAAGTATTCCTTGCGATAAGAAGATACCATTAAAGTTAAAAGGTAAATATTATAGAGCAAAAATTAGACTTACCATGTTTTATGGTTCTGAGTGTTGGGTAGTTAGTCATCAACATGTATAAAAGATGTCTCTGATAGAAATGAAAATGTTGAGATGGATGAGTGATCATACAAGAAAAGACAGTATATATAATGAGGTTATTAGAAACAAATTAGGAGTGACACCAATAGAGGATAAAATGATAGAATATTGTTTAAGATGGTTTGGACATATAGAAAGAAGATCAAAAGAAGAACCTATAAAAATGTATGAAAAACTAGATTTTAAAAGTATTAAAAGAGGTAGAGGGCGACTACAAAAGTGTTGGAAAGAAACAATAAAGAATAATCTAGCTTATTGTGAGTTAACTGCTAACATGGCACATGATAGGGCTCCGTAGAAACAAAGAATCCATATAGTCAATCCCGTCTAGTATGGGAAAAGGTTTAGTTGTTGTTGAATCCTTTTTAATCTTTCTCTCTTCATTTTTTCGTTGTGGGCATTCTTTTTTGGGGAAAAGACGCATCTCCTGTGTGTCACCCTCCGCCCAAGGCACGTCAACCTTAGTGATGCATCCAAGTCACGTCTATCATTTTTAAAATGATGCACCTTAAATGTGTTTCATTATCCATCATAACAAAGACATACTCATGTTACATTGCTCCTCAAATAGTGACCTATTGTAGGTGTGTTTGCTCCTTAAGTAACACCTTTAATCTTTCTCTCTTCATTTTCTCGTTGTGGGCATTCTTTTTTCGGGAAAAGACGCATCTCCTGTGTGTCACCCTCCGCCCAAGGCACGTCAACCTTAGTGATGCATCCAAGTCACGTCTATCATTTTTAAAATGATACACCTTAAATGTGTTTCATTATCCATCATAACAAAGACATACTCATGTTACATTGCTCCTCAAATAGTGACCTATTGTAGGTGTGTTTGCTCCTTAAGTAACACATGCCTTAGGCGTGCCTCTTTGGTCGCCAGTTTCTTTTTTCATAAAAAATGTTCATCGTAAACAATGATTAGGGTTTTATTTTTTTATCATTTTTTCTGAGATTTATGTTTAGTTCGAGATAGAGGTTGCAAATAAAAGAGAGAAATCTGAAAGAGATTGAGAGGTCCATATTGAAGATCAAAAATACTATCCATGAAAGTATAAAAAAAGAATTGAAGAGGGTAAGATTTATAGAAAAAAGAGATTGTTGGAGAAAGGAAGATAGAGAAAGATTGTTGGAAAGAAAGGAGTAGTCAATAAAGATCATTAGGAGGAGAAAAACCGGTAAAGAAGAAAGAAAAATCGGTGAGAGAGAAGAGTGAGAATATGCAACAAGGGTAATTTTGAGTTTTTTGAAAAAGAATATATATTTAGTAAAAAAAGTATATGAATAACAATTATGTTTCATATTTAGTGTTCTAGGTTTAATATGCCACTTTTTTAAAAACCAAGTCGATCCAAACACAACACAACCTTTCCCTCGTGTTTTTCTTGTGTCGAGAACAAACAATGGTTCTTTGTCACCTAGATCATCCACCTTCTACGCATTTTAAAACTTGAAAATTATAGCTTTAAAATAAAATCGCAAGTACTGTTTAAACATCGAGGCCTCGTCCCACTTTTCTTTTTCAAAAAAAAAAAAACTTTTCTTCAATACAAGGTGACCTCCTTAGTGATTTCTTGAAATTAGGTCTAGCCATGCATGTGCTTTGTTGAGTTGCTGGTGGATTGTTAGTACTGTAACAATTAATAGCGAACACGGAGAGAGAGAGAGAGAGAGAGAGACTCACAGGCTTTACACTTTTCTTTTTGGCTTTTCTCTTTGCTTTGTAGTTAAATATACTTGAGAATCTCTTTCCTATCGAACATGGTGGACTTCCATATATCTCAAGTATATGAGATCCCCATGAAGTTTGCGTTGCCTTTCTCATATCATATTTGATAAGCACAATCTTTTGGCCTTCTCTTTCCCACAAGCCTCTTCACTTGATTCTTTTCTATTAAGGGTCGCAAAAGAGAATTAGATGACTCACAACATCATGCTTTTGTGGCTAATCTTGCATTATTGACACAGTTAGCCAACTACATCTGTTTCTTAACAAAATACTTTTTGTCTTAAAAGTATATTCCATCATTGTCGTTTATAAAAAGAGTGCGTTTCTACAGAATATAAGTTAGTTGTTAGCAAAGCTGAGTGCTTTGAAGTCTTCACCACACCTTCGAAAGTTGATCCTTTAGGCTTTGTTTGTTCAGCGAAGCATCTAAAGCGAGTCGCAGTATCAAGTTCTCGATGCATCCGGAATTTAGATCCGGATTCATGCTCCACCTCATTCGGTAGCTTGTTCAAATCTAGATCGCAAATTTTTTATCCAGATCTTCCTGACTGGCCGGTCCGTATCCAAACCAGTTAGCGTTATGGAGCATACGGGTTCGGATATAGATTTATTTAAGACATGGTTGGGTGCCATCTAATCTACATGTCCAACTTGCTAGATAAGAGCGTATGATTCATTGATCCACATCAACATACATACATATATACAGCATATATACATATGTGGATACATATATGCATGTACGTTAGAAAGACCTATTAATTAGTTGGAGTACATATATTTAATGCATAAAGGGTTTCATTGTTATAGTAAAGACTGTGTCGGAAAGTAAGCTATTTTTCTGATCTTGTAATAAGCCCATTTTACTGAAACTAATATAAAAATTAGTTTTTGAATTTTACACATTAACAAGCTAAAAAAAAAAGATATTGCAGCTCATCTTTGTATAGGCTCGGCTCATCTTGAATGAGAGAACAAGACAATCCATGATCAAGCAAGAATATTCTGAAGGGACAAAGTTATCATGGCCAGCTCGGCTCGTTTGGCTCATCTTACAGACCTGTCTGTGCAGTCATTCGCGAACAGATTAACTGGGTCCGGGCCAGACCCACTCTTTCATGGCCCGCTCTATATCCATCCAATCAAGAGGAGGTGGACAATGTTTTTCTTTTTGCTTTAAAAAGAATAGAGTACTTGAGAAGTTATTTATATTGAATTGAAGCAAGATTAATTGCCTGAGTTCCATAACTCCAAACACGGATGTTCATGGGGGCGGGGTCTCGTGCTCACCATAGGGACCTACCCTGAATGAGGCGAATTAAGGGCATGAAAATGAGTGTCGAGAAAGGGGACTTGAGAAATGTGACGGGGATTAGAGCAGGGACAAGATAGTAAGTCTCTGTCCCGCTAACCTGACCCCGACTCCTCTAAATTTCTTTAGTATTGTATTGCTCTTGATTAAAAAAAGAGGAAGAGGATAACATAGTTATAAAAAGGAATGCCCTGCTTCATGATAGTGGTGTAAATTATTCTTATATGTTGTGCTTCATGCAGTATAATACTACCAATATAATATACTGGGCCTGACTCAGTTGTGTGGTCTTACCACCTTAATATGGTACAACTACGAGGTACCATACCTTTTGTAAGATTCTAATTTAATCATGGTTCTTCAAGTTCAAAATTATCGAGCTTTGTCGAGCCCATCTATGGTTGGAATTTGACCGATTCTTCACGATGATGGGGCCCCCTAAGAGCCCTCGGGGATGGATCCCCAATTGGGCACAGGATAGGGACCATGATTCCCGGCCCAGCCTCGCCCCATGAACATCCCCAACTCCATAACCACAAGCGGGCCCTCCTTCACTTCATTATCATATATGATTTAATCATGGTTATTTAACTTAATCATGATTTGCTGAGAGCTCATTTAGTTTCAAGCATTAATTAATGGCTTAACTTCCAAAGATTAAGAATTAGCAGTACTTTATGTACATATAAATGATTTGATTTGGCCACTACCGTACTATCGTCAAATGTATCTGTATCCTTTACATTCAACCTCAACTACAACTCGGTGTTGTCGGTTGCTAACCGGTCTGCTGGTTAGAACAGGAACCAAAACCACCCCCTCAGACCGTCTCTAAAAGTAACTGGACACAGAAAGGAGAACCCTCCCATTTCGGTTACGGTTCATTCTCCCATGAAACCGAAACCTGCCTGCAATGTTTCCTCTACTATAAGCTATCCTTACACCTCGAGGACCTAACCTCGAAGAACACATTCAAATGGAAGTTCCATTTTGATAGGTTTCTTTTCTTTAAAATTTTCTTTTATCTTCTGTTGTTTGTCATGCTTTTGGTTCAAAGCAGAATTGCAACAGGAACTGGTTTCAAACTGTAAGCAGAATCAGGCGGGAACCGATTAGGCTACAGTTCATGATTCCAGGTAACCTTAGTATCAAAGTAGTAGTTCTTTACCAAAAGTACAACTATACTTTTTAATTTTTAAATTCGAATCTTCGTTCTCTCTCTCTCTCTCTCTCTCTCTCTCTCTCTCTCTCTCTCTCTCTCTCTCGCTTTTTTTATATATATATATATATATATATAATATTATATATATGTGTGTGTGTGTGTGTGTGAGAGAGAGAGAGAGAGAGAGAGAGAGAGAGAGAGAGAGAGAGAGCTGTGAGTGGGGAGAGAGTTCTGAACAAGAAAATCAATCATTTGAAATCTATCTCGAAAAGAAATGCCGTGAACAATGGAATCGTCGTGAACTATTGGCTTCGAAATACTTGGAGAATTCATGTACATGTCACAAATGGTTGATGAAAAGCTTACTTATATCCTACGTAGTGTACATTGAAGAGCTTGGGAACCTGCATTTTCAAAATAAACCTTTAACTTCATGTTTTTACCTTATATTTTCATTATAAAAAAGACTAAAACCATATTAAACAACGAGCTGCCTGCAGAACCCACTTCATCAGGCTCAGTGATGTTCATCTTTTACTTGTTCGAGTTCAGCCGGGGATGAACCGAGATGAGCCACAGGCCACACGAATCAAAGTCAAGCTAGATCTTTGTACAATATTCCCCTAGCAGTAAGAAGGGAAAATATTTTGAACTCTCACAAATGAGTGAGGGGTTTGAACTGATCCTTGAAGAAAATAGGTAATTTCTCGAGCAGGCCTTTTATTGGGTAGGTACAATTGTGTCCAACTCGCATCCAGAGTTGAGCTTTGAGTTCTGACCATGGCTTCTGAAACTAGACTGGACCGGCTGGTCCGTGCCATGGGTTCAGTTCAGTCCAGACTACCGAGTTGCGAAAGAACCGGTGAAGCAGCTAGATGGACTGCGAACCGGAACCCGCGGGAACCAACCCGTTTTCATTTTTTGAACTTTCATTATTATCTACTTTTTTTTTTTTTTCTTTAGATTGCGTATTTTCATGCTTTTATGGAAATTGAAATTAAGTTGCTTACTGTAAATTCTATTGTAAATTTAAGCCCTTGTTCGACAACATCTATGTCCATTTAACAAATTAGGGTTAACATTTATTTTAGTACAGTGGGAAGGCTGAAGCCAAATGCGTGCGCTGTTCATTGAACTCATGGCATTCAACTAGTGAGTCAACCGCCTAGCCAGGTGAGCTATTGCTTGTTGTGTTCATACCATGTTTTCTAGTCATAAACATATTCATATTAACATATTAATGAGCCTAATCCAACCCAAGCTCAATACACACCATTTCACAAGTAGCTTATGATTGGCTTATCAGCTTAGTGAACTGAACACGGTTTGGCTCGGAACAAGCAAAACTGAGCCGAGCCATGAGTTGCTCAGCTTATTATCCAGCTCTACTGACGTCACATCTAACTTTGTTTTGTTTTTGTCAGCTAGGGCACCATCACGGACTCTAGGGAAATGCCCGTGATGGCGAGCTGCAAATTTAATGCTGCTGGATGGGATTGCTCTGATAATTTAGTACCAAGATATTTACATACATGCACACGTGCGCGCGCGCACACACACACACACATATATATATATATATAGATAGAGAGAGAAAGAGAGGGAGTAGTTCATTTGAGCGGTTTGCATCTAGTATCTGCCTTCCATCACATTTTAATTCTCCTCCACTACTCAACCATTTTCATCAGTTAAAATCATCACAACTAATACTAAAACTACTTAAATTTTTTTAATATTTATAATATAAGTGATTTTGGTGATGATGATGGTAGCTTTAAGGGACAAAAGATGGGTTTAAAGAGTAAATGAATAGCAAAAGGTGACAGAGCGCAACAGCAGGTGGCTAGATTGGTAGATTCATGCAAACCACTCAATTGAGTAGGAACCTCTCCCTCCCCCCTAAGAGAGAGAGAGAGAGTAAATGCAAGTTACTGAGTATTATATATTTATTTAAAGGAGGGCAGTTGATTTCATCTAGTTGCATCTTTATATCCTTCAAGAGGGAACATAAATGCATTCAATCAGATATTGGGGTTGAGATTAACAATTTGGGATGCATCAATAAATTATTACCAAAAAGAAAAGTTGTGATGAGATTTAGTAAAATCTTTTTTTCTTCTTATTTTTAGTAAATGGTTCTAGTGATCAGCCTTTTCTTTTCTTTTTCTTTAATGCCCAGTCATCAGCCTTTTCTTCAATGCTAGGCCTTTTGCAAGGAAAAGGTCCAACTGTGAATTAGGTTAGGATGTTGACCGGGTCATTTATCTACTATCCGCTAAGATTCTGTGTTCCATTAGTCGAGATTTGAGATCCAAACCATGTTTGAAATCCAAATACTAATTGCATCCAGAGCAGGTTTTCTGCTTATTTGCGTATATCTGATAGAAAACAACTACAAGAATCTTATCATTATGTATTTTTTTTCTAAATATGGATTTAGTCTTCATATCCAAATCCAGATCTGATTACCCTATTACTGAATTGCTGGATGACACTTTTGCATCCCTAGTAAGGCAAACAGCTCTTCTGCAGCTAGTACGTCTGGTAATATAAGACACTAGGGGCGCAAGCGAGTCAAGCAGCTTGCAAACTACTCAATCTTGAAAATGTGATGAACCTGGCACATAATGTGTCCCATCGACATAGCCCAGATAACATGTATTATCTGAAAAGCTATTCGAATCCGGGTCTGGTATCCACGAATTCACATTCACCAACAATTTAGCACAAGGACGCCAAGCACAAAGCTCGTGTCACCTTAAGTCTTATCAATGCAGACGTCTCCAAAAGAGGCACGTATCTGGTGTCCTTTTCACCGTGTCCGTGTGACCCCTTAAAATCTGACGAGCCCTGCGGCTGAGATCATCATTCCCGGAATGGACGTATTTGTCAATCTTGGTAAGGGGCGTATACGTCCACCGGAAAACCTTCGTAGAAAAAGGACGGCAGCGCTTTATTACTTATTCTGCAACTACAACTTACAGAAAGCAAACCTGTTCTCATTTATTTCGTCCATATATACCTATATATATGTCCGGTCGATCTCAACCGCTCAATGAGGTCTAATCAATGCCTGATCCACGGTTGGCTAGAGGGATCTCTCTCTCTCTCTCTCTCTCTCTCTCTCTCTCCCTCTCTGTCTATATAT
Source organism: Brasenia schreberi (assembly GCA_036023115.1). Classification (NCBI taxonomy): domain Eukaryota; kingdom Viridiplantae; phylum Streptophyta; class Magnoliopsida; order Nymphaeales; family Cabombaceae; genus Brasenia; species Brasenia schreberi. Next base: position 3,573,883 of record JAYKKT010000065.1, read on the forward strand.
ATATATAACCCACCCACTCTTTAAATATGCTAGCTTCTTTCTTCTCCCTCGCGTTCTCTCCCTTTCCCCCCATTCTCTCACTCCGCCATACTCTCTCAAGGATGGACGGAAGGCGACTTCTCTCGCTCTTCTCCGTCTTCTTACTTCTCGTTACGGCTTTGGCGGAGTCTCTGACGTACCAAAATTTGTTGGTTCGCCCACTCTCGACTCCACCCGCTTTGGACTGGAGCCTACCATGGAGCGAAACCCTTACTACCCAGACTGACTCATCACCTGATTCGGCCTTTTCCTCCGATTCTCTCCTCCTGCGACTCGCCCACCGCGACTCCCTCGCCGTCAATGCCACCCCTTCGGAGGTCTTCTTCCTCCGCCTCGCCCGCGACTCGGCCCGCGTCGACTACATCGTCTCGCGTATCGCTGCCCCATCCCATCGCCCTCCCCTCGTCGGAACCGCCCCGAGAGACTTCTCTTCTCCGGTGGTCTCTGGCCTGTCGCAGGGGAGCGGCGAGTACTTCACTCGTCTGGGCGTCGGCACGCCGGCACGTACGATGTCTATGGTAGTCGATACGGGTAGCGACGTGGTTTGGATACAGTGTTCCCCTTGCCGGCGATGCTACTCGCAGTCTGATCCAGTTTTCGACCCGAGATCGTCCACGTCGTTCGCCGGACTGCAGTGCTCTTCTCCGATCTGCCGGCGGTTAGATGTCTCCGGCTGTAACCAGCAGCAATCCTGCCTCTACCAGGTCTCTTACGGTGACGGCTCTTTCACAGTCGGTGATTTCTCGACGGAGACGCTCAGCTTCCGCGGGGCGTCCGTCGGCCGGGTCGCGCTCGGCTGCGGACACGACAACGAGGGTTTGTTTGCGGGAGCTGCTGGGCTACTCGGTCTCGGCAAAGGGGATCTCTCGTTTCCGTCGCAGACCGGCCGGATTTTCGGCGGGAGGTTCGCGTACTGTCTCGCCGACCGCCATCAGGGAAGCTCGCCGACCTCCACGCTCGCCTTCGGCAACGCCGCACTGCCTCCGTCCGGCGCAATCTACACGCCGATGTTGACCAACCTGAAAGTAGGGACGTTTTACTACGTGCAGCTTGTTGGAATCAGCGTCGGCGGGGCGTCCCTCCCGATCCCCGCGTCTCAGTTTCAAATCGCCGTGGACGGAAGCGGCGGAGTGATCGTCGACTCCGGCACGTCCGTGACGCGCTTGGCGCAGCAGGCGTACCTCGCCGTCCGAGACGCGTTCCGGTCTGGGACGACCCATCTACGGCGATCCAGTACTGGATTCTCTCTGTTCGACACGTGTTACGATCTGAGCGGTCAGGATGTAGTGAGGGTGCCGACTGTGGTCTTGCACTTCGCCAAAGGCGCGGATTTGTCTCTTCCGGCGAGTAACTACCTGATTCCGGTGAACACTAGCGGACTCTTCTGCTTCGCCTTCGCCGGAACCGCTAGCGGTTTGTCGATCATCGGCAACATCCAGCAGCAAGGAATCCGGGTTGTGCTCGACACCGTCGGGTCCCGGGTCGGGTTCGTCCCGCACGGGTGCTAAATTAATTTCCGCCTTTTTCCTTTTCCTTTTCCTTTTGTAATGGCTGTTACGGGTAAATTAGGACACGTAATACGGTTCTTCACACGTGGACTTACAGAAGTAGAATGACGGGTTTAGTCTTTTTATTGTGATAAATAAATTAAGGAATTGCTGGTGAGAAGATGTTTGTGTGCGGAAAGAATGCTTGTTTTTGGAGTGATTTTCGCTCCTCGATTGGTGATTTCCTTGATATTGCTGCGGTCTGCGTCCTTATAGTTGGCTTCATTTAACGCGTACAGATACTTCGATACGAATGCAAACAACCCCTCCACATATATATATATATATATATATATATATATATATATATATATATAGAGAGAGAGAGAGAGAGAGAGAGAGAGAGAGGAATCATTTATGTAAACATAATGAATCTAACAAAGATTAGATAAAGAATGTACATAAGACTACATTTTTCAAAAAATTAACTGTCATATTGTTTTTTGTTTTCTTCCTTTTTTTTTTCCCCCAAAGATGGTGTATGCTGGATAGTGAGAATGTTAGGTTAATTTTTGACAGTTAAAATTCATGCCCAATGGAAGGGTAAGAATCCGTTATCGACCTCACTCGGTGTGGGAGAAGGCCTGGTATTAGTTTACAAACTCTATATATAACCTCATCAAGATTTACATCTCTATATATATAGAGAGAGAGGAGTTGTGGTAAATGCTTAAATCCCATCCATGTTTAAATCATTCAAACATTTCTATCATTTTATTAAAGTGATAAAAAACATATATTTGATTTAAACATATTGTTGTACTTTATATTTAATACAATAAATACTTTTTGCTTTATTACCTCAAATATCGAACGGTTGAGATGATAAAATATATTTAAGTACTCATGGGGCTTGTATGTATATATACATATAATAGTTGATGGGTTGTTTTACCTTATGTAGGATCATCATCCAAGTCCTCAATTGCGCAACGAGATTGGAAGGACAGAAAAAGACATGCACAACCAAAAATAGTAGAAGGAGAATAAATGTATTCACAGTTATCCTAAGACAAATTACTAGAAAAAATCAGTTGTATTTTAGTTTCTTTGTTTTTGTCTCACTCTATTGTGTTCGCTGTTATTTATAGTGAAAACTTTCTGTAAAAATTGGCTTCATCCCCTATCTTTCCTGTTATGGGTTTTTCGTTAGAAGCCTTTGATCTTATCTTTTAACATAATATATTTTTATCTTTTAGGTAACATATCCATGGAATCTAAGAAGATAACTTGTCTTCTCATTTTCTATGGATTTACTTTCGAGAATGATCAAATCCGACATTGTATCTCCCACTTAGTCATTTGAGCTAAGCTTTATTACATATTGGTTTTTACCTCACTTTTTGTGGGTTTTCCCAAGTTATGGCAGCTATAGTTGCAAGTTTAATTGTAATTAATACATGTGTGATTTTTTGTATATGTTCTTTCCTATACAACAATCATTATCGTGTAATTTAATACATTTTAAACAAATCTCAAACCCATATTTGCAACATACTTTAAGAAAAGATCCTCTGTTATGCCTTTGACAAGGGGTTTGCCAACATATCATTAGTTGATATATATGATATGGATATCTCATTTCTCTTAACCATATCATTGACATAGTGGTACTTAACCATTATATTCTTGTTTATGGAGCTATCAACTCCACTATTAATCAAAGTGATTGATGCATTGTTGTCAAAATAAATGACAATTGGCTCGTTGGCTATATACAACTTTAAATCATGTATGAACTGACTTATCCAAACAACGCTCGTTGCAACCATATAACAAGCAACATACTCAGCTTTTTGTGTATTCAACGCTACATAACCTTGATTCTTATAATCTCAAAAAACAACTCCACTTCCAAATAAAAATACTTATTCAAAAGTTGATTTGCTGTCATCTTTGATCCCATCAAAGTCAATATGATTTCATCTAAATCTCTATTTAGAAAAATAATTTTTATATTTAATTAATATAAATCAAAATCATAATATACTGAAATTGCCATAATTATTCTTATAAATGCAAATTTTTCAATAAAAAATATGTCTCAACATAATCTATCATATCCTTTTGCGAAAATCCCTTTATAACTAACCTTGCCTTACATTTGTCAATAGACACATTGACTTTATATTTTTTTCGGATCCCATTTACAACCTATGAATTTTCTACCTTTTGGCAAATGAGTCAATTTTGAGACTTGATTTTTCTTCATAGATTCAATTTTCTCATCCATAGCTTTTTCCCAATTTATCGATTCATATGAGTTAATAGCCTACTAATATATCAAGTTATCAGTTAATTCATCTAAATCTACCGAATTGTACACTTCCCCTCTAAGGTAAGTGTGATAATCTCTTAAATAGCATGGTAAGACCCTATGTCTTTTATGTCTATTTAAAGTTTCGGTTTGTTCAGAAAAGTCATTATTATCTATGGGTTCAAATGATGATGGAACTAGATATATTAGATTATCAACATATTCATTATCATTCTCAAGGATGTCATTCTTAGACTCTTCTGAAAATTTAACATCCCCACTTTCTATTAGGCCATAATCCTTATGATAAAATTGATATCCTTTAAAACCTTTAGGATATCTAATGAATACATATCTTAAGTACCTTTTGTCTAGCATATCGCTAGATTAATGAAGGATCTTTACATCTACGATAAATCCTCACCTCCTAAGATGACGTAGGTTTGATTTTCTTTCAAACTACATCTCATATAATGTAAAAAATACAACCTTACACGATACTCTATTTAGTATATATAAGACTTTACATACGACTTTTCTCCAAAATACGTAGATGTCATATTTAGTTAGGTCTTATTGCATCTTTCTGATATAGTATTTTGTTAAGGTGTTCTAGGGATTGTATTTAGTTTTGAAATGCCAAAGTTTTTACATAATTCTAAAAATTTTATAAAGGTATATTTTTCACCTCGATCAAACTTTAAGACTTTGATTATATGCTCTAATTGATTCTCAACTTATTGCTTATATTCTTTCAATAGCTTAAGTACCTCAAATTTATGTTATAAGATATATATATATATATATATATATTTTTTTTTTTTTTTGAATAATCATCGATAAGGATAATAAAATAAACCTTACCTCATTGTGATCTCACTCTAAATTGTCCATATAAATCAGTGTAAATGATCCCTAATAAGATTGTTGCCCTAGTTATGTTTTTGAGAAATGCTTTTCTTGTCGTCTTTCCTTCTATATAGGCTTCAAACTAACTAAAAGTACAACAACAACTAAGCCTTTTCCCATACTAGACGGGGTCGTCTACATGGATTCTTTGTTTCTACAAATCCCTATCGTGTGCCATGTTAGCAGATAACTCACAATAAGCTAGATCATTTTTTATTGTTTCTTTCCAACACTTTTGTGGTCATCCTCTAGCTCTTTTAATACTTTCCAAATTTAGTTTTTCTAACCTTCTTACGGGTTCTTCTTTTGATCTTCTTTCTATATGTCCCAACCATCTTAAACGATATTCTCTCATTTTATCCTCTATTGGTGTCACTCCTAATTTGTTTCTAATAACTTCATTATGTATATGATCTTTTCTTGTATGACCACTCATCCATCTCAACATCTTCATTTCTGTCATAGACATCTTTTATACATGATGATTAATTGCCCAATACTCAAAACCATAAAACATGGCAGGACTAATTGCTGCTCTATAATATTTACCTTTTAACTTTAATGGTATCTTCTTATCACAAAGAATACCTGATGCTCCTCTCCATTTTAACCAACGAGCATTAATTCTATGCGTAACATCTCCATCAATTCTTCCATCACTCTCAAAAATTGACCCTAGGTATTTACAACTTTCCTTTTGGGGGATGTAATATGTGCCAATTTTAATTTCTATGTCCTTTGAGTTAACCAAATAATTAAACTTAGATTCCATATATTCTGTCTTTGTTCTATTAAGTCGGAGGCCTTTGCTTTCTAATGTTTCTCTCCATAGTTCCAGTTTTCTATTAACTTTTTCCTTAGACTCCTCCACTAATACAATGTCATATGCAAATAACATACACGAAGGTACTTCATCTTAAACACATTTTGTTAACTCATCAATCACGATTATAAATAAGTATAGACTTAAAGTTGATCCTTGATGTAACTCAATATTAACTTCAAAGAAGTATGTCATTCCTTCATAAGTCCTCACACATGTTTTTGCACCATCGTACATGTCTCTTATAAGGTTAATGTATGTCAATAGGATACCTCTTTTTTTTCAAAGTTCTCCAAACTAACTAAAGTGTTTTCCTAAAATTCAAGCAACAATTTAAAGTTGGATAATTTTCTCAACTTTTTCAAAGTTATATGCCCTATGCGTTTATGCCATACATTCACATCGACATTAAAGTTATAATCAATATAAGTATAAGAACCATCATTTTTATTGATATTAAGTTTGAACAATCCATGTTCAGCATCAAACAATCTAAAGAAAATTATCTTTCAATACTTCTCACAATTACCTTGCAAGAGACAAACCTGGCTTCAAAACCCTTTTTAACTAAGATAGAGATCAAAAGCAAATTACATCTTATTGATGGTACAATTAATACATGAGTTTATATAACGATTATACCTTATACATGTATTGTAAAATACCCAATCTCAAGGATATCTGAGAAAGTGTTATTCCTCATATATACTCGATATTCTCTTGGTTTATATTCCTTTAGGTCCACCAACAAGTTACAGGGCAATCTATGTAGAGGCATTTAGAAACCACGAAGATTATGTTTCGTTATTGAGTGTTTCTACCATTAGTCTTCATGTTGCGGTAATCTCTCTTATAATATTATATTTTTCAACCATTATAACACTTGACTCAAGAAACATTTTTTTAAAAGATTAACTATCTTTCTTGTTGTTCTTGTCAAACTTCTTATTTGGTTTATTATTTCTCTATTTGGATTTAGAGTTGGACCCTATCTCATCTTGAGTTACTATCAATTTTTTCTTTTTATTTTTATTCATGTGCTCTTTTTTAATTGCTAGTTTCAGGAGTAACTCAGAAAAGTTTATTTCAACCATTAATCTAAGAGCAAAGTCTCTTGCCATTACCAGCATCTGGTTCACATATTTTACTACATTATCTTCTTCTTTCATTTTATAAGAGTTATATTTTTATAGTAACAATTGGACATATAACTTGTCTGTAGTATCATATTTAGTTGTTATTTAGTCAAACGACTTTTTAGCGGTCTCGTATTCTTCGAAGACCCAAATTAGATCATCCTCCATATATGTCAGTATTATGGGTATTCCTATTGTGTCATCTTTAAGTAATGTTTTATATACTTTTTTTTTCTCTTTTATTGCATTGAGAGTAGGTAGCCGAATTGTTTTCCTTAGTACATAATCTAAACCTTCTAATGTAAGCACCAATAAGATGCTTCTTTTTCACATTTTAAAATTTAGACCATTTAGTTTCTTAATTTTTGCCAATTCAAATATACATATTTTGGAATTCATTTTCAATTGTTTGACAAAAATAATAATAAAACTCTCTAAAGAAAATCATTCAACATGCAACATATAACAGATAAGACAACTAATAGCCAACCATCAAAGAGAAATTTGCAAAATATCTAACTACTAAACTTTAAATAATTCTAGGTACCAAAAACAATTTCAAATAATACTTAGGTACCATTTTTTAATTTTCTTAATACCACTATAACTTCTCTAAAATTTGAGGGGTAAACTGGTAATTTTGTATGTCTAGTTTGGTAATTATCCAAAATACCAAGGATAAAATAGTAAAATTATGTTTGATTTTCAAATATTTTCAAAACTAATCGAGGATAAAATAATAATTCTGCTTGAAGACAAGGGGCATAATCATCTTTTGGCTTAGTAACAAACCTATGAATATTCACACATTCAAGGACAACTGCGTAATTCAACGTGCTAATATTTGGTAATTTTCACAAACTACTAGAGGACAAAATTGTCCCTTTGTTTGTTCAAGGGTAAAACTATTTTTTGACTTTAAAATATCTGAACTTTTTTATAATTTTATCCCATAGCAGTTCATTATTTTACCGAATAACCGAGGGTAGAATATATTTTTTAGTTTGTTGTTGGCGGTTATGGTTTTCCATAATAGAGGTAGTTTATGCTAGTGGTTTTTGGGAAAACCATAGCTTTTTGCCATGGTTTTGATGAAAATTGTGGGTGGTTTTCAATTGAATAAAACTACGAGAGAGAGAGAGAGAGAGAGAGAGAGAGAGAGAGAGAGAGAGAGAGAGAGAGAGAGCAAGAAAGGTGAAAGAGAGAGAAGGTCAAAGAGCATATAATTTTCTCCAACCATTTTTTCGGTTCCTTTGCCAGGTCCCCCCTTTCTAGTTTCTCATCATTCTCAGGCCACCTATGCTGGTAGCTTCCAACTATCTTCTAGTCTTAGGCCACCTTAATCCCGGTGACTTCTGAATGTCTATCTAACTATATATTTTTTTGACAAACTTTGATCGCCTATGTGGTGGCTTCTGACTTCCTTTCTAACTTTTTTGGCAATATCAAGGAGTATTTATCAATTTCTCTCTTTTATTTGTTTTAAATTTCTTCTCTGTTAGCTTTGAAAAGAAGACAATCGACGTACTTTCTCTATTCTCTTGTTTTTCAAATATTAACAACTTACCTGTTTTGCATATTCTAGTCAACCTCGCTCTGACGCCACTGATGAGTTGTTTTACCTCTGTAGGATCTTCTATGGAGTCCTCAATCGTGCAACTGAGAGTAAAAGGATCGAAAAGACATGCAGAACCCAAAACAATAGAAGGAGAAGAAATGTATTCATGATTACACTCAAACAAATTACCAGAGAAGATTAATTGTATTTCGCTTTTTCTATTTTTCTATCTCACTCTAGTATTTGGTACAGTATTTATAGTGAAAAACTTTATGTAAAAAACGGTTTTGTCTTCCCTATCTTTGATGTTTTGGGTTTTCCGTTACAAGCCTTTGATCTTATCATTTAATGTATACATTTTTATCTTTTAGAAAATGTATTCATAGAATTCGGCAAGATAACATATCTTCCGGTTTTTCATTGATTTATTGCTAAGAATGGCCAAATCCAGTATTTCAATAGTTCCATTGAACCATTAATTTTTTCTTTGTTAGAATCGAACTAAGTGAAACTGCGAGTTTGGTTTGATTCTGACGGTTCCTTGGACACCCAGCCAAACCTGCAATATGTATACTAGTTGCATAGTGATATACACACATGGCTGCAAAATGAAGGTCATTGATATGTCTGTGGCTCGTTTTCTTGACTTGTTAATTTGTTTATTGAAAATGAGCCAAATATATATAAACCATTAATGGAAAATATGCCAATTTGGCAAAAAAGATTCCAACTGTTGTTAACAGTCGGAAGAAAACATGACATGTTCCGACTGTTTAACATTCAGATTTAGTTGTTTAGAAATTCTGGCTGTTGTGGTCTTGTATAACAACCAGAATTAGTTAAGTACAACAGCAAGAATAAGTTTCACCCCCCCCCCCACCCCACCCCCAACACCTTTCTGTATCCCGTAGTTTGCTCTTCGACCTCACCCTTTCTCTCTCCGTTTCTTTGTCTCTATGGAATAGCTACTGTTGCCGTTATTCCCACGACAGTCTCTCTCTTTCTCTCTCTCACCGATAGAGTTGCTCTCTTTTTCTCCTGCCGGCATATTTTCCCTAAGAATAATATGTATTCTCATTTACTTTGATTTAATCAATATATTTTCATTGATCTAAGATATTTTGTCTCTTATTCGGTATGCCATGCTAAACAACCCTTTGTTCGATGATTTTGTATCATGCCAATGTTATCTTGGTTTGTAACTTGATAATTGGTTTCACGTTGAATCATCCTATGCCTATGTTCCTTCTTTGGTTTTGTACATTATGTTGATTAGAATTCATGATGAATATATTGGTTTGATTCAATGCTTTTGTTAATTCCGACCCATGTTGAATCGAATTATTTCGAGTCATGCAAGTGCCATGCTTATTGTGACATATGATTCCATGCTTGAATTTGATGTTGATGGAACCAAGCTCCCTCACAATTAGTAGAATTCTTCCATGACTCACATGCTAAACCGCTCCATTCCTTTTGGTCAACCATTTGCATTTACAGTTCTCATGCATCTCATGATCATTTTATAAGGATTCCGTAACCTCATGATTGATTCCATGCATATTTATGAAATAACTGATTTGCATATCTTGGCTCAATCCAACAGCTAGTTACATGCCTCAATGTCAACTAGGGTAAGACCTGTTTCTCAAAGGCTTTTTATAAGCTAGGTGAAATGACATTTTGAAGTTTTATAAGATAGGGAATTGATTGTTGCATTTTTATAAGATAACGAATAACTTGTTTCATAAGGTTTATTACAATCACCTTCAACAAATAATGAAAGAACCGTACACTAAAAATTAGAAATGCTTGTTTCAGAAGGTGTTAATTGACTACCGTACAGTAGCAGTATGGGGTGCTTTGTTCATTCCTCTATGCCGATTTCAGATATAATATACTTGAAATATATGCTGAGAATGTCTTTTCATTGTCTGGCTGATGCTTACAATGTTAAAGGTGGACGTAGTATTGCTTTTAAAGTTAATAATAATAAGAATAATGATGATAATAATAATAATACATGACCGGGCAAAATCAGTTTTTATGTTGTCTCTTCCCATTCGCTGAATAGTTGTGCTTGTTTTGTATTGTAGAGGACTGCTTGCGTTCCTTAACGAGCAAAATGGTTATATTAAGGCATGTGGTGGAAACCCCAATTGACTTCATATGCTAGGTTTTTAGGTCCCTTAGTTTACGTGTGTTGAAATATAGCTTAGTAGAAGGCCTTACTCGACGCTTGGGACAAACTTCATTGGATTAGGTGGTCAAGATAACTGGCTTCGGTCTAGGTTTGGTTTTGTGTTGCATTAGGGTCTGACCTGCCACAAAAAACGGGTGTCAAACAAGATTTGTTATTAGTTACCTATTGAAAAAGATTTGTCATTATACTTTTTCATATATTTCGTTTATTAGTTTAATATTATGATCATACTTATAATTTATTGCAAGGAAAACATACACTAATTTAGGTACCTTTAATGTTTACAAATATAAATGAGAGAGCACTCAGGGTGTTAGCTCACTTGGCAGCATTGTCAACTTGTGTGTTGTGGACCACAAGTTCGTGAATAAATGCCTCTTTAATTTTTTTTGGAGACGTGGTCAATGACCAATACTAATTTATTTATTTTTTTATAGAATTTAATTAATGATTATGACTTATGGTTATGTTAATACTACAGATAGATGTTACGTATCCATTTAGCAAAGATAGGTTGTAATTGTATGGTGGTATATGAAAACATATCTTTGGGGTGTCCTAAAGTGCTTATGGTTGAACATCATGGATGCCTATTATTTATAATATAGAAGTCAGATTTATAGGCCTACAACCGGAGGTCAATGTCTACATAATTATGGTTATTAAGTTGGAGTAAATGTCTTTGTTCATTATGTTATGGTAAATGCTTGAGGTAGAAATGGGAGTATCTATTGTACATGTTTGAAATATCATAATAGATATTTTGAATGACTAGAATAAGTGAAATTTCACCTTATTCGTTATGGTTTTATGCATAACTATATTACATGAATCTTTCATGATTGGCAACATAGACCCAATATTGTTTTTAGAAATGATATTGGGATATGGTAAACATGATTGAAAAAATATTTAAATGCAACCAAGTTGCTACGATTAGGATATGAAAAGTACTCACTATTATCATTTTTGGTACATTTATTTCAAATTAAATGCATACATAAGATTTTGAATGGTGTGGCTCCAAAAGGTAATCGAGTTCCTAAATGTTGGTATGATACTAAGAAGGTTACGGATTTTAGGTTGGACTATATCAAAATAGATATATTTCATAATGATTATATCTTTTATAGAAGTGAACATAAGCATGCAAATAGGTGGCCTAACTTAGAATACAATTTGCCAATATGAAAATATGTTGACTGTATGATACGGAAGAACATACCTTTTAATATTTTTTGATAATTTCTACTAATACCAAGACTTCAAAAGTTGTTTAAATCAAGCAAGATTATAGAGTTTATAAGTTGACATATCACAACTTTAAGAGATACTTTCAACATGATGAGTAATCCTAGAGATTCAGAAGCATGGGGACACTTTGATGAAATGCATCTGTTGTGAGAGCTCCAAACTGTACAACTTGGTCTTGCAAGTGATGGGTTTAGTCCATTCATAGTTTCATCTGGCAGTAGTCAAAATTCTTAGCTAGTTAGGCTAATGCCATATAATTTGCCTCAATAATGTCCTTGCTTATAGATGTGCCAAAGTTATGTATAAATAATATTGATGTGTATCTCCAACCATTAATTGATAAATTAAAAGTACTTTAGAATGATGGACCTCCGACATATGATTCAAAGAAATCGGAAGTATTTTGAATGCATGTAGCTATGATATGGATGATTAATGATTTTCTTGTTTATAACATATTATTAGGAGGTAAGACTAAGGGTTATACAATTTGTCTAATTTGTTATGTAAATATTGCTTGTAAATTTCAAAAAGTGTATATATGAGATGTCATCATTTTTTTACCTGTGGGTCATGCTTGGTGAAATAATACCTTATCATTCAGAGGAAAGTAATAATATGAGGAGACTCCAATTTCTTTAACTAATGAAGATATTCTATGACAATGAGAAGGTCATGATAACATTGTATTCGGAAAAACATAATATACAAAAGATATTATCATCCCTATTGAGTGAAAAAAGAGCATTTTTTGAGCTTTCATATTGAAAGGCTTTATTGGTGCATCATAATCTTGATGTTATGCATATCAAGAGCATATGTGACAAGATTTTGTCATTTTTAATAAAAAAAGATGACGAAATAAATCATAATATCAAGTCTCGAATGAACATGGAGTCATTGGAGTTAATGAGTGCATTGCATGCAAAGGTATGTAATACTCAAATTGATATGATAATCTTATCACATGCTTCTTACCAATTGAAAAAATAGCAAAAGAAAAATCTAGTATATTATAGTGTATTAAGTTACTTGATGGGTTTTCATTATATATATTTTAAAAAGTAAAGGTGTGTAAGAATAAGATTATTGGTTTGAAGAGTCATGATTGTTATGTTCTGATGTACCATCTTATTCTTAGGTATAAATAAGAATGCACTAAAAGAAGTGACAATTGTGGTAAATGAGTTGTGCATATTTTTCTATGAATTATGCTTAAGGACAATTGATATTAAAAGGGTAAATGCATTATAGGATGCTATACCTGAAATTTTGCATAAATTGAAGATGATATTTCCTCCTACTTTTTTTATTATTATAGTGCACTTAGTCATTCACTTACCTAGACAAGTATGAGTTGTTGGGCCCATACAATATCGATGAATGTATCTTGCAGAGATGTTTTTATTTACATTGAATAATTACATGTTTAATAATAGTCAACCTAAACATCAATCATTGGAGGATATATAATGAAAGGAATGACATATTTTTAAGCATGGTATTTGAATGAAGAAATTAAGACAAAAGTGAATATGCTAGTGGCATTTGAAGAAAGCCCAATTGGTAAAACATTGGTTGGTAAAATAAAAAAAGCAAGTAGACTGTCAGCTATTGATGATTTTATATTGTAAGTGTAGTAAAGTGTGATTGACTGATTTTTATATATAGAATGTATAAGATAATATTTTAGAATCTATATCCCAATGACATGTAAATATGATTCAAAGAAAGCTAATTAGTTCAAAGATTATGGAAGTATAAGATGAATAACTTTTTTATGATTAGTTAGTCTGTTTGACTATAATCTATAACCACCACTTATGTATGTATGTATATATATATATATATATATATATATATATATATATATATATATATATATATATATATATATATATATATATATATATATATGCATAGGTATGTACCAATTATGTTTCTTAGGATATTTTTCCATTCGGTATAGGATATTCAAGTTCTATTAGATGATATGGACCATTTGGTATAGGATGTTTTGAGTAGTGTTAGTTACTTCATTGGTTACACTAGTTTCACTTGTAGTTGCATTGGATAGCTTATGTCAAGAGTAGAACTAGTCAATGAGTGTAGAGAGTTATATAAAGTAAAATAGATTTGATATTGGATATGAATATGTAATTTTGATATTGAAATTTTGACATATGATATAGATGTGAAGATACGAAGCTTTAGAGGTGACCTCAGGCGGATCTCTTGGATTTGGGAGGTGGCCCTTGATTGATGTATATATGGATTGTTGATAGTAATTGTGTGAATGAACGATTGTACTACTATGGCATCCGAATATCTTATTAGCTCGTAGACCCGAGAGACCGGACTTGATGAGCCGGTGATTCGATCGTCAAGGTCCTTAGCCCGATATGGTGAGGGGGCTATTCGAGGCTATGCGGTCGGACATGAGGAGGGTTCGAGGACTCCTACAACATGTCTTCTGGTTGGACGTGGTAGAGGTGCCGAGATCAAAACTAAATTTGCATTATTGTTGAGTGCTTGAGTATGCATGCATATTTGAAATGATTCTGATTTGAAATTGTGATATAGATTTTTCATTATAATATATAATTTAAAACCTGCATGTCTTTAATATGTCATTTTTGTGGATTGATCATATCTACTTATGAGTACGGTTGTTGTGCTCATATTTTATTTAATATTACAAGACCCAATCAGTAGAGGCGTTGAAAAGATTTGAGTGCCTAAAGGATAGAAGTTGACTTCCAATGCAATATGATAGGACTTGATAGGGTGTTAGTTTTCTTATTGGTATATATTTCTCATTGTTGTACTACACATGTTGGATTTTGATTATAAATAAATAAATGAACATAAACTCGTTATTTGATCTTATTGGATTATGCCACCATTGAATTGTCAACAGTTCACATAATCCAATCACATGACATGGACGGACCCTATGTCCACATAGGACAAGTTCTATGGGTCATCACAATTGGTCTAACACAACGTGAACAAATTCTTCCTTTACAATTTGCGAAAGAGCAATGACAAAATTGAAAACCCACATTTTTCCAAGGCATTATAGGTACAAGTAAACTCCGCTCATGTAAGGGATCACCATTGCATTGTCGGTCCCAAGCCCGGATAGGAGGAGGGTTGTGTTAGGCTTTTAATAACCAGCGTAAAACTTCATCAGATTTTTATAACATGGATTACAACAAGTACAAAAAACGAGATGAACATTTAATTACTTATAAGAGTGGCTTATCGCAAACACAACTTGATTATTTTATTTGTAGAAAAAAAGATAGAGCATGTTGTAAAGATTGCAAGGTAATTCCAGGAGAAAGCTTAACCACCCAACATCAGCTTTTAGTTATGGATTTACAAATAAAAAAATAGACAAAGAAGAAAAGAGTGCATCGATCTATTCGGACTAAATGGTGGAACCTCAAAAGCGAGAAAGAAGATATATTTAAATAGAAAGTCATTCAAGGAGATGTTTGGAATTATGTTGGTACACCCTGTGATATGTGGAATAATATGACTATACATATTAGGAAAGTGGCAAAAAATATATTAGGTGTATCTAAAGGAGGTGTATCGGCACAAAAAGAAGCATGGTGGTGGAGTGAAGTAGTGCAAAATAAAATCAAAGCAAAGAGGGCATGTTACAAATTACATTATGCTAAGAAAACTAGTAAAACTTTAGAGGCTTATAAGAAAGCAAAGAAGGAAGCGAAAAAGGCCGTCAGTGAAGCAAAAGCTAAAATTTGGAAGGATTTATAAAAAAGACTCAACTCAAAAGAGGGTGAAAGAGATATTTTTACTATAGCTAGGGCTAGAGATAAGAAAACTGAAGATCTTAATTATGTTAGATGCATTAAGGACGAGGATGAAAAAATTCTAGTGGCAAATGATGATATAAGAAATAGATGGAAAAACTGTTTTTATAAGCTTTTTAATGAAAATAAAGATTTTAGTATTAGCTTAAGAGAGTTAGCCAAATCAGAAAAGTATATAAACCACAATTTCTACCGACATATTCAAAAGAATGAAGTCAAAGATGCTCTTAAACATATGAAGGGTGGAAAATCGATAGGACCAGACAGTATTCCTATAAAAGTTTGAAAAATACTAGGAGAAATAAGAATCACTTGACTCACAAGACTATTTAATGAAATATGGAGAAACTGAAAGATGCCTGAGGAATGGAGAGTGAGTACACTTATACCCATATATAAGAACAAGGGAGACATTCAAAATTGTGTGAATTATCGAGGTATCAAGTTAATGGGCCATACTATGAAATTATGAGAAAAAATTATCGAACATAGGTTAAGATAAGTATCAAGTACAACAAAAAACCAATTTGGATTCATGCCAGGCAAATCTATTGTTGAAGCGATTCACCTTTTGAGACGTCTTATGAAATATTTTAGAGCAAAAAAGAAAGACCTTTACATGATATTTATTGATCTACCGAGAGAGGTTCTTTGTAGAACCTTGGGACATTTACATACATTAACCTTATAAGAGAAATATACTATGGTGCAAAAACATATATGAGGATTCATGAAGGTATGACAGACTTCTTTGAAGTTAATATTGGGTTACATCAAAGATCAACTTTAAGTCCATACTTATTTATAATGGTGATTGATGAGTTAACAACACATATTCAAGATAAAGTACCTTGTTGTATGTTATTTGCAGATGACATTGTGTTAGTGGAGGAGTCTAAGGAAAAGTTAATAGAAAATTAGAACTATGAAGAGAAACATTAGAAAGCAAAGACCTCCAACTTAGTGGAACAAAGACAGAATATATGAAATGTAAGTTTGATCATTTGGTTACTTCAGAGGACATAAAAATTAAAATTGGCACACATTGCATCCCCAAAAGGAAAGTTTTAAATACCTAGAGTCAATTTTTTAGAGTGATGGAAGAATTGATGGAGATGTTATACACAGAATTAATGATGGTTGGTTAAAATAGAGAGGAGCATCAGGTATTCTTTGTGATAAGAAGATACCATTAAAGTTAAAAGGTAAATATTATAGAGCAACAATTAGTCCTGCCATGTTTTATGGTTTTGAGTGTTGGGCAGTTAATCATCAACATGTACAAAAGATGTCTGTGACAGAAATGAAGATGTTGAGATGGATGAGTGGTCATACAAGAAAATACCGTATACATAATGAGGTTATTAGAAACAAATTTGGAGTAGCACCAATAGAGGATAAAATGAGAGAATATCATTTAAGATAGTTTGGACATATAAAAAGAAGATCAAAAGAAGAACCTGTAACAAGGTATGAAAAACTAAATTTGGAAAGTATTAAAAGAGGTAGAGGATGACCACAAAAGTGTTGGAAAGAAACAATAAAGAATGATCTAGCTTATTGTGAGTTAACTGCTAACTCACAATAAAGAATCCATGTAGCTGACCCCGTCTAGTATGGGAAAAGGCTTTGTTGTTGTTGTTGTTGTTGTATTATAGGTACAAGTAGAGGAGTATAGTCTCATGTTTTGGCTATGAATTTGGCATAATAAACATGACACCTATGATACTTAAAATATTTTTGAGCATTTTAGGCAAATAAATATGTTCCTTCATAAGAATGAAGGTTTTATGCATTCCAAAATATCTTGCTAGACCTCCACGGTGGACTTGTCTAATGATGGTAAGTCTTAAAGAACCAAAAAGTATGCATAGACAAATTATTAAGAAAAATTAAAACTTGGTGTGGAGAATGTCGTGATCTTGGAAGCTTTAAGCACCAACAATTATAGATGTTGTAACAAAAATTTGTAAGAAGGTATCTCGAGAAATCTATGAAGATAGAAGGGGGTCCTAATAGGAAAATCATTGTTTTACTACTAATCAAAAGTTTATCTTGGATGCAGTCTTCGTGCTATAAATTATCTCTCTGTCCAAGTCGGCATCTTCATGTTTTAGGTTTTCTGGCGTATGGTCTTATTATGCTAGATCAATGCTCTCTTCGTCCATTTGTTATCGCAGTGGTATTGCTTGGTTCATTCATGTTTAAGACTCTCTAGCTTGCTCTAGGTACCCTTGTTTTTCTCTTCCCTGATTAGTATAGCGGATTTCTTTTATCCCTTGACTCTATCCTAAGATAGAAATATTAGTCCTTATTGGTTCCTTTTCCATTCATCGGTTTGGAAGCACTCTGTCCAAATAGAAGGTGCATCTTTCACCTTATTTTCTATTGTCCCTTTACTATGGTGTGAACTAGACTCATCTAATGATCCATTCTTGTATGTACTAGTAGGTTTTTTGTCCTTCCTTAATACATGAATGTAAGATTTAACCTGGCAACCATTTGGTATAACGAGTGAAATTTCATGTATGTGTCTGTTTTAGACTTAATTTGATGGTCCAACCGTTTCAAATTATGCGTCTTGTTGCAGTGTATTTATTGTTAAACTAGCTTCGAATTAAGAATACTGCATGTTTAGGTCAACATAATGAATTTTCATTACATTATTGTCTCCCTTTATGCTATTGCAGTAGTCTCCTTGTACCCTATTTTCTTGTCTATATCCCACAAAACCAAAATAATCCAGTAACCACTATTGTTTGTGCAACAACTCTTGATGAAAGCCCGAGAATGAAATGCACATCGTATGTAAGAAACCTTCTCACCGAGTTTGGTTACAGAGATCTTACAGACTATCCCAATAAAGCAAAAGGATATACTTGAATGGTAACCATTCTCATTGAGAAGATATTTAGTATCCTCTCAAGATATAATATTAGGTACAAGATTCATGATCCTCGTTTACCCTCTGAAACTAACTCTCCGGATCTTAAGAAAATGTGGTGGATTAATTGGTTAGAAGTTACAGTCCCATCTAAACTGTAGGTTGTTCTTGGAAAGTGTTAGATGATGGCATCCCAGTTCGACCAAAAATGCAGCAACCAATGAACCACAATAACACTTCTCGCCCGATGTGCAACTGTGCAGACTCGGGTTCATTGGTTTCTAACAAGTGATGCTATTAAGGATGTGTGCGTTTGTATTAATCTACAATGGCCACAGTCAACTTCATTGAATGTCCAGCTTCGAGAGTGATGGTTTCAAGTGATTCAGCAAATCCACGACTCTTCCAAGTGGAAAGATAGCTTAGCACTATATGTCTTCACCTTTTGGAGAATATGGCACGCCAGAAACGATAAAGTCATTCGTAGCTAAACAACTCATTCTGTAGAAATCATAAGCACCTTAGTTGTGAAGCTTGCAATAATAGCAGATACACAGTTTACTCTGATATGTTAGTTGTGTACCTTGATTGCCATGTTGTGTAATTGTTTGAGAGATCTCCCGTCATTTATTTTGTACTGCGTGCTCTAAAGAGCTTCTGTACCTTCCATCTCAATTAATGAAAGCCCTATTTTGTTGAAAAAGAACAAATATCTTGATATTTATCCATTTTCCTGTGTGAATTCTTTGAATCTTGTTTAGTTCTGGTAATTTTTTTCTTTTTTTAACATATTTGTGTGGCTATCTCCTCCTCTTTATATGTTGGGAGACACTAAATGTTATAAATTCAATCAAATTATTTATGTAATGAGCTAGTTTCAGAGGATATTAATTCAAAAATGTGGCATCTGTCTAAAGAGTTTGGTTACACTAAATGTATAATATTAATTCAAAAATACATTTTGATTTGTTTAATAAATAATGATGGTTAAATATTTATGTAACTTTACAATTCATATTAACACAAAGTAATACTTAATGAAAATAATTAATATATGCAAATTAAAAATTATTAACTTAATAGCCTGGCTACATCAGCACCAAGCTATGTTCTCTCACGTTCTCGTGTCTGTCACGTGGGTGGGAGCTAATACCGTTTGTGATTTTGGACCAAGTTGATGCAGTTTTGAACCTGAGGAAGCAAAGTGAAGGCCGCTAATCCATATGGTACCAAAGCGTTTGGCTATACCACAAGATACTTACTTATCTAAGTTTTTCCTATATAATATCCACATATTATTCATGTATACATTTTATATGTATTTATCTATATAAAATATTTGTATAGTATGAAAGTTGACAATGAGAAGATTCCAATGGCAAATGACAATATCAAAAATAGATGAAAAAATTATTTCTATAAGCTTTTTAATGAAAATACATATGGTAATATTAGGTTAGGAGAAAGCCAAATCATAAAAGTATATAAATTATAATTTCTATATGAATATTCAAAAGAATAAAGTCAAAGAGACTTTAAATATATTAAGGTTGGTAAATCTGTAGGACCAAATAATATTCCTATAGAAGTATGGAAAATCCTAGGAGAGATGGGGTCATTTTGCTTACAAGACTATTTAATGAAATATAGAGAACCTAAAAGATGCCTGAGGAATAGAGAGCGAGTACACTTACATCCATATATAAGGACAAGGAAGACATTTAAAATTGTACGAATGATTGAGGTATCAAGTTAATGAATCATATTAAGAAATTATAGGAAAGAATTATCGAACATAGGTAAAGACAAGTATCGAGTACAACAGAGAACCAATTCGGATTCATACTCGATAGATCTACTATTGAAGTGATTTACCAATTTAGACGTCTTATGGAACATTTTAGAATAAAAAAAAACTTCACATGATATTTATTGATCTAGAAAAAGCTTATAATAGGGTGTCAAGAGATGTTCATTAGAGAACCTTGGAAAAAAGAGGTATCTCATTGACATACATAAATCTTATAAGAAGCATATACGATAGTGCCAAAACTTGTATGAGTACTCATGAAGGAATGACAAACTCCTTTGAAGTTAATATTGGGTTATATCGGGATAAACTTTAAGACTATATTTATTTATATTAGTCATTGATGACTTAACAAAATATATTGAAGATAAAGTACCTTGTTGTATATTATTTGTAGGTGACATTGTGTTAGTGGATGAGTCTAAGGAAAAAGTTAATAGGAAATTAAAATTATGGAGAGAAACATAAAAAGTAAAGGCTTCTGACTTATAAAAACAAAGACAAAATATATGGAATATAAGTTTGATCATTTGGATACTTCAGAGGACATAAAAATTAAGATTGACACACATTGCATCACTCACAAGAAAAGTTTTAAATACCTAGTGTCAATTTTTTAAAGTGATGGAAAAATTGATGTTGATGTTACACATATAATTAATGTCGGTTGACTAAAATGAAGAGGCACATCAAATATTCTGTGTGATAAGAAGATACCATTAAAGTTAAAAGGTAAATATTACAGAATAGCAATTAGACTTGTTATATTTTATGGTTTTGAGTATTGGGCAATTAATCATTAACATGTGCAAAAGATGTTTGTAGAAGAAATGAATATGTTGAGATAGATGAGTGGTCGCACAAGAAAAATCTTATACATAATGAAGTTATTAGAAACTAATTGGGAGTAGCACCAATAGAGGATAAAATTATGGGAAATCATTTAAGATGGTTTGGACATATAGAAAGATGACCAAAGGACGCTCCCGTTAAAAGATATAAAAAACTAAATTATGAAAATTTTAAAAGATGATTAAGATGACCACAAAAGTGTTGGAAAGAAACTATAAAGAATGATCTAGTTTATATTGAGTTAACTACTAGCATGACACATGATAGTTCTCTGTAGAAACAAAGAATTCATATAGCTAACCCATCTAGTATGAGAAAAGGCTTCATTGTTGTTGTTGTATGTTAATCATATATATATATATATATAGTGATTGGATCCCATCTATCACTAACACCTACTCACTCATGTCTATCAATTATTTTTGGGTGACATGAGTATAATAACGATATCCTTCATACTTTTTTGAAGTCTTTTAAACTTTTTTAAATTAGGCTCATGCCACCTAAAAGCAGTGGAAGAGCATAAATGAGTGTAAATAATCATTAGAGGGTCAGGTTGAGGTTGATCTGGACCCAACCTTACTTTGGTCAGGCCAGTTTGAGTCGAACCAAAGTGAATCTCAAATGCTGAAATCACTCGAACATGGAATTTTTGGGTTAGATTCATGTTGGATCCAAAATTGCCACCCCTTACTCGGTACGTGAATCCTAACAACTAAGGACAATATGACTTCAATTTATACACGGTCCTGACATTATTACTGGTCGGATAGAAGATTCACAAGATGTTAAGGCATAGATTCTCGATTAATTCTTAATTTAATGTAGTATAATCATATAATGTAAATCATTATACAATGGCTATTATGGATCCATATAAATTGCTTCAACGTGATATACGGGATTGAGAGTAACTTTTAAGTGCATATTGAGTTAGAAAAAATTTTATGATATGATGTGATACATATTATAATATATCAAGTCACACTTGGCAATCTACGTAAAGAGGAATCAAATCCTCTTTACGTAGATTGCCAAGTGTGACTTGATATATTATAATATGTATCACATCATATCATAAAATTTTTGTTTAATTTTAGAAAAAAAGAAAAAAGCTCAAATAAGTATCATACGATAAGATGTTGTGTACAATATATATGTTCACTACAAGGCCAAAACTGTATTGGAAAAACTGCTTTTTATTTGGATTTATATATCCAATATGTGTTTCTTCTAAGTTTCACTTTCGTATATATATAACAACTAAGCCTTTAACTATAGTAGTACAACAGTACAACATATATGTACACTGCAAGACCAAAACTGTACAACAACAACAAAAATTAGCCTTTTCCCATACTAGATGGGGTCGGCTACATGGATTCTTTGTTTCCACAGATCCCTATCATATGCCATGATAGCAGTTAACTCCCAATAAGCTACATCATTCTTTATTGTTTCTTTCCAACACTTTTATGGTCATCCTCTAGCTCTTTTAATATTTTCCAAATTTAGTTTTTCTAACCTTCTTACAGGTTCTTCTTTTGATCTTCTTTCTACATGTCCAAACCATCTTAAACGATATTCTCTCATTTTATCCTCTATTGGTGCCACTCCTAATTTGTTTCTAATAACCTCATTATGTATACGGTCTTGTCTTGTATGACCACTCATCCATCTCAACATCTTCATTTCTGTCACAGACATCTTTTGTACATGTTGATGATTAACTGCCCAACACTCATAACCATAAAACATGGCAGGCCTAATTGCTGCTCTATAATATTTGCCTTTTAACTTTAATGGTATCTTCTTATCACAAAGAATACCTGATGCTCCTCTCCATTTTAACCGACCAACATTAATTCTATGCGTCACATCTCCATCAATTCTTCCATCACTCTAAAAAATTGACCCTAAGTATTTAAAACTTTCCTTTTGGGGGATGTAATGTGTGCCAATTTTAATTTCTATGTCCTCTGAGGTAACCAAATGATCAAACCTACATTCCATATATTCTGTCTTTGTTCTACTAAGTCGGAGGCCTTTGCTTTCTAATGTTTCTCTCCATAATTCCAATTTTCTATTAACATTTTCCTTAGACTCCTCCACTAATACAATGTCATCTGCAAATAACATACACCAAGGTACTTCATCTTAAATATGTTTTGTTAACTCATCCATCACCATTATAAATAAGTATGGACTTAAAGTTGATCCTTGATGTAACCCAATATTAACTTCAAAGAAGTCTGTCCTTGATGAGTCCTCACACATGTTTTTGCACTATCACACATGTCTCTTATAAGGTTAATGTATGTCAATGGGATATATTAACTTCAAAGAAGTCTGTCATTCCTTCATGAGTCCTCACACATGTTTTTGCACCATCATACATGTCTCTTATAAGGTTAATGTATGTCAATGGACTTAAAGTTGATCCTTGATGTAACCCAATATTAACTTCAAAGAAGCCCGTTATTCCTTTATGAGTCCTCACACATGTTTTTGCACCATCATACATGTCTCTTATAAGGTTAATGTATGTCAATGGGATACCTCTTTTTTCCAAAGTTCTTTAAAGAATCTCCCTCGGTACCCTATCATAAGATTTTTCTAGATCAATAAATATCATGTGAAGGTCTTTCTTTTTTGCTCTAAAATATTTCATAAGACGTCTCAAAAGGTGAATCGCTTCAATAGTAGATTTTTCTGGCATGAATCCAAATTGGTTCTCTTTTGTACTTGATATTTGTCTTAGAAAAAATGCAAGGCCAAAACTGTATTGGAAAAAGTGCTTTCTATTTGGATTTAGATAATCAACATGTGTTTCATCTAAGTTTCACTTATACATACATATATATATATATATATATATAACAACAACTAAGTCTTTTCCTATGGTACTACAACATATATGTACATTGCCAGGCCAAGTCTCTATTTGAAAAAATGCTTTCTATTTGGATGTAGATATCCAATATGTGTTTCTTCTAAGTTCTACTTCTACATATATATATATATATATAACAACAACAAAGTTTTTTTTATAGTAGATGGGGTCAATTACACGGATTTTTTGTTTCCACATAATCCTATCATGTGTCATGCTGACAATTAGCTCAACATGAGATAGATCATTCTTTATTATTTATTTTCAATACTTTTATGGTCTTTTTCTTCTTCTTTTTACATTTTTACAATCTGCTTTTTCATACTTTCCTATCCAAGCTTCTTTTGGTCATCTTTCTACATCGTCCAAACCATTTAAAACAATTTCTCCTCATTTTATCACCTATTAGTGTCATTCTCAATTTATTTCTAATAACCTCATTATGTATATAATCTTTCCTTGTATGACCAATCATCCATCTCAACATCTTTGTTTATGTTAAAAATCTTGGATATATTGATTAACTACCCATCAGTGAGAACCATAAAACATAACATGTCTAATTGTTACTCTATAATATTTACCTTTCAACTTTAAATTAGAAGTTATTATATGTATATGTATATATTTATATTATTATAAAATATATATATATATATATATATACATATAAAATACTTATAAACATATATAAATGCATGATATATATATCATAATTTCGATCAAATCACACATCGTAGTATACTAGGCCTTTCAATTCTTTAAGAGGTTTATCTAAAAGATTCACGATATAATTTGGAAGAGGTTTCAAATACCACAATGAGTCACTAGACATGTTAGCTTGATGTACCCATTTGTTATCTTTGGATACGAGAATCAACAAACTCGACTCCACATTATTCACAAAATTTAGGTTCTTCTTTTTCACCTCCAATTACTCGATAATTTTGAAAAGCACAAATTTTATAGATCCAAAAGAATTAAGCATGTCCTACTCCTCTTATGGAAAGATCTCTCCTCCCCTACCCACTGGACGAGTTTCGTTTCTTGAGGATTCGCTCACATACGACAGGACAAAATGATCACCAGCAAGGCGGGTAGATCCTCGTCTTTGATGTATCTAACATAATTAAGATCCTTAATTTTCTTATCTTTACCCCTAGCTATCCTTAAAATATCTCTTTCACCTTCTTTTGAGTTAAGTTTTTATATAAATCCTTCTAAATTTTAGTTTTTGTTTCATTGATGGCTTTTTTTCCTTTATTCTTTGCTTTTTTATAAGCTTATAAAGTTTAACTATTTTTCTTAGCATAATGTAATTTGTAACATGCCCTCTTTGTTTATTTTGCACTACTTCACTCCACCACCAAGCTTTTTTTGTGCCGGTACACCTCCCTTAGATTCACCTAACACATCTTTTGCCATTTTTCTAATATCCGCACATCACAAGGTGTACAACATAATTCCAAGCATCTCCTTTAAGAACTTTTTGTTTAAATATACCTTCTTTCTCGCTTATGAGGTTCAACCATTTAGTCTGAATAGCTTGATCCACTCTTTTCTTTTTTGTCCATTTTTTTACTTATAAATCTGTAACTAAAAGTCAATGTTGAGTGATTAAGCTTTCTCTTGGAATTACTTTGCAATATTTACAACACGCTCTACCTTTTTTCTACAAATAAAATAATCAATTTGTGTTTATGATAAGCCACTCTTATAAGTAATTAAATATTCATCTCATTTTTTGAAGATTGTATTGACTATAAAGAGATGAAATGCCATAGCAAAATTTAAAATCTCCCTTCCTTCCTCAATTATATCACCAAAACCAAAGTTTTCATGAATACCTTGATATCCTCATGCCTCTTAAACGACATGATTATTTAAGTCTCCTCTTAAACAAATCATCTTCCTATGTGGAATTCTTTAAATCACTTTATTTAAGTCTTCTCAAAAAGCCATCTTTATACTATCTTCTAGTCCTACTTGGGGTGCGTAAGCACAAACTATATTCAAAATCTCTACTCCTAACACTAATTTCAACATCATGATTCAGTTACCATATCGTTGTATTTTAAACACCCAAAAATTTTCTCAAAATAATTTGATCTTTTAGAAATTTTACCCTTTTAAGAAAAAATCGCGGTTTTGGGTCTTTTAAGGGTTTTAAAATAAAGATACCTTAAATTAACTCATTTTCGCACCAAAATTTCATGGTAACCTCAAAATAAGGGTAAATTGCACTCCTCTAAAAAAAATCAATTTTGACAAAGAGTCAAAAAATGACTACTTTGCCCTCAAGCCCAAATTGACAGCATTCTGCCTTTTCAAAAGATTTTATCTAAAGAAATGATGATTTCAAATAATTTTCTTCAAAGAAATGAGACATTGGGAACCAAACCCAAGCGTGTTTTCTAAATATCAAGTTTATCAAAAAGCTCTTGAAATCAAATTAAATTCAAACCAAACCTCAAAAATTCGTCTGGTTTAGAATAGTCTCATTCCGAGACATGATACCTAGGGTTAAAGTGGTTCGATGCCCTACACCCATTAAAGTGGTTAAAGTGGCTCGACACCCTACACCCATTGAAGTGGTTAAAGTGGTTCGATACCCTAAGTGGTTTGACACCCTACACCCATGAAAAGGGTCAAATGGTTAAGATGATAATAGACTGACTCACGGGGCGAAAGCAGGTCGCTCGTGCAAACAAACACTGGGAGTGGAACTTAGTTGTTTTTTAAAAAGTATTTTGAAATTTTGATAAAACTCATTATTTTCAAATATATCTCAAACAAAATGGTTTTAAATAATCAAAAGAAATATTTGAAACCATGAACATGAAATCAAGTGCAGGATTCAAATCCAATTGAAGGACGAAACTACGAATCAAGGTTCAAGAAAGAACTGAGCTAAGGTGGACCCAAAGCAGGACTTTAGTGCACGTGGGCCAAGAGAAGACCCAAGGTATGAATCAAGTCAAGGCATAGCACCATCAAAAGACCAATCCAAGTGGGTGGCCTCACCAACCTAACCATGACTTGTGGTCTAGCTCTAACCAAGTGACCTTAACTAGACCAAATTGGACTCACCTTAGCTATATCCACCCTACATTCTTTGGCTAAACCACAATTGAAATCCCTTTACCTAGCCTTCACCGAACCCA
Organism: Brasenia schreberi; assembly: GCA_036023115.1. NCBI lineage: Eukaryota > Viridiplantae > Streptophyta > Magnoliopsida > Nymphaeales > Cabombaceae > Brasenia > Brasenia schreberi. The sequence goes on from JAYKKT010000065.1 coordinate 3,601,057, forward strand.
TCTTAGTTAGCCCGTCTTTTTCATTGATTACACCCATCCTAACCTAGGCGATGGGATCAAGCTCCAAGGTGGCTCGAGCCAAGACCTAACTGACTCACTTGGGGCTGCATTGGCTGATCCAACCTTGACCAAATGGAACCACAAGGCCATGTGAATACCAAGTTATGGGCTGAACTTTGGGCCATAGAGCACCCGCTCCAAAGAAGGGTCTAGAGAAGACCCCCCTTAACCTATAAATAGAGGCTAAGGTGGATGATTTCCAGTATTGGTGAGCATTGAGAGGGCATCTTGGCTGGAGCATTTTGTAAGGTTCAGCTAGGGAAGAGTAGAGAGAGAGAGTGTAGAAAGGTAGGCAAGTGCTGCAAAATTAGAGATTAACAGTGAGAAAGGGGAAGGTGAGGGCCATGTGCTTCATTTGTAAGCCGATTCTTGGAGGTAATCAAGTAAGTATTTCTCATCCATTATTCCTCTCTATTCTCTTCTTAACATTCAATTCAAATGGCGTTGTATTAATAAAGCTTTGTCTCCCCCTATGATGTAATAAGAAGTAGATGTTCTGCAATTTTCGATTCTTGTTTATACACTCTAATTGTTTGTGTTCTTGATTCTACCTCTCTCTATGTTATAAACATCCTATAACTCCTAATCCTCTCTATGCTTAAGTTAATCTATATATTTTCATTCATTTCCCTTCAGCAATTTACTTTGGGATATTGTGTTGATGCAATTTAAATTTTGGTGAGTTTGCATCACGTATGTTGTAAAAACCAGAAAATCTGATTTCACTATTTCTACATATGTTGATTGCTTTATTTTTCATTGCTAAACTGTTATTCCGATCAACTTGAAATTTGTCACACTTTATCTAAACAAACAAGCTCACTTGTAATAAACTTTTTAAGAATTTTAGGCTCATGCAACTACGTAATAAAAGGTGTATAAGATCGAGAAAAATCCAGAAACATTTATGTCAAAACTGTTTACCTGTAATATAGTGTGGATAATCATCTCATAACTCTGTCTGTAGTTGTTCAAATTCAGTGCAACTTAGTTCATTGGAAAGTTGATATCTATAGCTTTCCAAAAAGACTAAGTGCATGAAAATCGGAGCTTTGTAAACCGAAATACAAACTTTTCTTTGGGTCTTTGTATTTTTGTGATAGAACAATTTCGAGTGTCTGAGCATAGACACTTCCCCGATTTAATTTTGGATCACCATAACCCCAAAAATAAAACAAAAATAGTTTTAAAAGTTCATACAGGTGTCTGATCACTGTTACATTTTTATGATTTTTTGAAACTTGGAAGATATTAAAATAAAATCAGAAATCAAGGTTTGAACAGAACCAGTTTCTGTTTTTCAGAACTTGATGAAAACGTATCTTCCAAAACACTTAGTGCACGAGTTGGTTCACATTTTTTCGAGTTTCTTTTGAAGAGAATTTGAAATCTCACCTACAAATCCTCAAAGCGCTTAGGCTAACCCTTGAGCATCGGTTCAAGAAGGCCTAAAGCGAAAAGATCTCTCTTAGCCACAATCACAAAAGTCAGATTTAAAACTTTTGCTAGTTTTTGAAAACTAGCTAGCACGCTCGCACAAGCAAAGTAGGTTTGAAAAATTTATTTCAAGTCTCTACATAGGCTTGAAGTGAAATTTTCACATCTACATGTATGTCTACTACACTATCCTCTAAATCTTTATTTTTGATAATACCAACTCTGTTTTGAGCCTTTTTCTTACATGAGTACCATAATTTAAAACTTGTATCTTCAATCTCTTTTGCTTTTTCTCCAACTCACTTTGTCTCTTGTAAACATAGAATACGAATCTTTCTCCGAATCATAGTATCTACCACCTCCATTCGTTTACTGGACAATGTTATGATATTCTAAGAACCAATACGAATCTTATTATCTAGTACTAGCTTCCTTACCCCCTGTATCCATCCATATTGAAAATGCAAAAGCCCTCTCTACAATTGTTTCACTAGGTGAAAATGTAGTGACCCTTGCTTACTTTTCACTGCATTCGAGTTTTACAGTGCGTCGCTAAGAGGGGATGCCCCACGCAATGCTCTAATTTGTATAATCCATGGTGTAAAAATTTGACAAAGTTTTACGCTTGCTGTCGAAAGCCTAACACAACCCTCCTCTTTTATCCGGATTTAGGACCAACAATGCAAGGGTGATCCCTTACATGAGCGGAGTTAAAAATTAAAAAGGATTGTTTTAAAAAAATAATAAAAATGGTGAAGCAAGACACCTCCCTCACCTAAAGAAATAAACCCCAAAAGACTTGATCCACTAAAAAGAAGGAATCAGGTTGTGTTAAGCTCGACGTATTGATATTATATCAGGAATTTGTTCAGAATGAAGCAAGAGACCTCCCCTCACCTTAAATGTCGATCCATCACCGCCTGAGGTATCGAGGCTCCCCGCTTAAGGCACTAATCGACTGTATTTCCACTTTCTTTTTAATGACAATGTTGTCGAGAAAATCAACTTCTCCCTTAAATAGTGGTTCTAGCGTTTTAGAAAATACAAATAAGGTCTACATTTTCAGCAACCTCCAGCCGAAAAAACGAGTGAGTTGTGAGAATCAGGCGACAATTGGTTACAAGTATCTTTGGACAGTAGAAACTGTTACCTATATGAGAGTACCGAGGAGTTGAGTCTCCTCTAAGAGAAATAGAGTTAACATACTGTAGAAATCATGGAAAAGTAACGTAGAATGGGATGTACACCTCACTTCTGAAAAAAAAGGAAGATAACTGAAAAGAAGGAAATTCTACAAATGTAAATTTTTTGATGTGTGAGAGAGCTCATATTTCTTCCTTCTTCCTATTTATACTCTTATTCTCATACCAGTTGTTTATGTCTCTCCACACCTATGAAAAATAGTGCTAGGCTCCCATGTGGCAGGTTTGAGTAGAAGCGGCTCTTTTGAAACGAGGTAAGCTGAATCTCGTGTTTGTCTGCGTGGTGACAATCGTTCGCTAACGAGTTCAGCATCGATCTATTGTCGACGTGGTAGAAACATCAATCGAAATTTACCGTTCCTTTGGCTGCACTCGGTATTTTTATTTTTTATTTTACTGATCACGTCACAAAATTTCAAACGTCAATAAAGACAGTAAGATGGAAAGTAAAGCCGTACAAGAAGAATTGTATATGTAACGAGATTATTAGAAACAAGTTGAGTGACTTTAAATAAAAAAAAATAAGAAAAAAATCATTTAAAATTATTTGAAAACATAAAAAAAAACCAAACAAAACTCCAATAAATTATGAGAAAACTACTAAAATATTTTTTTTAAAACTACAAAAAATATTAAACAATTATTTAACTTATGTTGAGTTAACATGACAGGAAGTCTAAGTTTTAAGAAAACAAAGAATCTATATGTAACCACAACCGACACATCCAGTAGGTTTAGTTGTATTTTCCATCATCGAGACACCACAACCACCTATGCAGTTTCACGATGCTCATCAATATTCATGTGCTTCTACCATATTCTACCGCAGAAAGGCATTATGGTCAGAAAAAATGAAAAAGGTAAACTCTAACAGCATAAATGAAACCATAGCTGTTAAAGCCCTTTTTCCAAAAAAAACTATTTTCCATATACTATAATAATTGCTTCATAGAAGCATCCAGTAGGTTTAGTTGTACTTTCCATCATCGAGACACCACAACAACCTATGCAGTTTCAGGATGATCATCAATATTCATGTGCTTCTACCATATACTACCGCAGAAAGGCATTATGGTCAGAAGAAATGAGAAAGGTAAACGCTAACAGCATAAATGAAACCATAGCTGTTAAAGCCCTTTTCCAAAAAAAAATATTTTCCATATGCTATAATAATTGCTTCATAGAAACAATCACAATAAATGAGTTGCATAAATTAAAGGGCTTGAAATTCATTTATAATAAATATAGCAAGTCAATCCTAGCTTATCAGCATCTTTGATATTGTGGCAGAGACATGCTAAGCACGTTTGTATATCATAAGGGGGCATTTCTTGGTTAATTACAACCGATATAAAGGGAAAATTTTGAAACAACGTTTTCACAAATTGTTACATCTAGGCACGAGTTCTGCGTGATAACATAAACCACCACCTAGAAGTTACAGAGATTATGAGATGCAGGTTGGGACTTGGGAAAGTCTCCAAAATTTGTTGAAACCGTGCCAAAAATGAAACTGGCCTTGATTAGGTGTTGTTCGTCCTGGGACAGATGTCCAAGAATGGACAAAAGTGTAGACTCTGTGATGCCAGACAGATATGATCATCAAACTCATATCCTCCCCTCTCTACCAATTTCAGTTAGCCCAAGAGAGCCAAGATTTTCATGATAATGCCCGACTGAAACATTGAGTAGAACGCTCTGTGTTCCGCAGCTCAAATCTGAAAAATTTGAAGTTGGTGAATGTTCATGGCTGCAATGCAACTCCAGATTCTTGCAGGTTGTCTTTTGATAAGGTATCTGATGTGAGAGCAAGTTTTTGCACTTTTTCATCAAAAAATGGCAAGCTTCCTGGGTTCTCCTCGTCCAAAACACGATTAACTGGTGTATCTACCGGATAGGTATCCAGTATATACTCGATTTCTTCTCCACTGATCTCCTTTTCTTGCAGAAGTACCTACAGTAAGAAACCGGGTAAGTACACGGTAAAAGAATCAACGGTACAAGTTCTAGTGAGTATCTGTAACACAATGATCTTGGTAAAATTTTCATCAACTCATATCACAAAGCTATGTATATTTCAGCTGAGGTTTGTTTTCATTTGGAAAGGAAATCCAGATGACATCTCCAGTAATCTGTTCTAGAAATGACTAGCAGCAAGGACAAAGTTGATTTCAATTCATATCATAATTTCATTCATTGGAATTTTGTTGATTGACAACAACAATAACAACAACTAAGCCTTTTCCAATACTAGACGGGGTCGGCTACATGGATTCTTTGTTTCCACAGAGCCCTATCATGTGTCATGTTAGCATTTTAACTCACAATAAAATAGATCATTCTTTATTGTTTCTTTCCAACACTTTAGTGGTCGTCTTCTACCTCTTTTAATACTTTCGAAATTTAGTTTTTCATACCTTCTTAGAGGTTCTTCTTTTGATCTTTTTGTATGTCCAAACCATCTTAAACGATATTTTTTCATTTTATCCTCTATTGGTGCCACTCCTAATTTGTTTCTAATAACCTCATTATGTATACGGTTTTTTCTTGTATGATCACTCATCCATCTCAACAACTTCATTTTTGTCACAAACATCTTTTGTACATGTTGATGATTAACTGCCCAACACTCAAAACCATAAAACATGGTAGGTCTAATTGCTGCTATATAATATTTACCTTTTAACTTTAATGGTATCTTCTCATCACAAAGAATTCCCGATGTTCCTCTCCATTTTAACCAACCAGCATTAATTTTGTGCTATCAATTCTTCTCACTCTGAAAAATTGACCCTAGGTATTTAAAACTTTATATTTTGTCTTTGTTCTACTAAATCGGAAGCCTTTAGTTTCTAATGTTTCTCTCCATAATTCCAATTTTCTATTAACTTTTTTCTTAGACTCCTCCGCTAATACAATGTCATATGCAAATAACATACACTAAGATACTTCATCTTGAATATGTTTTGTTAACTCATCAATTGTACCATCGTATATGTCTCTTATAAGGTTTATATATGTCAATGGGATACCTTTTTCTCTAAGGTTCTCCAAAGAACCCCCCCTCGGTACCCTATCATAAGCTTTTTCTATATCAATAAATATCATATGAAGGTCTTTCTTTTTTGCTCTAAAATATTCCATAAGACGTCTCAAAAGGTGAATCACTTCAACAGTAGATCTGCCTGGCATGAATTCAAATTGATTCTCTATTGTACTTGATACTTATCTTAACCTATGTTCGATAATTCTTTCCCGCAATTTCATATTATGGCTCATTAACTTAATACCCCAATAATTCGCACAATTTTGAATGTCTCCCTTGTTCTTATATATGGGTATAAGTGTACTTGCTCTCCATTCTCTGGGTATCTTTTGGTTTTTCCATACAACAACTAAGCCTTTTCCCATACTAGACGGGGTCGGCTACATGGATTCTTTGTTTCCACAGATCTCTATCGTGTGCCATATTAGCAGTTAACTCCCAATAAGCTAGATCATTCTTTATTGTTTCTTTTCAACACTTTTGTGGTCGTCCTCTACCTCTTTTAATACTTTCCAAATTTAGTTTTTCTAACCTTCTTAGAGGTTCTTCTTTTGATCTTCTTTCTAAATGTCCAAACTATCTTAAACGATGTTCTCTCATTTTATCATCTATTGGTGCCACTCCTAATTTGTTTCTAATAACCTCATTATGTATACGGTCTTTTCTTGTATGACCACTCATCCATCTCAACATCTTCATTTTTGTCACAGACATCTTTTGTACACCCAATACTCAGAACCATAAAACATGGCAGGCCTAATTGCTGCTCTATAATATTTACCTTTTAATTTTAATGGTATCTTCTTGTTACAAAGAATACCTGATGCTCCTCTCCATTTTAACCAACCAGCATTAATTTTATGTGTAACATCTCCATCAATTCTTCCATCACTCTTAAAAATTGACCCTAGGTATTTAAAACTTTCCTTTTGGGGAATGCAATGTGTGCCAATTTTAATTTCTATTTCCTCTGAAGTAACCAAATGATCAAACTTACATTCCATATATTCTGTCTTTGTTCTACTAAGTCGAAGACCTATGCTTTCTAATGTTTCTCTCCATAGTTCCATTTTTCTATTAACTTTTTCCTTAGACTCCTCCACTAATACAATGTCATCTGCAAATAACATACACCAAGGTATTTCATCTTGAATATGTTTCGTTAACTCATCCATCACCATTATAAATAAGTATGGACTTAAAGTTGATCCTTGATGTAACCCAATATTAACTTCAAAGAAGTCTGTCGTTCCTTCATGAGTCCTCACACATGTTTTTGCACCATCATACATGTCTCTTATAAGGTTAATATATGTCAATGGGATACCTCTTTTTTCCAAAGTTCTCCAAAGAACCTCCCTCAGTACCCTATCATAAGCTTTTTCTAGATCAATAAATATCATGTGAAGGTCTTTTTTTTTTGCTCTAAAATGTTCCATAAGACGTCTCAAAAGGTGAATTGCTTCAATAGTAGATCTACCTAGCATGAATCCAAATTGGTTCTGTGTTGTACTTGATACTTGTCTTAACCTGCGTTCGATAATTCTGTCCCATAATTTCAGAGTATGACTCATTAACTTGATACCTCGATAATTCGCACAATTTTGAATGTCTCCCTTGTTCTTATATATGGGTATAAGTGTACTTGCTCTCCATTCCTCGGGCATCTTTTGGTTTTTCTATATTTCATTAAATAGTCTTGTGAGCCAAGTGATTCCTATTTCTCCTAGTATTTTCCAAACTTCTATAGGAATATTATCTTGTCCTACCAATTTACCACCCTTCATATGTTTAAGAGCCCCTTTCACTTCATTCTTTTGAATACGTCGGTAGAAATTGTGGTTTATATACTCTTCTGACTTGGCTAAATCTCCTAAACTAATACCAACATCTTTATTTTCATTAAAAATATTATAAAAATAGTTTTCCATCTATTTCTTATATCATCATTTGCCACTAGAATTTTTTCATCCTCGTCTTTTATGCATCTAACATAATTAAGATCTTTATTTTTCTTATCTCTAGCCCTAGCTATCCTAAAAATATCTCTTTCACCCTCTTTTGAGTTGAGTTTTTTATATAGGTCCTCCCAAATCTTAGCTTTTGCTTCACTAACGGCATTTTTCGCTTCCTTCTTTGCTTTCTTATAAGCTTCTAAAGTTTCCCTAGTTTTCTTAGCATAATGTAATTTGTAACATGCCCTCTTTGCCTTGATTTTATTTTGTACTACTTCACTCCACCACCAAGCTTCTTTTTGTGCCGGTACACCTCCCTTAGGTACCCCTAACACATCTTTCACCACTTCCCTAATATGTATAGCCATATTGTTCCACATATCACAGGGTGTGCCAACATAATTCCAAACATCTCCTTGAAGGATTTTCTATTTAAATATATCTTCTTTCTCGCTTTTGAGGTTCCACCATTTAGTCCGAATAGCTCGATGCACTCTTTTCTTCTTTGTCCATTTTTTTATTTGTAAATCCATAACTAAAAGTCAATGTTGGGTGTTTAAGCTTTTTCCTGGAATTACCTTACAATCTTTACAACATGCTCTATCTTTTTTTCTACAAATAAAGTAATCAATTTGTGTTTGTGATAAGCCACTCTTATAAGTAATTAAATGTTCATCTCGTTTTTTGAAAATTGTATTGACTATAAAGAGATCAAATGCCATAGCAAAATTTAAAATCTCCCTACCTTCCTTGTTTATATCTCCAAAACCAAAGTTTCTATGAATCCCTTGATATCCTAATGCCTCTTTACCGACATGTCCATTTAAATCTCCTCCTAAACAAATCATCTCCCTTTGTGGAATCTTTTGAAACACCTTATCTAACTCTTCCCAAAAAACTATCTTTATACTATCTTCTAGTCCTACTTGGGGTGCGTAAGCACAAACTATATTCAAAACCTCTGCTCCTAACACTAATTTCAACGTCATGATTCAGTCACCATATCGTTGTATGTCTACTACACTCTCCTTTAAATCCTTATTTATGATAATACCAACTCCGTTTCGAGCCTTTTCTTTACCAGAGTACCATAATTTAAAACTTTATCCTCTATCTCCTTTGCTTTTTCTCCAACCCATTTTGTCTCTTGTAAACATAGAATATGAATCTTTCTCCGAATCATCGTATCTACCACCTCCATTAGCTTACCCGATAATGTTCCGATATTCCAAGAACCAATATGTATCCTCTATCTTTTGGTTTTTCATATTTCATTAAATAGTCTTGTGAGCTAAGTGATTCTTGTTTCTCCTAGGATTTTCCAAACTTCTATAGGAATATTGTTTGATCTTACCGATTTACCACCCTTCATATGTTTAAGAGCCAATTTTGTTGATTGAGACATAAGAAAAAAAAAGTTTTTCTTTCATCTAATTATAGTCTAACCACTGGAATCCCGAGTTCAACAACTAAGGCAAAAGCATCTAACCAATAGCACAACCAACAAAGATAAAATTTGGATCTGAAAAGGGTGCATTCAGCCTCTCGCATTCAATGCAGACAAAAACCGGACTTCAAACCCATTTCCAACTCTATCTTCACATTTATACTAACGTTTATTGAAAGTTTGTCAACTAGTAAACTGAATACATCGTAAGGAAACACAGATTTCCTGGCAAGGGTCGATAGAAAAGAACCTTCAATTTGAAGGTCTCAAGTTCGATACCTAGGGCACTCATGCCTAGTAGGGGCTTCACCTAACCCCACAGTACAAATCAGAAAATGAAAAACACAACTGCTATGCACAATAAACTATTGAAATTTTCCATTTTTCATCACCAAACAATAAAATAGATGGTATATTAGCCATCATATTTATAAGTTCATATTTCTATTTACCCGAATGGTCTTGACCAAAGCTGCATGATGGCGTTGTATCAAAGAAACTGTTCGCATGTATGTATCATGTATCAACTCCTCAGTTCTGCGAGCAACCATATCATCCAGCTCATAGTTAAGGGGAGGTTCAAACAACCCATAATCATCATACAGTGATCCTTCAAAGTCCAGACGCGGACCAATAAAGCTAAGGCTTTTCCTCCATGGAGCAGGCTCACCATGAATCGTCATTGGGTTTTCAAGGTTCCACCTGGAATAGAGTGAACAAGTTGTTGCAGCATTTCCAAAGAACTAAACGACATGACTGAAAGTGAATCCTAACAGAGCTTACACAGAGATAATTTTACGAGCAAGCCAAGATGCATCTGCAAGATAGTTTACGGAGGCTGTAGAAGTGTCTCGCCCAAACATAACCTCCTCAGCAGCCCTCCCACCAAGTAGTACCTTCACAGAAGACCTCGTAGCTCAGACCAAAGAACTCTTCAAAATTATAAAATCATAAAGTGAAATGATAGGTATTAGTTTTATGGCAAAGTTTCTCAAGACCAGAAACCTGAAGCCGATGCAGAAGTTCAGGATGCCTCTCGAACATGTAGGCCTCATCATCAAGACGATGAAACACCACTTGTGAATATGTCTGCAAGAAATTTGAAGTGTCAACAGCCCTTGGAATTTATCAGTCATAGGATTCTCAGCGAAAATAAATCAAAGACATTGAATGTCACTACTCAATTAAAGCCTAATACTCCAGAACAAAGACAGGGAACAACTAACTCATAACAAAATATAGTAAAACCTGTCCACGAGGATTAATAGAAATGCGCTCACAGAGTTCAACATTTGCATTTTCAAATCTCCTTAACAGATGAGATGTTAGAGCAATCCCAACTTCCGTGGTAGCTCTTCGAGTCTGACCCTGATTACCCAATTGAATCCCTAAACGTCTTGGGCCAACAGTTAACCGGTCAACTGCATCATCCAAATCAGATTCAACTATAGCCTTGTGCCCATTCCTGACCGCCACTAAAGCAGCTTCCTGTAGAAGCTGTGCCAACCTGGCCCCTGACCATCCTGACAATCCAGAAGAAGTTTCGGTAACTCGTGACTTGCAAAGATGCACATTCAATCATAAAACTATACTACACAAAACAAGAAAGTGTAACAGTTGTCAACTGGTTAAATCTATAAGAATACCTGGCAAGTTTTGAGCATATGTTGAAAGATCAACAGAAAGTGACAATTTGACTTTCCCAGCATGGACTTTCAAGATGTCCAATCTCCCTTTTGCTCCAGGAGGACGTATTCTGATCTGGAGATGGAAATGAATGAAGTTCATGAAATGCAAAACTTTGTTCATATAGCTTCAATCTTAACCAAGCCACACACACAAAGAAATTTAAGACTCAATGTTTTGTGTATGGCATCAGTACAGCAAGAAACAAAATGCTAGAGCCAGAGCTCTTTCTTAAGAGAAAGGAACGAAAGGCGTAACCACACAATGTTGCGGCTCATGAGAAAAAAAAAACTAAATGCAAATGAGAAGGTTAGAGAAACAAACTTTGCGATCAAAGCGACCAGGCCGCAGAAGTGCAGGATCCAACAAATCCCTGCGGTTGGTTGCTCCAAGGAATATTACACCCTTCCCAGTATCAAATCCATCTAGCTCGATCAAGAGCTGGTTCAAAGTTGTTTCCCTCTCTTGTGTTGCAGCATTATAGAGGTTGTTAGTCGACTAGCTAAAAATACCTTCTCGCCTGAACACAACAGTAACATTTCTTCACTAGAATCACTAAAACAAATGACAGGAATTCAATAGCAAGGTCTTACAAATCACTTCAACAGCTACTTCTGAGGGCTTGCATTCTTACCTAGTTGCCAATGCATCGATTTCATCAATAAAGACAACTGAGGGCTTATTTACCTATGCAATGAACAAATAAAACCAGTTACAAAAAGCGAATAATGGATTTGATCCATCACAAAGATCATGTACATCCAGATGATGCAACAGCAGCATAAATGGATGAACTCAGGCAGTTAAAGAATAAAGAAGAAATGTTAGTCTTATGTTAAGAGCTATATCTATAGCAGTACTACGATTTTCATTGGTAAGTTGTGATTTTTATCATTATATAATACTAGGTGAAGATAATGGTTGTCTTGTACTAAAAATGTAACCATAGCCTTTGAACTTGTTGTTGATAGAAATAATTTATCATTAATCAATAATAACATACTTAAAGAAAATGACAGATTAGAGGCGTTTTTGGCGTGTTGCCACCGCCTTGCTTCCCTCTCTACTTTTCTTACACTAACCCTAATCACAATATATATAAGTACAATCTAACTTAAAAGACTAATTTACCCCTAACTTAGATTAAGTACAAGTGAATAACCTAAAGTATGGATATAGATAATAACGGGTCTTCTATGTGACCCATTACGATCTCTAACACTCTCCCTCAAATTGGGTGAAAGATATTGAGAACACCCAACTTGGACAAAATATCATTGAGTTGCTTCCTGGTGATGGCTTTGGTTAGAAAATCAACTCTGTGCTTTTCTGATTTAACATACTCCAGTTTGAATTCTTGATTGGAAATTCTCTCTGATAAAGTGACAATCTATTTCTATATGCTTGGTCCTTTCATGATATACTATATTAGAAGCCATATGTATAGCTGCACTGCTGTCACAATATAACAGAATAGGCTAAGCAAACTTAAATCCCAACTCATACATCAAGGAAGATACCCACTTTCCTTCACACAATGCATGAGCTACTGCTTTATATTCAACTTCTGTTGTAGATCTGACAACAACTTTTTGTTTTTTGCTCTTCCAAGATATAATATTACCACCAAGTAGAGTCACATACCCTGTAGTTGATTTGCGGTCATCTTGAGATCTAGGCGAATTTGTATCAGAATAAAGTTCAATACTGAAATTGTAGGATTTCGAATAAAGAAGACCCATTCTAGGTTTTGATTTAAGACATCTGAGAATTTTATACACAGCTTTCATATAATTCTTGGTTGGTGAATGCATAAATCTGCTCACAATACCCACAACATAAGTGATATCTTGACGTGTAATAGTCAAATATATAAGTTTGCCTACCAATTTCTAGTATTTATGAATATCCCTGAAGTCTTCACTATCAACAATGAATAATTTTTTATTCACCTCCATAGGAGTATCACTATGTTTACAGTCAAGCATATTTGTTTCTTGTAGTAGGTCCATAGTATATTTTCTCTGAGTTAGAAATATACCTTGAGTAGAATACAACTCCTCTATTCCCAAGAAATAGTGAAGACGACTCATGTCTTTCAACTCAAATAATTTGTGAAGATTCCTTTTCAATTTTGATATTTTTTTAGCATCATCACCTGTTACAATAATATCATCAACATAAATAGCGAGAATAGATAATTTAGTACCTTTCTTGAAGAACAATGTATGGTCATTTATACTCCTTTGATATCCCAAGCCGCATACTTCCTCACTAAATTTTAAGAACCAGGCTCTTGGTGATTGTTTTAGCCCATATATGGCTTTGTTCAATTTGCAAATTGTATCATCATGTGCCTTAATATTCATTCCAGGTGGAAGTTCCATAAAAACTTCTTCATTCAAGTCTCCTTGTAAGAAATCGTTTACATCTAGTTGCCATAAGTCCCATCCAAAATTCACCGCCATACTCAGAAGTATCCTTATGGAGGTAAGCTTTGGAACAGGTACAAAGGTCTGATTGTAATCAATTCCATTTGATTGACTATATCCCTTGACAACAAGCCTTGCCTTATACCTTTCAATAGTGTCATCTACTTTATATTTTATTATAAAAACTCATTTGCAGCCCACTATATTTTTGTGTGGAGGAAGTCTTGTGAGAGTCCAAGTATTATTTTTTGCAAGTGCATTCAACTCTTTTTCTATTACAGCTCTCCGTAATGGACACATGTATGCTTCTTCAAATTTTGTAGGAATTTTTTGCTTCTCAACATTCATAACAAAGGTTTGATAATTCTCAAAGGTATTAGCATAAGAAATACAATGAGAGATAAGATATCTTACACAATAAATAGGAATTTCCAAGTCTTCTTCCACTCAAGATTGTGGATTTGAATCATGGGGTTGATCTTTGGTTATAGGAGTTTGACTGAGTTCCTCTTGAGAACAGATAATTTGCCTTGGTCCCTTCTTATATACCAAAATTTGCTTTGGTTCAATTGTTTTCTCTTCATTGGCATCTGTGATATCCTCTGTCTCACTAGGAGTTAAGGGAAGTACATGAGAAGATATATTTTGAGGGATAACTGACTCCCCCTAGGAAGAATAATAAGAGGTAGATTCTGAAAAAGTAACATCCATGGATATATATAGTTTTCTAAGAATCGGATCATAGTATTTATAACCTTTCTGAGAGTTTGAGTAGCCAAGGAAGATACATTTTCCAGTTGTAGGATCAAGTTTATCATGACCAGGTAGGTGAACATGAACAAAACTAGTACAACCAAAGATACGAGGAGTTATATGAAAGAGCTTTGATTCCTTATCAAGGTATTTTATGGGACTATTTCCCTTGAGTGCACTACTAGACATCCTATTTATTAGGTAGACACCAATCAGGACAGCTTCCCCCAATAAATTTTTGGTACATTATGTTAAGAAGAAGTGTTCTGGCTACCTCAAGAATTTGACGATTTTTCCTCTTAGATATGCCATTTTATTGGGGTGTATAAGAACAAGAGGTTTGATGGAGTATACCATTTATACGTAGGTATTCCTGCAATTGTCTACTGATATATTCACCTCCATTACCTAAACGAAAAACTTTGATAGAAGTATTAAATTGAGTGAGAATAAATTTATGAATAATAGGAAAGATAGAAGAGACTTCTGATTTTGATTTCATTAAGTAAACAATTATAAGACGCGTACAATCATCAATAAATGAGACAAAATATTTCTAACCAAACAAGGAAGTAACAAGACTGGAATCCCATATATCAAAATAAAGAAGCTGAAAAGGTTTGAAACTCCTAGACTCACTTTAGGGATAGGATGCTCATTGGTGTTTACCAAGTTAACACACTTCACATTCAAAGTGAGAATTATTTGACTCAACTCTAAGATGAGGTAAAATATATTGGAGCTTGGACACAGGTAAATGACCGAGGTGATAATGCCACAGGTGGATCTCCGAATCTTGAGCAATTACAGCTGCAACACTATAAAAAGCAGTATGTTGTACTTTGTCTTCTAAGATATATAAACCCTGCTGAAGACTACCATGACCAAAAGATTTTTCCCATCTTGAGATCTTGAAACACACAACCAATTGGATTAAAGGTTACACTACAATTCAGTATACGTGTCAATGAGCTTACTGAAAGAAGATTTATAGGAAAACTAGGCACATGATAGACTGATTTTAAATCTGTAAAACATGTAGGTACACTTCCCTATCCAATCATATAAGAATGTGAGCCATCGGCCAACTTGATTGGCTCCCTTTTTTGAAGAAGATGATATTCTGAAAAATATGATGACTTTTCTACCGTGTGATCTGTAGCACCATAATCAATAATCCAAGTTTTCGAGTGAGAAAGAGAAAGTTTGTTACCCTTCACAATATCTGTCGCCTGTGCTGAAGTAGCCTAGGAAGTGGAAGGATGAGAACTTTTAGATAATTTTGTTTCTAAGCCATCGATCCTCTTAATAAGTTCTTGGATGCCATCAATATTGGACACAGAATTCTCAGCAACATGGGTAGAGTTGTTTCGAGGTCTAGTAAAATCAGGTTGACCGTGTAATTCCCAACAATTTTCTCTCGAGTGTATTGACTTTCCATAGTGAGAACACACAATTTTATCCTTCTCATCAGAATAAGAACGACCTCGCCCACGTTCATGATTGTGTTGTCCACCTCTTCCATGATATTGTGAGTTTTCTCCTTTAGTTTGAAGTGCATGTTGTTATGTAGTCGTGGAGTTGTCCTTCTCAAGGTTCCTGCGATCTTCTTCCCGAATCAATAAAGAATATATAGTGCCAAGTGAAGGAAGTTTTTCTCGCCCTAAAATATTGATCTTTATAGGTTCAAATTCTGGATTTACGCCCCATAGCAAATCAAAGACTTTCTTCTTTTCAATTTCAGTGTTCCTTTCTTTATAAAAGGATGAACACTTGATATTTGTATAAAAGAGAAGTTCATCACATAATCCTCGAAGATCTGTATAATACTCACTAATAGAGCGAATTCCTTGTTTGCATTTTCTGATTCTTTCTAATATTTTATATTCCTTTGCTACATTCTTTCTTCTCGAATATGCTTCTAAAACTGCACACTAGATTTCATGAGCAGATTCAAGAAACGTAAATGTTTTTGCAATAGAAAGGATCATAGATTCAAGTAGCCATGATGATATCAACGCATCCTCTCTTCTCCAACTCTAATATTGTGCATCATGAGCTTATGGCCTCATAATCTAACCCATTAGATGAGCCCATCTCCCCCTTTTGCTATAACATCCATTTCCACATACCATGACCATTCCAAGTAGGATGTCATCTAACTTTGTTGTGGTAATCTTTCTAATTTTTCATTTGAGGAGTGTTCAGATATTACAAGAGGACTTTCAATCCATTTTCCTTTTCCAGCCATTTACATACTGAAACTAATTGAATAAAACCAGTTTTATATACACCGTGAAATGACCTTCACTTCTGCAGTCATACACACACGATCTGTTCACTGTCTAGTTCTGAATCAACGGATGTTGTTTTGAAGGTGTTTCATATGCACTCCATGATTTCATTACTGCATATTGCTTCACCAATCGCAGATCTACTGTTGATAACACTGGTGAACTCACAGCTCTTGACAATGCACAGAATATAAACACAGGGAAGGACTCTTCTCTGTGTTTTTTACAGTAATCTGACTTGTTTCTTCTCTAACAGATCATGTTCATTTACAGCTTCAATATCTGTCAGCCTTCTTGCAAAAAGGTACTCCACATCTAACTTCGTCTCACCCAAGTTCGCCCTTATCAAACTGGCCAGCAATCAGACTACTGCTGTTCTGGTTCCTATTTGTAGGTTTATCTTGTGTCACACTCTACTTGCACCTGTTTGGTTGCAAGATAACGTGAAGGTATGCCTCGCCCCTGTGATTGCTTCACACACTGATGTGACTCAACGTAGAGCTTCTTTCTTCACAAAATACTCGATATAAATGTCTTATAGACTCGGATACCATGATAGAAATAATTTATCATTAATCAATGGCAGATTGGAGGCATCCCTTCCAATCTGCCTTAGCAGGTTTCTAGCATGCTGCCGCCTCCCTTCTTCTCTCTGTACTTTTCTTACACTAACCCTAATAGTACAATCTAACTTGAAAGACTAATTTACCCCTAACTTAGATTAAGTACAACTGAATAACATAAAGTATGGATATAGATAATAACAGGTCTTCTATGTGACCCATTACGATCTCTAACAGTTGTGACCATTACTGGCACCTATGGCCATGTCAAAGTTATAATCACAGGATTCCAATATGACGGCAGAATTAACCTACTAAAGATTGAACAAATACGAATGTAGATACTGAGATGTGCGATAGGGTGCATGGGGAAACTATTTGCTATTGTTGTGGGCATAAACCTGAGGGGAAAAAAAGTCATCTTTTCATTTTCTTTAAACTGAGCATCAGAGATATGGTTTATATAGTTTGTTTGGTCATGTTTTATTATCCACCTTCAACATATAAACCAAACGCACTTGATCAAAGACTGTTTGCATAATAACTCGACTATAATGTATATGTGAAATCAGATCAGTCAAACAAGACCTGTATCTATCAGTTTTACCTAGAGGACACCTGTGCCATAGAGGGTAAATGCTAAATTCCCATAACAAGTGCAGTCTCATGGATATTGGGATCCATAGGTTCTTGTTTTACGTGAAGAGAGACACTTTACCTTACTGTACATTATATGAATCATGAAAT
The DNA here is from genome assembly GCA_036023115.1 of Brasenia schreberi. Lineage (NCBI taxonomy): Eukaryota > Viridiplantae > Streptophyta > Magnoliopsida > Nymphaeales > Cabombaceae > Brasenia > Brasenia schreberi. The sequence continues at coordinate 3,618,679 of JAYKKT010000065.1, forward strand.
ACTGAAATATCAAAGAATACACTTATATGAGAAGATGGCTGATTTCAATATGTTTTGTTCTTGAGTGCAAAATGAGATTTTTGACAAGTTGATTGCGCTAGTATTATCACACCTTATAGGGATGTGATCAGCTCTAGACCATAGTCTAGGAGTTGTTGCTTCATCCAAAGGATTTGAGCACAACAACTTCAAATACAACATATTCAACCTTCAAATTTGTAGACAATGTCACACTATTTTGTTTCTTGCTATGCCAAGAAACTAGTGAGCTTCCAAGCAAGTGACATGTCCCACTAGTGCTTTTCTATCCATTTTGCATCCAATCAAAATCAGAATCGAGTACCTAACTAAGCTACAAGAGGCACCCTTAGGGTACCATAAACCCATTTGTGAAGTGCCGATTAGATATTTCATAATTCTTTTTAACAACACTTAAGTGTGATTCTTTAGGATTAGCTTGAATATCTAGCACACATGCACACACTAAACATAATATCGGCCTACTTGTAGTAAGATAAAGGAGTGAGCCAATCATACCTCTATATTTTGTAATTTCTACAGATTTACCTCTTCATCCTTGTCCAAATAACAAGAAGTGCCCATTGGTGTAGCCATTTGCTTAGCATTATCCATTCCAAACTTCTTGAGCAGCTCCTTGCAATATTTTGATTGACTTATGAAAGTCTCATTTCTTGTTTGTTTGATTTGGAGGCCAAGAAAGAAGTTGAGCTCACCCATCATAGACATTTCAAATTCATTTTGCATAATTTTAGAAAACTCCTTACAAAGAGAATCATTAGTAAGCACCAAATATAATATCATCAACATATATTTGAACAAGAAGTATGTCATGCTTTTTATGCTTGATGAAAAGAGTGGTGTCAACCTTTCCTCTAGAAAACCCTTTTTCCAAAAGAACTTTACTCAACCTTTCATACCAAGCTCTAGGAGCTTGTTTCAACCATACAAGGCCTTTTTCAATTTAAAAACATGGTTGGGTAGTTCAAAGTTTTCAAAACTCGGAGGTTGCTCCACATACACTTCTTCTTGAATGAAACCATTTAAGAAAGCACTTTTGACATCCATTTGAAAAGCTTAAAATCCATGATGCATGCATAACAAGTAGCATTCTAATGGCTTCTAATCTAGCTACGGGAGCATATGTTTCTTCATAATCTGTCTTGAATGATCAAGGGTTCCCATTTCTGCTTCTTGTGGCTCTTTCTCTTGAATCTCTAAGTGTGTTCTTACCATGATTTCTCGCAACATCATCAACAAGTTCATTTCTAGCTCATTTTGGGTTAGTTTCATCAAAGCAACATAACATATAGACTCTTCTATGGTCATAGTTCATTAATTATAAACTCTAAAGGCCTTACTATATATAGAATATCCAAGAAATATCCCCTCATCAAATTTTGCATCAAACTTCCCCTAAGTTATCCTTTCCATTATTTAAAACAAAGCATTTACATCCAAAGACATGAAAAGTGTGAAATATTTGATTTTCTTCCTTTGTACAATTCATAGGGATTTTCTTTAAAATTGGCCTTATTAGGTCCTTATTCATAACATAACAAGTGGTGTTAACCGCATCCCGCCCAAAAATACTTAGGAAGTTACCCTCATTGAGCATAGTTCTTGCCATTTCTTCTAAAGATTGATTTTTCCTTTCTACAACACCATTTTGTCAGTGATGTTCTAGGGGTAGAAAAATTATGCTCAATGCCATGTTTATCACAAAAGGTTTCAAATTCATGATTTTCAAATTCACCACCATGGTCACTTCTTATGGATGCAATGCAAAACCTTTTTCATTTTGGATAACTTTGGCAAGCTTTTTGAATGATTGAAAAGCATCATTTTTGTGAGACAAGAATAATGTCCATGTAAATCTAGAAAAATCATCCACAATCACTAATGCATAGTAATTTCTCACTAAAGCTCATAGTTTAGAGGGACCAAAAAGATCCATGTGCAAAAGTTGTAAGGTCTAGAATGTTGAAACCACATTTTTAGCTTTAAAAGAGACCTTTACTTGTTTTCCTTTTGACATACATCACATGTTCTTCTTTGTATCGCAGTCTGTGGACCAGAAAGTATATATAGCCCATTCTTTAATTCACCACCAAGTTCCCAAGTTCTTCCCGTCTTTAGATCGCCGGATGAAGAAAATGTAATCGAACAATTCATATTTCGAACTAATGAACTTACAGAGAGTAAATTTACTGGAAACTTGGGAATGTATATCACTGAATTAAGTTTAAAACTTTTCCCTTCAATTACTCCCATTCCTTCCATTGGAATTAGAGAGCCATCAGCAACCTTTACATACTGAGGTGTTGAAGTAACTTTATATTCTTTGAAGTGTGATCTATCTCCCACCATATGATCAGTGGCCCCTGAGTCAATTATCCAATAATCAGAATATATGGAGTTTTTTCTGGAGAAGTTACCACTAATACTGTACGAAGTAGATTGACTCGTTACAACTTTTGGTGAAGAGGTTGAAGGTTGATCACGGAGACGCATCTCTATTTCTGCAAGTTGTCTTTTTAATTCTGTCATTTCATTTGTAGGACTTGGTTGTTCTTTTTCTTTTTCAGAGATAGTTTCTATGACTTCCATAATTCTTAAATTCAGCAGGTCTTCGAATAATTTTCCCGCAATGATCTCGTGTATGTCTTTGTTTTCCATAATGGGTACATTGAAGTTTGTTTTTATCTTCATAATTTTGAGCTCTTCCTCTTCCACGGCCTCTGACTGAATCTCTACCTCGCTGATAATTCATATTTCTTCTGTCCGCAAATGCTGATTTTTCAGTTTGACTCGGTTCTCCTTTCTCTAGATTTCTTTGATCTTCTTCTTGCAATAAGAGTGAATAAACTGTTCCCAGTGATAACAAATCTTCTTTGCTAAGAATATTCAGCTTGATTGATTCATATTCTGGTGAAATTTCCAAGAGTAAGTCAAATACTTTTCGAATATCACTTTCAGTCATCCTCTCTTTTATATAATAATTGTATCTGTTTTCAATAAAGTATCTTTGTTCATTCCATAATTCTTGTAGTTCTCCATAATACTCGTTGACTGATCTACTTCCTTGTCGACATCTTCTAATTTTTTCAATAATCTCATACTCTTTAGCAATGTTGCTTTGTCTTAAATATGTTTCTCTAACTGCTATCCAGATTTTTACAGCTGAGTCCATATACATAAAAGTTTTGCTAGTAGACTGATTCATCGATTGGAGGAGCCATGAACACACCAAAGCATCATCTTTAGACCACCTCTCAAGGTCGACATTTTCTTCATCTACTTGTGGCTGACTTGATGTAATAATTAATAACTTTCCCCTTGCTCGGAGAACCAATTCGATTGATCTTGCCCATTCTCTGTAATTCCTTCCTTCGAGAAGAATATTTGGAATTTGGAATGGTTCTAGTTTCTGTTCATTACTGCCTGTGACTGATTGTTGTTCCTCCTTCATCCTTCTTTCCATTAGGTCAAGTATGTAGACCGACTTCAATCTATTTCTACAGGTGTCTTGATTTAATTGGTTGCAGCAAGAAGTGTATCACAAACATCAGCTTGATGTTTATGAGATGTTGTGGATATTCCAAGTTCCAACAATTGATGTTCACATGATAAAATATGCAACAAATGAAATTATGCGTACCTTACAAAACTTGCAGGGCTGATTCTTCAATACATAGTTTGCTTTTCGTATGTTGTTTGAATCTGACGCTTTTGTTCAGATTTCTCATGTTTCTACCAAAGTATTTGGTAGAGATATGGAACAGCTAGATTGTTAACTTGTCAGAGTATTTGGTAGATGTATGGAACGGCCAGATTGTTACCTTCTTCAACAATTATGACAGGCGATGCAGATTCCCTGTGACTGTTTCTGTGTTTATTCCGTAGAACATCAGCCAACGTGTTGATGAAATTTCAATGCTTTGATACAAATACTGATAGCAGATTGATAATGTTTTCGTGCTCTGATACCATGTACATTATATGAACCATGAAATACTGAAATATCACAGAATACACTTATCTGAGAAGATGGCTGAATGCGGCAGTCTTTTGTGTCGCCGCCTGTGCTCTTTCTTTCTCATTAATCAAATCAAAACAATACAGACTGATAGGGTTTCCCCTTTAAATAATAGTGGTACACTACTTTAAATTACCTAAATGCCATTAGTGAAACATATTTAAAACTACCGTTAAAAACGTAAAGTGAAAAACAGGAAATAACAGAAAATTAAATGGACTACACTCTAATGATTGTTTGTTGCTCCATTTGTAGATCTTGACTGATTCATCTTCATGTTGTCGGCGTTTGGAGTAAACTGCTTCAACACTTACAACGCACACAGAAGAACCACATGCTTCCGCAAATTACAGATTAGTGCATAGAAGTCAAATCTTCAAAAGAATAATGATTAAAACCAAATTTCAAGAAATTGAAAGCAGTATATATGAAAAATTACAAAACAACAACAACTAAGCCTTTTCCCATACTAGATGGGGTCGGCTACTTGGATTCTTTGTTTCCACAGAGCCATGCTAGCATATATATGAAAAATTACAGTGACCATAAAAATTTTAGAAATCAATTCTAGTTACATTATATAGCTAAATCTACTTATTCAAACACTATGATGGGTTATCAAGTTCATGGTGTAATTACCAATTCTTCATCACACATGGATAGTCGTTATTCTCCAGCCTATAATAACAGAATGGGCACAATTAATTGTATATAACCTTTAAACTACAATGAATACCAAACCACATAGGGTAGAAGACACAAGTCAACATAACCAAGATTTGTCACATAGTATCATTGTTTTCATAGAGCCCTATCATGTGTCATGTTAGCAGTTAACTCACAATAAGCAAGATCATGTTTTATTGTTTCTTTCCAACACTTTTGTGAGCGTCCTCTACCTCTTTTAATACTTTCTAAATAAGCTACATGGATTCTTTGTTTCCACATAGCCCTATCATGTGCCATATACTTTTATGGTCGTCCTCTACCTAGGTATTTAAAACTTTCCTTTTGGGGATATAATGTCTGACAATTTTAATTTCTATGTCCTCTAAAGTAACCAAATGATCAAACTTACAATCCATATATTCTGTCTTTGTTCTACTAAGTCGGAAGCCTTTACATGTTTCTCTCCATACTCCATAGTTACAATTTACTATTAACCTTTTCCTTTACTTTAATCATAGGCACAATGATTTGAAATTATATATAGATGTTGATTGGGTAGGATCTATAGACGATAGAATGTATACAACAGGGTACGTGACATTATTTGGGGAAATATAATCTCTTGGAAAAGTAAAAAGCAATTTGTGGTTGCAAGATCTAGTGCATAAGCAGAGTATAAGGTAGTTACTCAGGGAACAAGTGAAGGATTATGGTTGATTTTATTGATAACTGAACTACAATTGAAAGTTACTCTTTCAATACCACTATATACAGATAATAAAGTTGCAATACATATAGCTACAAATTATGTTCAACGTGAGAGAACAAAACATATAGAAGTAGATTGCCACTTTATTAGAGAAAAAGTATCAATCAGTATATTAAGTATAGAATACGTGATATCAAAAAATCAAGTTGTTGATATCCTAAATAAGGCGGTACCTAAGAGTATATTGGACCGATTGTGTAGCAAGTTGGAAGTCGTAAACATATTCCACTCAACTTCAGGGGCAGTGTAAAGAAAGGAAAGTTTTGCACGTTAAACTGAACTTTATATGTAACCACTTATTAGGGGTATTTTTATCTTTTAAGATAGAAAGTCTCTTATATAAAATGTTATTTTATTGTAATCGTAGATTAGGGTTTTCTAAAAGAGAATAATCAGAGTTGTTACAGCCGACACCCATAAGAGGGTCGAGCCAACCTTGTTTCTTCTCCATTCACTATTCAATAAAGATTGCTTGTTGTTTAATCTCGCATATCTCGAACATTGTTTAACTTTAAGGGAGTCATGGAAGGAAATAGGATGTACTATCATGGTAGATGGAAGAACGTATAGGCGATAAAGGACTTTATTGAACTTCCTCGTCTATTGTTTTAAAGGACTTATGTTTTTTAGATCACTTATGTAAAAGGAGTGTCATAATGTCAAAAAGTTTTAAAGAAAGAATTTGATAAGATGATATTAGAAGTTGAGCGTGAAAATATAATTCAATTAATTACAGATAATGCAACTAATTTCAAAGCAATTGCAAAAGAGTATAAGTTATGTTACTTTTATTGGACACCATGTGCGGTCTATTGTATAGACCTCATTCTTGAGGATATTGGTATGAGATAAAGACAGCAAGTGAGTGTTATTAAAATATCATAAAATTTATTTATAGCTATGTATTTATATTATATATGATAAGGAGATATATTGATGGCACAAAGCTCCTTCGTACTATTGCTAATAGGTTTGCAACTAATCTTTTGTTTGTATAAAGCATTTTTAAACAAAAGCAAGCTTTAAAGAAAATGTTTACCTCAAATGATTTGAAGTAGTTTACAAATTTGCCTCAAAATAGGAGAAACAGAAAACAGAACGAGATTTCAGAGACGGTCTTTGTGAATACATTTTAGAACTCTTGTATTAGGTTATTAAAGATCATGCTCCTTGGTAAAGGTTTTGAAAATGATTAACAGTAAGGGGAAGCTATCTATGAGCTATCTTTATGAAGCCATGAATAGGGCTAAGGAGGCTATCCAAAGCAACGTTAATGGAAGAAAAAATGATTATATACTTGTATGAAGGAATAATAGAATAGATAATTTATCAACCTATTCATATAGCAGCTAACTACCTAAATCCAACATTTAAAAGGAGCAGTGAGGTCAATAAAGGTATTATTGATTGCATAGATAGATTTGTCCATAATGAGAGTAGAGCCGATGTTATACATCGGGAGATGAGATCTACGATAATTTTCTTTACTTGATGGGCTTGCCTATAGCCATTCACAACCGTACTAGTATGCACCTAGATAAATATATGATATTATGAATCATTTATCTTTATATTTAAGTTTCTTAAAGCTTATATTGATAATGGAATAGATTTATATATTTGTCTTTTTATGTTAGATATTTGGTGGAGTAAGTTTGGGAGTAATTGCACAAACTTAGAGATTTTGGAATAAGGGTTGTGAAAGGAATTGCACTTTTTTACCACATCTACACAAAAAGTACAAAAGGTTGGAATATAAGTGGCTTAATGATCTAGTATTCATGCGTTGTAACATGCGGCTACGAGAAAGATAATTAATGGATTAGTTATTAATTATGTATTCAATTCAATGTTTTTGTTTAAGTTTCTATTCTTAAACTTTTAGTTTTAATTTTTATTTACTTATCATTCTTGCACACAATTAAGAAAGTTATAATCAAGTAGTTTTGGGTAGTCATGCATCACGGTGTGCTCAAGAAAAGACTGGACTCGTATATTCGAGGAAAAGTACAACATCAAAAGAGATACGCTTGAGGTGGTTTGAAGATTTAGAAAAGCAATTAGATCAAGCTTTGGTAGATGAGGGAAATTAGATTGTTGCCTTCTCTGAGGAAGGACACAGAAGTGTTGGGCCTGGAGTTATATGACACAACATAGAGAACAATGTCATCTGAAAATCCGTGTGGCCGACCATGTAGAGTGTGAGAAGCTGGGTTTTGGTTATGGCTTTTGTATAGAAAGAAACTCCAGTATGTTAAACTCAAAGTACAAGCTACAAAGTCAAGGCCGAAGATCATTAAATGTAGAAGAAACAAAGCCATGTCAAGGATAAGGCATGCACAAAAGAGCATGAATAGGACGAAGACATGCCACTCAAAGAAACAGACACAAACACCAAAATCTATCTATTTTGACAGAGTATGCTTTGTGCTTTACCTCTTGTAAAGGTGCTCTTATGTGTCACTGCAGTGTCTGAACTAATAATACCCAGGGTTGAATGAGGACAACTACAGTACGTCTATCCTGGTCACAGATGTCACGAGTCATCGTACCTGTTACTCCAGATCACATCCCCTTGTATGTGATCTGGAGACAGTTTTTGACACTTCAACTCTCCCAGATGGAGCTGAAAAGTAACAGGTTATTTACTTTCTTTGTTGGTCTTTAATTAAGAAAGTGGAAGATTGTACGTGAACTTCAGAATCAAGTTCAGAATCAAGAATAAGGCAATGATACCCTTAGCAATATAGACAGGCATCTTTCTCATGACCTTCAATACTTCATTAGTAGGAACTTCCAACAGACTAACGAGTAGTGGGCTTGAGTTGCTGCATGACATGGATAAATAATAGCTCAGTTATAATATAGCTGAACCAGGAAGCACGCTTTCCTCATTGATAGGGAATGTCATTACTTAGAACCAGCCCAACTCTTACGTCTCAGATGGAACAACGGTTAGCTCTTCAATTGGCACTGGCTGGTGCAAATTTCAGTAACTAACAACTAGATTGCAGTAAACCAATATACACCACACATAATGGCTCGAACATGAAGAAATAAACTTTCTTAAAAAGGTCAATTACAACTAGTAACATTGAGATGCAAGAAAACTATGAGCGAATAACAATTAAAATTAAAGTCATTTACCTTAGCTCGTTTGAAAAGATCACGTATACGAGCAGAACCGACACCAACAAGAACTTCAACAAATTCGGAGCCAGCCATTTGATAAAATGGCACACCAGCTTCTCCAGCTATTGCCTTTGCCACTAATGTCTGGAAAAGAAATAGCATTCATACATGCACACAAATTTTGACAGTCTGAAACATACAGGTAGAAAGAGTATCAGAAACTGACCTTGCCACATCCTGGGGGGCCTTCTAGGAGGACGCCATGAGGAGGCTTTATTCCCATTTTATCAAATAGTTTAGGATTCTTCAAGTATCTCACCAACTAATAGAAAGGAAACCAACGAGACAATTTTAGAAACAATACTCCAGAAGTACATATATCACCATAAGCACTGAATATAAAACACGTTAGACAATCTACAAATTAGAAAATAGGTGTACAGCTCCGAGAGAGAGTGAGAGAGACAGAGGGCACATATCTGCAATCTAATCAACAAAAAAAAGATTTAAAGAAAATGTACAAACAGTATAAAATAAGTGCACGATGACCTGCAGAGAGGTAAATGCACAGATTGAAAAATATCAAACACACATATTTATTATCAACTCACAAATAAGTCTCGGCTTTCAAGATCGGATATACATAAATAAGAGTGAACAACCGTAAGTTGTGGAAAGATACCACAATAGATATACCATACAAAATTCTCTTGTAAAAACAACCTATCTATGGATATCTGAGTTTTCCTGTGTATCAAGCGCTAGGGTTCTGATCTATAAGGTAAATTATTCTAAGCAATATTTCAGTTAGTCCAATTGTGCTGTACGAGCATTAACTATCAAGAGTTCAAATTAAACTTAATGTGCTAAAATTAAACAAATTCACAAGATCAGTTTTCTTTGTTTAAAGCCACTGGAACCAAAGTCATTTCTCGGAAATCGACTAGGTTGAACGCATGTACAACATCAAACATGGACAAGTAAAGTATCACTAGAAGTTTCAGCTGGATCATTGCAAAATCTACTCATATCTTCACATGTACACATGACATATAAGTAAAATATAAACATAAATACATACTAACAACTCTAGTTCACCGATGTGAACCTTATTTCATTAAATTGGCATGAAAGATGCATTAGAGAAGTGCTCCAACGAAGAATCTTTAGTGCCTTTTACTGACACCCATGAATGGCCAATACAAAATGTGCTTACAGTGGCTTCTCTAATTCTAAAGATATATTTGCTTGTCATTTCCTAGAAATTAGAAGACCAATGCTTAAAAGAGCTTCCCGCTTTAGTCTGATCTTTTGCACGAAAATATTATTTTACTCTGATATATCATCACCAAATTAACCTTCCTTCGGGGCCATAGGCCAAATGGCACATCCAAGTCTCTCTGTCTGCTAACTTCTAATGTCGTTCATGGTTGTTTAGCTTTTGACTTCCCATCTTCCTAAGAATTTTTCTACCTTGCTTCTTGGTTCGCATTCATGTATTTCTTCTCAAATTTCATTCCGTCTCTGATTGTAAAGCTGATCATTACTTCTAAACTGATTTTTTCACAAGTTTACATCTAAACTGTCATGAAAAAATCCAAGCTTTTATCCTTTAAAAACATTAATCGATTCTTTAACACCATATACATTCTCAAATTTGCAGATATTCTCCACTGACTAGGAAGATAATTCAGACACTTGGAGAAAACATATATTTGGTGATTATTATAATGCAGCCACTGTGAAACAGAAGGGAAGCAGTGTTCATGCAACTCAAGTTACATTAAAGTGAACCATGAAGCAAACAACAAATTGGAATACCATATGTGAAACATGAGCTGGGTGGAAAGTGTCTATAAGAAATTGGAAATAGAAAAATGTAAGCTTTGATAGTAGAATTAGGAGTTTCAAACTTTTACCTCTTGTAGTTCCTCCACTGCTTCATCAATCCCAGCCACATCCTTGAATGTGATTCCAGTTGAACCCTAAAAAGAGCAAGAAATAAAAATCAGCAGGAAGTATTAAAATCCTTCAGGCGTGTATGCAGGCAAGCCCAAGGAAATGCACACTTAAGCAGAGGAAGACACCCACTAAACCATGCATGAGCAGACAGATACATGCACATCCACTCAAATTGAACATTCTTCCTCATGTACATACACCCACACACGAACTGGCACACAAGAAGACACAGGTGCAGTGAGTGCAGAAGTTGAATAAGCTGACAGAAAAACTTACATCAACTCGTGCCTGTGGCTTTGACTGCCCAAACTCAATCCCTTGCCATATATCCTACATGGAATACAAATAATGGATAGCACACATCACCAGGCTTACAACTCAGAAGTCAGGGGGGGGGAAACGTCTGGCAAGAGTGTACCCATTTTCTGAAGTTTTTCGGCCTTCTTGAAAGAGTAAATCGAACAAGTAAGGCCATTGTCAATACAACAAACAGAATAGGCTTCAACATTTCGATGCTGGAAGCGACACCACCAAAGGTGTAAAAGTCATAAAGTCTTGTCAAAATTCCTCCCTCACTGAAAACATCAACAAGATTTTCCCAAACTCTCTCCAAGATACTGAGGGAAATACTGAGGGCAAGCTTAAGAAATGGCCTTACCAAAGGCCAAACTATATATACAGAAACTGCAAAGAGAAAACTTGTAACAGAAATAGCTGCTGATGCAAAAAAAACACCAATAACCAAAGTAGTAGCAGCAATCAAAGCTGTTACAGATGCCAACTCAACCATCATTCTGCTTGATACTGAAGAAGCCACTGGATGAGGATACTCAGGTGACTTACCCACATATGACTGCAAGGAAGTTACCATATTATCAATAAAAGGATGTACTAGGTCTTCAGTTTATGCTAATAACATACACAATCAGGAACTCTGCAATGGAACATCCACATGCACACAACAGCTTGTCCACCAAAAGAATGGCAAAACAAAAAGCTATCAATCCTATCCCTTGTACAGTAATCATAGTATTAAGTCAGGAATGATACCGTTGTATCTTTCTCAATTTCATATTGTGGACCCTTGTATTCTTCCAAAAGAGTCTGAGCTTCTTCCTCATTTAATTGCATTGCCCTATCATATAAGAAGAACGGAAAACAAGTTAAATCAGGAAGAACACAAAAGAAGTGAAGTCATGCATGTGCAGTCACATAAAGAATGAGAAAACCCAGAAAGGAATACTAATTTGATCATGATTGCGAGGAGTGACCTCAACAAAATCTCATTTTATCATAAAGAATTCTTAAAGTAGCAACCGAAGATTGTATTGGTTGGCACGAGCAATATCTTAAAGCAGCAAAAGCCTACTTTAGCGTTTTCAAAGATGATTGAAGATGCCACGCAACTTCAAAATTTGTTAGTATGAGTATACATATGTAAGATCTATGTATTGAAATTTAAAACGCAGCATACGATCATACATAAAGAAATGAGAAAAAAATGAAGAAAAAAATGATGGAGATTGGAGGCAAGACTTTCAATCGAAGTCGCCCCCCTCTATTTCTCTCTTAATATGATTCACTAAACCTAATACAAACTGTTCAACCCTTATATAATGAATTGTTAAACATAAAATAACCAAAGTGCCCTTAGCTATAAGGACTACTACAGTAATACCTAAAATCTACAGAATTACTAAAAAGACTATCCAGCAAATTCTTCAACACCCCCAAGTTAGAAGTGAGATATTTCAAACTCCAAACATGTCAAAAAACTAGTACTTTCTTCACCATACTTGCAGCAATGATTTGTTGAGGCTTCTTTAAATCAACTTGAATAATTAAGAACACACTTAGGTAGTGCACGACCCTTCTATGGGTGTTGGTCTCTCTCTTCTTTCTTCTCTATGAAGTGACTAGGAAGCAGAAGTCATGTTTTCCTCCTCTTAAAAAAGCTTATTTTTATGGTAGGAGGTATTATCTCCACTATACACACTTAATCGCCTTTTCATGTGCCCCTTCACATGGTAGTTGTTGCATGTGTGTTAGTTGGGTGTTCTCTCTACCACTCAAATAATAGTAGAATACAGACATCGCTCATACTAGTCAGTTTTGCAACCCTTCACATGATGGTTGCAGCCAATTTTTGTTATTCACTTCAGCAACTCAAGGGTTCAAACTTCTTGCTTCTTGATAATACTGTCACATTTCATAATAATCAATGCATTTGCCTCTTTTATGATTTGATTTTTTAAGCGTATGTATTGAAAAACTGTTTTTTTGCACTTTATCTTTCCTTCTATATGCAATTCTGTTGTTTTCCTAATAGAGACATTCACCAAGTACTATATCATATTTTTTGCATCTTTTCGTGACTTTTTCTGCCCTCTTGGCTGTCCACTTTTTATCAACCTTCTTCACTGCAACACTTTTTAAGCAACTTCACGGTTGCAACACTCTTTCAACTCTCTTAGCTACACACATTTAGCAGCTTTCTCTGAAAAATCAGAAGACATCATCAACCAATTAACAGCCTCCTCCTTCATCTTATGAATTTTCAAAGTCCGATTTTCTTTCTGGTGCCTCTTTCCTCAATCCTTGATTTTCATCTCATCTTCTATTCTTTTGGCATTTTGTCTTCCTGCCAATTTGATATGCCGTAATATCATCGTCTTTCTTCCATTCCTTTTGGACATTATCTTGCATCATGACCTATATGTCCACGGTAGCAGCAAAAAAAAATTCCTATCTCTCGTATTTGAGTCTGACATCCGTTCTTTCTTTATTTGGACCCTCAATGTTGAGTTTCCTTTTTCAAGATTTTAGTTGCGTCTAATTGAACCCTTGCTTCTAGTTTCCTTCTTCCCTTTGATTTTCTTCAGGTTCTCCAAAGATGTTAATATCATATGAGCTTATCTGCATTTCATGCCCATTAAAGTACTCAATCATCCACTCCTCTCATGACTAATCCATGCACTCACACTCCCAGAACGACAACATTCTTCTGGAATAATTTCAGTCCATAGTTGACCTTCATGAACTGCATTTGGAAGGTACAGATCTCCACTTTCTTCAATAGAGTCCTCCGTCATCTTAGACTTGACAAGAGCATATGGAACATTCTCATTAGGAATGCAAGAAGCCATCTCTCATGAAGGGAATTGCAACATTCGGCGCCTTTTCAATTGTGATGAAGAGTTCTTATGCTCTTCCATTCCCTTTTCAGTAACCACTTCATCATGAACAGAGGAAATAGGGTAATCAAAACCAGTGTTACTGGAGTAGTTTCGTCGAACATACACCATGAATCTTTTTGAATTTGGTTCAGTCTATTCCATAAGCAATGTGAAATGTCAAGTGACGAATTAGAACCAAGCTGAATATACTCTTCCAATCCCAAGGCTCAGCACTTATCCCACAACAACCCTTCCTTTTTCAGCACATTACACAAAATCTGGAATGGATGGGCCCATTGGGCAACCAACCACCTTCCTTTTTTTATCTTCATTTCTCTGCAATCACTTTCTTTATGTGGATGATGGGCAATAAGTAACAATTTTCTTTCCAAAAATCGTAGGAATCATCATTCCTTCTTGGTTTCCTTTCTTTTTTTGTTATCTTTTCCATAAAATCATGAAAGTTATCTTTCATAACTAATTTTTTGTTTTGCTATCCCACAAAATAAGGAAAATTACCTTTCCTTTCTTTTTTAAGCTTTTTCTTTTCCAAAAAAAAATGAAGTCACTTTCATGAAATTCATCTCTATCACGTACTGTAGCCCGGACTCATAAACTATAGCATCAGCACAGTCAATCTTTTGCAAGGTCTGAAAGAAGTTTTCAGCTCCATCTACATCCTGTTGTTCAAAATGCAACTGCAGTGCCTTCATTGTTGCTTGACCTAGTCTCCATTTACCCTTAGCACTTTTTCCGATGCAGAGATTGCATTATCGATAGATTTGACAGCATCATCAATTTGATTGTTTCTCAAGTAATAATCAGTAAAGAGCTCCCATGTCTTTATATTGGGGTGTACTCCCCATTTGCTTGCACAGTCCCGTGTTGCGAGCGCCTTTGCTATTCGATTGCCTTTTAAATAAGCATCAATCAACACATTAGGCAGTCTCATGTCATATGTAGAGCAACAAGACTCCCATTCCTTGAAATATTTCTCAGCATCGAGGAGGTCACCAAGCTTAACCAGCACCATACAATGTGATCAGATACTGATAAGCAGGAAGACAATGAAGACCCATTCTACTCTCGAGTTCTTTCAATGCCTTTTCTGTCTTTTTTGTCTTCCTTGTGTCCTCATATATGAAAGCAGCATTGTTGTAGGTTGTCCAATCAGTAGCTACACGGCCATCCTTTGCTCCCATTGATCGAATCCTGCTATGATATCATGTTGAAATTTGTAGAAAAATATAGCATAGGATCATACATAAAGAAATGAGAAAAATATTGAGGAAAAAATGATAGAATTGGAGGAGGGGGCAGGCCTTCGAATCGAGGTCACCCCCCTCTCTTTCTCTCTCTTAATATGATTCCCCAAACCTAATACAAACTGTCTAATTCTTATATAATGAACTGTTAAACATAAAATGACCAAACAGCCCTTAGCTATAAAGATTATTACAATAATACCTAAAACTATAGAATAACTAAAAAGACTAAACAGCAGATTCTTCAACACCATGTTGCAAGTAAGTGGTGCAAGACGAGATAGGATCAGATTTTCTACCAATAACCAGGCATTGTTCACTTCAAATTTTAACAAGATCTTAATATCATATAATGCATATGGGTAGCTTTATGAACTCTACAGAAGGAGCTCAAGATGCTAAACACGAGCATAAAGATAATCTTTCTTATCTATAAAACGCCTAGGAGAGTCGAGCTCAAGACATTTCGAGCTAACCGTCCAGTTGATTGTTTCCCAGTTGACCGGTTCAATTGGCCGGAACGACAATTGTATCATGTTTTTCGTTAGGCCATTTAATGTGTGAACCATACAGGATCATGGTGCAGTTCATAGTTTAACCAATTTGAGCAGCCGACCTGGTCCTGTTTCACAAACTATGTATTTGAAGCATATGCCTCTCCAAATGCACAAGTTGTCTAGCCCGTTTGTCTTCGATAGTTCCCTAGATTTCGTTTTTCATTTTATTGTTGAATTCCTCTTTCCTTGAGACTACCTACCTAACTATGTATAAAGTCAAAAGCTTTTAGGCTTAATCGAGCTTATAACATTACTAGTTATACCCAACGTGAGGTAAGTTTGTCTTCTTATCTTTGTTATTCCGAGGTTAAGGTAATCCCCAAAAACTTTTTTTTAGAAACGAAAGGCAAAAATGAATTGTTTAGGTGTTTATTTGAGCCAAATTGCTATCAGAGTTGGGCAAGAAAAATAAAAAAATTATTTTTGTCTAAAGACTATTGGAATTATGTTGATAGTAGTATTCAAGAACCCATTTTGTTTATTAATGGACTTTATAAAGACGAAATAATCAAAGCCCAAGAAAAATATAAACAAGATTTAAAAATATGGGAAAAAATGAATGCAAAGATCACTTTGATCATGTTCCGAAATATAGACGATAAGCTTAAAAATAGAATCAATATTTTTTAAAATACTTTTAAAACATGAGAATAACTCCACCCATATAAGGGATCACCCTTGCATTGCCGGTCCTAAGCCCGGATAAAGGAGGGTTGTGTTAGGCTTCTGACAGCAAGCGTAAAACTTTGTCGGATTTTTATATCATGGATTACACAAATTATAAGCATTACTTTAGGGCATCCCCGCCTAACGACACGCTGTAGAGCCTGAATATAGTAATAAGTAAGCAAGGGCCACTACATTTTCACTCGGATGTAGTGAATCAATTGCAGAGAGGACTCCCACATCATGGACGGGTGTGGGTAAAGAAGTTAGTCCCACTACATTGTCGCCCGAATGTAGTAAATAATTTATAGAGAGGGTCTCCGAATTTTCAATGTGGACGAATATGGGGGGTAAGGAAGCTAGTCCTAGATAATAAGATTCGTATTGGTTCTTGGAATATCATAACATTATATGATAAGCTAATGGAGGTGGTAGATACTATGATTTGGAGAAAGATTCATATTCTATGTCTATAAGAAACAAAGTGAGTTGGAGGAAAAGCAAAGGAGATAAAGGATACAGGTTTTAAATTATGGTACTCAGGTAAGTAAAAGGCTCGAAACGGAGTTGGTATTATCATAAATAAAGATTTAAATGATAGTGTAGTAGACATACAACGATATGGTCACTGAATCATGATATTGGTATAAAGACAGCTTTTTGAAAAGAGTTAGATAAGGTGATTCAAAGGATTCTACAAAGGGAGATGATTTCTTTAGGAGACTTAAATGGGCATGTCGATAAAGAGGCATTAGGATATCAAGGTATTTATGGAAATTTTGGTTTGGGGGATATAAATGAGGAAGGTAAGGAGATTTTAAATTTTTGACATTTGATCTCTTTATAATCAATACAATCTTCAAAAAATGAGATGAACATTTAATTACCTACAAGAGTGGCTTATCACAAACACAAATTGATTCCTTTATTTGTAGAAAAAGGGAAAGAGTGTGTTGTAAAGATTGCAAGGTAATTATAGGAGAAAGTTTAACCACCCAACATCGACTTTTAGTTATTGATTTACAAATAAAAAAATAGACAAAGAAGAAAAGAGTGCATCGAGTTATTCAGACTAAATGGTGGAACCTCAAAAGCGAGAAAGAAGATATATTTAAACAGAAAGTCCTTCAAGGAGATGCTTGAAATTATGTTGGTACACCTTATGATATGTGGAACAATATGGCTATACATATTAGGAAGTGGCAAAAGATGTGTTAGGTGAATCTAAGGGAGGTGTACTGGTACAAAAAAGAAGCTTGGTGGTGGAGTGACGTAGGGTAAAATAAAATCAAGGCAAAGAGGGCATGTTACAAATTACATTATAAAAAGAAAATTAGTGAAACTTTAGAGGCTTATAAGAAAACAAAGAAGGAAGCGAAAAAGGCTGTCAATGAAGCCAAAGCTAAAATTTGGGAGGATTTATATAAAAAACTCAACTCCAAAATGGGTGAAAGGGATATTTTTAGGATAATTAGGGCTAGAGATAAGAAAACTAAAGATCTTAATTCTGTGAGATGCATCAAAGACGAGGATCAAAAAAATTTAGTGGCAAATGATGATATAAGAAATAGATGGAAAAACTATTTTTATAAGTTTTTTAATAAAAATAAAGATGTTAGTATTAGCTTAGGAGAGAGTCAAATCAGAAAAGTATATAAACGATAATTTGTACCGACGTATTCAAAAGAATGAAGTCAAAGAGGCTCTTAAACATATGAAGGGTGGAAAATCGGTAGGACCAGACAATATTCCTATAGAAGTTTGGAAAATACTAGAAGAAATAGGAATCACTTTGCTGACAAGACTATTTAATGAAATATGGAGAAACCAAAAGATGCCCGAGGAATGGAGAGCGAGTACACTTATACCCATATATAAGAACAAGGAAGACATTCAGAATTGTGCAAATTATCGAGGTATCAAGTTAATGAGCCATACTATGAAATTATGAGAAAGAATTATCGAACGTAGGTTAAGACAAGTATCAAGTACAACAAAGAACCAATTTGGATTCAATTTGACAAATCTACTGTTGAAGCGATTCACCTTTTGAGACATCTTATGGAACATTTTATAGCAAAAAAGAAAGACCTTCACATGATATTTATTGATCTAGAAAAAGTTTATGATAGGGTACCGAGGGAGGTTCTTTGGAGAACCTTGGAAAAAAGAGGTATCCCATTGACATACATTAACCTTATAAGAGACATGTATGATGGTGCAAAAACATATATGAGGACTCATGAAGGAATGATAGACTTCTTTGAAGTTAATATTGGGTTACATCAAGGATCAACTTTAAGTCCATACTTATTTATAATGGTGATTCATGAGTTAACAAAATACATTCAAGATGAAATGCCTTGGTGTATGTTATTTGCAAATGACATTGTGTTAGTGGAAGAGTAAGGAAAAAGTTAATAAAAATTGGAACTATCAAGAGAAGCATTAGAAAGCAAAGGCATCCGACTTAGTGGAACAAAGACAGAATATATGGAATGTAAGTTTGATCATTTGGTTACTTTAAAGGATATAGAAATTAAAATTAGCACACATTGCATCTCCCAAAAGGAAAGTTTTAAATACCAAGGGTTAATTTTCCAGAGTAATGGAAGAATTGATGGAGATGTTATGCATAGAATTAATGTTGGTTGGTTAGAATGGAGAGGAGCATCTGGTATTCTTTGTGATAAGAAGATACCATTAAAGTTAAAAGGTAAATATTATAGAGCAACAATTAGACCTGCCATGTTTTATGGTTCTGAGTGTTAGACAGTTAACCATAACATGTACAAAAGATGTCTCTGACATAAATGAATATGTTGAGATGGATGAGTGGTCATACAAGAAAAGATTGTATGCATAATGAGGTTATTAAAAACAAATTAGGAGTGGCACCAATAGAGGATAAAATGAGAGAATATCATTTAAGATGGTTTGGACATATAGAAAGAAGATCAGAAGAAGAACCTTTAAGAAGGTATGAAAAACTAAATTTGGAAAGTATTAAAAGAAATAGAGGATGTAAACACCATAAATCAAAAAATTTCGTAACACTCCCAATTTCGAAAAATCAAATGATTTAAAACCTGTTCGAAAAATCAAATGATTTAAAACCTTTTTGTTTTAAATGAAAAGTTCAAATCTTTTAAAAATGTTTCAAATTAAAGGTTTTAAATTGGAGTTAAAAAGCCCAAATGATTCGAGCAAATCAGGCGAACAGGTGGGACCCAATTCAATCCGAGATCGAGCTCAAGTCCGAAAGTAGAGGAGTGGACCAAGTCCAACCATATCTTCATCAAAATCAAATCAAATGGGTCAGCCCTCGCAAGTCAGCTCGAGTGCTTATCTTATCAAATCAAATAGAGTCAACAAATCCCTCGAAACAAGGGCCACATTTGGATAAGGATTGGTCAGATTTCAAATTTGAAATAGATGGACGTGTGGGGCTGATTCCAAAGGTTTATAAAAGTCTTATCCAGCCCATATATCATATCAAAAGCGAGCAAGGTCAAGGCAAGACCGGAGATTGGTCAAGACATTTTCTATTCAAGGGGTTGGTCAAGACATTTTCTAAGCCTAGCCGGTGCATTTGAGTTCGATCGGCTATGACTAGGCGTGCTTGATTGGAGCCAAAAACCAGCCCACATGGGGTTGGTCCATATTGACTAAAGGGGACCACATGAAGAGCAGACCTTGGGGCTGGATTTGGGCCATGGAAGGCCCGCCCCAAGGAAGGGCCTAGAAGAGGCCCCCCTTGCCTTATAAATAGAGGCCAAGGGGCGGGGGGGGGCGTGAGATTCATTCAAGGGGGATTCAAGAAGGGTTGCATCAAGAGTGGGGGAGAGCTTAGAGAGTGGTTGCGTGGAGTGTCTTGAGTGCTTAGCAAGGCAAAGGGGTTGCATCTGGGGAATCTGTGGGCTGCTAGGGAAGAGTGGAGAGAGGGGAAAAGTGCATCAAGAGTGGGGGAGAGCTTAGAGAGTGGTTGCGTGGAGTGTCTTGGGTGCTTAGCAAGGCAAAGGGGTTGCATCTGGGGAATCCGTGGGCTGCTAGGGAAGAGTGGAGAGAGGGGAAAAGAGGGTAGAAGTTAGGCTAATTACTACAAACATTGGGGAATTGTGAGTGAGAAACAAAGAGAGAATCAAGGGGAGAGTGAGGGCCGAGATTCATCCCTTGGAGCCGATTCTTGGGAAAATCCTTGTAAGTATTTCTCATCCCTCGTTCTTCCATATCTCTTCTTCATATTCAATTTGAAAGGGATTGTATTAATGGAGCTTTGTCTCCCCCCATAATGTAATAAGAAGTAGATGTGTTGTAAATTTGCTATTCTTACTTACGCACTCTATGTGTTTGATTTCTTGATTCTACCCCAATATATTTTATAAACACTCTATATTCTCTAATCCTCTATATACTTAAGCTAAGATATATATTTTCATTCATTTCCCTTCAGCAATTTGGTTTGTGTTGTTGGGTTGTTGCAATTTAAATTTGGGTGAGTTTGCATTCATGTATGTTCTAAAAATGAAATTTTGGTTTTCCAATATCTGCATACCTTAATTGCCGTAATTTTCATTTTCTAATATGTGATCTGAATGCTCTGAAATTTTAGGCACAACATCTACACACAAACACATTAGAAATAAAATTGGCAAGAATTTTAAGACCGCCTAACCAACAACAACAACAACAACTACAACAACAACTAAGTTTTCCCATACTAGACAGGGTCGGCTACATGGATTCTTTGTTTCCACAGATCCCTATCGTGTGCCATGTTAGCAGTTAACTCCCAATAAACTAGATCATTCTTTATTGTTTCTTTCCAACACTTTTGTGGTCGTCCTCTACCTCTTTTAATACTTTCCAAATTTAGTTTTTCTAACCTTCTTACAGGTTCTTCTTTTGATCTTCTTTCTATATGTCCAAACCATCTTAAACGATGTTCTCTCATTTTATCCTCTATTGGTGCCACTCCTAATTTGTTTCTAATAACCTCATTATGTATACGGTCTTTTCTTGTATGGCCACTCATCCATCTCAACATCTTCATTTCTATCACAAATATCTTTTGTACATGTTGATGATTAACTGCCCAACACTCAGAACCATAAAACATGGCAGGCCTAATTGCTGCTCTATAATATTTACCTTTTAATTTTAATGGTATCTTCTTATCACAAAGAATACCTGATGCTCCTCTCCATTTTAACCAACCAGCATTAATTCTATGTGTAACATCTCCATCAATTCTTCCATCACTTTGAAAAATTGACCCTAGGTATTTAAAACTTTCCTTTTGGGGAATGCAATGTGTGCCAATTTTAATTTCTATGTCCTCTGAAGTAGCCAAATGATCAAACTTACATTTCATATATTCTGTCTTTGTTCTACTAAGTCGGAGGCCTTTGTTTTCTAATGTTTCTCTCCATAGTTCCAATTTTCTATTAACTTTTTCCTTAGACTCCTCCACTAATACAATGTCATCTGCAAATAACATACACCAAGGTACTTCATCTAGAATATGTTTTGTTAACTCATCCATCACCATTATAAATAAGTATGGACTTAAAGTTGATCCTTGATGTAACCCAATATTAACTTCAAAGAAGTCTGTCGTTCCTTCATGAGTCCTCACACATGTTTTTGCACCATCATACATGTCTCTTATAAGGTTAATATATGTCAATGGGATACCTCTTTTTTCCAAAGTTCTCCAAAGAACCTCCCTCGGTACCCTATCATAAGCTTTTCCTAGATCAATAAATATCATGTGAAGGTCTTTCTTTTTTGCTCTAAAATGTTCCATAAGACGTCTCAGAAGGTGAATCGCTTCAATAGTAGATCTACCTGGCATAAATCCAAATTGGTTCTCTGTTGTACTTGATACTTGTCTTAACCTACGTTCGATAATTCTTTCCCATAATTTCATAGTATGACTCATTAACTTGATACCTCGATAATTCACACAATTTTGAATGTCTCCCTTGTTCTTATATACGGGTATAAGTGTACTTGCTCTCCATTCCTCGGGCATCTTTTGGTTTTTCCATATTTCATTAAATAGTCTTGTGAGCCAAGTGATTCCTATTTCTCCTAGTATTTTCCAAACTTCTATAGGAATATTATCTGGTCCTACCGATTTACCACTCTTCATATGTTTAAGACCGCCTAACCACGTGAATAAAATTGAGCAAGATCGGATAAACTCAGTTATGTTTTCTTCACAGTCAGTTTTCCTGCAGCAGAGGTTGGGTAAAAGTCTCATATCTCTGTCTGTATAAAACCAAATTTGATAAAATTAGTCTCATCGGAAAGCTAGCATTCATAGCTTTTTTAAAAGACTAAGATCATAGCATTTGGAGTTCTTTACACCGAGATACAGAGGATTCTTTGAGCCTTTGTGATTCTGTCACAGAACGTCCTAAAGCTGTTGAGTTGAGTCCAGTCTTCGATTTAATTCTGTAGATTTATTATCCCAAAATTCGAAATAAAAAATGGCTTAAGATCTCAACATTTCAGGCTATAACTTGTAAAATTTTTGTGAATTTTGGAGATCCCTAGACTATCAAAAAAAAATCGGGAACAAGCTCTGAAAACAGAACCAATTTCTGTTTTTCAGAACTTACTGATTTTGCAAACTTGAAACCAAGTGCACATGATTTCATTCTCAACACCTTTGCTTTTCACGTGAACCCATTTAGTTGGAATCCCTAAGCGCTTAGACTGACCCTTGAGTATCGGTTCAAGAAGGTCTAATACAAAAAGAGCCTGCTTAACCACAATCGCCTGTCGGATTCAATTTTGCTAGATTCTAGAAAACTAGCGGGCACGCTCGCGCATCAAGTAGAGTTGAGTTTTATTCCAAGTCTCTACATAGGCTTGGGGTAAAATTTTCACGTCTACAAGGACGACTACAAAAGTGTTGGAAAGAAACAATAAAGAATGATCTAGCTTATTGTGAGTTAACTGCTAACATGGCACATGATAGAACTCTGTGGAAACAAAGGATCCATGTAGTTGACCCCGTCTAGTATGGGAAAAGGCTTAGTTGTTGTTGTTGTTTTAAAACTTGAGAATATTTGAAAAAAAATCATTCTTTAGATGATTTCGTTTTCCAAATCGATTTAATGGAAAGGATGATAATCCTCAAGTAAGGCAACTTGACCATTAGAGATTACCACAATGGATTTTTTGAATTGTGAAATCAACTTCGAAGCTTTGATAAGTTTGAAAAACTTCAAAAAATGGATGAGTTTCAAGAATATTTCGATAATCAATATTTTTTTTTGTTCATGTGAGGCCTTAGGAAAGATTTTGAAAATATAAGATCCACCTTAATCCATACAAAACCAAGGCCAAAGGCGGATGGGTTTCTTGTCGATCTAGTTATGGAATAAATTAGATTAAAAACTTTAAATGCTTCCACAGAAGTTTTTCTTGCCGCATCAGGACCAGGGATGAACCTAAAGACATACAAGCCTCATCATATTAAAAACATTGAAGGACAAAAGAATATTGAAAGATAAATTAAAAGGCCTACGGATCCATGGCCAAACAAAAGCATCATTTGCACTATTGCAAGGAAAGTAGACACATCAAAACCACTTTTGCTATCTTGATGAAAAAGATTGAGAATGTCATCACCATGAAAGATAAAGAGGGAGGAACTCTACCTTTGAACATCAAGACATACATAGAAGAGATATTTAAAGAAAAGGCTAACATCTCCAACAACATGTTATCACCAAACTCTAAGGTACGTCTTGGTTTTTAGACTCGAGTGAATCCTTTCACATGATACATAAAATAATTTTTTTGAAAAACTCTTTGCAAAAGGTTTCAAATAAGCATGTTTTTATGGCCGATGGTACAAAACTTTAAGTAGATAAATTGAAAACTTCAAAAATAAAGATTTTAAGGTACCCAATGTAAGTTTTATACCAAAACTCGATCTTAATTTACTTTTTGTTGCCTAAATTTGTGACAATGGTTGTATAGTCACTTTCTCATCCAAAAATTATAAAGTGCGGGATCACCTATCGAAGAAGGTAATTGGACAAGGCCATAGAGAAAGTCGATTGAAGAATCATTTGTTTACATGTGCATATATGTGTATGTTCACATCTCATTATATGGATACAGCCATTTCATGAAACTGTGCCCCATGAGTACAAGAGGACAATGCAATATTCTAATGTATTCTGTGTGGCATGATACATATCAATAAATGTCATAATGGATGTCATCTTCAATATGGTACATAACTGTATCACAAGCATGAACCATATCAGCAACGTATAGTACTATAGGATCGATAGCTTTTGTATTAATTGTAACCAAATCTGTGTTAACTGTTAGCTTTTCGGTCCACTCTTTTCATTCTTCTTCCCAATTAATTCAAGTGTGGATAGATATTTTACCTTTTTCTCATTGATTCTGGATGATTTGAACCATTTTTCTATTTAAGCAGTATTTTCATAAAAAGAAATGCATTTTTATCTTATTTGGCTAAACTTTTGAGGTTTATCTTTATATATTTCTTTCTTCAAAGATTTTGGTAGTATTTTCTTGAGCAAAGGCATTTCAATTTTTTTAAAGTTTCCAATGGTTTCACTAGAGTTGCATTGTGCCTGCAGATGATGGTACACCTGCAGCTATGCTGCTGACAAATAACTTTCAAAAAAATGGAAACGGCATGACATAATGTGAGCATATTGCTGTCAGACAGCTAAAAGTAGTTGTGCAGCATTTTGTAAATATTTATTAATTGTCCATCAGAAGTTTCACATTATATACATATATCATAAACTATGACATATATTTATAAACAATATTAAACTCTATTATAACTATGCCACCTTTATCTTTTCCACCCAAGACAATAATATGGACGTTCAACATGAAATTTTCAACAGCACATGGTTGCATGTAGACTTTTGACACTAAAATCTTATAAATTATGAGGGGAAGATTGATAAATAGCACCATATACATAATGGAACTTATATGCAATCTAAAATAAACATGCATGCATAATTTGCATTAATATAATCTAAATGAGTATGGCACGAGATTAAGCGCCATGGCATCAAAGAATCCGTTCGCCAAATCACCTAGTGATGGAAAAGGCTTGGTTGTTGTATAATCTAAATGAATATATATATATGATGTGCATAAGTACATATTTATGTATGTGCATGACCAAGGGTGCATCGATACATGCATGCATCTTGTTCTGTGGGTGAAGAAGAATGCAAAAGTTGTATGAAGCGAAACCAGGCTCACCATTTTGTTCTCTGTAACCTCTTGTCACCAGGGATTTCCTTAAGCTCAACAATAAAATCTCGATACCCATAAGCAAATGGACGATCGTCGACCCTTTTTGAACTCAACAACTTTATCTTATCACTCTGCAATGACCTCATACATTCTTCGAAGCTCATCTTTGGCAGTGTAGCCAAACCCTTGTCGAATGTCTCCCTCTCTGAAAGTGGCTTCTTGAACATCTCTTCAGGGACATACAGTTTACCTTTGAACTCCCTAAGAATATCCTTGAGATACACAGGATTTGATGACCCTCCTTTTTCTTGAATCAATGCGTTGGCTTCTGCTTCCAGTCCAGTTTCATCTTGAGCTTTTCCTTTATATAATTTACCATAGAATCGCATCACTGAATTAACAACTGCAATTTGGAAACTGGTTTCCTTTAGTTGT
The DNA here is from genome assembly GCA_036023115.1 of Brasenia schreberi. Taxonomy (NCBI): domain Eukaryota; kingdom Viridiplantae; phylum Streptophyta; class Magnoliopsida; order Nymphaeales; family Cabombaceae; genus Brasenia; species Brasenia schreberi. Next base: position 3,644,649 of record JAYKKT010000065.1, read on the forward strand.
TCCTTCTCTCTTAAGGTGCAAATTCGCTCACCAACTAAAAATTTAGGCTCTACTTGACAGGGATTTTCACGCAGAACCTTGCTTATAAAATCTCCACCATCTTTCCCATCGGTTCTTACTGAAAATGAATTTGATGCCCCACATACCACTAAAGATCTATGAAGCGGTAACTTTTGGTTCTGTCTGCCAAGAGAAATAAGCACTGGCCTATATTTTAGCCGTAAACGGTTCCGCCGTGAATTAGGAGGCAAAAACCTTTCACAATACAGAATTTTGGGCGGAACTAGTAACGACCCAATACTTTCCATTGCTATAAATCGTGAATTTGGATTTACCCAATTCGTGTTTTATTCTCGGTTCGCTGCTCTGTACTGTTACCAAGATACCATCATCATTCCTGCCAAATGGGTCATATAGAAGGCAAAAGAGACATTGAGGCCATTTGATTCTTAATTGATAAGGAAGAATGGAGGATGATGGCCAGCCGGAGAGGACAATGGTGACCTGAAGATGGATTCCGATATTGCTTTCTTCGTCGTTTTATCTTCCGGGCACCTCAGTCTTCCCACCGAGAAGTTCTTTGGTTTTTCTCTTTTTTCCCTTATCTGAGCTTTTCACCGCTTGGCATCAGCTCTGGTGTAGCAGCGATTCACAACGATTGGGTTTGGATTTCGATGTGGAGCCGGATATATCTTTGCTAAATCGATGCGGATAATGGGTTGACTGAATTTCGAGTTAAGGATTGATACGCGAACCTTTTATTTTACACACCTCTATTTTACATTTTTCTTTCCATAATACCCATATCCATTTTCATATTTCCAACCATTCTTCCTTTCATTCTTCACTCGCTGATTCATTACACCACATATTACTCAATCTACAATCATTTTCAACACAAAAGAAACATATCAAAATCCATCGAAAGTATGAAAACATGAGATTTGGGAAAAATGAATAAAAATAAAAGAAGAAAAAATAGGATTTCTTAAATTAATTCGAAGAGAATTCATTGATTTATCGAGGTATGTTACTTATTTGATGTTATTTTTCATTTTTCAATTATTTTCATTCATTTTTTACTCGATTTGTTACAAAAAAATAATGGTTTTCACCAGAAGACGTGACCAAGATGTGTCCCAAGTGCATCTCCTGATAAGGAAGAAGTATCTCTCGCATGAAGGTGACATGTCTCTCGTGATTATTTGCTAATACACCAATATCTCATAAATTTTCTTCTTTGCTATACGAATGGAACTGATAGGACACAAGAGCGTAATGTCATCACTTTATCTAAAAAACGCAACGCTATATCATATAGAGGTTGTTTCCATATATGGCAATGAGGAGAAGAAGTCGGCCCTTTGAATTATGAGGAAAATACATCAACCTTAGATATTAAGATCGATATTGCAAAAAATGAGGATGAGGGATCTTGGTATTACTCATAAGCTTTGAAAGTCACATTGCCTATAAGATCTCGGAGGAACAAGTAATTTTTAACTTTAGTGTAATTTTATATTTGATATCAGTACTCTCTATTTTAATTGACTATATAAACATATAATTGCAAACAATATGTAAAGTGGTAACAACCCACACACGCTACACTATTGGCCAATGAAGGAGACTGATATAAGGTTCGATAATTGGGTTGAGATTGTAGATAATAGAGTGGGTTGATTGAGCATGCAGTTTTGTTATATGAAGTGATAGACTATGTATTGATGATTGTTTTATCAAACATTAGCAACCAGACACAAACAACTTTTATGTGTCATGTGGTGAAATGACTCATATTTTACGATATCCACGAGATATTTAGTCTTCAAACGAAGGGTCAACTTCTTTCCTTGACACACGAGATGATGGTAAGAAGTAAAGAAGACATCTTCACTGATATGTTGGAAATGACCATTGATGAAGTCATATATAAGATTAAGTTTGGGGCAATGAAGTTTGAGATGCTTCGAATTAATTTTTTAATGAGATCAAATAATGAAAATAAGACCTAGGTTATTTGTTGTAAATTAGAGTGTATGTTATATTATGATAAGTATAGAGATAGGGTGCCAATAAAATTCATTAATTTGTTGGTACATGATATTTTGAGGGTTAACATTTATGCGTGGGGTATAACTATATTATAATATTTATATAGACAACTAGGAAAGGCATCTCAACTAATCGTAAAATAACTTATTAGATATACTTCTTTACTTTAAGTAAGAATTGTACTATTATTGCTTGTTACATGTATCTTTCAACTTGTAATATTTCATAATTTAACTTGCTATATGTTTTAATTATAGGCATGGATTTATTAGTAATTCCCAACTTCCAGAGTTTTCATGCAACTATAATGGTTGGATGGAGAGTCACGAGTAGGCCGATAGATGAGAACTGTGTGTCACAGACAATCTCCTATTGATCGGCTTACTCAATATCGTAAGCAATTGGGTTTGATGATGCCATAATAGGTATTTTGTGAGGAGACTAACATCTTAATATTTTAATTAAACACAACCTCGTATGTTACATATTCTTATGTGCTATTTTGGGCAATGTAGATTGACTCGCAATCATATAGTTTTGCAAAACACTTATATTATAATGAATACAAGTTATTGCGATATCATGGATGTATTCAATATGTAGATGTTGTAGAACCTTATATATCATATCGTATAGTTCGTGAGTTTGACTAATATCAAGGCATTATGGTTGTACCGATAAGACTCTCTATTGCAAAGAGACCTACGAAATCCCACACGTATAAGGTGTGGTATGAGCCCATTGATGCGACTTGGGAGTCACAATGATCATTGTTTTGAGCTTGAGTATTTTGGAGTTTTATCACTATACCATATGAGTGTGACGAAGAGTGATATATTTAAAGGATTCATTGCTTTATTTTGATAGATTGATATTATAGTGGAACATACGTGAAAATTTTATTCATACAAGTCCCAACACTTTACCTAGCATCCACGAAAATTTTACATTGTCATTAGAGTGGGACGTCAAATATCTATCGAGCATTCTAAAATTTTGAATATATTTAATAGATGGGTATTACTCTTCATATAGCCTTTCATGTAATTTTTTCAAAAATACCCTTTACAATTCTCTCTCTTCTTCACTCCTGTAAACACCTTAAATAAATTTTTCTGAAAATACTCCCAATTTTGAAAGTCGACTTGTTTTAAAAAACCTTTTGCTTTAAAATAAAAAATTTAAATCTTTAAAATAAATATTTTAAAATATTTCAAATTAAAGTTAAAAGGATAAGGCCCAGAAGATTGGAGTAAATCAAGTAGCAATTAGGATGACAATTGGGGTCCGCTTTAAGCTAGAATCGAGTTCGCGAAGGACAAGCCGTGAAGCAAGAGAGTAGATCATGTCAAAGCATGTCTTCATCCAAGATCAAATCAAGTGAAACAAACCTCACCAAACCTAACCCAGCCAAAATCGACTAAGTCCTAGACGTGATTTGCTTGAATTAAATATGAAGCCTAACCTAGCTTGAATTGAATGCTTTAACTTAACCAAACTGAATTTTCCTAGCTTTGTCCACCCCACATCATTGGGCTAAACATCAAAATAGTACCCCTACCTAACCTTGATTGAAGGGGATGAGCCAACAAAGAAGGATGCATCAAGTTGAAGAGGTCAATTGCACTTTGAGGCATCAAAGACCTAGCCGATCATGGCTAGGTGCACATGATTCAAGCCCACAACCAGCCCACATGGGGCTATTCCATGTTTGACCAAGGGGGACCACTCCTCCATGTGAATTTGGTGAATATGGGAGCTGGATATGGGTCTTAGGCCACCCGTCCCAAAGAAGGGCCTAGAAAGGCCCCCCTTGACCTATAAATAGAGGCCAAGAGGGGGACGAGTTCTACATCTTGGAGATAGGCATCTTGAGCAATTTGAAGAAGTGTTGCACCTTATGCTGCCTTGTGAGAAATGGTGGGCTGCTAGGGAAGAATTTAGAGAGGGAAGAGAGTGTAGGTATTGTAAACACCCTAAATAATTTTTTTTTGAAAACACTCTCAACTTCGAAAGTTGACTTGTTTTGAAAATCTTTTGGCTTTAAAATGAAAATTTCAAATCTTTAAAATAAAATGTTAAAATGTTTCAAATTAAAGTTCAAAAGATAATGTTCAAATAATTGGAGTAAATCAAGCAGAAATCAGGGTGATAATTGGGGCCCACTGTAAGCTAGGATCGGGTTCGTGAAGGACAAACTAGAAGCAAGATAGCAAATCAAGTCAAAGCACATCTTCATCCAAGATCAAATCAAGTGGACGGCCTCATCAAACCCAATCAAATTCAATTAAATCCTAGACTTGATTTGATTGAATTAAACATGAAGCCTAACTTAGTTTAAACTAAATACCTTGACTTGACCAAACTGAGTTTTTCTAGCCTTGTCTACCCTACATCTTTGGGCTAAGCATCAAATGACACTCTTACCTAGCTTTGATTGAAGGGAATGAGGCAACAAACCACGCCAACTTGAAGACCGACCAAAGTGCACTTGGAGGCATCAAGCACCTAGCCGATCATGGCTAGGTGCATATAACTCAAGCTCACAACAAGCCCACATGGGGCTGATCCATATTTTACCAAGGGGGACCACACATCCACGTGAATACAAGACCCTTGGGGCTGGGTTTGGATTTTGGACCACCCACCCCAAGGAAGGGCCTAGAAGAGCCCCCTTAGCCTATAAATAAAGGCCAAGGGGAGGGGGCGCTGCATCATCTTAGAGTTGCTTGAGTGAGTGTTGTACCTTGGGCTGCTGGAGTGAGAGTATAGGCTGCTAGGAAGAGGCTTAGAGAGGGAAGAGGGTGTTATGATCAAGATAAGTGCTGCCATTTGGGTCTGAGTGAGAAAAACGAGTGAAAAAGAGGGAAGTTGAGGGTTGAGCACCATCTTTGGAGGCCATTTTCTTGAGAATCCAGTTGGTTCTAACTTGATTAAATCCCCATTTCTTCTTATTATTCAATTGAAAATGGGTTGTATTAATGGAGCTTTGTCTCCCCTCATGATGTAATAGAAGTAGATGCTGAAATTTTCCTTTCCTTTGCTTATGCACTCTATGTATTTGAGTTTTTTTATTCTACCTCAATATATGCTATAATCACTCTATATCTTCTAATTCTCTCTATGCTTAAGCTATTAAATATATTTCAATTTATTTTCCTTCAACATTTAAATTCGGGATGTTAACTCTGCTCATGTAAGGGATTACCTTTACATTGTTGGCCCCAAGCCCGGATAAAGGAGGAGGGTTGTGTTAGGCTTCTGACAGCCAGCGTAAAACTTCGTCAGATTTTTATAACATGGATTACAAAATATATGAGCATTGCTTTGGGGCATCCCCGCCTAGTGACATGTTGCAGAGCCCAAATGTAGTAATAAGTAAGCAAGGGCCACTACATTTTCACCCGAATGTAGTGAATCAATTGTAGAGAGGGTTCCCACATCATGGACGGGTGTGGGTAAAGAAGTTATTCTCGCTATATTGCCGCCCGAATATAGTGAGTAATTTTCAGAGAGGGTCTCCGCATTTTGATTAAGGACGGATGCGGGAGGTAAGGAAGCTAGTCCTAGATAATAAGATTCGTATTGGTTCCTGGAATATCGGAACATTATCCGATAAGCCAATGGAGGTGGTAGATACTATAATTCGGAGAAAGATTCATATTCTATATTTACAAGAGACAAAATGGGTTGGATAAAAGCAAAGAAGATAGAGGATACAGGTTTTAAATTATGGTACTCAGGTAAAGAAAAGGCTCGAAACAGAGTTGGTATTATCATAAATAAAGATTTAAAGGATAGTATAGTAGACATACAACGATATGGTGACCGAATCATGATGTTGAAATTAGTGTTAGGAGCAGAGGTTTTGAATATAGTTTGTGCTTACACACCCCAAGTCGGACTAGAAGATAGTATAAAGACAGTTTTTAGAGAAGAGTTAGATAAGGTGATTCGAAAGATTCCACAAAGGGAGATGATTTGTTTAGGAGGAGACTTAAATGGACATGTCGGGAAAGAGGCATTAGGATATCAAGGTATTCATGGAAACTTTGGTTTTAGAAATATAAATGAGGAAGGTAGGGAGATTTTAAATTTTGTTATGGCATTTGATCTCTTTATAGTCAATACAATCTTCAAAAAATGAGATGAACATTTAATTACTAATAAGAGTGGCTTATCACAAACACAAATTGATTACTTTATTTGTAGAAAAAAAGATAGAGCGTGTTGTAAAGATTGCAAGGTAATTCTAGGAGAAAGTTTAACTACCAAACATCGACTTTTAGTTATGGATTTACAAATAAAAAATAGACAACGAAGAAAAGAGTGCATCGAGTTATTCGGATTAAATGGTGGAACCTCAAAAGCGAGAAGAAAGATATATTTAAACAGAAAGTCCTTCAAGGAGATGTTTGGAATTTTGTTGGTACACCCTATGATGTGTGGAACAATATGGCTATACATATTAGGAAAGTGTCTTAAAATGTGTTAGGTGTATCTAAAGGAGGTGTACCGGCACAAAAAGAAGCTTGTGGTGGAGCGAAGTAGTGCAAAATAAAATCAAGGGAAAAAGGGCATGCTACAAATTACATTATGCTAAGAAAACTAGTGAAACTTTAGAGGCTTATAAGAAAACAAAGAAGGAAGTGGAAAGGGCTGTCAATGAAGCCAAAGCTAAAATTTGGGAGGATTTATATAAAAAACTCAACTCTAAAATGGGTGAAAGAGATATTTTTAGGATAGTTAGGGCTAGAGATAAGAAAACTAAAGATCTTAATTCTGTGAGATGCATCAAAACGAGGATAAAAAAATTTTAGTGGCAAATGATGATATAAGAAATAGATAGAAAAATAAGTTTTTTTAATACAAATAAAGATGTTAGTATTAGCTTAGGAGAGAGTCAAATCAGAAAAGTATATAAACAACAATTTGTACCGACGTATTCAAAAGAATGAAGTCAAAGAGGCTCTTAAACATATGAAGGGTGGAAAATCGATAGGACCAGACAATATTCCTATAGAAGTTTGGAAAATACTAAGAGAAATAGGAATCACTTGGCTGACAAGACTATTTAATGAAATATGGAAAAACCAAAAGATGCCCGAGGAATGGAGAGCGAATACACTTATACCCATATATAAAAACAAGGGAGACATTCAGAATTGTGCAAATTATCGAGGTATCAAGTTAATGAGCCATACTTTGAAATTATGGAAAAGAATGATTGAACGTAGGTTAAGACAAGTATCAAGTACAACAAAGAACCAATTTGGATTCAATTTGACAAATCTACTGTTGAAGCGATTCACCTTTTGAGACGTCTTATGGAACATTTTATAGCAAAAAAGAAAGACCTTCACATGATATTTATTGATCTAGAAAAAGCTTACGATAGGGTACCGAGGGAGGTTCTTTGGAGAACCTTGGAAAAAAGAGGTATCCCGTTGACATATATTAACCTTATAAGAGACATGTATGATGGTGCAAAAACATGTGTGAGGACTCATGAAGGAATGACAGACTTCTTTGAAGTTAATATTGGGTTACATCAATGATCAACTTTAAGTCCATACTTATTTATAATGGTGAAGTACCTTGGTGTATGTTATTTGTAGATGACATTGTATTAGTGGAGGAGTTTAAGGAAAAAGTTAATAGAAAATTGGAACTATAGAGAGAAACATTAGAAAGCAAAGGCATCCGACTTAGTGGAACAAAGACAGAATATATGGAATGTAAGTTTGATCATTTGGTTACCTCAAAGGATATAGAAATTAAAATTGGCACACAGTGCATCCCTCAAAAGGAAAGTTTTGAATACCTAAGGTCAATTTTCAGATTGATGAAAGAATTGATGGAGATGTTACGCATAGAATTAATGCTGGTTGGTTAAAATGGAGAGGAGCATCAGGTATTCTTTGTGATAAGAAGATACCATTAAAGTTAAAAGGTAAATATTATAGAACAACAATTAGACCTGCCATGTTTTATGGTTGTGAATGTTGGGTAGTTAATCATCAACATGTATAAAAGATGTCTCTGACAGAAATGAAGATGTTGAGATGGATGAGTGGTCATACAAGAAAATACCGTATACATAATGATGTTATTAGAAACAAATTAGGAGTGGCACTAATAGAGGATAAAATGAGAGAATATCATTTAAGATGGTTTGGACATATAGGAAGAAGATCAAAAGAAGAACCTATAAGAAGGTTAGAAAAACTAAATTTGGAAAGTATTAAAAGTGGTATAGGACGACCACAAAAGTGTTGGAAAGAAACAATAAATAATGATCTAACTTATTGTGAGTTAACTGCTTACATGGCATGCGATAGGGATCTGTGGAAACAAAGAATCCATGTAGCCGACCCCGTCTAGTATGGAAAAAGGCTTAGTTGTTGTTGTTGTATTTAAATTCGGGATGTTGTGTTATTGCACTTTAATTCGTTTGAGTTTTGCATCACATATTTTTTAAAACCTGAAAATTGATTTTCAGCATCATTGCATACGTTAATTGTCTGAGTTTTCATTTCTGAACCTCTGCTCCAATCCCTCCAAAATTTTGGACACTGTATCTACAAACAGGCCCACTCATAATAAAATTTTCAAGAATTTTAGGGTCAAGCAACTAAGTAATTAAAGTTGTGTAAGATGAGGGTAATTTCTCAAAACTGTGTGTCAACTTTGTTTTCTTATAAGAGAGCTTGGGTATTCATCGCATAACTCTGTTTGCAAGTGTCCAAAATCGGTGATTCTTGGTTCATTAGAAAGCTAACATCCATATATTTCCAACAAGAATAAGTTAACTTAATTTGGAACTTTGAGCACCGAGATATAGGCCCATCTTTGGGTCTTTGTATTTTTGTAACAAAAAAGTTCCGGGTGTCTAAGCAGAGGCACTTTGCTCAATTAATTCTACAACATCTCAATCCCGAATTCAAAACCAAAAGGTGTTCTAGAATCTCCACATTTCAGGCCCAGTCCTATAAATTTTTGGTGAATTTTGAAGGTCTCTAATGCACTCAAAATAATTCGGGAAGAAAGTCCTCAAAACAGAACTTGTGAATTTTGAACTTGAAAACTAAGTGCAGTAGTTTATCATCTTCAACACCCTATTTTCACGTGAATTTGAAACATCACCATCTCATTTGGAATTCTTAAAGCGCTTAGGCTGACCCTTGAGCATCGATTTAAGAAGGCTTAAAGCGAAAAGAGCCCGCTTAACCACAATCGCAAAGTCGGATTCACAATTTTCCTAGTTTTTAAAAATTAACTGTCACGCTTGTGCACGAAGTAGTGTTGAAAGGATTATTTCAAATCTGACTTATAATCAGGTGATTGTGGGTTCAACTCCCACCGGGCATGCCAATTCTATAGATACGAAATTTTCACTCCAAGCCTATGTAGAGATGGGGATTTAATCAAGTTAGAACCTGTACTTACCGGGATTCCCAAGGAAATGACCTCCAAAGATGGTGCTCGACCCTCACCTTCCCTCTTTTTCACTCATTTTTCTCACCCAAACCCAAATGACAGCACTTACCCGAATTCCCATAGAAATCAATTTTAAGGTTTTAGAAAATACATGATGCAAAACTCACATAATTAAAGTGCAACAACACAACATCCCAAATTTAAATGCTGAAGAAAAATAAATTGAAATATATCTAATAGCTTAAACATAGAGGGGATTAGAAGATATAGAGTGATTATAGCATATATTAAGGTAGAATCAAGAACTCAAATACATAGAGTGCATAAGCAAAGGAAAGGGAAATTTCAGCATACTACTTCTATTACATCATGGGGGGAGATAAAGCTCCATTAATACAATCAATTTTCAATTGAATAATAAGAAGAGATGGGGATTTAATCAAGTTAGAACCAATACTTGGATTCCCAAGGAAATGGCCTCCAAAGATGGTGCTTGACCCTCACCTTCTCTCTTTTTCACTCATTTTTCTCATCCAAACCCAAATTGCAACACTTATCTTGATCCTAACACCCTCTTTCCTCTCTAAGCCTCTCCCTAGCAACCTATACTCTCACTCCAGTAGCCCAAGGTACAATATCCAAACCCAACTCCAAGGGTCTTGTATTCACGTGGATGTGTGGTCTCCCTTGATAAAATATGAACCAACCCTATGTGAGATGGTTGTGAGCTTGAGTCATATGCACCTAGCCATGATCGGCTAGGTGCTTGATGCCTCAAAGTGCACTTTGCCCGGTCTTCAAGTTGGCGTAGTTTGTTGCCTCGTTCCCTTCAACCAACGTTAGGTAAGAGTGTCATTTGATGCGTAGCCCAAAGATGTAGGGTAGACAAGGCTAGGAAAACTTGGTTTGGTGAAGTCAAGGTATTTGGTTTAAACTCAGTTAGGCTTCATGTTTAATTCAATCAAATCAAGTCTAGGATTTAATTGAATTTGATTGGGTTTGATGAGGTCGTCCACTTGATTTGATCTTAGATGAAGATGTGCTTTGACTTGATCTACTCCCTTGCTTCCTGCTTGTCCTTCGCAAACTCGATCCTGGCTTGCAACGGGCCTTGACTGTCACCCTGCTTTCTGCTTGATTTACTCCAATCCTCTGGGCATTATCTTTTGAACTTCAATTTAAAACCTTCTAAAATCATTATTTTAAAGATTTGAAATTTTCATTTTAAAGCCAAAAGATTTTCAAAACAAGTCAACTTTCAAAGTTGGGAGTGTTTTCGAAAATTTTTTATTTAGGGTGTTTATAGGTGTCAAGGAAAAGTGCTGCCATCAAGTGAGAGTTTGAGTGAGAAAATTATGAGTGAAGAAAGGGAAAGGGTGAGGGTCGTATACCCCCAATTGGAGCCGTTCCTTGGGGAATCCATGTAAGTATCCTTCTCCTTTGATTCATCTCCATCTCTTCTTCATATTCAATTCAAAAGGGGTTGTATTAATGGAGCTTTGTCTCCCTCCATGATGTAATAGAAGTAGATGTGCTGAAGCCGTTCCTTGGGGAATCCATGTAAGTATCCTTCTCCTTTGATTCATCTCCATCTCTTCTTCATATTCAATTTAAAATGAGTTGTATTAATAGAGCTTTGTCTCCTCCCATGATTTAATAGAAGTAGATGTGCTGAAAATTTTCTTTTCTTTGCTTATGCACTATATGTGTTTGTGTTCTTGATTCTACCTCTATATATGTTATAAACACTCTATATCTTCTAATCCTCTCTATGCTTAAGCTAGTAGATATATTTTCATTCCTTTTCCTTCAGTAATTTAATTTGGGACATTGTGTTGTTGCATTTTAATTCGAGTGAGTTTTGCATCACATTTGTTATAAAACCAAAAAATTTGATTTCACCATTCCTACACACGTTAATTGCTTTATTTTTCATTACCAAACTGTTGCTCCGATCACTTTGAAATTTTGCACACTAGATCTATACACATAATTCCACTTGTAATAAAATTTTCAAAAATTTTAGGACTGTGCAACCACGTGTTAAAAGCTATGCAAGATCAAGAAGATTTCTGAAAACTTTCTGTCAACTCTGTTTTCCTGCAACAAAGCCTTGATATTCATTCCATAACTTTGTCTCTAATTGTCCAAAATCGGTGATTCTTGATTCATTGAAAACTAACATCCATAGATTTCTAATAAGACTAAGTGTACTAAAATTGGAGTTGTGAGTACTGAGATACAGACCTATCTTTGGGTCTTTGTATTTCTGTAATAGAATAGTTTTGAGTGTTTGAGTAGGGGAATTTTGTCGATTTAATTTTGCATCATCGAAGTCCCAAATTTTAAAACAAAAAGTGTTTTAGAATCTCCACATTCCAGGCTATGTCCTATAATATTTCCATGAATTTTGGAGGTCTCTAAGTCACTCAAAACAATTCGGGAAACAAGCTTTGAAAACATAACCAATTTCTATTTTTGAGAACTTATTGATTTTTAAAAACTTGAAATCAAAGTGCACTAGTTTGCTCTTGTCAACATCTTGTTTTCATTTGGATTTGAACTTCACCTGAACATTTGAAATCCTTAAAGGGCTTAGGTTGACCCTTGAGCATCGGTTTAAGAAGGCCTAAAGTGAAAAGATCTCGCTTAGCCACAATCGCCAAGTAAAATTTAAAACTTTGTTAGTTTTTTTAAGCTAGTGGGCACGCTCACGCAACTAAGTAGTGTTGAAAAGTTTTCTTAAAGTCTCTACATAGACTTCGAGTAAAATTTTCACATCTACAGAATTGGCACGCCCGGTGGGAGTCGAGTCTTTTAAGATTTTGAACTTAGGTGATTTTTCAAAATTCTTCAAAACTTTATTGTTAATACCTTTCTTGTGCACAAGTTGATTTTGAAACAATGTCAAGTTCAGATGATTCCTTTGAAAACAAGCCAAGGAAAGCCTCATCACATTTCCCTAATCGATTTTCTAAAAGCTCAAAGAAATCCTCTAAAACCCAAGATGAAGAGCTTGCCTCTTTTAGGGGAAGACCAAGGCAACTTAAAAGGGAAATAATGAAGGAAATGAAGAAAAAAATCGCTGCCCTAAGCCAAAAGGCCAAGGCACATCATTCACATGAAAAATCATCTCAGGTACATCGAGAGAAAAACTATACCCGAAAAACTAAATGGAGCCCAAAATCCGATAAAGAAAATGAGGCTACAAATATAGCAAGTGTTGAGATTGAAGCATCTAACCTCGCCAATCATCCAAGCACCCATTTTTCCATCGAAAAACCAAAAAAAAAAAATTACTTTTGAAAAGATAAAAAAAATTGAAAAATCTTCAAAAATAAAAAATATTTGAAAATAAAAAATTTGAAATTCCAAAAGTTAAAAGTGAAGTCCACGTTTCTAGGCACATAATCGGACATGGCTATAGATATAAACATGTGAGTGTATATGTATAGTATATATGTATAGTATATATTATATACACATACACAGATACAGAGAGATAGAGATAGAGACACTAGTATATGCTAGCATTTTTAAGTGTTAGCAAATCCAAATAAATGAATGACTGAAATTTTAAATTTTAAAACAAAAGTATCCATGTGAATAAAGTACTTTTTACTTTATAGATTCAAATCCCAACCATCAATCACCAAAGATGGATAATTGAGATTTGTTTAGATTTGCTAGCATTTAAGGGTGCTAGCACACACCTCTCTCTCTCTCTCTTATATATATATATATATATATATAGAGAGAGAGAGAGAGAGAGAGAGACATACATATATCCACATATACAACTTTATATAATCTAGCCCTGCGGGGCGGGCTAGGAAAATGATATTTCTATCCATGGAGAATGTTTGCATGCTTTTCCATGTGAATTTCAACATACATGCTTCATTGAAAGTCTTGAGGTCATTTATGGTGGCGGTTGGGGCTTACATAGCTGACTTCCATGCGACTTGATGCATCCTCTTAGTTCCTTTGCCATGACCACAGATAAAATTCCTACGGATATACTCGATATGTTTGATACAAGATGTGCGTAAAAACACTTTCATAGTATACAACACCAATTATTATGTGTGTAAATAGAGTGTATCCTTCTGTATATGGTTGTGACATCTTCTTAGTTCCTTTTGCCATGACCCCCGATAAAATTTTTGTGGATATATTTTGATGTCGACATGCATGGTTCCAAAACGGTTAGACTGTTCCAACCAGAATCAAACCAGGCCAAGAACTAGCTGAAACCGGAACCATGGGTTCGGTTGCAGTTCCACTTTCATGAAATCAGAACCATAAGTTCCAAACAACCAATTTCAGTAACTTTTTAATTCATTCTTTAAATTTTAAAATTTTAAATACTTTTACCGGTTGCTGACCATTTAGGGCTTAAGCTAGAATGGCCTATGAATTGGTGATAACCGAAACCAGCTACGTCTAGGCTTGAGTTTTCTCCAATTCCAACTTCACTAACCAATTCATGTTGCAATATTCATTCGGGTTGTTTTAGGAGAAAATGAGATTAGACTTACAATTGGAATCCATTTGGCTTCGGCCATTTATTTGAGAATACAGTGTACAGTATCCATGAGGAAAGTTGGAGCCAGTAGGAACGTTGACGAGGATGTGGTGGTGATTTTAGCAATTAACTCGATTGATGGTGTAGAATACTGCATCTGAGGATTGCGACCACCATTTAGAGCTGATTAATATTGGCCCAATCTCCTTACTCTTTAGTCTCTCGAAAAGCTTCTCATATTCTTCTACCAATGATCCTCTCTCGGTAAACCTTGATCCATTGAAGTCAAGGTCCATCAAGGCCGCATTGATGTACCTATCGTGAATAAGGTTGCCTCCTTCCAATTAAAGCTCATATCCTCTTTCTTTCCACTGGAGTGCTGGCATTATTTACATTGTCTTCTACCACCCAAGTACCTCTAACCGAGTTTGATAATCGAGTCAATTTTCTCCACAAGTTTGCTCAAGTCTTTCATCTAAATTGCCATACGCATGAGAGAAGAATCACACCATCATTTGGAAGTTGTTAATAATGGTGATGGTTGTAGATGTGAAAATTTCACTCAAAGCCTATGTAGAGACTTGAAGAAAACTTTTCAACACTACTTTGTTGCGTGAGCATGACAGCTAGTTTCTGAAAACTAGCAAAGTTTTAAATCTGACTTAGCGATTGTGGCTAAGTAGGATCTTTTCACTTTAGACCTTCTTGAACCGATTCTCAAGGGTCAGCCTAAGCGCTTTGAGGATTTCAAATGTGTAGGTGAAGTTTCAAATTCAAGTGAAAACAAGGTGTTGAGAAGAACACACTCGTGCACTTTGGTTTCAAGTTTGAAAAATCAACAAATTTTGAAAAACAGAATCTAGTTCTATTTTGAGAGCTTATTTTCTAAATTTTTTTTATTTACCTAGAGACCTCCAAAATTCATAAAACTTTTACAGGACATAGCCTGAAATGTGGAGATTCTAGGACACTTTTTGTTTTGAAATTTGAGATTAGGATGATGCATAATTAAATCGATAAAGTGTCTCTGCTCAGACACTCGAAACTGTTTTGTCACAAAAATACAGAGACCCAAAGATAGGTATGTATCTTGGTGCTAAGAGCTCCGATTTTAGTGACTTGGTCTTGTTGGAAAGCTATGGATATCAGATTTCTAATGAGCCAAGATTCATCGAATTTAGACAACTATAGACAGAGTTATCAGATGATTACTCAGGCTCTATTGTAGGAAAACAAGATTGACAGAAAGTTTCTGAAATTTTTTTGATCTTACACAACTTTTAATATGTGGTTGCACAACCCTAAAATTCTTGAAAATTTTATTACAAGTGGGCTTGTGTGTAGATACAGTGTGCTAAATTTCAGAGTGATCGGAGCAACAGTTTAACAATGAAAAATAAAGCAATCAACTTATGCAGGAATGTTGAAATCCAGAATTTCATTTTTAAAACATACGTGATGCAAACTCACCCGAATTAAAATGCAAGAACACAACGTTCCAAAGTAAATTACTGAAGGAAAAGGAATGAAAATATATCTATTAGCTTAAGCATAGAGGAGATTAGAAGAAATAGAGTGTTTATAACATATAGAGAGGTAGAATCAAGAACACAAACATATAGAGTACATAAGCAAGAAATGAAAATTCCAGCACATCTATTTCTTATTACATTATGGGGGGAGATAAAGCTCCATTAATACAACCCCTTTTGAATTGAATATGAAGAAGAGATGGAGATGAATCAAAGAAGAGGGATACTTACATGGATTCCCCAAGAATTGGCTCCCAACGATGGTGCACGACCCTCACCTTACCCTCTTTTCACTCTCTTTTTCTCACTTTCACTCTATCTTGATTGGCAACACTTAGCCTAATTTCTACACTCTCTTTCCCTCTCTCAAGCCTTTCCTAGCAACTCATGAATTCTCAGGATGCAGCACTCCAAGGCCCTTAGCTCCCCAAGACCCCAAGGTGCAACCACTCTCCAAATACTCCAAGATGCTTCCAAGATGATCTAGATGGAATTCACGCCCCCTCTTTGGCCTTTATTTATAGGCCAAGGGGGGCTCTTCTAGGCCCTTCCTTGGGACGGGTGATCCAAGATCCAAACCCAGCCCCAAGGCTTGATTCTCCATGTGATCATGTGGTCCCTCATGGTAATGGACCAGCTCCATGTGGGTTGGTTGTTGGTTCAAACCATGTGCACCTAGCCATGGTTGGCTAGGCCATAGATGTCTCCAACTGTAACCGACTAGACTTGCTCTTCAAGTTGATGTGGCTTCCCTTGTTGGCTTGTCCCATTTAATCAAGGCTAGGTAGGAGTGTCATTTGATATTTAGCCCAAGGATATAAGGTGGACAAGGCTAGGAAAATTTGGTTTGGTCAAGTTAAGGCATTTGATTTAAACTAGGCCATGCTTCATGTTTAACTCAAGTGACTCAAGCTTAGGACTTAGTCAAGTTTAGCTAGGTTTAGTTTTGGTGAGGCTATCCACTTGACTTAATCTTGGATGAAGACGTGCCTTGATTCGACATAATCTACTCCCTTGCTCCACGACTTGACCTTCGCAAACTCGATCCTAGCTTGAAGTGGGTTGCAACCGTTGCTTTAATCTTCGCCTGATTTGATCAAATCTTCTAGGCCTTATCCTTTTAGCTTTAATTTGAAACCTTTTAAAAATCTTTATTTTAAAGATTTAAAATTTTTATTTTAAAGCGAAGGTTTTAAAACAAGTCAGCTTTCGAAATTGAGAGTGTTTTTAGAAAAATTTATTTAGGGTGTTTACAATTGTTAATGCCAGAAAATACATGAGGGTACATAGGGAAAGGTAGAGAGTTTTGAAATGAAAAAGACCCATACCTCGTGAAGGCTCGAGGAGGATTATGACGTTGAGCATGCAAAGATGAGTTAAACCTATGAATCATGGGATCGGTTGATAACCTCAATTGGCATGAAAGTGAAAAGAGTGACATGTATAGAGAAGTGGAGAGTTATTAAGAATCACGCTCGAAAAGTTCAATAGGTTTTGTCATTTATGTGAAAGCCTATAAATAAGCATGTGTAATCAAAGATATTACTTCTGACGTAACATAGTTTTTTCTTTTTTAGCATATTGAGTGTCTATGCAACCTCTATCGATAACCTAAATACATATGGTCAGATTTTTGCGGACCCATTCCATTGCCTGATACCTCATCCATTCTTGTTTTCCTCTTTAAAATGAGGGTTAAAGTTCTCTTGCACACTCTTTATCTTTTAGCATTATGCTATGACGACAACACATCTTTGAAATGCCTAGTGGGACACACATGCTTCTTTGCGGGGTTGCACAATCTATACATACTCGATCTGATTGAGTTTATCCCATGGTTTCTTCAGCTTAGATGTTGATCATCCAACACCATCCCTAGTGCGTGGCACTCAATCACTACTCTTAATCGATCTAGTGAGACTTCTCCCACACTAGCAAAAGGAGACTCCAACGACTATGCCTCACTTACAATTGAATGAAGATGCTCTCGAATGCTTTCAACTGGTAGACAATGATTAATTATAGGGATAGTTTGGAGATTTTCAAATAACATTGCCAGATGGCAAAAACCATTACCATTCCTACGATGATGACTAATCAATTGGCTACTATTTAAGATCAAAATTTGTTTGTCGAGAAATAAAGGAAAGAAGTTGTTGCTCAAACGCCATAACAATGAGCGCTAATGTTCGACACCTATTCATGAAGCCAGAATATCCTAGGATCATTCTTGGCTCGATGGCCTAACTTATAGTACAAACGAGTCAACATTGCTCGGCGATCACCCTAGTTTTCAGTTCTAGACTCATCATTTCAAATAGTTGCGACCACCCAACCATATGTTACATCGACCCTCCAATATGTCGAGTGCTTATCAAATGTTGGGGCACATACCTTCGACTTCATCCTTTAGTTTCTTCAAGAGCATGGTTGCCTAAATGGGGATGAGTCAACTACCGGCATAATCACCAGACTTTGGGCCTCTGGTTCCCCACTACACCCTGTATACCAACCTAAGGAAGTATCATTCCAACTGCCTTAGGCACCATTTTCACCACTTTCAGTTTGCATTCGGCAATCAAATGCCAAATCCATTGCTGGAGGTATAAGATGTCTCAATGAATCGTGATGGAGTTATCAACTTGGTTTGAAATGCTTTTGGAATATAACTACAAACTCTCGATACTGAAGTGGATCGTAAATCATATCCCAATTGGGTCGATAGGCTTACGCTAATCCTCAAAGGTTTCAAGGTTAAATTTATTACCTCCTTAGAACAAAATGACAAATAATTAGGTTAACATTTGTCTCGTTTCACTCTCGAATACAAAGATGTAGGTGAATACAAGTTGCACAAATTTAAACTTTTTGTATCTTTCAACATTGTCCAAGCTTATGGTTGGTACACCTCTTTGAAACCTATGTCCATCCCAACTTGGGATGAGATACAAAAGGTATTTCTCAATTTTTACAACAAGATCCAACCTTATCCAATGCCTATAAATTTAATAAATCTTCACCAAAAAGTTAGAGAAACCATGAAAGATTTTTTTCTAAAAAATTTCATGAGTTGGTCACACTTTGCTAGATGCAATTCACCGAGACCCAATATGTGGCCTTAGCACAAAATTGCCTATGCATAGAGATTAAGAAGGGCTTAGCTAGATATTTTTATCCAACTCTGGTTCAGTTAGCAAACCAAGCGACAAAGATTCAATATATTCTCAATACTATTGGTGCATCAAGCAATAAGCAAGAAGTCTCAATGTGTAATTAGCGACAAGCTTTAATTTCTTGCTTGGAAGATGTGATGCAAGATATCAATAATGAGTGACTCGACCGAAGTCATGGTTGCCGAGTTAACACAAGGACCTCCTTATGTTTGTAATGCTCTTCGGCTCCTAAAGGGGAAAGAGAAGGAAGCCGATGAGAAACAAAATTAGTTTATCAACATCTCAAAAGCTAATCAGATATTTGATCTTCTGAAGGATAAAAAAATTGTTGGTCGGAAGGACATTCAATATCATTTCGAGATGAGCTCAAGAAGATGCCAAATACTACAAGTGACACAACTTGACCTCCCATGATATCCATTGTATAAGTTTCACTCAATCATACAACAAGCTACCAAGGATAAACAACTCAAGTTTTGAGATAAAAAATTAGGGACTGATGCAAATCTATTCCCACCTATATCTACTATAGTGAAAGACAATCCTATATTCTCATTATCTCCCATCACATTGGAACCCAAACAACAAATTCAACTCACTTGAGGTGAAGAAAGTCTATCATTGTCATTTATATATCCGAACGAAAAAGATCAAAACACATGGTGTCTAGTGAGAAAGTGGAGGCTATGGACAAATGTGATTTTCTAAGACAAGTTCGTTTGTCAGATCGCCTAGGATACCAAGCTCGAAGACATGTTCGATTGAATCATAAGGTGGAACCACAACAAAATAAGGGGTTTCACCCAAGGTTGTATCGTCACTTCTATCATCAAAGGGATATCTCGAATCTATAAGAATGGCAACCCATAGTTCGTGACCCTAGTGTATCTTCGAGAGAGAGAGGTATATCAAGGTCGATGTTTTATTAGCATCATCGACACTCATCTTGAGTTGTCGAAGTATGAATATATAATGGTTTGACGGTTGGATATTTCGTGGGTAGAAACCATCTCCCTCTTTGAGGCCAGATGATCAAACCTTAAACTAACATGTATACAATTTTTCGGTCCACAATACTATTCTCTTCAAAGGAAAATGAAAGGATAGATAGTTAAGAGTTGAAACTTAAAAGGGAAATACCTCCCCTTACTCTCCCTTTTTTGCGTGCAATGCTGGCTCATTTGAGTTCTTTTTGCTGAAATTCTTCTTACTCCATCGAGCAAGGATTGATCTTTTGTGTTACCGGAATTGCTTGTTTGAATAATCCTAGTGAGCCTTGCATAGAGTTTGCAGTGAGACTGAGAGGAGTGGGTTTTGGATTGGGTTCAATTGAGTCAGATTGGATCTAGAAGGGAATCCAGCTCAAGTGAATTGTTTTAGATTGAGTTGAAATGGGTGGATCGAACAAAAAAGGGAAGGTGATCCAGCTTAAAAGAAATCGAAGTGGAGCCAAAAATTGGATCTGAATGGGCCTAGGTTCGCTCCAAAGTCCCACATGGATGAGGTGGGTCTCACTCGAGTCAGATGAACGGGATCGGATCCACTTGATCGGATTCGATCCAATCTGACTAAAAGGGGGCTTAGGGCACTGTTGAAACAGACGATGAGAGAGAGAAAGGCTTAGAAAGGAGAGATGGCGGCGGCTGGTGAGGCGCCACTCGTCAGTTGGCATGGCGGACGGACTTTATGGTTGCTCAAGTGGTTACCTGTGGCGAGGGCGAGGAGGTGGAAAGACGTCTGCGATGGCTTCGGTGGTTAATGGCAATGGAAGGCTAGAGCAGAGGTGCGTGTGGGATGCCAAGCAATTGGGCGAGAACGGTGGAAATTTGATCAGATCGGTTGGTTGGGTCAACCGGAACAACAAAGCCGATGGTTTCTTTCACTTGCCACACCCCTTTTTTTGTTGTTTTCTTTCGCAGTGATCAATGAGCAAGGAAATGTGGGGAATGAAGGGTTTTCGTGGGTGGCTGGGACCTTGGGTGACAGAATCGATGAATATGGGTAGTGGCAGTTGGGGAGAGTGACGATGATAACCGGTTTTTGGGATTCTTAATTTTTCTTTTCTGTCTAATGGTAAAGGAGCAAAACGGTGGTTGATGGTGGTGGTTGAATGGGAGCGAAACCAATTGGATGGTTTTCTGGTGGGGGTTATGATGATGTTTTGGGTGGAGGTGCCGTTTTGGGGATGCTGGTGGTTATGAAGGGCTATCCGGATCAGGGGAAAACGGGGTTGGTGCTGGTCTTGGTGGTGAGCTGTACAACGATTTTCTGTGGCGATGGTCAGAAGCAAAGCACTGAGAGAGAGAGAGGTAGAGAATTTTTCGGATATTTTGCTTTCTATTTGGGTTTTTACAGGTTACAGAAGACAACAAGAGAAGTAAATGGGGAAAAACAATGAGAAAGGGGAATTCGGAGGATCAGTGAGCAGGGGGGACATTCTGATGAGTATCTGGATGCCTCCTTTTATAGTGGGACTCGTGTGTTCAGCCGATTTTCTCCTTCTCATTTAAACTTCTATAACCATTCAATTTCCTCCCAGTATGGTGAAGCTGATAGGATACAAGATCTTTATCATCCACAAAGATGGATATATGTGAACCCTTTTGAGATTTTTTGACCGTGGGATATGTACACGATCCTTATTGTCGACAAACACAATATTATCACCATGATGGTTAAAGAAAATGAGTAGTAAAGAATTTTGAGCTCCAAAGAAAACAAAGAGAAGGAAAATAGATGACAATTAATAACTACACTTGAAACTTTGTCATTTGACATAGGATGAACCAAAGATCCAAGGTAAATGAAAGTGGCAAGACAATCTAAGATTTCAAGCTATGGCAAATAATGGACACCACTAGAAATCCCTGGAATTCTTTTTGTGTAGAAACCAAATCTCCACCATACAAACATTGTATGATGACCCTAACCTAAGAAGAAAAGCCTAGATTTGACATCATTAACAATTTGATAGACAAATCTGAGAAAAATCATAATTTAAAGAATTGTGGCTTCAAACCCATTGTTGCCCCTTTCAGTACATTGCTATAGCTACGTCTCCACTCTATTTTTTCATAAGCCCACACTAATACAAAACCCTTTTCCCTATCTACTAATTTATTGCAAATAGCTGATAACCACCATTTTCCTGATGTAGTAAACAATCCAAGGATCCTATTTTATGAAGAAATAAACATTTACGACATAACTACTTTTCGTGTGAGAGAGATGAAAAGTTTAGAGGGATGAGGAGTTAGTTTATAACCATTTAATTTCTTCAAAGAAATTACATTTTTGGAATGCTATAACTATTTGAGCTTTGAGACATCTAAGTTTCCTACTCTTTGATATAAAACATTGTGTATGGAAGATTATAATAGCAAAAAATGGATCAAGTAGCATTCAATGAAACGCAATAATGTAGTGCATGAGTTTCTAAGGTAGCAGGGGTATCTTGTGGGTAAAGTCACTAAAACAAGTGATTTAACCCTCTAGGTTTTGGCCTTCTTATAATATTAACTTTATAATACTCCAAATTGTAAAATAATAACATGAAACGTTTTAAACCCCAAAATTTTACGATAGTACCAATTTTTAAAGCCCCAATTTTCACACAATAATAAAGCAATAACCTATGTAGACGTGAATTTTTATTTCAAAATCTTTTAGGATTTGAAATTAAACTCTTGAACTACGTCGTGTGCGCGAGCATGCCAGTTAGTTTACTAAAACTAACAAAGTTCGGTTTTCTGACTTTAGTCGGCGATTATGGACAAGTGAGATCTTTTCAACGTAGGCTTTCTTCAACCGGCGCTCAAGGGTCAGCCTAGATGCTTGAAAAAGGTTTGGAATCCGTTAAATTCAAAAAGCAAAATCCCGATTTCACAAGTTTCAAAATTCGTGACTAAGTTCCTGATTTTTAAAAATTTCAGGTTCTGAAAGTTGCAGAAACTATTCTATTTCAGATGCCCTCTCAGATTTTTATTAAATACTTCTAAATCTGCAAATTTTTTTTACGGAAGCAAGATACATGTGTGTAGAAGTAGGAAATATTTTTATTTTGTATTTTGTTTCTGGAAATCCCGAGAATTAAATCGGTGACTGAAGACTATTCAGAAACGCAAAACAGTTCTATTTATGTGGTTCAAAGTCTCAGAAAAACGAGCATTTCTCTGTACTCAGACATCCAAATTCAGTAAAATTTATTTTATTGGAAAGCCCCGGATGTTAGCTTTCCAAATAATCAATTTTCATGCAATTCCATTCAATATTGACAGAGATATGGGCAAAAGAACAGACAACTGTTTCTGTAAAACATAATCTGATTTTTGCTAAAGTTCACGGATTTAATTGACTATGTAAACGATCATATCAAATCTTCAAAATTTTATCAGGTAATCACTGATATGTCTATATCAGACGTGCCAAATATCGACCTGATTGGATCATTCGTTCCTCTCAGAAAAATCTGTGTTCAGGTGACATGGAGTTTCAGAGGTTCAGTTTTGCAGAAAATTTAAACGTGTTCCTTTGATCATTTGAAACAATCTTCAACCTGTAACCAATCCTAAAAATCATGCAGATCACAGAGGTTTGTAATTTTTATTAGGTTCATGGGGACTAAGGGAAGAATATGCATGTTTTATATCAATAATGATCGTGAACAAAGTCTTCAACTCAAGTCTTCGAACAACCTTCTGCAGAAACTACGGTTTCGTGCAGATTTTCGACTTTTCAGATGATGATAGGCATGAAACAAACGATTCAGACCTGTGGTGTAGATGAGGAGGGTGATGCGGAGGTGATGAAGGGTCTAACTTGGACGAAGAACCACCACGAGTGGACGTCGGACGGCGGGGTAGGATCAACCTGCATTTCTTCTTCTCCTCCTCCTTTCTTCTCCTTCTCTCCCTCTCTCTCTTTTCTGTTGTTTTCTCTCTTCATGGATTGGTATTTTTGCCATTGATGGTTGATGCCCTTTGCAGCACATGGGAGGGCTTTTTTATAGGCTCACAGATATCTATCTGCTGTGGGTTTGGATAAGCTTGATCTTGTTTTGATAAGCTTGATCCTTCACCTGATCTGAATTTGATAAGCTTGGCTTTGATAAGCTTGATCCTCCTCTTCCAAATCTGGATGGGATAAGCTTGATTGTGATCTGCGCACTTGATAAACTTTATCTTGATCTCATCGGAGTTGGATGAGCTTGAACATGATATGGGGAAAAGAAGGCCACCACTTTGTACGTGTTGGGTAACACATGGTTGTTGTAGCCCTCAACTTTTGAGATGACAATGCTTATTATTTTCAGTGACACCAGCTTGACCCATGACAGGAGAAGAATGGCAACGTTTATGAGAATCTGAAATACGTTCAGTTGTTTCAGACTGGTACCTGGTCTTGTAGTTCTTTCTTTGCATGACCACTTGATCAGGAGACTAGTCTTTCACCAAGCCACTGTCAAATACATCTTGCAGACCTTGCATCCTATCTTCCACTTGAACATCATTAATGTTGCAGCGTGGGCAGTTCATATGTTCAGGAATTTCATATCATCCCGCAAAGTGAAAAGATCTTTCAAGTCTTCCGTTGAAAGAAGGTTCCCCTGAGGTCCACCCTGTTCTAACTGTTCTTGTTGGATCACGTTTTGAAACCCTCCTTTTGACAGTTGACGTTGATAGACATTTTCTTCAATGGTTCCTGTAGTTAAGAATCTACAGATGTACATCCTTTTCTTCTGCCCATTTCTCCAAACTCTAGTAGCAGTCTGCTTGTCATTGGCAGGGTTCCAATCTGGATCAAAGAGAACCAAGCAATTTCCACCTATTAGATTAAGCCCACATCCACCAGCCTTGCTACTCAATAGAAATGCAAATTCATCCTTCAATGGATCATTGAACCGGTTGACAAGCTTCTGCCTTTTGTTTATTGACGTGGTCCCATCAAGCCTTAGGTAAGGATATCTTCTTTCACGACATAACTGAGCAAAAGGTTCAATGTTTGGGTGTAATTTGAAACAAGCACAATGCGATCACCTGCTTTCTGCTGAAGATGATCTAGCAATCTTGCCAGCACATACATTTTTCTAGACAATTCAACTCAAATCCCATCACCACCGGTCCATGATCTTCATTTGGAAGAATACTCTATGTGAGAGGATTCTCTGTACTAGGGGAGCGTCATCTCTTTGACAGAAGTAACTGAAGATGTTTCATGTACTTCTATATGAAATAATCCTGAGGGATATGGAACCAAACAGTAAGCCTAGCAGATCGTTGTTTATCTATAACAAACCATACTGGAGTTTCATCAGTCCACTCCTCATCCGCAAGCCTAACATTCATGATGCGTTCAATAAGAGGTTCCCCAGCATCCTCTTCAGGAACACGAGGTTTGAACATTGCATTAACAATTTCTTTTTGATTCTCAATAATCTTTGATGCAACAGTCCAAGAGCAGGTTTCTCTGTGAATTCTCAGCGATGATTCTGTCTATGAGCTGTTTCATCTCAAGAACGCTGATTTCATTTAATGATGCAGGTTTGATTCACGAAGTCATCTTCTTGTATATCTGTACAGCATTTGTGCACTGGGTTGAGCTTTGAACGTCTTTCCTACTCTCCCTTTGAATGTATGGGTCAATGACGAGCCTCCATTACCCATTCCCTCATTGCTATTACAACAACTCGATTACATCGGTCTGTGCATAATAAGGTGAAGCCGCAGCAGAGCAGAACACAAAGCATAAGCAAGTGCCATTAATAAACGATTACCTTGAGGGAACCGATAATTTCACATGATGATCTCAACTGAAGTTATTAATATTATACTTATGAGAATATTTAATCAATCCCCTGTTACCTTCATATTTGCCATGAACGTGGTCAAGCAAATCCATGTTACGTGCCTATCTACTATGAAAGTGTTCAAGTAACCTATGTTACGTTTTTGAAAAACTCTTTCTTCATGAGCGTTGGAACACTAACATTATTTTAACATCAGAGTAACATAACATCAAAAGGTGACAATGCACAACTGATGCATATGAGTACACTAATTGCCTTCTTTTAGCAACCAAACATAACATGAATATGTTACCAAATGCATTCGATACCAAACCTTTCTCTTTGGAAGCCATTGTTCTTGCATCAATCTTTCCTTTCTTCTGATAATATCGATCTTACCCTCTGGAACTTGATTTCTTTCGAAGTATGAGCTTTTTTTTTGGAAGCTCACTTTTCCTTTTTAACGCCCGCTTTTTCCTTTCTGGGCACCCACCTTTCTTGTCAGGTGTCAACTTATCTCTTTGATACCTGTATCTTTTCAAAGAGCAAGTTTTCAACATAAATCTTTTAAGGAAATGAAATCCTTCTTTTGCTGTACTGAGGGTAAAATCGTCATTTTTATCCAATTTTGTCCAAATTCGAAATTTTCAGAAAGGGAAGCAATCTTTCATCATTTTAAGGCTTTCATAAAATTTTGATGCCAAAACAAGCTCGTTTGATGCCTTTTTTTATTCGAAAACCCGAAATTGCCAAAAATAACTAATTTCCTAAGAGGCAAAAATTTAAAAAATTTTGGGTGTTTACAACCTACTAATATTTACTAATTCAATTTAATTTTCCAACTAAATATACTTAATTTTAAATCTTTCATATGATACAACTTCATATGATAATGAGGTGTTTTCGTATTAACACTATGCTATAGTTTTCTTCAAAATCTCAACAAATGTTAAAAAGACATTCATTATATTGTGCACGAATTATGCTCTGAACTATTGAATAGACAATGTATACAAATATTATACACACTTAGTCTTATGATGATTGATTTATAGAATTTTGTTTGCTTTTGCAAGATGCAATATGTGATATGCCCAATAACAATGTAGGGACACATCTTGCCAAGAAGAGGAAAGAAAATATTTACACTCAGACCATAATGCAATTTATATTGGCATCAAAAGACATGAATAATACATGATTATAGAGATGTAACAAACATAAACTAAGGTAACACAAGTAAAAGTCAAGTGTTAGCATATCAAGACATAAAATACAGTTCAGCTTATTTTGTCAAACTTTTTACCAAAGTGAGAAAGATCACAACTACTTCGAGTTATCATGTGGATACTCAAATGATAGTCCTTGTTTCCGTAGAGTACCACTATTCATTTAATCACCATATGGTGGAGTACTAGTAGTATTTTACTCACCCATTCATCAAAAGCTTCTTGACTCTCCAAGAGAACTTAAAAATCAATGATACCTTTTTCTCAACCCACTCTTCCAAAGCTTCATAATCTTCGCCATATTTATCATCTTTATTGTCTAAGTCCAAATTGCCTTTATCATGTTTTATGAAAAGTCCATATCTTTTCATACCTACAAGGCAAAACAATATACTCTTTGCATGAAAATCTATAACTAAACCATCAAGAGGGTGCATTAAAATAACAATAGATGAAAATATGTAATTGTTAATATGTAGCATAGTTTTATTTTGTTCATATCACAGTGAAAGTACCTACAGTTACTCCATGTTATAAATGATATTATACTTGTACATGCGACTTCCACATAACAGTAGAGGAAAATAGGCTTCAACTTTTTATACACACACACATATATGCATATATCAAAAAAGGAACGTAGACAACTAAAATATATCTAATTTATTATATTTTATCTTAACTTTTGTTATACATTTAACTACTTATTTGTTTTGTTTTCATAAGATTAGAGATTTTCTTATAGTCTCTTACAATTATTTTGGTTTCTTTTTCATTTGATGTAGTAAGTGCATATAAGTTAAATATCTTCTTACATATAACATTTTTATTGTTCATTTAAACTTCTAGAACCACTTAAATTCTTTCCAATGATTGAATGTTTTATGTCATACGATAAAACTGGTAGGATATAGGGTCCCTATTATCCACAAAGATTTGTTAACCATTTTGGGATTCTTCAATTGTGGGGGTCCTTATTATTTATGCAGACTATAATATGTATGGATACAATAAATAAGTCTTGGTAAAGAATTTTGAGTCTCAAAGAAATAAAAAAGAAGCAAATGAGATATTCTTATTTTGCCTACCACGAGCAATCCATGGATTTTAGGATTATATATGTTGAGGTTATGGTATTAACATACCAAGGTGACCAAGGTATTAAAATATCGGTCATATGTTTTAGGTAATAAACCATTAGACACGGCCGGTATGATGATTTGAAATTCGCGAGAAAACACCTATGATCATGTCATAACATGGTTAATAACTCTTTATATACATTGCAGATCTACAAAACCTCTCGAGGGTGGGCAAATAGTCCATAAGGTGTACAGTGGTTTTGTGTTATAGTCCTCTACATGGGTTATCAATATTAGGTCATCTGTCATACATGTAGATTACACTATTTTTTCGCATTTAATATTTTTATAACAAAAGTACAATATATGGATCCATGTGTCTATATAAATACAATCCTCTTCATGGGGTGCCATAAATATCATGCAAAGTGAAGAACCTTACAAGGCCTCGACATACCATGAATCCTCTTAGAAAGAGAAGGAAGGGTGCTTTCGGAAACAGGGAGACAGGTACTGCATGGTTTTCATCAATCATGCATAAAGGATTGGGTTAAGTTCTACAATGAGTACAACTTTCGTGTTTATTTATGCATGGAATGCCATAAATATCCCATACGATGCAAAGTGAAGGACCTTACAAGACCTTTAAATGACATGAATACTCTTGAAGGAGAAGGGTGCCTTTGGGAACAAGGAGACAGGTCCTGCATGGTTGTCATCAGTCACGCATAAAGGGTTGGGTTAAGTTCTGCATCGAGCGCAACCTTTGTGTTTATTTGTCACAAATGCAAAATTCAAATGTTGCCAAAAAAATTCAAGTAGGAGTTCAGTATTTAGCACTATAATAAGCAACATAGCAATCTTCCCACTTGCTACAGGTTTCTTTGGCAAGGACCATCTTGCAAGGCTAAATATTCAAGGGTGATCAATAGCAAGAAGTACCCCGAGGAAAAGGTAGAAACAAGAAACAAAGAAAATCAGAAAGGGTAGAAATAGCATCTAAATATCAAAGAATTAGTGAAGAAAAGCTATTCTAAGAAATAAAAAACAAGTTTATACCATCGATATTATGATACCCTATGATATTATTTTACAATATGTTTTGATACGGTGCGGTATGTACCTACAAATGGTCAAAATCGATATAGGTGCCTCACTTGCACCCTACTCAAGTACTGATTTTATGATACAATATTTATAACATTTGTTCTCCTCCCTTGTTTAGTCATCTTAACCATTATTTAGTGGACAAAAGTATATTTGTAAGGGTAAGATCATCAATTGTCTCAAGTAGGGGTGTTTATGGTTCGGTTCGGTTCTAGAATTAATCTCAAACCAAATCGCTAGTCTCAGATCTTAACTTTAAGAGAATGGAACCAAACCATGGCCGGTTCCAGTTTGGTTCGGTTCTGAACTATAGTTCTACCTAGTAAGGGTTTTGGTGAATACAATGTATTATACCATCAGATTATTTGGATCTACGGTCAACATTTTATATGTATATGAGGTTATAAAAGTCATGTATATAAACTTATCAAGAATCATACCTATATAAGTATATGAACTATATATATTCACATTTTATATGTATATAAGGTTATAAAACTCGTATATATATAAATCCATAAACTTATAAAAATTTACATCTACATGTATATAAATTATATATATGGATATATATATATATATATATATATATATATATATATATATATATATATATATATATATATATATATATATATGTATATGTATATATATAGTAATTCACCATAAAACTCATTACCTGGGACGAGGTATCTTCGGTTGTGCAAGCGAATGCCTATGAAAGTCAGATCCTTGACTAACTTTAGCAGCCTTGAAAGATATAGGCTTTACTTATTGAAGAAAAAGAGATGGTGTTTATAAGCAGGTTGATGATTCAAGCAAAATAATATTCATCGATAGGTGAAGACAACAAATTAAGTAGAAATGATTAACAATGACTTGAGAATGTTTTTTTTTTAAATTTTGTTTGCCAAGATAGGGTCGACTGACTCTGCAAGACATGAACATTCTCGCTATCGAACTCGTGACCTTCTATTTAAATGTTCTTTTTGCTCAAGCCTTTGTTCCTCTACAAAAGAAAACAACATGATGAAACTTTCGAGGGTTGTGCTTCTTCGGGCACATCCTTTCGTCTCCTTCTATGTGCTAAGCGTGATTTGCCACTAAAAAAGCATAAAAAAACTTTAAACTATAAAAAATTAAAATTATGGAACCGGGGTTCGAAACTGCTGGTAGTTCTGGTTCGGCTCAACGCTCATGGTCTCACAACAATTTTTGCTCCCGAAACAGCTCTCTCTCTCTCTCTCACACACACATACAAAGACTAATAAGATACCAACAAATTTAAAGAAAACAAATAATCGCTATTTACATATAATAATTTACATGGTATATATTACATTCAATTTCGAAATATGACTCGATCATGCAATTCACATATAAGAAAATAATTCTTATGTTATATGGTAGGATCATTTTCCTCATAAGAGTGATCCCAAAGATCACGCGCTAAAAGTAAGCACTGGCACTCAGAGTGATAGCTCGCCTGGCTAGGGGCCTCGACTCATAAGTTTCAACTCGTGAGTTCGATAAGCGGCGTATGCCTAGTTGGTTTCATCTTTCCATTGCA
Source organism: Brasenia schreberi (assembly GCA_036023115.1). Taxonomy (NCBI): domain Eukaryota; kingdom Viridiplantae; phylum Streptophyta; class Magnoliopsida; order Nymphaeales; family Cabombaceae; genus Brasenia; species Brasenia schreberi. The sequence goes on from JAYKKT010000065.1 coordinate 3,675,149, forward strand.
ACAAAAAGTAAAAAGTACAAAGTAGGATCACCGCATCGACCTTCACTTTGAGAACGGGATATTTCAGCCTTCATATAAGAATCTTCATTTGCATCTAAGTTGAGATCTTGACGACTATAGTTATAAAATTGAGAGGTAGGTTTATTAAGGAAAATTGCTTGAAATCCAAGGTGACTGCCACGTTCTGGTTTTGGTTGGGGATATTTAAATCCTAAAGTCAAGACCAGTGACGGATCTAGAAAATATTGTCCAAGTATGTATTTCATCGTGCTAAGAAGGGCAAAGCATATATCTCAAGCTTGTATTCAATTGTAAAATGTATTTTTTGCAATGAAATCACAAAATTTCAGGAGAAGCAGCCGCCTCCAACCTTCTAGGTAGATCCACCACCACTGGCGAAAACCCAGAAAGAACCTCTAAAAGAATAATATCCAACTTATTGGTATACGTTTAAAAAGACTAGCAGTGAAAACGCTACAAGGGAAAAATAAGGTCCGTTCAACGAATATCTTATAAGTCGAGTGTGTATTTCTGATCTTTAGAAAATTGCCACAACCCATCTCTCTTCATGATAAATTACCAAATCCTCTCTCTTGCTTGCAGTGTTTGTGAAGCCGGACCAGTTGAACAGGGAAATAGTCACGGATCTAGTCCGATCCAAAATGAAAACCTTTTTTACTAAAACCGGCTAATGGTCGGCACACTAGTCGGTTTTTATTTTTCTCGAATTTTGGTTATTATTAACATATTTTATGTCTCTTAATGTTGTTACTTGTTTTCATGCTTTTATTTAAATTAATATTAATACATAGATAGATAGTTCTACGTGCATAATGATACATGGTGCATAATAATGCATAATCTGTATTTTAAGATGGTTTCAGTGTTTCAACCATTGACTACCACTATCCATTACATTTGTTTTTAAAAACTATCTTTCATCAATCAATACTGGCATCGTCAAAACTACTTAAAAACTATAGATAGTTTTATAATTTATTTAAGTTTTCTAGATGATTTTAGTAGGGAGAATACTAGTTTTGATTGATGAAATGTGAATTTTGAAAACAACAACAACAAACAACAACTACAACAACAACTAAACCTTTTTCCATACTAGACGGGGTCGGCTACATGGATTCTTTGTTTCCACATATCCCTATCGTGTGTCATGTTAGCAGTTAACTCCCAATAAGCTAGATCATTCTTTATTGTTTCTTTCCAACACTTTTGTGGTCGTCCTTTACCTCTTTTAATGCTTTCCAAATTTAGTTTTTCTAACCTTTTTATAGGTTCTTCTTTTGATCTTCTTTCTATATGTTTAAACCATCTTAAACGATGTTCTCTCATTTTATCCTCTATTGGTGCCACTCCTAATTTGTTTCTAATAACCTCATTATGTATACAGTCTTTTCTTGTATGACCACTCACCATCTCAACATCTTCATTTCTGTCACAGACATCTTTTGTACATGTTGATGATTAACTGCCTAACACTCAGAACCATAAAACATGGCAGGTCTAATTGCTGCTCTATAATATTTACCTTTTAATTTTAATGGTATCTTCTTATCACAAAGAATACCTTATGCTCCTCTCCATTTTAACCAACCAACATTAATTCTATGTACAACATCTCCATCAATTCTTTCATCACTCTGAAAAATTGACCCTAGGTATTTAAAACTTTCCTTTTGGGAAATGCAATGTGTGCCAATTTTAATTTCTATGTCCTCTGAAATAACCAAATGATCAAACTTACATTACATATATTCTGTCTTTGTTCTACTAAGTTGGAGGTCTTTGCTTTCTAATGTTTCTTTCCATAGTTCCAATTTTCTATTAACTTTTTCCTTAGACTCCTCCACTAATACAATGTCATCTGCAAATAACATACACCAAGGTACTTTATCTTGAATATGTTTTGTTAACTCATCCATCACCATTATAAATAAGTATGGACTTAAAGTTGATCCTTGATGTAACCCAATATTAACTTCAAAGAAGTCTGTCGTTCCTTCATGAGTCCTCACACATGTTTTTGCACCATCATACATGTCTCTTATAAGGTTAATATATGTCAATGGGATACCTCTTTTTTCCAAAGTTCTTCAAAGAACCTCCCTCGGTACCCTATCATAAGCTTTTTCTAGATCAATAAATATTATGTGAAGGTCTTTCTTTTTTTCTCTAAAATGTTCCATAAGACGTCTCAAAAGGTGAATCGCTTCAATAGTAGATCTGCCTGGCATGAATCCAAATTGGTTATGTGTTGTACTTGATACTTGTCTTAACCTACCTTCGATAATTCTTTCCCATAATTTCATAGTATGACTCATTAACTTGATACCTCGATAATTCGCACAATTTTGAATATCTCCCTTGTTCTTATATATGAGCACAAGTGATTCCTATTTCTCCTAGTATTTTCCAAACTTTTATAGGAATATTATCTTGTCCTACCGATTTACCACTATTCATATGTTTAAGAGCATCTTTCAGTTCATTCTTTTGAATACGTCGGTAGAAATTGTGGTTTATATACTCTTCTAACTTGGCTAAATTTCCTAAACTAATACTAACATCTTTATTTTCATTAAAAAGATTATAAAAATAGTTTTTCCATCTATTTCTTATATCATCATTTGCCACTAGAATTTTTTCATCCTCGTCTTTTATGCATCTAACATAATTAAGATCTTTATTTTTCTCATCTCTAGCCCTAGCTATCCTAAAAATATCTCTTTCACCCTCTTTTGAGTTGAGTTTTTTATATAGGTCCTCCCAAATCTTAGTTTTTGCTTCACTAACGGCCTTTTTCGCTTCCTTCTTTGCTTTCTTATAAGCTTCTAAAGTTTCACTAGTTTTCTTAGCATAATGTAATTTGTAACATGCCCTCTTTGCCTTGATTTTATTTTGTACTACTTCACTCCACCACCAAGCTTCTTTTTGTGCTGGTACACCTCCCTTAGATACCCCTAACACATCTTTCGCCACTTTCCTAATATGTATAGCCATATTGTTCCACATATCACAGGGTGTGCCAACATAATTCCAAACATCTCCTTGAAGGACTTTCTGTTTAAATATATCTTCTTTCTCGCTTTTGAGATTCCACCATTTAGTCCGAATAGCTCAATGCACTCTTTTCTTCTTTATCTATTTTTTTATTTGTAAATCCATAACTAAAAGTCAATGTTGGGTGGTTAAACTTTCTCCTGAAATTACCTTACAATCTTTACAACATATTCTATCTTTTTTTCTACAAATAAAGTAATCAATTTGTGTTTGTGATAAGCCACTCTTATAAGTAATTAAATATTCATCTCATTTTTTGAAGATTGTATTGATTATAGCGAGATCAAATGCCATAGCAAAATTTAAAATCTCCCTACCTTCCTCATTTATATCTCCAAAACCAAAGCTTCTATGAATCCCTTGATATCCTAATGCCTCTTTACTGACTTGTCCATTTAAATCTCCTCCTAAACAAATCATCTCCCTTTGTGGAATCTTTTGAAACACCTTATCTAACTCTTCCCAAAAAAACTCTTTTTATATTATCTTCTAGTCCTACTTGGGGTGCGTAAGCACAAACTATATTCAAAACCTCTGCTCCTAACACTAATTTCAACATCATGATTCGGTCACCATATCGTTGTATGTCTACTACACTCTCCTTTAAATCTTTATTTATAATAATACCAACTCCGTTTCGAGCCTTTTCTTTACCAGAGTACTATAATTTTAAACCTGTATCCTCTATGTCCTTTGCTTTTTCTCCAACCCATTTTGTCTCTTGTAAACATAGAATATGAATCTTTCTCCGAATCATAATATCTACCACCTCCATTAGCTTACCCGATAATGTTCCGATATTCCAAGAACCAATACAAATCTTATTATCTAGGACTAGCTTCCTTACCCCCCGCATCCGTCCATAATCAAAATGCGGAGACCCTCTCTGAAATTTTTTTACTACATTCAGGCGGCAATGTAGCGGGACTAACTTCTTTACCCACACCCGTTCATGATGTGAGAACCCTCTCTACAATTGATTCACTATATTCAGGCGAAAATGTAGTGGCCCTTGCTTACTTCTTACTGCATTCGGGCTCTGCAGCACGTCGCTAGGCGGGGACGCCTCAAAGCAATGCTCATAATTTTTGTAATCCATGTTGTAAAATCCGACGAAGTTTTACCCACACCCGTCCATGATGTAGGAACCCTCTCTGTAATTGATTCACTACATTCGGGCAAAAATGTGATTTTTGAAAGTGAAAAAATAATAAAAGATGGGTGAAAAGCAATAATCAATAATTAAAGCGGTGAAACTATGTTAAATAGGAGGAATACCTATCTTTATGGATGGTGTATCATTATATAATCGTTTCCTGTTTAACTAAGTAATATATATATATATATATATATATATATATATATATATATATATATATATATATATATATATATAATCGTTCCCTGTTTGAATGCGGTTTGACCCTGAACCGGCGCCTTTTCCGGTTGATCGAATCGGTTCGGTTTCACAAACGCCCCCCTCTCTCTCTCTCGATTAAATTCAAACGGACCGACAGAATCAAATGATGGCGAAACCGGCTGTGCCTCTCTTTCCTTTTCTCGTTTGGGAGGAAAACTAACCCGAAATTAGGCCTCCCTTGCTTTCCTTATTGGTGGATTCGTTATTTTGTCGCCTTTACCCCTCTCTCTCTGGGATCCACCTCGACATTCATCTAGAGAGAGAAAACCAAGAACAAGGAAGAATAAAGCGAACGAAGGCAGAGGAGAAGAGGGGACGGAAAGGATCGTTTCTTGGGGTGCGCAGACAGCAGCCCCCTTGAAACTCTCGCTTGATTTATGAATGGAATTGGATAACATCGAATGCATCTCATCGTCCAATGGGATCGATGAGGAAGACCGCTCTTTCTCGAAGCCTCACGTTTCCTCAACGATTTCGCCCGCTACGAGCGTTCATGAACTCCTTGAATGCCCCGTTTGCACAAATTCGATGTACCCACCAATCCATCAGGTGCGAATTCCTATTGTTTGATTTTTTCTCTTCCATTGGTGATATTCTCTTTCTTGTTTCTTGTTTTATCCTTTGTTGCTGGTGACGGTTTTTTGTTGGTTATTATTTTTGCGTTTGGTGGAAGATGTCATTTTTCTTTTTTTTGGCCATGTAACAATTGTTTTGTTGTGGATGTCGCTGAGTGTGTGAATCTCTTGGATTTGTTTGGTAAAGTGTTGTTCATATCTTTTATTTCTTCATCATGGTTTTCTTTGGGTCGGCGATTGAGTCATTGCGGTTCGGCGAATTGGGTTATTTGTTGAGAGCTTTCATTTTGGCGGTTGGGCAACTCTCGCGGTCCTCCATTTGATAGGGCGTTGGGTAATTCGTAAATTGTTCTGTGGCTTTTTGATTTTCTCTTGAAGCATTTGTTCCTCTTCTTCTCACCAAGAACTATGATTCAGGATTCTTCCGGTTTAGTTAATACTTGATTCGGTTGGTTACAGATAGTCCTCCTAAATTGGTTTTGTTTTTCGCTTGCTTTATTTATTTTCATTCAACAAATCCTTGACGGTGTTCCGTTTTCAACTTCTTGTCAGAGCTTCTATTCTTGCTCTCTCATTCTCTCACTGAACTTCTAGTAGCTTTAATCGTTTGTGCTTTTTCCTATTGGTTTACATAAGTTGCATGTACCTCGGGTTAACTTTTTCTGTCGTTGATATTTCGGCAGATCATGTCTGTCGGACGGTGAAAGATTAGGTTGCATTTGGCATTTTCCGTTGGAAATATGTGGTCTTGTTGTTTTCTTTTCTCTTTATTCCGGAAATGGGTGTTAATATGCTACTTGAGTTCACTTTGGATACGAATATGTAGGATCACGTTTCCAGGATAGTCGCATAAACTGGTGTTATGAGGAATAACCTCAGAACGTTGAAGCTTCTTTTCTGTTTTAGTGCATCATGGTGAGATACCATGACAGTCTTGGTTCTTAAAATTGAAAGATATAAGGGTTATCAGAGAACAAGTCTTTATATCTCTTGCTTGAATTGTAAGATCCGCGTCTCTTGAAACTCTTCAGGGGAATCAAGGGATGATTGTCCTCTTGATAGATTCTAGTTCATAATGGGCAGGCTAGGTTCTAATCCTGCAAGTCATACATTTCTCAACATGGAAAATAGGATAAAAATGTCTTCAAAATTTAAGAAGAAAAAGACAGAAAATGATGTTTAAACTTTAAAGTAACAAAAATCAATTCAGAATTCAACAAAAAAATGAAAATACATTTACATGACAAATGCCAATATTTTTTATGTATTCACTTTTTGCATTATCTCTTGATCATAGCAGAGTATTTTTCTAAGTATGGATGACATCCATTACAACCGCTTCACGTGCTAAAATTATGGAACATCTTTGCAAATATGGCCAGAGGAACTGATAACATTGCCATAAGTTGTAGGCGTGCACTATCTTCTGATACTTCAAATGTGTATGTGTTCCTACAATCCTAATATTGTTTTTTCAGTGTTGAGTTCCTTTCTGTCTCATTTAAATTTTAGGTTTCTAATCATTTGCCTCCAAGGAAAATGGGTTATCATATAGTAAAGTATCCGTGGACATTGTTGTCTTACTATTGTAAGTTCAGATTCATAGTGTTAAAGGATACATTTCTAGAATATGACAGCAAATGGTTCTGAGGCAGATGTGCCAGTTGTGTGATTTTGATGAACTCTTGGATGATTGTTTTCCTTTGTTCACCCAGGACCATGATGGCGAGCATTTCAGATTTACTACAGAATGCTGGAAATTTCTCTTTCAAGTGCCTAAAGATATATAAGATGCAACAATTTTTGGCATATAATGTAGTGTTCTTTTTTCAATTGCTCATGGAACAAGATGATCCCAGTAATCTCAAACAAGAAACATGCAATCTTACTCTGAGATCCACCCAAGTTTCATTATCAACCTTCATGTCCCATTTAACTCTTCGAGTGGTGATGTATGTGTCTTTTGAGCTTCATATCTAGGAAATGTTTTTAAGTTTAGGTAGTTCCATTTGAAAGAGTGTCTAGCTATTTTTGTCTCTTTCAAAAAGAAAGATGCAATTCAGTTCCCAGAAAAAAACGAATTTTGTCAGTTGCAGCTTGCTTACCATGTGCTAGGGCTCTGTTTGGTTATGTTTATTCTTTGGTTTGGGCTTCATATTTTCTTCTGGTGGCAAGGATGTTATTTTGCATCCTTACCCATCTAGCAACATTTATGGCTTTTCTATTTTTGTTTATGTGAAGCGCTTTCTAAGATGTAGTTAATACAGCTTATGCACCTTTTGTTGTTTGGATTTGTCATCTCAAAAACTGTTCTATGTTTTCAAGACTTTTTATTTGTTGGTAATTGGAAAACCAAAGCTAGATTTTCATTTTAAACAAGCTAAGCTTTTCTTAATGATTTGAGGGTGAAGAAAGTTCTTCTTGCAACCTCAGGGAATTGTGGTCCACCTCTGACAGTCTGTAGTCTTTGAATCTTCTGGATTGTAGCCGACACATGAACCTTCGTTCATGCAAGACTTGTCCTGCTTTTATATCTTGCTATATAGTATATACTGAATAGTGGACAGTGTATGTTGTATCCAACAAGCTTCTCACCACACCTAAACTAAAACCATGCCTTATTCCACATTAAGTGGGGTCGGCTGCTCCTACACACTTGTAGAATTTCTAGTTTAACATCATTTGCCCATTCTCAAATTTTCTGTGTACGTTTGTGGTCTGTGATTGGGAAAAAGATCAAATAATCTGTGATGACATTATCGAATGAAGAGTGACAACTGACATAAGCCAATGCTCTACTTTAAACTTGTCAAATCAGCACTAGGGAATTCATAGCTGGACCCACATTTTGCGGTCCCTTTGATGCTTTCTTAGATCTGTTCTTGATGGATTCTATATAAGCAGCTGAGAAGGTTATATGCACCTAAATAAGGGGACTAATGTTATTTGTGTTGTTGCAGTGCCACAATGGACACACACTGTGCTCTACATGCAAGTCAAGAGTTCACAATAGATGTCCAACTTGTAGACAAGAACTTGGGGATATCAGATGCTTAGCGTTGGAGAAGGTAGCAGAGTCACTTGAGCTGCCTTGCAAATACGTTGCTCACGGCTGTCCAGAGATATTTCCATATTACAGCAAACTCAAACATGAAACCATGTGCAACTTCAGGCCATACAACTGCCCATATGCAGGGTCTGAGTGTTCCGTTGTTGGTGATATTCCCTTCCTTGTTGCTCATCTGAGGGATGATCATAAAGTTGACATGCATACTGGATGCACTTTCAATCATCGATACGTCAAGTCTAATCCTCGCGAAGTTGAAAATGCCACCTGGATGCTCACAGTATGGATAAATTACTGGACTCTGTGCTATTGGGTTTATTTGTTTGCATAAATTTGTCTTTAGTTTATGTAAATCTGAGGACTTTTGCATTTCTAGGTGCACATTTAGTTTTCTCAAATATCATAAATTTTTAGAATATCTTGCTGTGTGCATATATATATATATATATATATATATATATATATATATATATATATATATATATACGTAGATGCAAATGTAATCAAGTTCTTTTGTTTATCTTGCTGAAACTAGTTCTCGTTATAATGACAATAATATGGAAGCATCCTAAGACGTGTCATACATCTGTATGTGTGTGCGTTGAGGAGATGAATCTGGGCATTTTCCATTGTAAGGTATTTTTATAATCTACTATAATTTCTTGACACATTTATCTCTCTCTCTAGGTCTTCCATTGCTTTGGACAGTATTTCTGCTTGCACTTTGAAGCTTTCCAACTTGGGATGGCGCCAGTGTACATGGCATTCCTTCGCTTCATGGGTGATGACAATGAGGCAAGGAATTTCAGTTACAGTCTCGAGGTTGGGGGCAACGGGAGAAAGCTAATCTGGGAGGGTATCCCTAGGAGCGTTAGGGACAGTCACCGTAAGGTTCGTGATAGCCATGATGGTCTGATCATTCAAAGGAATATGGCACTCTTCTTTTCGGGTGGGGATCGGAAAGAGCTGAAGTTACGGGTGACAGGCAGGATATGGAATGAACAGCAGAACCAGGAAACTGGTGTATGTATACCAAACCTCTGTAGCTAGAACTTTGTTGATGTTCGCGTGATCAATGTGTGAATGTTGTTTTGATCAAGTTTCTTGGATTGTTGATTTATGAACCATGCTGTAAGCGCAATATAAATAGTCCAGACATTGCAGTCACGGTTGTATTTGTAATTTATTTGCTTGTGTTCTTGAGTTGTTTAATAAATGTCATTTTTGTTCAGCTATGTTTGAATACTGGAAGCTGCATATTTATATATACATTCTTCTGATTGTACTCCACAGCCACGTTCAATACTTGTGCTTGCTCTTTGCTTATTCACTTATATGAGAGATAATACATCCTTTGTATTCCGTAGGAATCAAGGTTATTTTGTAGCCAGGAATATGATCTAACTTGACTGCCATCATGGGGAGTTGTTTTTTATTTTCAGCAGGCTGAACAACATCCCAAACAAATTAGATACAATATGAAAAAAATTTGTGCTTCCTTTGAATGGAGTTGGCTGTTGCAATTTATAGTGAGGGGTTTTACCCTGCATTAGGGGTACCAACAGAAGGAAATCTTTTTAGAGTGGACCATGATCATTCTGGCACTAATGCAATAAATTTCATGGAAGCCTGAAGTTAAAAGTTTTTGGCAGAGGGTTCTACCAGGACTGGAAGTCTTAGTTCTTCCTCAGTAGCTCAGCAGTATAGTGGTGGGCTGTTACTTGCCTGGTAATAAGTTCAATTCCCTACTTTGGGAGATTTGATTTGAGGGCTGGCTCGCTGCTTTGTTGACTAAGCACAAGCCTAGCCGTAGATCCAGCTAGCCTATACCGAGTGTATCCTTACTGCACTCTCTAACCGACCCACTTAGTGTGGAAGAACGATCTGCTAAGGATTTTTTCTTTTGTCAGTTACAATGGAAGACTGAAGCTCAACACACGCATGCATACCCTGGGAATCGAACTTGCCACCTGCATTCTGGGTGTTAGAGAGCCCTGCCAGTTGAGCTAATGGTCTGCGCGCTTGGCTAAGGTTATTTTCATTACATAGAATACAACCCCTTGACAAACTGAGCTGTTGGATTATGGTGGGTCATCTTTAAGTTGGCTTAAAGTAGAAAACTTGTACTGTAGGAGATAATAAATGAAGTGGTTGGCTTAAGTGGGCCGATGCAGTTTGGCAGCTAGCCTTGCAGGGTTTGTGGGGATGCTCTTGTTGTGCTGGAGACAGACCGATCTAGATCCTGGTTGTGCTTATTCCATATTGTCATGTCCTTGATCTTACAATTATCACTGCTTGTGGAGCTTGTGTTTTTCTATGTAGCACTTGGACTCTATGGATCTGAAAGATTTCTACTTTTTACCCTCGAGAGATGCTTAGAATTATCACTCCTTAGCTTATCAAATGAAATGTGAATCTACCGTCTTCCTCTCATCGAGACAAGGAGTGTAATAATATGGGTTTGATCTAGACCCAAACCTGGATCCGGATCCACCTGAGGAAAGAACAACAATGCATCGAGCGTTGCTGCTCTTGCTATGGAAAGCAAGGGTGACAGTTTTTGCCACCCACCATGATTTTTCAAGTTTAAATCGTAATTCTTGAACGGATTGACATCGTAGAGAAGGTGCTTTTGCTTCCACGATGTCGGTTCATTCCAAGGAAGACGAAACGATGAAGAATCAGTTGGAATCCGGTGAGATTGGTTATTTTTAGATTTCCATTTTTTATTTTTCGATGAAAAATTGGTTGTTGATCATCGTTTTGGGCTTGGGTCGGAGCATTGAGTACGAAGGGTTTTAGTAGGGTTGGATAAGTCGTGGGTGTTGATTTGGTTGGAAAATGGTTTAGATTCATCAAATTTTCTATTTTGTGCAACATACCCTTTTCATCTTCGTTTTTCAGCTAAACGCCACCATTGGTGGTTGTTTTTAAGCTTGATCAAAAGAGGAGAGATCGGCGGACAATGGGATACCATCGACGACCTTGATTGTTGTCGAAAAATGGCAAAATAGCCGTCATAAAAGCCAAGAAAAAAATACCTTTTGGGCGTGTCCTGATTCTCATGTCGTGTTATGAATGACAATGATTCTTGTCATGTCTTCCTGTCTCGTGTCACACTAAGAGTTTCATATAAGATAGGTCGTGTCTTGTGTCAAAACAGGTTAGAACCAGGTTTTGCGTTAAAAACAGGTTATGTTCTGGTTGGGTCTTATAACAATTTCTTAGTGAGAAACAAGACTTGTTTTAGATAGGTCGTGTCTTGTGTCAAAACAGGTTAGAACCATGTTCTGTGTTAAAAATAGGTTATGTTCTGGTTGGGTCTTAGAACAATTTCTTAGTGAGAAACAAGACTTGTTTTAGCAATTCTAGGTTTTGTGTCGACACAAGAACACAAGCTACTTATTGTGTCCTCAATTTGGATAGGATATAGATCCTGGTGATAGTTCGGATCCATAATAGCTTAAATGGTTTCAGGTTGGGTTTTAAGTGATTTTAGCATCATTTGGGATCCGATTTTGACACAATTTATTGTGTTAGACTCATAATTAAATGAATTATTTGTAATTCATTAAAGATTAAAATTGGAGGATTTGTCGGTGATAAGAGCGGCTCAACAGTTTGGAGATTGGATCTTAGTGCTCCTTCAAGTAGGGAGTTTTACATTCTTTTATAAAACCATGATAGAAGTCATTTCTTGTTTTAGATAGATTTAAATGTGTATGATTGTTAAATGTTTTAATGATATTTATGAACCGTGTTTGCAATTACGGGTTATTTGTTATGATTTTGAAGTGAAACTTGTTATGGATTAGTTGATAAAGAAGATGTTTTGATATGCGTGTTGGTATGAATATGGTACTTAAATTTTTGTGTGGATATGAATTTGGGTATATGTAGACTTTGATATGAGATTGTGAATGTGATAAATTGTAATTTGGTTTTGAAATGTAATAATGTGTAAATATATGAGCCATACTTGTGTGGTTTGTGTGGGGTCTCTAAAGACTTGTAGGTCCCTCAGGCATTCTGGCTTATGACGAATATAAAGTGTGTTTCTAGGGACTCTGTCGTAAAAGTTGGCGTAGTTTGACTATTGGGTACGGAGTGAACAAGGTCACATAAGGGAGGGTCAGACAACTCTTGTGGCTAATTGATGTGTGTTTGTGTGTTAGTATGAATTTGAAATAATGAATTAGAAATGAAAGTATGATTTGTTGTGAAATATTTATTAAAATATGCATGCTTTTAGTATGAATTCTGTTTGCACAAGGAGTAGTGTAGTAGTTGAATGAGCTACATATTTGAGATGGTATGATTTAGATGAGCAGTATATTGCCTAAATAAACATTTTGATTATTCGGGATTATGTTCGGTGGACCCCATCATTCTCGACGGATTGTTTAGATGTGTAGATATTTAATATAATTAAATTGAATATTTTGTTTGAGTTAGATTTGACTATTTTTGTCTCGAGAAGTGGCCACATGGCATTGGGTCGTGACTCGTGCGGGTGTAATAAATTGGTATTAAAGCCTACAATTATTGAAGTATATTTGTTATTGAATTATTATCGAAATATAATTTCATATTTATATGTAGGACTCATAAGGATTTGATTTACACATAACTCTTAGTGTTATAGGAGACACACATTAGGAGATGTAGTCATATGCATCGGTTGTGCCAATTAAGGCACCGTCAATGAGACCTCAGGGACCTGTAGTGCCACTACATGTTCCAGTCATATAAGGTGGTTAAGATGTTACAATGCTGCTTGGCCAAATAATAAGTCTGCTGCATAATGTTTCGAGAGAAAACTACTACCATTCAACACCTCACAAAGAATGGATGGAAACAATTTAAGGGTATAATTTTGGATCCATTGGAACCTTATGAATGAATTGTTAAGCTTGAAAATGCTTTGATATACTCGCGTGTAATAATGAGGAAAGGAAGGTACAATTAGCATCCAATATATTCAAAGGGAATGCTAAACAGTGGTAGAGAACGTAAAAAGGGATTCATAGCACTCCTTGAACTTGGGAGGCATTTAAAAAGGCATTCTTCCATCACTTCTTTTCTCACAATAATCGGAGGTGCCTACAACTAAAGTTCAACTAGTTACAAGAGGGCAACATGATTGTAAGAGACTATACAAACCAGTTTGTGAGGTTGACACAATTTGATCATGACATGATAATTCTTGAGGTACAAGCAAACAAGTACTTATAGGATCTTTCAAATATGATTGATAAGTCACTTAGAGAAAAGATATATAATTATATTGACGAGTTAAAAGCTACTGCTACTCTTGTCGAGACATATATGTTATATTATAAGGGTAAGAAGAGGTCAATGGAACAAAGTTCCAGTAGTTCATATGAAGGTTGTAAGAAGAGTAGACCAAGCCAAACTCTGCAGTGGACTAGTAGAGGTAACTAATCTTAGAAGAGGGGTGAGCCTTCTCATGACCAGGGTAGTCAATAAAATCATGCGATCACTTGTTTTAACTGCAGAGGGATGGAGTATATAGCTAAAGACTGACATAAGAGAATAACTTAAAGCAAGGTCAACCTCAGTCATTTAGCACCGTACAAAAGGAAAACATGAAGGGGTGTTATTTTTTATGCGAGTTCAAACATTGTAGAGTTGATTATCCGCGAGCCACATATTATCCCCCTTCCTTAGCTCAGGGTAGCACCATGTGACTACTTCGTCCTCAAGCACTTATTCATTCTCAAGGGCCACCTTGACTACCTCAGCCTCAAATAACCAACTAGGGACATGTTTATGTTTTAGAGGGTCATGAGATATGTTTTCTTATTTGGTTATTAGTACCCTATCTATTTGTGGTACACTTGCACGTGTTTTGTTTGATTCAAGTGCAATATATTGTTTGTGTCACATTTTTTTAAGTTGTATGGGTAGAGACCTAGAGCTGTTAGAGGATTCTCTGTGTATTTTTCTAATAGAGTTGTTATTGTATCCAATTAAATTTTGTGAGATTGTTCTATGATGATTAGTGGTCATGACTTGAGAGCCCATTTGATTTTGTTGGGTATTTCAAACTACGATATAGTTTTGGGTATTGGATTGTTTATCAAGAAATCGCGTTGTGATTAATTGCAGGAAGTTAGAGATCACTTTCTCTATTCATAGAGAGGTCACATTTGTTTTTCAGGATCAACGAGAGAAAAACTCAATATCTATTGTGTTTGCTCTTAAGGCATATAGTTACATATGTAACAGATGCAAAGGATACTTATTATTTGTTATGCAATACGGTATTAAGGAGAAGTCATTAAACGATATTCATATTGTTAATGAATTTTCTGATGTTTTTCATGATGACTTACTTAGATTACCTCCTGAACCAGAGGTAGAGTTTGCTATTAATTTGCAGTAAGGTGTTAATCCTATATCTAGGGCACCCTATCGTATAACTCATGAGAGCTTCGATAATTGTAGACTCAATTGCAAGAATTGTTAGAGAAACACTTTATTACACCGAGTACCTCACCATGAGGAGTACAAGTCTTATTCGTGAAAAAGAAGAATGGTTCTCTTTGCCTTTATATTGATTGTCGATAGTTTAATGAGGTGATCATAAAAAACAAGTATCCATTGCCTAGGATTGATGATTTATTCAACCAATTGCAGGGAGCTTACGTGTTTTTAAAGATTGATCTTCAGTATGTATATTATCAGTTGAAGACACGAGAAGCTGGCATAAGATGACTTTTTAGACTCGATGTGAGCATTATGAATTCTTAGTGATGTCTTTTGCATTAACTAATGCCCAAACAATATTTATGGACTTGATGAATTGAGTATTTCAGGATTATTTAGATAAGTTCATTATGGTATTCATTGATGACATCTTGGTATATAGTAAGAGTGAAGAGGTGCATACTGAGCACCTACATATCATACTTG
Source organism: Brasenia schreberi (assembly GCA_036023115.1). NCBI lineage: Eukaryota > Viridiplantae > Streptophyta > Magnoliopsida > Nymphaeales > Cabombaceae > Brasenia > Brasenia schreberi. Next base: position 3,690,228 of record JAYKKT010000065.1, read on the forward strand.
GTTTGTTGCAAGAAAAAATATTATATGCTAAGTTCTCCAAGTGTGATTTCTAATTAGAGAAGGTTGACTTCCTTCGTCACATTATATCCAAGGATGACATATCTATAGATCCAGCTAAGATCACGATTGTGGTCGCAATTCGTGCGGTGTGACATGGAGTCTTCCCATTCTATGCATGCTTCAAAGCAAAATTTCTTCTTATTTGTAAATGTACTCAAATTTGATCATAGATTGATTGCTATTGTCATAAACCAACCTAATTGGTTTGTTTTGATTACATTAACCATTAAACCAGACTCCATCTAGACACAATTCAGTCTTTCAATACCAGGTGAAAATGACAAGAGATCCTTATATTTCCAGTGGAAATAATAAGTCTTTTGTCATGCTAGGTGCGATCAACTACATGGATTCTTTGATGCCCTAGAGCTCAATCTAGTGTAATATCACTATCTAGATTTGCACACGTTCTTATGAAAACTTCATTTAGTCATGTCTTTTACATTTTTAAAGCATCTTAAACATACCTTTCTCATCTTAATTTATATGGTGTTATCCATCTTTTGCTCTAATAATTTAGGCATGTCTCTTTTCTTGTATGATTTTGCATCCACCCAAACATTTCTATTTCTACCACATGCATCTTTTGTACATCTTAATAAATAAATTTTCAACCCTTAGCATCATATGATGTTACCTTTCTTTTATTATTGTTTGACAATATTTATCATTCAACTTTGCTATATCTTCTTATTACAGAGGAGCACCAACTGCACCTTTATTTTTTAACCGACTTGAGATAATTTTATTATAATTTATCATTTTTTTATTGCTTTGAGACAATGACTCTAATTACTTAAAATTGTCTTTTTGAGGGATGCAATGTAGGAGTGAGCATAATTCGGTTTTAACCAAAAAATTAAACCGACGCGAACCACAATTTCAAGTTGGGTTTGGGTGTGTATAGATGTTTGGATTAAGTTTTTTCAAAAATAATTCGATTTTCAATTCGAGTTCGGTTTCATGATATCCAAATATGAACCGACCGAAAATTCAAACTTTAAGGTTATGACTTATGAATCATGCCCTAGTTCCTCACTTTCTTACCCCTGCACTCTATCTGTCTCTCCCTTTGGCTGTTTCTCATTTTTGTTGAGGTCAATAAAAGTGAGGAGCTTCCATTGGTTGATCTCTGATGCGATCTCTCCAAACAGGTTGTTGCTTGGGTTGAGCGTGAAAAACTACTGAAACCAACTATCATCGTTGAGATCTTTTAGAGAAAGTTACCATCCATAAGGAGCTTTTGTATGCCAAAGAGGTTGTCGATGCAAGGAAGGAGGGGACAAAAGATGCAGTTGTTGGAAGGCGATAGCAGATCGAGATTTTTCAAAATCACTAGCATGTCCAGAAGGGTTCCAGTGGGGTAGTTACCCTAAAGCTTCACCAGAACCAAATAAGGCAAGTGTAAATGGCTTGATAGAATCGATCTATCGAGGTAGTTTTCTCCATCCAAATTCAACTCAAAGATTTACATTTCCCTAGCAAATCCGACATGGGACCAAAGAGGCTATTTCCGAGAGTGATGCTCCTTGGCAGGATAGAGATCTGGTGGGATGTTTTCGGTTAGTCGGTTAGAGGAGAGGGATGCTTCACATGAGGCTTCATGTTTTCCCCATGCAATGGATGCTTCCCATGAAATTGTTTTCTTCCCATGACATTGTTTTCCCGTGGAGCTTGGTTTTGAACCGATTGAGGGGAGTTAGGTTGCACAATTTGTCAAACCGAATAATTGAACCGAACTAATTCGTTTCAGTTAGTTATATAGTTCAGTTCAGATTTGGATTCGGTTCAATGAAATATATCCAAATCAGCTTTCAGGTAATTCAGTTCAGTTCAATTAGTGAAACAAACCGATTGATACAACTTATTTATCACCTGTTTTAATGAAATTACCAGACTTGTACCCCATTTATTGTTTTCATCCTATCAAGTTGAAAACCCTTTCTTTACAATATTTTTCTTCACAATTCAAGTTTATTATTAATTCCTTCCTTTTGCTCATCCACTAATACAATATCGTTTATAAATAACATACACCAAGGTGCTTCATCTTGATCATACTTTATTAACTCATACATAAGCAAAGTAAAGAGGTATGAACTTAGTACTAATCCTTGATACAACAACTAAGCCTTCTCCCATATTAGATGCGGAACTCAACGTAAGTAGATCATTCTTTATTTTTTTCTTCAAACACTTTTATGGTCTTCCTCTTTTTCTTTTAACATTTTCACAATCTAGTTCCTAATACCTTTTTATCATAGTTTTCGTTGGTAGTCTTTCTACGTGTCTAAACTATCTTAAATGATAGTCTCTTTATGAGTACTAACAAAAGTTTTTTCACCATCATACATGTCTTTTATAAGTTTAATGCACGTTATATGATGCCTTTATTCTTTAAAACCCTTTAAACATCTCTTGATACTCTATTATAAGGCCTTCTTTAAATCAATGAATATCATGTGCATGTTTCTATTTTTTATTATAAAGTATTCCACAAAATGTCTCATAAGTGAACAACTTCAATATTAGATCAACATAGCATGAAGCCAAATTGGTTTTTTATTATACTAAATACTTGGTAACCTTCTTTAGTTGACTCTTTTTTATAGTTTTATTATATAATTTATTAAACTTATGCTCCAATAATTTGCAAAATTTCAATTATTTTTCTTTTAAAAATTATTATCACTTTACTCTTCAGTAGCTTTAACTATTTTTAAAGTATTTTTGTTATCTTCTTTTGAGTCAAACTTCTTGTATAAATCTTCTTAGAGTGGTCTTAAGTAACTCTTTTCACTTCTTTACAATAAGAATGCCAAATTAGCATTCTCTTTGTAATACAATTCATAATATGCTCTTTTTGTCTCAAGTTTCTCTTGAAACAACTTCAGTTTGCCATCAAGCCTGCTTACATTGTGATACAATTTCTTATATTCACCTACATCTTTTTCTATTATTTTAATGTTCATCATCATAATGTCCCAGATTTTAATAATAACATACAAAATTTTAAGTACCTCTTTAAAAACTTTATGTTTGAATAAACCTTCTTAATCATTTGTTAGATTCACCATTTAAACCGAGTGACTATATATTTTTGTCCTTTGTCTATTTCTTTATATGTGAATCTATAACTAAGAATTAACCTTTAATAATTAATTTCTTGTGTCATGATGACTTTGTGATCCTTACAATACAATCTATTATCTTCTCTTCTAAGAAAATAATCAATTTGTATCCTAAACAAACTATTTTTATAAGTAATTAAAAGCTCCTCTTCCATCTTCAAAACAATGTTTGCTATAAAGAGATCATATGTCATAGCAAAATCAAGAATTTACTTTCTTCCATCATTTTGCTCATCGAAGTTATAGTTGCCATGAATATCTTGGTGTCATAATAGTTGTTTACCTATATATTCATTTAAATCACCTCCTAAATAAACAATTTCTTTGTGTGAAACCTTTTCGATCACCTTATTTAACTCTTTTGGAACACCTTTTCATGCTTTCTTTTTAATCCTTCTTAGAGTGCATAACCACATAAAGTATTTAAAATCTTTACTCGTAAAACTAATTCGCCATCATATTCAATTGCCACGTGAATTTACCTCTATTATATTATCACTTTAATCCTTGTGAATAACAATACCAACTTCATTTTCAGCCTCTTCTTTACCTTAATACCATAATTTCAAATCCTTATTTTCATCTTTTTAGTTTTTCTAACACACTTTGTCTCTTATAAACATAGAACATGAATCTTTCTCTTAATTATAGTATTCACTACCTCTATTAACATATTAATTGATGTCTAATATTTTATATATCAACATAAATCTTATTGTCGAGGTCTAACTTTCATACTCTCTAAATAAATCCATATTAAAAATATGAAGACAACTTTTTACAATTGATTTGTCATTACATTCGGATGTCAATATAGAGGGACTAACTTATATGATATAGGAACCTTCCCTTTAATTGGTTCATTATATCGAGTGAAGACGTAGAGACTCTTGCTTAGCATTCACTATAGTTAGACAACACAATGTATTACTAAGAAGAAACACTCCAACCAAACTCTAATAAAGTTTAGAATTATGATAGAAATCCAACAAAGTTATAGGAGCCTGAAAATTTCGAGAGCCTACCGTACTGATATGATAACAAGTTTAAAGTTTAGGAGCCTAAAGCAATTGCTTTGGTGGCCTTATGCATGAACTGCCTTTGGTACCTAGATCCTCTTTTTTCCCCCACTTAATTAGTTGTAAGAGTCATGCACAATGTTAAAGTTTTGGTTAGTTGGTTGCTAAATATGTAGTGTCAATGTTGAAAATCACACATATTAGCTTAATGCAACTAGTCAAATGTTTTTAGTGTTATTGATGACCATATATAGAGCAAATCCATAATGAAAATAAAAGTTTATGATAAGCTTATACAAAACAAAAGAAAGTTTATGTAGTATATGGATTCATTACAGACACAAGGTTTTAATATCCAAAAACGTTCTAGACTCTTATGCTTTAAACACAAAGCGAAATGCCATTAGAGCCATCTTCTTGATATGTGATTTGTATATCATTCAATTAGAGTGTTTGAAGCTTTTATAGTTATAGGTTTTGATTGACCTTCCACAACACCATTCTCCCTGTATGGGAATGCAGGCAGGCAATCGTTGTTGAAAAGTGCAGTGTGAGGCTTTCTTTCTCCTGGTGGCATCCTAACATGATCATCAACTGCAATGAAACATAACCTTAAGTGCTTCAATAATAACTGCAACCGTCAATGCTTGTATACACAGAAATCAACCACTAAAAAGTAACTATAAAATGCCATAACATAAGGCTCAAATCACCAAATATGGATGCTTAAATGAATAAATTTAGAATGAACTTTCATTAACCAGTCATAAGGCTTTTAAAATTTATGTACAATAGAAAGTTTTTATAGGGAAAGAGGTTCAACGGAACACCCTCCAAACGGCTATATTTCTAGCCATTGGAAGCCCGGTATCCTGCGACCTGGGCCTGTACTTGGATCCAATTATAGAAAAAAAAGAATATATATTACAGATGTACATTCCTTTTAACATCAACTATACCTTATAGTATCAACAACACTAAAAGTGTTGAGGAATCTGACCTTTTAATAGGCAGAGAAATTTACCTAATGCATGACTAGTAAGAAATTCTTGCAACTCGATTGAAGGTGGCTGAGAGTAGGACCCGGGAAGATGAACTATCACGTTGGTTTCTTGGCTATCGGAAGTTCCGGCATTGGAGGCAGAGAATCGTGAAGTTTGAACCCTACGTAGTTTTAGATGGAGGGGCACGTAGCAAGGTTTGAATTTTGTTTGGCATGGACCTTCTTCTGTAACAAAGAGAACTGCAATTGCACGAAGAACAGTAGGTCATCGGGCTAGGGGGTTGACTCACAAGTTGAAGCTTACCCGTTCAATACCCCGAGTGTGAATCTGGCTTTGGCCTCTCCATTGTACCAAAAAAGAGAAAAGAGATCTGCAATTGGGTGTGACAAACTTCAGTCTCCATGCATTTCAAGCCACAATTCATCCTTAACAAGTATGCTGCATCAACCTTGTGACAATAAAAATGTTTTTCGCTAGGTATTGTACTCATGATCACTTTCAACTTTAGAAGGTTTGAGCTTACGTTCAATAAGGTTCAAAGAGCTGAACGATAGCAATCTAAGGCTGGTATCCTCCCATCAGTAATTTAAACCTCTTATTTTACAATGCTGATGCAGAAGCCAATTCATGCCCTGTATATCGAACTCATGACCTTTAACTTGTGGGTCAACCCCATAGTTAGGTGAGCTATTTCTCTTGGTGCCAATAATTTGAAGTAAAAGGGGTACGAACTGATAGAAAAGCTAAAAAAGTGTTCACGCAATGTTTTTCAAAAGCTTTAGTTTAAATGTATATTCTCCTGCTAAAATTTGGTGGGTTGATCATCTAATATTCATTAACTTGCTCGACCAACTAGTCTATCTTATATTAATAAATTTCTCATTAAGCAAGTTACAAAATAAATTTTGTTTTGGGTACAATGGGGAGTCCAAAGCCATTTGTACTCAGGTTCATGACCTTCAACTTGTAAGTCAAACCCCTAGATAGTGAGCTATTGCTCTTCAAGATAAACTTGTAGAGAACAAGTATTTGTATAACACGAGTTAAGAAAGTATGTAGTATATAGATAGATAGGAATGCTAAGGTCCTCCCAGATGACACCCACCTACACCTTGACCGTTTGATACTAAGAGATGAATGATTCAAATTAAAACATTATAAAACAAAACAATAACTTTTTATAATGTGTACTTGTTTTAGTGTTTTGATCTTAAAAGTCCATCTCTCCTCATTGAACGACCATGATGAACCACACGAATCTGGAGCAAGCTAAACCGAGATGAACCAACAAACAAATCACCTCAGTCCCATGTATAATTCTTTTGCATAGTGCAGTTGGGGACTATATATATATATATATATAGAGAGAGAGAGAGAGATGCATGTACCCCATTCATGCTCAGACACACTTAAACATTTCCACTATTTGATTCATATAATCAATAGTAGAGGTATCATTATACTTTTCATGCTTTATATTTAGTTTTTTTACTTTATCATCTCAAATCTTTATATGGAAGATCTAACGGTTAAGATGATAAAATGAATTTGAGTCGTGGTGGACTCAAGAATTCTTTTTAGGTGAGATATGCCTTTGGTGTATGATCATGCTCACAGAGCTGAATCTTTGCCTTGCCAGTGTCGCTTGTCGTGTCCATGTGCTAAATGCCCGTAAATTTCCTTATGGTATTGGAACTCCTTGAGAAAACGGTAACCGCGACCGCTGGGTTTATCTGACTTCTTCCATCCGAGAGGCAGGGTTTTAGGCTTGGGTCTCTCTCTCTCTCTCGTTCATCCATGGCGGGAGAAAGTCAGGGTCGAGCAACGAGTTATGCATCTCGTAGCTCCCTTATGTGAGTTTGCCTTTCCTTTATGATGGAGCTTCTTCAGTCGTCCTTCCTCAAGAATCCCAACTTCTGCAAACTCTCCAATACCACGCGTAACCTTCCCACAAAAACCATCCCTGCGTTCACAATCTTCCTCCACAAAAGAAACCCAGGACGAAATTCTCTCGAAATCACGGTTCAGAAGATATCCATTTCGCTTAAAGCTTCGAAACGTCGGAATTCGTTGAGGAAGAAGCTCGCCGGGGAAAAAAAGGTTCGTAATGCCGACGTTCCGAGTCACCAGATTCGTGGTAAAACGAATTCACTTGAAAATTTCGATGATGGTGATAATGATCGTAGAATTGCAGAAGATAATGATGAAAGAGGCGAATCTCATAATCTGGAGCTCGAAAATGAATCTGGACATGCTGAATTGTTGAGTAAACTTGAGACTTGGGCGACTCGCTTCAAGGAAGACATCGAGTATTGGGGAATTGGCTCAGGGCCGATTCTCACCGTCTTTCACGATTTGGATGGGAATATCAAAGAAGTGAAGGTGAACGAGGGTGAAATTCTCGAGAGGCACAGGGTGCAATCTTCATCAGAGTCGGGTAATGGAGATTTTTCTAGTGCACATCAGAAAATATTGCGAGCGAGGTCGATTGCCGGGGATATCGAGGCCGGGAATCACAGAATTTCAAAAGATAGTTCGATTGCTGCATTTATGCTTGAAGAAAACGATCAAATTTCTTCTGTCGATAATTCTACAATCAACGGTGATCCCTCTTTTTCGAAAATATCACGGTTTGGATTCGCTTTTCTATGTGGTTTTCTGATCTTTGGAGTCGCAAAGAAGATCTTTAAGCAAGGGGGTGAGAAAGAAGACGAATTGAGAGGTGTGGAAAAGGAAATGCTGACTAGAAAGGTGAAAGCGAGGAAGGAGAGAAAAAAAATGGAGAAGGGGAGCGTTGAAGTTCTCGATAACGTCGAATTCGATGATTCCGTTGGATTTACAAATAAGCCACAATTGGATAAAGAAGAAGTCGTAAAGATGATATTGAGAACAGAGTCTTCTCAAAGTAGCATGTCGGTGTCTGCGTCTACCGAAACCTTGCAGCGAAAGGACTATTTTGATGATAAAATTTTGGAGATCAGGCGCATGGCAAAAGAAGCGCGTCTAGTAGAGAAAGAAGGTGCCTCATCCTTTAAGCAGAGTAACCCGAATGAGCATGTACCTGTGTATTCTGAAGATTTGGAGGTTGAATCTAAGACCAATGTTAATAAGGACGTAGATGACAATGAATATATTGAAGTAGTATCGTGTTTGGATGAAAGTAAGAACAAGGGAGCATTGTTAGATACTGAAACATACATAATTGGTGAATCTCTCTCGCATAATGATGAAGACGCCCTTTCTGCCGGTACATCAGAGCATGGAGTCATGGAAACTTTGTGTCAAGGAACTACAGGCAAAAATGATGCAAAGACATTATCCGCTGAAGCCATTTACCGGGACCAGGATACTCTAAAATATATTGAGGAAGAGGACAAAGATAGGACGGACAGAGCTGAAAAAACAGGAATTCTAGAGACTCCATCCAGCGGTTTCCCATCTTCAAGGAGGAAACTTGATAGACCAAGACCGAGAATTATAATGTCAGTCGAAGAAGCAAGTAAGTATCTTTCAAGGAAGCGTAGTGAACAGGGAACCGGTGCTGTTAAGATGGATAATACCCTTGAAAAATTATCTGAAAACATCTCTGAGAAATCCAACTTTGAAGGTGAAACAGTTGGTGAGGAGTTGTATTCCAGAAGTCCGAAGCTGATAAAAATTTGGTTGTATCAGAAAGCAGGTTCTCCAATGAAAAAAAAGAACTGCTTGAATCACTCAGCGAACATTCTGAAGTCATCTTATCTGGAATTGCGGATGTAAGAGAACAAGAGTTCGTTGATCCTTGTTCAGAAGCTCATCAAGTTGATGAAGAATCTTATGAAGATAATGAACAAGATGCAAGGCATACGTTGGATACTGAGGAGAGATGTAACAACGATCTGATGTCTTCATCTCTTTCATGTTCTGTTGATGACGATGAAAATGGAATGAAGTTGCAGCGACAAAAGGAAAGCTGGATTGAAGCAAACTTTGACAGGTTTGAGCCCATTGTTAAGAAAATAGGTGTTGGTTTCAAAGATAACTACATGATAGCAAGAGAAAAGGTGCAGGATGAACTGATTTTGACACTTGAGATAGAAAAGGATTCTATATTTGAAGAATATGATGAACTTGAGTGGATGAAGGATGGCACTCTTAGAGAAATCGTCTTTAAGGTAAGGGAGAATGAGATGGCCGGGAAAGATCCTTTTCACATGATCGTGGTTGAAGACCAAGATAAATTCTTCAAAGGGCTTGAAAAGAAAGTTGAAAAAGCAAATGCAAAGCTGTTGGGGTTGCATGAGTGGATTCACTCAAGGGTTGAAAATCTCGATTATGGAGCAGGTATATTAATATAGGAAGCAATTTGCCCAGGTAGATTGAACCATTGTTTGTTAAAGTTCAGTCATCTAGTTGAATAAGTTGCTTATGTTTCTTTGAATGTTCAAACGAACAAGTGATTGGTCGACGTCCTTGTGTTGGTAACAAATATAAGTTGAAGCAATTTTAGGATTGGTTTAAGAGTATTAGTTCACACATTTCTGTTGACTTTTGTTTCAGAACCAATGGACCACAGTTTCAGTAGTATTTATCTGTGTACCAGGTAATTCATAGACAGCTTCTTTCTTCCTCTTGTTTTTTCGTCTTACCATCATGTTGAATATTTTCTTAGCTTTTACTTGCTATAGGTTCCATTTTGGGAATGCGGAGTGTAGGATATATTCCAAGAATAACTGATTGTGGAGGTTCACCTGGACCATCAACTTTTGATTTGAAAGAGAGGGTTCAAAAACATATATAGTAACCAGAGGTAGAAATGGACTGGAATACTGATGTGTACATGACCTGAATATACTTAGAGCTCATTTCTATCCCAAAACAAGTCATTTATTTATCTTGGCACCTAAGGAAACAATCTAACTGAATATTGAGTAGTTGGGTAATGTTCAGCAGCAGTAATTGTGAGAAATCCAGTTGCTGACAATAGAGGTACCTGATACTCCTTTTGTCATAGTAGCCACAAAAGTAATTAGAATAACTGTACTGTATGAAAGGTCGATAGTCAATAGATGGAAGGTAGACACATGGTAGTCATAGAACCATACAGGGCTTGGGTTCCATAGATGAACATAGCATAAAACGTTCCCCTCTACTTTACCAAAGAACAATAAGAAAAGGTGTTGTCTAGGTTGTGGGTAGCCATAGAGTTGGGTCAGCAGTAGGTTCATTAGGTAGGTGGACGGTCACCACCATAGTAACACTACCAGAGTGCCTGATTGTCTGGTTGTTAGTTTTCCATGTTAGCAGTTTAAGAAAACCTTAGTCTATATCTACTTGCTATGGTTTTAGACTTGGTGCCATATCATCACTTGGACTTGATTTCTGAGGTATATCATTGGTGTTCTTGACAAGAGTCTTCCATTCCGAGAGTCCTAATAGGACAAATTGCTTTGAGAACCTGCTAGTCAGCTCTTTAGCTTAGCAGTTAAATTAATCAACGAACTTTCTAGTTCTGGATATCTGTGTCTTCGACCCAGACAAGTAATCTATTCACTCTTGAATTGCTAAGCTATGTAAGCTGGATAAGTTGCAGGATATTGGTTTTTAGCTACGAGCTGCATAAGATGGATAAAAAACAAGTTTTAACCTAAGCCCCTCCGTGTTGGGACTGGTTCCCAATTCGACGCCTAGGGCTATTCCTGAGAATGTCCCCTCTTTCAGAATGACACAAGAAAGAAAGGGGCAAGAAAACTTTAGAAAATCTCTTCATTGACCTAGGTGGCTTTAGAGTCCTTCGTTCTTCTTTGCCAATCATGCTTCCTTGTTCTAGTCTGTGCACAGTGGCATTAGTCACTTTTATGTTCTAAGCTGATGGAATTGTGTACCTTACTGTGGCCGCCACCATGGACAAACCAAAACTTTCTTTTATCTTGATAATTCCTTTAATGTTGATGGTATGTAATTAAGATGATGCTTCAATGTAGCATCAGAAGACCGATGAATAAATATCACTATCACAAAGCCTTAGAAAAGGCTATAATCTCACCCAAGTGCAATGAAGGCACACCAAAAATAGTAAAAAATAAATATTATTAATCAACCAAAAAAGTGATACTTACAAGAGTGTACATTCGAGGGATTTATAGGAAGAAGGGAGAGAGGAGTATCTGCATTCAGCCAGGCCCCAACGGCTAGCTGGACTAGCCGTTGGGCCCCCCAACGGCTAGTAGCCATTGGGGCCCTGGTGCCTTGGCCCTGATGGCCTGGTGCCAGGGGCCCTTTCGGTCAGGCCCCTGGCCCTAAGGGCCTTCTTAACAAAGTCTTCACTGCTAATGTGACTTTATACTGAAAGTGATAAACTTTTGCTTGCTTTTCCTTTACTGAAGCGTTTCAGTTACATTCAAAAAGTTGCACAGCCTTTTCTGCTGTTCTTTCATCTGTGCTTTTAAAGACACATGGGCTCAGCTAAATAAATTCATAACCTTAACATACTCTCTTCAACACTTTCTCAGGGAGTAATCCTTCTTCAATCCGCTGATATCCTAATCAGCTTTTGATGGCTGGACATAGTGAGAAAGAACTGTTGTTCCCGTCCAACAACCATTGTAGCCTTTGATAACCTAATAGCATCTTACACTGGATTTTCCAATTGCCTCTGATACTTATGATCCTTTTGTGTACCTTTTTTGGCTTAAGACTTGGGATTTGAAAGACATTTGCCTTTTGTTTTGGGTTTGAACTGGGCTTTATCATCCACCATCTCCTCCATCTTTTAGGACTTTGTTTTCCACGAACCTGCCCTTGGTAGAATTCCACCCTGTTCCTGAGTCACATCCTCTACTCAAACTTATCTCTAACGTTAAGATTAAGCTGAGACTAATTCTGAAGCTTATTGTGCTATTGTTTTGTTATAACTGGGTGATAAGTTGCTAAGGAATTTTCTTTGAGATATTATGGAAATGAGTTTCTTTGGTGCTTTTATAGATAAGTCAGGTAGATTATGTAGAAAGATCTGGCATTCCTCCCTTTCTGTTTTCTTTTCCTTTTTGACCGTTTATAGTTATGATGTATTTGCTGTATTAGATGGTATCAGCATCTATGATCCACCAGAGAAGGTCATACCTAGATGGAAGGGACCAACAATAGATAAGGATCCTCAATTTCTTAATGAATTCATCAGAGTTCGAAGAGAGACATTGGGAGATAAGAAAGGGGTGCTGTCAATTGAAAAGTTGAAAAATTGGTTGAATGATTTGGACAAGGAGGAACCATTAACATCTCTTAAAGATGTTTCATCTTCCTTTACCGTAGACACCAATCTACCTGAAAGTTTGCCACCACTAAATCCCAAGACGGTAATTGAAAGTAGTGATGGCTCTATGAGACACGGAAAAAAGTCGGGAAAGGAATATTGGCAGCATACAAAAAAGTGGTCTGAAGAATTTCTCCAAGTATATAATTTGGAAACAGATCCTGAGGTCAAAGGTATTATAAAAGACATGGGGAAGGATTTGGATAGATGGATCACTCCTGGAGAAATTCAAGAAGCTGCTGACTTAATGGACAGAAGTATCCCTAAAAGGAAAAAGAAATACATTGAGAAAAAATTGGAGCAGTTGAAAAGAGAGTGCCAACTTTATGGTTCACAAGCTGTGGCAGACAAGTATAGGGAATACGCAGAGCAGAAAGAAGAGGACTATTTTTGGTGGTTAGATCTTCCATATGTACTGGTAATTGTTCCTTTTGTTGACTTTTTTTGTTTTATGTCTGATCTTTCAGTAATTCCCTTTTTGTCTTTTGCCTTGATGTTTTGGATTCAATAAGTTATGGTTCCTAGTTAATTTCTGACTCTACGTTGCTATTTTGTTTACAATGTTTACCAGTGCATTGAACTATATACAAGTGATGAGAGATATGAAAGGATAGGATTTTATTCTCTTGAGATGGGTGCAGACTTTGAGTTGGATCCAAAGCAATATCATGTTGTCGCCTTTGCGAATCGCACTGATGCAAGACATTTGTGCTATATCATTCAGACTCATATGGAGATTATTGGGAACGGTCATGCGTTTGTGATTGCAATACCCCCCAAGGTGAACTTGTCTTACATTTAAGGTTGCTGCAAGTTTAATAGGTGTTATTGTAGCTTTCATAGTTCAAGTGTGAGCTTCCGCAGCCTGGTCCTGTCCTTGTTGAAGCTAAGGAGTTAAATTGCATAATATTACTCGTGTTGTTGCTAGGTGAACTCAGATTGCCCAGTCAACCAGCCAACGTACATTAACATATGCAAATCTCTTGGGTTTTGAATTTGAAAGCAAAACCAGAACTATCTATCTGAAAGCTTTCATCATTTAGCAGTCCATGTAAACTGCTTATCCGATTAATTGTTGAGCCATTGGCAGCTCCAAAGATATTTAACTGGTGTTGGTAATAGCTCTTGCTAACTCTAAATGGATCTTCTCAAGGTTCATGCAGCCTACGTGGACAGAAAACTTTCACAAACTTGCAAACGTAAGAATGGTAGTCATATTGTCAAAATTGACTCAAGTTGTCCGCCACGGTGATGTTCCTTTTGTTGTTCGAGTTGTCTGTATGAACTTGATTTTGGAACTTTGGACTATGCCATGTTGACTTTTGTTGCATCCATTTGTGCAGGACTCTGCATCAATTTAGTTGTTGGTGCACTCAGGTGCCTTGGATCTAAACGTTCAAATGTCAAAAGGATCTTTATCTCGTGCAACTTAAGCATTCATTTGGCGAGTACTTGCTGCTAAATGCATAAAAAGTTCATAACTTGTGCTTCGGTTGCATTTTTGTGTTCTGTGGATCCTCTGAATTGTAACTTTGTCGTATAATAGACTAGGGTCAAATTCTGATAAAAATATATGAAGATGACCAAAATAAAACGTATACTAAAGTAAGTTTTCTTGGTGTGAGGAATCTTCTATGGGATTAAAGAAGCTTGGTACATTTGATAATTAAAAGTCTAATGAGAAGTGAAAACGTGAAAAGAAGAAGCATAGAATGTGATCTATAATTAGTAACAGAGTTAGTACATAAGTAATGGACTTGATTTTGAGTCTTGTGATTTATCAGGTTAACTTCGCACAATAAGTTAGTGAGAAAGACTTTTCTACATTTATGAGCAGTGTCTACTTAGAATGGTTATAATGTGCTTGTATTTCTCATAGTCTTGGATTCATATTGTGCCTTCTAACAATTCCTTATTGTCTTGTAGGATGCATTTCGAGAAGCCAAAGCAAATGGCTTCAATGTAACGGTTATTAGAAAAGGAGAACTCCAGCTTGATATTGACAAAACCCTGGAAGACGTGGAACGTGAAATAGTTGAAATCGGAAGCAAGATGTACTACGATAAGTATATACGTGAGAATGAGGTCAGTGTTGAAGGCATTTGGAAAGGATTGCTCAAAGGTGGAAAGACTACCAAAAGGTACTTCTGATAGAATTTGAACAATGTTTTTTTCTGTCTGAAATTAGAGCTATGTGTGTTTATACAGCATCTAGTATTTCACCTCTTTTGGAAGACTCTAGTTATGCACTAAGGTGGTTCTGTAAATTAAACTGGTCATAAGTGGGTTCAAGTTGGTTTTACTTGTTCCAGACTTTGCTGCTTGTCACTCGGTCCAATTTTTCTCCAGAAACTGGAAAAAAAAAGAAACAGAACAATAAAGGGAGGAAAGGGTGGTTAAGCAGTTGCGGCATCTGCTTTGCTGACCTCGGTCCAGACCAGATAAACCACTACCTGAAGTGGCTGTTTTATAGCCATGTTGGGCTTGGGCTAGTAAGGCTCATTGATCTAATTTAGTGCTTGTGACCTTGGCCTTGATTTTCTCGCGTTCTACAATCCTGCTGTTCTACCTTGACCTAATATGGACACTTTCTTGATGCGGTTTTCTCCTGATTTCTTCTCCTGATTTCATTTTTCTGTCTTTTAGGAGACCCATGAGGACATCAACAAAAACAATCAAAGGCTGAACGTTGGTTACAATCTCCCTCTTCATCCAGTCAACCTTCGATGCACAAGTTTGTAAAAAATTGCTGCATGTGACTAATCTCGAACCCAATGACACGCCCATGCTTCTCATACAGTGACCAGTGAAAACTTTCATAAATTATGTTTATGTTGATGTTGGATCCCCTGCAGTTCATTGCAAATTATGTTTGTGCGGATGTATTCATGACCTTTGCTGGATCTGTTTCTTGAATGAAGTGGAGATGGAAGGAGATGCTGAATGTGTCGGAGTTTGAACATGCTCAATTTTCGCCACTGGAATGAGCTCGATGCTTGTGGAGTATGCCATGGTTATGCGTATTCTTCTTTCACCTTGGGAATGGGCTCAATGCAATTGTGGAGTGTCAGATATGCTTACTCTTGTCCCTCTAGTATTAGGTCGAAAACAGCAGCATTCACATTGTGAGGGAACTATGGGGTTACAATAGGTTAATAATCAATGATGGGACTAGTTTATGGCCATCAACCAGCAGAGTCTCCAGTGAGATTTTGTAATGTCGCTTTTATTTGTTTATTGTAGCTTGTGCATTAACTTATTGTAAGAAAGCGTTTTGTTCTATGTTGTGGTTCTGGTTTGTTTGGTGGTCGTCTTGGTTAACGAGAGGATATTTGATGTTGTTTGTGGTTTTCTGCACAAGGCTCTTGGAAATTCTTTTCAAAACAAGGGCTTAACTATTGAACTGCTGAACTATATCACAGGATACCTCGCATGCAAGGATGATGGTATTTGGTTGGGTGTGAAAATTAATATGCACCTGGCTTCAGACTCGATAATTGATGGGACTCCAACCAGCGTCGAACTCCTTTAGACTAAAAATCGTCGGATCTGTGCTGGCTGTCATTTTGAGCAGGGGGGGGCAGCACATCATGACCCTCGACGATTTCTGTCCGAGTGAACCCACGCTCGAGGCCCTTTCGGCTTTTACATGGATTCTGGTTCGAACCTCTGAGGTCTGTCCCAGTTGTAGGACATGTAAACCCGACGAACTGTACATGGGCAGTTGGTGTTTAGCTTGTTTCCTAGATGCTCCCCCCGCGCGTACACACACACACACACAAACAGATGGAAGAACAGTTTATGTTTGTACATGAGTTTGCGTCCTGACAAGCTAAACTTGTGTTTAACTCATTGAGTGCAAACTTCTTTCAGTTCATTCATGCTCGTGTGATCTGGCGTTTGTGTTCATTCTGGCTCACGGTCTGCTTTAATACTGAACCAAACTAAAGACCACAGAAAAGTGATTAGGGTACCATGCTTCTTTTGGAATTCGACCTACTTGATGGACTTGATTATCTACAGTAAAAGGTCTTAGATTTGCACTTAAGTGATTAGAATGAATGCCACGAAGAACTCAACTCTCGCAAAAGAAACATGAATAAAAAGGAAACTGGCAATGATTGCATAAACCCGGCAGTAACTGTATATAAACATAGTGTGCCTACCACATAATTCAGCTTCAATAGCATGATCTTTATAATCTGCCCATAAGAGGCAAAAGGGGATCAAGCATATCTAAAACAGTGTAATCCTGATACATTGGTCAACAAAAGAATTTTAACATTAACCACGCATACTACATAAAAGAAAATGTACAAACAATTTAAGAGGTGTTTGGCTGGTCTAGCTGTTCCGGTGAATTCTACAATTGGTCCATAACAAGTTGCAGCGGCGGATCCGCATTGTGCCAGGGTGGGATGGTTGCCCCACGTGAACTTCTGAAAACAAATTTCGAAAAAAAAAGTTGTAAAATTTTAAATCCTACCCCACCCGGACCTGAAGTCTGCATCTCCCCAAACAAATTTCTAGATCCACCGCTGATAAGCTCGAACTTTGATTGCCATCTAAAAATAACTGAGATTTATCATTGCATTAATCGAGTTCAGAAATCACACTGCCCCCCTCTTGGTTCGATAATGACCCCGAAACTGCAATGCATCACCAAAGCATCAAAACCACACCCTGATCGCACACCCAGGAAAGCCAAAAAACATAAGGCTCAATTTGTATTATCGATATCCAACCAGTAATCGGTATCTTCTGCAAAAAGATTGAAAAACCACTGTTGCACAATTTGGTCAGTATTGGGATTGAATCTACACATTTTTTGAGGTAAGTATATGTTAACTTTTTCCTTTTGATTGTAGGTTGTAGACTTATTTTAACTGGTAAGAAGGCATTATTAGTACGTGAAGAGTAAGATGAACCCATATGATCCAAGAATCATTTCAATGATAGGCAACTCGATAAGGACCAAGAAGAAGCCCATCCTAAAAAATTTGTGCCCTGCCCTCAGCAGACATAAAAATAAGGAAAATGGATTGGGCTGTGTCCAACTTGGTCCGTTGGGATTGACCAAAGTTCCAGCGGTCAAACTCATTTGCATAGCATAAATTCTGTCTCGCAGTCCGTCTTCTTATGCTTGCTACCAGTCATGCCAAAAGGTGCAGTATACAAAGCTATTAGCTGACATGGACATATAACTTTTTTTACTAAAATTTTGCAGTTACAAGCTGGAAAAGGTTGATACTTTGAAAACTTCATAAAAGTAGCTCGAGGTTCTACCAGTTTTTATTATTGTCCCTGCTTTTTTTTTGGGTGTTATCCTGTGGTTTTTGAACTTTTGTGTTATCCTATAGTCTAATGTGGCACATTTACGTCCCCCGTATACTAACAATCCCCCATATACTAACAACAACAACAACTAAGCCTTTTCCCATACTAGACGGGGTCGGCTACATGAATTCTTTGTTTCCACATATCCCTATCGTGTGCCATGTTAACAGTTAACTCACAATAAGCTAGATCATTTACGTCCCCCATATACTACTTAACAATAAATATTAGTTAACAAATTTAATACTAATTAATATATATGTATGTAGAATATTAAATCTAAATCGACATGGCTGCTGTGGGGTAGGCGATGTGGCAGCTTAAACAACTAACAGAAGGATATCTAACCAGGAGTAATAACGTTACTAGAGTGGCTCAAGTATGATAAACAACGAAAACAATGGGATAATAAAAAAAAAATTAAACCACAAAGACAAATGAAAAATCTCGATGGATAGCTTGGTGAAGTCTTATAAGTAAGATTTTTATCTGTTTTGTGGCAGTGCATGTGTCCACATGCACATGCACATGTACGCATGTGCATGTGCATGCGCATATGTGTGTAACTTGTTAAAGTGGGGCAATATCTTACCTAATGCGCATATTTACAAAAATTAGAATAGATGCTAGGATCGCAACAGCATTTTCATGAGCAAGTCCGTTCCGAGGTCACAAATGGAGATGATGGCATCCACTACATTGATTGTTCCTAGCTTCTACGGCCTTGATTTTGCAGCTCTTTCTTCTAGATCAACAACCCTGCTCCAGATTACCAATTGACAAGGGCCAAAGCAACCAGATGGGCGATCATTTGTGAATTTCTTGAGACGATTAGATGCCTACCTGATCGGGCCAGGATTAGAAAGCACGTTGGACAACTAAGAGCGAACAGAATGCACTTATTTGAGGATTGCAGCTTACCTTCTAAAGAGTTAATATGCAAATAAGTAAAACTGTTCTTACCTTTATCCATTTTCCGGGGCTTCAAACTGATCTTCCAACTAGTTAATCGTTCAAATTTGGTGAAAATATTCTTCTTTTCTCCATTTTCTAGCGATTGGAAGTGGTTTTCCAATTAGTGGCAATTCGGCCAAAATATTTTCCTTCCTTTTTTCTGTTAGACTTTTGAAACCGAATTTTCAGCAAGGATGATATTTGGCCAAAGTATTCTGCTATATGTTTTTCACTTCCTTGAATCTGCAGCAAGCCATCAGCGGTGGATGGGGCTCTTGCTACGAATCGATCGGCTGCGTTTGGTGTTGACCCTAGTTTAGATCTAGGCTAGGTCGATATGTGGAGATGTTATAGTTTTGGCAAGACACGGACAGATCTAGGGGAGATGTAAGGGATCTAGGCCAGGTCTAAAGGGATCGTCTTAGGTAAGGTTCAAGTGGGGCTCCTAAGGGAATGCTCAGCTAATGGCCGAGTTAGGTGGTGTTTTGTGGGTAGTTTTAGGTGAGATCCTAAAGGAATGCTCGGCCAGCTAATGGCCGAGCTAGGTAGTGTCTTGTGGATGATTTTAGGGGAGATACTAAAGGGATGTTCTAAGGGAATGCTTGGCCAAATGGTGGCCGAGCTGGGTAGTTTTTAGGGGATTGTTTTAGGTAGGATCTAAGGTGGGATCCTAAGGAAAAGGCTCAGCCAGATGGTGGCCGAGCTGGGTAGTTTTAGGAGTGGTTTAGGCAGGATCTAGGCCAATGCTAGGCCAGCCAATGGCCGAGCTAGGTGGACGTGAATAGCTAAGGGAACCGAGTGTGTTAGACACTCAGTTCGACCAGGTTTTGGGGGGTTTGTGGATAGGATCTAGCTAAGGTAGATGGTTAGGATTTAGGATCTTAATGGGGAGGTTTAAGTGAGGCTCGACCGGCACTTTGGCCGAGCTTAACAAGTTTTGAATAGGTGAGGTTTTGGGATAGAGTAGGACAGGTTTTCAGCAAGGTTCGGCCAGTATTTTGGCCGAACTTGGGTGGGTTTTAAGGGTAGTTTTGGGTAGCCTAGAGGGTTAGGGGAAGAGATGGTTTAGGCAAGATCTAAGGACTAACCTTGGTGTTGATTCAAGCCAGCTCCTATGAGGTTCCACGCAGCCAATCTTCAAACAACAAGAGACCCCTCCAAGCTGCCGAATCTCCCACTTACTGCAACTCTCATGCATGAAACAACTTGGCCCACAACATCCCAGCCCACCATCTTTAAAAGGGAGAGGTCAAGCCCCTTTTATAGACCATGAGTTTGGATATGGATCTTGGGTTGGTTCTGAATTTTGGATCCAATCCAAACCTTATTTGGATATGGATCTTGGATCTGGATTTGGATATTTGGATCCAAATTTCATCCAAAATTTTCTTTTCTTCAGTCCTTCTTGGCGTTTCGAGCGAATGATTTGTGCGGGCCCTGATTTCATCAACGCTCCGTCTTATGCTAGGTTTTTCCTAATTTCGTCGTCCGAGCTCCTTTTCACCTTTCTAGACTCCGTTTCAACTGATTTTCACTGTTTCAGATTTGGATTGCTTGTGATTTCAGGGGTGCTTTTGGCTTGGCCTTCGATGCTTGAGGCTTGAAGTCCCCGCTTGTGGCCTAGGCTTCTCTTTTGTCTTCAAAATTTGCTTTGCATTGGGCTGAGCTTGATTTTTGAGCTTTAGAACCTCTTTTGAAGCTGCTTTGGGCCAGGCTTCACCTGTTCGTTTGGGCTTTTGCAAAAATGGGACTTTCGTCCATCTTTGAGAAATTCATGTTTTAAACAGGATTGAAAAACAGAGGTTTGAAGTATTTGAGCTCCTGAGTTTTCGAAAATTCAAAGCTTGGCTTTTCGAGCTGAATTTCGAACTAGGCATTTGGTTTTTGCAAAATTTTTGGATTTCGGGGTGTTTACACCAGAAAACATTGCAAATTTTCTACGCCATACCCAACAACATCTAATTCTTAAACAAAATGAGATTCAAATAAGACGATCCTATTTTTACTCTAGGACTCTTCGAAATGAACCTTTTTCCATTGGGATAAATCGTAGGGATATGGGAAAGAGTTACCACAGTCCCTTCTTAAGCGTCCCGTGGTTTAAGGCAAAGAGACGGAAAATTTGCTCTTTTAAACTTTTTGACAATTTTTTTCTTTTTCTTTTATAGAGGGCCTCCCATTTTGGAGGATTTTTCTTTTAGTTTTTTCCTCTTTTCTTTTTCAATCAAAGAACTATTTTCTTTCTTTTTTTCATTTTGCCTTCCTTTGGAAGGAGACTTTTGGAGGGACTTTTATATCCTCTTTTTCTGCTTTTTACCAAATTTTCCTTTTTGGAGACGAGAAGTGAAGAGGGGAGAGACTTATCCCAAAGGTTTACTCGATTCATCTAAGATCATCCTATTTTAAAATAGCATGTACTACTTGAAAATATTTTGCTATGTTGAATAAGGCCTTCTTTTGTAAGATGAAGACTTTTGAAATGTAACCCATTGATTTTTGAAAACTTCACTTTTCACAAGCATTGATTCTCTTATTCAGGGTCACACGATCCACCTTGATCCTTTTTTCAAGAAGTTCAAAGGAGATCTCATTTTAAAGCATTTTCAAAAGGATTTAGCATAGACCCTACACATGATATTTTTTCAAATATTGGGCATCTATAAGGTCTACTAAATTCTTACCCTCAACATCGATCAACCAATATGCATTATTAATGGTTGTTCCCCTTACAACATAGGGACCATCCCACTTGGGCCGCCACTTTTCAAGTGGATGTGGGCCACAATGGTGGATGATTTTCAATACAAGGTCTCCCACTTTGAAGTGGCGAGTCTTCATATGCTTTTTATAATGTCGTGCTATCCTTTGCCGGTATGCATGTGCATGATCCATAGCAAAGAGCCTTTTTTCATCTAACAAATCAAGCTCAACCATCCTAGCATGTTGAAAAGTCTTTAGGGGTAGGTCGAGTGCGAGTGATTTATGGAATGAATGCAATTTGGTATGAATGGGGAGAATAGCGTTTGTACCATAGACCAACTCAAATGGCGTGACATTGGTGGGTGTTTGGATGGAAGTACTCTAAGCCCATAAGGCTTCATCAAGCTTCTCATGCCATGTCCTACCATTCTCTAAGGTTTTCTCAATGATGCTTATGAGAGTCTTGTTTGTGGCTTCGGCTTGGCCATTGCCTTGAGGGTAGTAGGGCGACGAGAAGTGTTGAGTTATGCCATAGGTATTACATAACTTTTCCATCTTCTCATTCTTGAAAGGGATACCATTATCGGACACTAGGTCTCTTAGAACTCCAAATCGAGCCAAGATATTCTTCTTAATGAATGCCACTACATGTTTCCCTTGGACATTAGCCAAGGAGGTAGCTTCAACCCATTTAGAAAAATATTCGGTGGCTGCTAGGATGAACCTATGTCCATTTGATGTATTTGGGGAGATTGGTCCTACGATGTCAAACGCCCACATGGTGAAAGGTCATGGGCTGACAATGGAATGCAAGGTTGATGATGGGATATGAATGGCATGTCCATGCACTTGATATGGGTGACATTTCCTAACATGATCATGACAATCTTGCTTGAGGGTGGACCAAAAATAACCGGCTCTAAGTATCTTCATGGCCATCATATTCGCATTGACATGGCCTCCATATTCTCCATTGTGGAATTCATGCATTATAGTCCTAGCCTCATCAAGTTTTACACACCTCAACAAGATGCCAGTAAAACTCTTTTTGTAGAGAACGCCTCCCAAAATCATATATCGGGTTGAAATTTTTCAAATAAAAGCTCTATCCCTTGAAGAAGCAAATTCGGAAAATCCTCTGTTTTCTAAGAAGTTTTTAATATCTTGAAATCAAGGTTTTTCAATGGAATTTTGGTCATTTTGGCAAATTTCCAAATCGTGGGTGGATGGAGTAAGTAAGTGCCATATCTCTAAGGATCGGGTTCCCAAGGTGGGATCGACCCTTAGGGCTGATCCTAAGGATGAGAGGGTGTCTGCTATGGTGTTGTCCTCTCTCCCTATGTGAGTGAGTGTACATGATTTGAAGGAATCGACCAGTTCAATGGCCAATTTGTGGTATGGAGTGAGTTTTTCATTTTTGACTTGCCAAATTTTAAGACTTGGTTTATGACAAGTAAAGAATCTCCAAAGACTTCGATGCATGATACCCCTAGATTTTTCAAAATTTTCAAACCTTGTATGAGTGTCTCATATTCGACCATATTATTGGAACATTCGAAATCTAGGCGAATGATAATGGGGATCTCTCCCTTTTCAGGGGATATGAGGATGATTCTCACACATGCCCCTCTTTGGTTTCTTGCCCCATCAAAGTGTATTTTTCATACTTGGTTTTCATTCAAACAACTTGCTAAAACATGGTTTTGAAAACCGTTTGAAAAGATGCCCTCATCTGGCATTTCATCAAGTATGGGATATGTCTCTTCTAGGGGGAACTCAGCCACATGATCAGCTAGGGTTTGTCCCTTAATGGAGGTTTGATGGTGAAATTTTAAATCATATTCCATTAAGAGGATCTACCATTTACCAAGCCTACCTGTGAGGATAGGTTTTTCAAATAAGTGCTTGATCAGATCAAGTTTAGACACTATCCATATCTTAGTGTCTGAACTTTTGGAAGGCCCATACCAATGCCAAGCACGTTTTTTCCATGGCTTGATAATTTCTTTCATATGCTAATATAGTTTTTGAAATGTAGTAAATAGCATACTCTTTATGGCCATCATCCTCATATTGGGCTAGTAAAGCACCCAATGCATTCGTATGCATGAAAATGTAAAGCAACAATGGTTTTCCTTGCTTTGGAGGTTTTAAAGTCGGAGAATTTACCAAATAAGTTTTTAATCTTTCGAAAGCCTTTTGACAATCGTCGTCCCATACAAACCTCACCCCTTTTCTCAAAAGCTTGTTGAAAGGTTCGCATCTTATTGCCAGGTTTGAAATAAACCTCCTAATTGATTGGAGGCGACCTTGGAGGCTTCGAATTTGGGTAAGTTGGAGGGTGGAGGCATGTCGATGATGGCTCAACACTTAGAGGGGTCGACTTCAATGCCCCTTTGGCTTACCATAAAGCCTAAAAGCTTACCCGATACCACTCCGAATACACACTTTTGAGGGTTTAGTTTCACTTTGTAAAGCCTAAGTCTTTCGAAAATCTTTTGCAAAGATTCGATGTGTGTGCATCGGGTTTTTTTCGATTTGGTAATCGTCCTCCCGATTTACACCTCATGAATTTACCAATGATGTCATGAAAGATGATATTTATGGCTCTTTGATATGTGGCTCGGTATTTTTCAATCCAAATGACATAACTATCCATTCATAAATGCAATTGCACTAGGACATCGAAAGGTTGTTTTCGAGCACGTCCTCCTCGCAATATAAATTTGATTATACCTAGAATAGTCATCCATAAAAGGGGAAGACAATGTTCTACCATTTTTCGATCTAGACCTGACATATCTTCGTAGGTCCATGCAAATACATCTATGTAGGTCTTTAGGAATGCAATGAATGATGCTTTTTCATGCTCATGCAAACATGTGCATATCTTAACATGCTTAGGATTAGGCTCACTCCCTAGGTTGATTTCTACAAAATCTCCTCCTACGGAATTTGAAGGTTTTTCCAAGTCAAGGATTTTATGAAACTCGGGAAGCTCGGAGGCTTGATCCTCCTTATGGAAGAGGGGATTCTCCTTGCTTTGATCTTTCTCAAGAATTCTAGGTCCTAAGGAAGTTTGAGGCCACGTATGGGTTTCAAAAACACCTTATTTTAGTTTTGGGATTTTTACAAATTTCACAAAATTTGGGCCTTTTACTAAGATAATTTTTTCTTCAAATTTTTTAATTTTTTTGGCTTTTTTGAAATGGACACCAGAAGCTGGTATATACAAAACCTTGTTTTTGGTATTTTCAGGTTTTCTGATTTTTTTGGTTTTTTATAAAGAAATTGAAGGAGGAGGAATGTAAATCACCTTCTTTTTGGGGTTTTCACAACTTTTTGATGTTTTTGGGTTTTGAGGTTTTTCCAAATGTTTTTGGATTTTGAAAATATGCAAATTTTTTGGATTTTTGGTTATTGAGGGGTCTTTCATCATACCTACAAATAAAACACCATAAATTAGTCTCTAAATAAGAGGTCTAAGTCATAGGTTTCGGTTTTAGGAGGCTCCAAGGTACCCTTGATCCAAGTGGTTGCAGGTGGTGGTTCAGGGGATATAGTTGGGGTGTAGCCTATTCCATGTCGGTTTGGTTTAGGATTTGGCAAGATGGATTCTAAGCAACCCCGGTTTTGGTTTCCTAAACTTTGATAGGGCATGTAACCCATGTTTAACATCATATTCCAAGGCTTCTTTAATTTTGAAAATGTTTTGTAAAGTGGATGGCCTTGGAACTTGGTGTCATCCATGTCATGGTCAAATGTTTTTTTGTTTAGGGACTTGGGGAGGATTTGGATCTTGGTTTTTCCTAGGATGGTCATGGTCTTGGGCGGGCAGGCTTTGGGCTGCCCCTTGATATACATGACATCCTTAGGTCTTTTCAGGACGAACTTGGGTGGTTCGACCAAGGGTTTTCCTAGGTTGGATTTGCAGGTTTTATGGCTTGACAAGCAAGAAAAATTTTGAACTCCCCTAAGCTGAGGGTGGTTTTCTCTTAGAATTACCACAATTTGGCTTTCGTAGGGGATCTTGACACACCTATAGAAGGTGGATGGCACGGCCCGAAGGCTATGTATCCATGGTCTTCCTAGGAGTAGGTTGTAATGGGGTGTATGTCTAAGACATGGAATACCCCTGCATGGGTTATACCCCTTATTTCCAAGGGTTTTCCATACGTATAATGTAAACCAGTTTAGGGCTTGTCTCAACATACTTCTAGGACAAATAGGTGCAATTGAACTAGGACTTCTTAAAGAAGCTGGACCATATTCAAATGTACCTCAAAAGGGTTGGATGCAAACCTTGGTTGACCGCATATGTTGGTGATTCTTGGTGGGACCTACACTAATATCAAATAACTGCTAAGTCTTCGACCTGGACCCTGTCTTTTTTTCTTGAATATCCATATCTATATTAATTAAGTATATGATGAAGTGGATATGGATTTGAATTTTATGGTTTGTATTGAGATTGAACTGTAATAGGGCTCTAAATTGAGGTTTTTTCCCCTTTCTTCAAACCATTTCAACTTGGTTCTCATGTGAGCCAAATTTCATATAAATCAAGAATCTAGGTATCAAAACCCAATTTTTTTAAAAAAATCATATTTTCTTAGGAAAAAATTGGTATTTACAAAAGGACAAGCTTATTTTTGTTAATTATTGCTTTTTTCTTTTTTATTTCAACCACAACCTTTTTTATTGGATGGTTGGAATCAGTGAAGATGATTTAGCACAATTGCCGGTGTGCATATTCCACAAGCTCTCTCTGTAGTTTCTAGCATATGCTCACAAGCAATCATACTAAGTCATTCTCATTGATCTCAATCTTTTGACTAAAGAAACATATGGTTGAGATTAAAACAAAAAGTTCAATTCACTTTTTATAGGTTGTACTTAGTGAAAAAACAGTTTTTTGTTTTTTATATCAACAGTGCATCTCTTTAATAACATAGTTGGAGATTATTGAGGATGCTTTTGTACGATTGATTGTGTGCATATACAACAATCTCTCTCTCTCTCTCTCTCTCTCTCTCTCTCTCTCTCTCTCTCTCTCTCTCTCTCTCTCTATATATATATATATATATATATATATATATATATATATATATATATATAGGATATAATGTCGCTAACAGAAAATGCTATCATGATATAATTGATAACATGATACATATCTCTAACGCTAGTGCTGATGCAGCATGTTTCATGTGGTGGTGACTTGAGTGTTGAAGTGGCATTAACATCAAATGTGATGTTAAATATTAAGTTTACTACATTGTGGTATCATGAAAATCTACAGTAGTACTTTATAATATCTTCAAAATCCATTTTATTGTCAAATTATTAGTATTTAAATTATGGATTACATATTTAAAACTAATTTAATATTTAAATTAAGTTTATTAATACAAATTACAATTACAAAAGCTTCATTAAAATGTTTAAAGAATACATTTACATTTAATTTGTAACGATAATCTTACTTTAAATTCAATTATTAACATATGTTAATAATTGAATTTTATTTAGTAAGTTAACTATTATTTTTAATATTAATTTACACTAATGACCTTAATTTAGAAATGAATCATCCAATGTTATAAATCATGAAAATAATATGCTATAGTAATTTATATTAACACTTTAGATTAATTTGTTCTATAAAAAATAATTGTCCTTCTATTAGATATTATCTATCAAATATCTATTTTATTAACTTAATTTTCATGTTATTAACACCAACTTTTAGTGCCTATCAAGTTAATAGTCTTTAACATCAACTCAATAATCTTAAATGTCAATTTTTGTTGCCATCAAAAATTATAATTTATTATTGTATCAATAATTACATAGAAATAAAAATTCACTAATATAAATTAATTAACAAAATAAATTTGTCTTAAACATTTAAATGAAGTTCTCTTAATTATAATTTGTAATAAAACATAATTTAAATATTAATTACTAATTTACCTCAAATATTTAATCTTTTATTTGAATATTCATTTGTATTAGTAATTTGGTATTGAAATGGGCTGTTAAGATTCAACCAAGTACTAAAATGAATTTTCTTGATACCACAATACTATATTGAATATTTGACACCATATTTAATGGCAACATCATAGCAACACAAATGTCAATGCATATATATATATATATATATATATATATATATATATGACGTTAGCATTCTCCATCAATCACAATATACTCATACTAACAACATCAATAATAGGATACAAAATTAATGAGTTTTTGTAGGAGATTAAGGATGACTCGCAACCATAATTGGTTGGCTAGCAGCAGCAATTTTCAACTGGAAAGGAAGGCTAGTAAGCAATAAAAATCTTACTGTCAACAAAACCTGCACTCCCAAATAATTACAATCGCATTGCACTAATCCGTTCCCTTGCTACTTTTCCTAGAGCATGTTCAGGCATTTCTGCACAATTACAGCAGCATTGCACTAGTCCTTTTCCCTGCTGCACTTCTGCACAATTATAGCAGCATTGCACACAAGAATGTTGCCTTGCTGCCTTCATCAACGTACTCTATGATGATCACTCTGGATGGAACAGTTGATTGAGGGTATTTAGTAGAAAACAGTTTATTTCATTAGTAAAATGCCAGACATGTTTGCCTTGTGCTTGGTTACGGTTATGGTTCAGAAATGCTTTGAGTGCAATCTTATGTGTTGCCTTTCATGGTGGTCTGTAAAGCCTACTCATCGTCTGATTTTTCTTTTAAGATTACAGTCTTCAGTATCAGGCTTTCTACTTATCATGTTTGAAAGGAATGCATGACAATATTTGGTGATATTACTATTGATACTGTTTGTCTATTTTAGGCCTTCTATTAAGGTTAGGTTTTCAATTTTGTTTGGCAACATGTGTATCAGGCTATCAGCTATTGGGCTGCTTTAATACCGTCCTTGAGTGACTGCATTGGATCATTAATCACCTCACATGTATGCTTCGTATTGGGCATTGAAGACATTTGCATGGATTCTACCTTGTTTCTCTAAGGAAAGTGCTGATCATGTGATGTCATTGTTCCTTTGGTTATAAGAGCGTTTTGTGGTCCTGGTGGAGCTGATGAAGATTAATTGGCATGCTCGTATTTCTTTTGGAACTTGTTAGTCATTTTTGAGCTTGGACATGAGGAAATGTTACTTGAAGTTTGAACCTTCATCCTCAAAGAATGAGGAAGATAGCTGGGACTCCAAATTCCCTTCTCAAATTTCCTTCTCAACCTAAGTGGACTTTGTCTCTTGTCCTTTCATTTGAAACTGTTCTTATTTTTTTTTAAAGGAGTAACATTTGAAAATTTTTGACAGCTTCTTTCTTCATCAAGAAGCTGCCAATGTTGGAAGCTGCTGTTTGTTTTATGCAGAGGAAAGTCTGTTGGATGGTTGCAATATATTGTAACACATAACTTGTTATTAATGATGTTGACAAGATCCCTGAGGTGTGATGGGTGTTCATATAGCTTGGTGTATGCCTCCATGGATTACTGTTTAAGTGTAAGGTATACAATAAATGTTAAAACAATTCAACCTTCAAAGCATTGATAAATAGTCCATTATGCATGAAGCTCGGCTAGTCAAAATGGAGGAAGAATAATAAGACATAAAGGGAAAGTCAGAGAAGAAAAAATATGATGGGAAAAGAAAAAGAGAAAGAAAAGGCTGATCTTAACCTCACCTTTTCTTGCATTGAGTGGATTGACTACAGGGTGCAACATGAGGTCACCTTAGTGCTCTCAATAGAGGTAATTAAACTTCAGAAATAAGGTGGATATGCTGGAAAGATAAGAGAGTGGTAAAAGACTCAATGAAGTTTTATGCTGACTTATTCAGTACCTGGTGCTAACCTAATTTGTTTGGCTAGTGATGGGCTTTGTAAAGCATAAAGCCTTCACCATTGGCATAATCAGAGGAAGAAAAAGATTGAAAGAAGGCAAACAGGAAGAACAACAACAACAACAACTAAGCCTTTTCCCATACTAGACGGGGTTGGCTACATTGATTCTTTGTTTCCACAGATCCCTATCGTGTGCCATGTTAGCAGTTAACTCTCAATAAGCTAGATCATTCTTTATTGTTTCTTTCCAACACTTTTGTGGTCATCCTCTAGCTCTTTTAATACTTTCCAAATTTAGTTTTTCTAACCTTCTTACAGGTTCTTCTTTTGATCTTCTTTCTATATGTCCAAACCATCTTAAATGATGTTCTCTCATTTTATCCTCTATTGGTGCCACTCCTAATTTGTTTCTAATAACCTCATTATGTATAAGGTCTTTTCTTGTATGACCACTCATCCATCTCAACATCTTCATTTCTGTCACAGACATCTTTTGTACATGTTGATTATTAACTGCCCAACACTCAGAACCATAAAACATGGCAGGCCTAATTGCTGCTCTATAATATTTACCTTTTAATTTTAATGGTATCTTCTTATCACAAAGAATACCTGATGCTCCTCTCCATTTTAACCAACCAGCATTAATTCTATGTGTAACATCTCCATCAATTCTTCCATCACTATTAAAAATTGACCCTATGTATTTAAAACTTTCCTTTTGTGGAATGCAATGTGTGACAACTTTAATTTCTATGTCCTCTGAAGTAACCAAATGATCAAACTTACATTCCATATATTTTGTCTTTGTTCTACTAAGTCGGAGGCCTTTGCTTTCTAATGTTTCTCTCCATAGTTCCAATTTTTCATTAACTTTTTCCTTAGACTCCTCCACTAGTACAATGTCATCTGCAAATAACATACACCAAGGTACTTCATCTTGAATATGTTTTGTTAACTCATCCATCACCATTATAAATAAGAATGGACTTAAAGTTGATCCTTGATGTAACCCAATATTAACTTTAAAGAAGTATGTCATTCCTTCATGAGTCCTCACACATGTTTTTGCACCATCATACATGTCTCATATAAGGTTAATATATGTCAATGGGATACCTCTATTTTCCAAAGTTCTCCAAAGAACCTCCCTCAGTACCCCTATCATAAGCTTTTTCTAGATCAATAAATATCATGTGAAGGTCTTTCTTTTTTGCTCTAAAATGTTCCATAACACGTCTCAAAAGGTGAATCGCTTCAATAGTAGATCTACCTGGCATGAATCCAAATTGGTTCTCTGTTGTACTTGATACTTGTCTTAACCTACGTTCGATAATTCTTTCCCATAATTTCATAGTATGTCTCATTAACTTGATACATCGATAATTCGCACAATTTTAAATGTCTCACTTGTTCTATATGGGTATAAGTGTACTTGCTCTCCATTCCTCGGTCATCTTTTGGTTTTTCCATATTTCATTAAATAGTCGATGTTGGGTGGTTAAGCTTTCTCCTGGAATTACCTTACAATCTTTACAACACGCTCTATCTTTTTTCTACAAATAAAGGAATCAATTTGTGTTTGTGATAAGCCACTCTTATAAGTAATTAAATGTTCATCTCGTTTTTTGAACTATAAAAAGATCAAATGCCATAGCAAAATTTAAAATCTCCCTAACTTCCTCATTTATATCCCCAAAACCAAAGTTTCCATGAATCCCTTGATATCCTAATGCCTCTTTACAGACATATCCATTCAAATCTCCTCCTAAACAAATCATCTCCCTTTGTGGAATCTTTTAAAATACCTTATCTAACTCTTCCCAAAAAACTATCTTTATACTATCTTCTAGTCCTACTTAGGGTGCGTAAGCACAAACTATATTCAAAACCTCTGCTCCTAACACTAATTTCAACATCATGATTCGGTCACCATATCGTTGTATGTCTACTACACTCTCTTTTAAATCTTTATTTATGATAATACCAACTCCGTTTTGAGCCTTTTCTTTACCTGAGTACCATAATTTAAAACCAGTATCCTCTGTCTCCTTTGCTTTTTCTTCAACCCATTTTGTTTCTTGTAAACATAGAATATGAATCTTTCTCCGAATCATAGTATCTACCACCTCTATTAGCTTACCCGATAATGTTCTGATATTCCAAGAACCAATACGAATCTTATTATCTAGGACTAGCTTCCTTACTCCCCCGCATCCGTCCATAATCAAAATGCGGAGACCTTCTCTGAAAATTTTTCACTACATTCGGGCGGCAATGTAGCGGGACTAACTTTTTTACCCACACCCGTCCATGATGTGGGAACCCTCTCTGCAATTGAGCAAACAGGAAGAACAAGAACACAATTATAGTAGGAAGGAATGAGACAGTTAATCTCCACTAGAAGCTTCTAAAATGATAGAACATATGATCGTGAGACCTACACTTTAATACCCATTTAGTTTGATGTTTAGGAACCTTCAAATAAGTTTGTGGGATTTACAACATCTCGTTGCTTGGTAATTTCGGTTGATGAAGGAAGAAGCATTTTTATCTAACCCAATGTTTTAAATTTGGCTCCACAAATAAAATTTGAGAATTAACAAATGGGATGAACATATATCAAGAACATTCTGTTAATATAATCAATGTCCCATAAACATAGATGGTAACATCCACTTAACTCACATACAGAACCATGAAACCTTAAGGCATGTTTAGCTCTGAATATTAGTGGCTTATTAAGTTGATTTAGTACACTAAGTGCACTTAAATGGGTTAAGCGGTACATTAACAATTAAAATAAGTACAAAATATAAAATTGGAAATTTATTCTGACAAAATGAATAGACATTTATCTACCGATAAATAATAAAACCCAGGTACCTCACAATTTTTTTTAGTAAACTTAAAACATGTAACTCCAAATATTATGTTATCCATAGTAAATAATTGCATAAAACTAAGAACTAAACAAGTTGCACTCAGGGCGATAGCCCACTTGGAGGGCTCTCAACTCAGTGAAGTTTGACCATGAGTTTGACTCTTGGGACCTGCATACCTGGCTTTGGCATCTCATTGTAACAAAAAAATAAGAGCTAAATAAGTTCTTACACTATGAATATTATGTTATTTCAATTTATTGCTCAATTGGTACCACTTTCTAAAGAATACTAACCAAACCCTTGCATGGCCGGTCCCAAGCCCGGATAAAGGAGGGCTGCGTTAGGCTTCCAACAACCAGCGTAAAACTTTGTAAGACTTATTTACCATAAATTCTACAAATTATGATAGGGCTTTGTGGAAACAAAGAATCCATATAGCCAACCCCATCTAGTATGGGAAAAGGCTTAGTTATTGTTGTTGTTGTTGCTTTCTTAAACAACTACAACAACAAAAACTAAGCCTTTTCCCATACTAGACAGGTGGGCTACATAGATTCTTTGTTTCCACAGTTGTTGCTTTCTAAAGACTAAAATAGAAAATTAATTCTGATAAATGAATGAACATTTATCTGAAAAATTTCACTAGTAAGTGATATACTATAAAAGTAATAAATAATAAAACCCACATACATCACAAACAAATTTTGTAACTTAAAACATGTAGTGCTGTTTTATCCATGGTAAAAGTATATAACAAACTCAAGAGCTAAACAAATTTTTACACTCTGGATACTGTGTTAATTTTAGTTTTTGCTCTCAATATGACAGAGAAGGTGGAGGAAGAATTATTCAAGCAACACATAAAATTCATAGAGACGAAATATGATGATTGGTATGATGATAAAATTGTAAGAGGGGGGGGGGGGGGACCACTTAGTGTATATACTCATTTCTTTGATAGTCTTTTGTTACATCTCTTGTGTTGTGATGTTTTCACTATAAGGCAAGACAACATAATTGGTTGCCACTTTCTTTTTCTGGTCTACTTTGTTATCCTTGTCTTGTGTGCCATGCCCATATATAACTGCAAGCAGTGGAAGATATATAAAGATGTCAAAAGATGAGGATACCATATAAGGATGTCATATGCATGAGGATACCACAGAAGTGAATGGGTGTTTGTGCATGTGTGCAACTGTGTTGGTTGATACAATAATTCTGTAAGATGAATTAAGCTGTCAAGGTACGTGCAGTCTTCAGTATATTCAGATATTACGAGGATTGATTTCAATTTGAATCAGTTGCTTGTTCACTTCTATCATTTCCTGTATAAGGGCATGCATTTTCTGCTCTATGACATACAACAAATGCTATTTTCCCATTTGTATTCTTTAACCCTTTACGTTTGAAATTTTTTGTATTTAGGTCAACCATTCTTTGTTTGATCTTGGAGAAAATTTTCAACTTCTCTCAAGCAGCTTCTGTAGCACATTTTTTTCATGCTATACTGTTGAAAATATGTATATTTACATATCAAGGACTGGAACCTAGAATAACCACATAAATGTAATATTAAGTGAAAAGTGCATCTCTCAATGCTTGTAATGAAATATTTTTTATCATAAAATCAGGAATCTTGCCACATATGGCACTCAGGAAGTACATACCGTTGAAGAATGAGCACTCGATATTTCTGCTATATGCAATACACCTAAGACATCAGAGGCCAACCAAGATGCAGATCAACGGGATATGGCAGGGCACAGTGATCCGATGGCTCCTGCCATGGACACGGATGTTGAGATTGATCCTAGGGAAGTTTACTTTCTGATCATGCATTTTCTATCAGCTGGACCTTGTTTCCGAACATATGGACAGATTTGGAATGAGCTATTGGAGCATCAGCTTCTACCTAGAAGATATCATGCATGGTACTCATGAAGTGGTGCCCAAAGTGGAGATGAAAATGATGATGGCATATCTCTCCCACTGAGCTACAATAAATTGGTAGAGAGGTATATTTCACCCATTTAATTTTTATGATAATAATGTTGTTGGGTTGATGTATAATTCCCCTTTATTTGTTCTTTTTGAGTATACTGTTCTTATCCATACTTTTTCTGCACAACTTATGTGTTCTTTAGCAAATGTAGGATGGCAGAATCCCTGAACATTGTGTAATAATTGTTATCTTTCTAGGATTATGGTCATGACATTATACTTTTGCCTTGTGAAATATACTGAAAACATTAGGGGTAGGTGCAATAGAAGCAGTTGGTTCTTTACCTAATCATCAATAGGTTAAGGTAGTTAGTCTATTCTTTTCGGAGAATTTACAATCAGTATATACAAGAAATGATTAAAGAAGAAGGGAAATTTTGTGCATTGTTCCTGCGAAGCAAAAATCATTCATTTGGCAAAAGAAGTAGGTCAACCTCTACCTGGCTTCAGACAAGGACTGATTCTAGCTGGTCCAGCTTTCTACAGAAAAACCAACGCAATAGAGTAGAAAGGAAATTTTTGTGCTGTGAGGAAAAAAAAGCTTTTGGAAGAAAGTATTTGACATGCTGATTATGCATACTGCTTGGCTGTCTGAAGGTAGGTCAATATTTTGATACCAGCACCTGCATCTGCTAGGGGTCTACCTAGCTCCCGTCTGCCTATATAAGAAAAAACTGGCTAGATCCTTGGCAATAAAGTAGAAAGTTTTCCCTGAGAAGTTGATTCTTGAGCTGGTGTTCTGGACAAACCAAGAATATCCGCCCATCTATAATGGTTGGAGAGTGAAGCCAAGTTCCTGACATGATAACTAACTAGTTGGTTCAACGGGGATTGAGATGGTTGGGCATAACATCTTCCTTTCTCCCACTTGATTTTATTTATGCAAATGTTCAACTTTCAGGTATCCTCACATTGACAAGGACCACTTGGTAAAGCTGTTGAAGCAGTTGTTACTGATTGGTGCTTCACCTGCTCAGGACATGCCGCAGGTTAATGCACTCACTGATGCTGATGTGCCTACTCTTCTTGGAAGTGGTTATTTCTCTCTTCTTGGCCGTGAGTACTTCTCTTGGGAGCCCTTGCTTTTTCCTTCATTCTTACATGCATTCTTGCATTTGTTCTTTGACAATATCACTATCTTTATATTTCCGTCTAGATTCTATCTAATGTTAATTTCATTCTCTTCAGCTGGAAAAGCTAAAGAAGAGAAGCTAGTGAGGGTGCCAGTTTATTTGCGCTGGCCACACATGCAAGCTGATCAGGTGCATGGGTTAAGCTTGAGGGAGAACGGAGGTGGTTTCACTAAGCATCATCGTGCTCCGTCTATTCGTACGGCATGTTATGCAATTGCTAAACCATCAACTTTGACACAAAAGATGCAGATAATAAAGAAATTGAGGGGACACCAAAATGCTGTCTATTGTGGTATGCTTGTTTTGAGGCTTGTAGTTAGTACTTAGTGGCATTAGTCTTGACTATCTACCACAACAGTCATGTTCTTGACATATAAGTCTGGTTATTTCAGGTGGTTTTGACAGAATCTGCCATTATAGTATGAGAGCAAAAGCTAATGTGACTGAGAATCTCTTGGTTAAGTCAAGTAGTTGGCACCTCTGAATTTTCTTTTTGTCCTTCTCTTTAGTTGTTTCAGTTGAGGCTCGCACATCATTGTGGTCCTCATGCTGAGTCCAGCTTACTATGAAAATAGCTTCCTTAGGAAAACTTAGAGAAACTAGTTTGGTGAATTATGAAGAATGAACATCCTACATGGTTGCACTTTGTGTATTTGAGAGTATGCAGGATGTGTTGAAGTTGCTATAAAGATCTAAACTAAGGACAATCTATATTTTCTTTTGCTTTAGTTTAGGACTGCATGTAATACAATATTTAGGATGAAGTTTCATGTCATTTTTCGTACATGGATGATTGATCTGGTGATTGGAGACAGATTCTAGGGAGAACATGTCTGGGGATTGGCAGCGTGTTGTTACATTAGGAGAAGAAGGAAAAATTGACCTAGCAACACATGACTGAAAATATCCATGTCAGTGATTGCCATAAGACTTGTGAGAAAAATGTTTTGCCATCTTATCACATGGTGAACATAGTGTAAGCACATCGCTGGAATTAATTTGTATTTGACTAACAGGCAGATGAGCAGTGAGCAGTAGGGATTGACCAGTGTATATGCTAAGAGAAGAAATGTGATCTCAGGACCTAAAAGTAAAAGAAGAACAAAGACGTGTTTGACAACCCTGTGTAACTAGTAAGACTTGACAACTATCTGCGGCTGATAAACTCAAGCACTGTAAGTCGTGCCTTCTGAGCTAAAAAAGTAAAAGACCATGTGTGTCCACACGCTTGTGCTCTCTCTATGTGATAAATGGTTTCTGGTGCAACCGTAAGCATTAGTTCCGGATATTTCTTTGGAAAAATAACCCGGTGGATTATACTATAAAAACTTTATGTTGCATAGCTGGACACATGATGAATAATTATTTTCACTTTCAGTTGGAGTTATCTTGGATTGGAAAGATCTTAATTTGTGTCTGTGACACTATTTGCTAATTTCTCAGGGAATAGTAGGTTGCACATACTTATAAACAGATGATCTTCCGAACCATGGAGGCCTATGTAACACTTGGAAAAGCATTTTGCATTAGCTTTTCATATGTGGAAATGGACAAGGGCGTCCTAACCTTGGAGGCCAATGTAGAATAAGCAACGAATACTCAAGAATGGAGACCTGTGCATTAAAATGCCGATAGGACCCTAGAGATGTTCCTTTGTCTCTTACTTTGAATGGAGAAACACATGGCTTTTGTAGCTCATAGTTTTATGAGATGATTGTGACTCACAATTTGTTTAAATTCTGCAAAAATTGATTCCCTATATTTTTAAATATTATATTTCTTTCTGCTTTTAACTTGAGTTCATAAATCGACAGCTATATTTGATCGCTCTGGCCGCTATGTGATTACTGGATCAGATGACCGTCCCTCAAGACGGAAATTGGCATCCCATCAGGCAAGCGCCACTGTAATTTTGAAAGTTCATTGTCAAATGTTAAACAAAAAGAATAAGATTACTCATTTTTCAACTATGACACAAGTATGACACCAAAGAGCCTTGCAACTCGAATAATGCACTCATTAGAAGCAGATGCCACCAAGGTGTTGTTTGAACTAACAGCCAAATCTGTAATGTCCCCCAGCAACCCAACATACAGATGATCTGACGTAATAATAATCAAATGAACCATGATCCCAAGAATAGTAGTTCCTAAAGCATAAGACTCACTTCATGTCCCCGGCAGCTAGACAACAAAAATATGAAGAGAAAGTTAAGAGGATCCCCTTGTGAGCACTATTTCTAATATATCGAATAATGCGCAAGACAACACTCATATGAACAGAAGTAGGTGCCTGTTGAAATTGACCTTTTAGTCCAACACCATCTGCGATTTATCAGCTATTATCGTAAGTCATTTTCAGTGTTTGAACGTTCTAACTTTTTTTTACATTTTGATATATTGAGAGTAATGGGCCTTAAAGTTTATTGTTGTGCACTACCTATTGTTTTATATCCCATTGCTGAACAATAATAGGTTGACTAGTCCAACAACAACAACAACAAGTAAGCCTTTTCCCATACTAGATGGGGTTAGCTACATGCATTCTTTGTTTCCACATAGCCCTACATGTGCCATGTTTGAGTTGAACATGATCAACGCGTGTGAGGCTTAACTCAGTTTATGAAGTGAGAAATGAAGCTCAAGCATTAGTTAAAAAGCTAGTCGTAAGAGAAAAAGGGATATCATCAAGTAATAATATCACATCACTGAGGTGTACATTTTACATATTGTAAATTTGTATCAAGATTATTAACTAAATAATCTTCATCTTCTACTTGATAAAGATTCAAAGTTTCTCATCACCTTCTGCTTTAAAATGAAAATCTTCATCTCCTTCATGATGTTGTTGCACTTCAAATTAATTCATGCAATATCTTCTTCGGTTAGGAGTGCATTTTCTTCATTATCTTCCATAATTCACTCATCTAATATATCAAAATTAACAAATTGCTATCTTTGTACATGTAGTTGTCATATTTGCTAATTTTCATATGTGAGCAAAACAATGAGCTCAATTTGTTCCCTAAAATAGTGAAGTTGTGAAATGCCCACTCAATGAACCTAGACAACTAAATGTTTTTAATTGTTTGCGATCTCATGAAATTAGAAACTGCTAGCAGAAATATACCTAAAAGTTGACAACAAAAAGGAAAATAATTTTGTCATATTTTTTATTTATTTATAAATTATTCTTATTCAATAAATAAAATTATAAACCCAAATTACAAGCATAGGGAAGTGAAGAGAGGTCAAAAACCTGCAAAAAAAAAAATTTTAAAAAAAATTTGGGCGTATCGCCCGTATCGTACGATATGGCACAATAACATGTATCTTACGATATAGGTTACCGTATTGTATTGTGGCTTTCCACGATACGATACGGTGCGATACGGATAACACTGTGTCTAACTGTTGCTCTATAATATTTACCTTTTTAACTTTAATGGTATCTTTTTATCACAAAGAATACCAGATGCTCTTCTCAATTTTAACTAAACTGCATTAATTCTATGCATAACATCTCCATCAATTCTTCCGTCACTCTGAAAAATTTACCCTAGATATTTAAAACTTTCCTTTTAGGGATGCAACGTGTGTAAATTTTAATTTTTATGTCCATTGAAGTAACTAAATCATCAAACTTACATTCTATGTATTCTGTCTTTTTTCTATTAGGTCGAAAGCCTACTTTCTAATGTTTCTCTTTATAGTTCCAATTTTCTATTAACTTTTTTCTTAGACTACTCCACTAACACAATGTCATATGTCAAATAACATACACCAATGTACTTCATCTTTAATATGTTTTATTAACTCATCAATCACTGTTATAAATAAGTATGGACTTAAAGTTGATCCTTGATGTAACCTAATATTAACTTCAAAGAAGTATGTCATTTCTTATTGAGTCCTCACACATGTTTTTGCACCATCATACATATATCTTATAAGGTTTACGTATATCAATGAGATATCTCTTTTTTTCCAATATTCCCTAAAGAACCTCCCTCGGTATCATAAGCTTTTTCTAGATCAATAAATATCATGTGAAGGTATTTCTTTTTTACTTTAAAATGTTTCATAAGACATATCAAAAGGTGAATTGCTTCAACCTTAGATCTACCTTGCATGAATCCATATTTGTTCTCTGTTGTACTAAATACTTGTCTTAACCAATGTTCGATAATTCTTTGCAATAATTTCATAGTATGGCTCATTAACTTGATACCCCGATAATTCACACCATTTTGAATGTCTCCCTTATTCTTTTATATGGGTATAAGTGTACTCATTCTCCATTCGTCGAGCATCTTTTGGTTTCTCCATATTTAATTAAATAATCTTGTGAGCCAAGTGATTTTTTTTTCTCCTAGAATTTTTCAAACTTTTATAAGAATATTGTTTGGTTCTACTGATTTACCACCCTTCATGTGTAAGAGCTTCTTTGACTTCATTTTTTTGAATACGTCGTTAGAAATTGTGGTTTATATTCTTTTCTGATTTGGCTAACTCTCTTAAGCTAATATTAACATTTTAATTTTCATTAAAAAGCTTATAAAAATAGTTTTTTCATCTATTTCTTATATCATCATTTGCCACTAGAATTTTCTCTTCCTTGTCTTTAATGCATCTAACAAAATTAAGATCATTAGTTTTCTTATCTCTAGCCCTAGCTATCCTAAAAATATCACTTTTACCCTCTTTTGAGTTGAGTTTTTTATGTAAATTCTCTCAAATTTTAGCTTTTGTTTCATTAATGGCCTTTTTCGTTTTTTCTTTGCTTTCTTATAATTCTCTAAAGTTTCACTAGTTTTCTTATCA
This sequence comes from Brasenia schreberi, assembly GCA_036023115.1. NCBI lineage: Eukaryota > Viridiplantae > Streptophyta > Magnoliopsida > Nymphaeales > Cabombaceae > Brasenia > Brasenia schreberi. The sequence goes on from JAYKKT010000065.1 coordinate 3,730,434, forward strand.
TAATGTAATTTCTAACATGCCCTCTTTGCCTTGATTTTGTTTTGCACTACTTTACTCCACCACAAAGCTTCTTTTTGTGCCGGTATACCTCCCTTAGATTCACCTAACAAATCTTTGGCTACTTTCCTAATATATATAGTCATATTGCTTCACGTATCACAAGGTGTACCAACATAATTTCAAGCATATCCTTCCAGAACTTTATGGTTAAATATACCTTCTTTCTCGCTTTTGAGGTTCCACTATTTAGTCCGAATAGCTCAATGCACTATTTTCTTCTTTGTCACTTTTTTACCTATAAATCCATAACTAAAAGTCAATGTTGGGTGGTTAAGCTTTCTCCTAGAATTACCTTGGAGTCTTTACAACACGTTCTATCTTTTTTCCTACAAAAAAAATAATTAATTTGTATTTGTGATAAGTCACTCTTATACAACAACAACAACTAAGCCTTTTCCCATACTAGACGGGGTCGGCTACATGGATTCTTTGTTTCCACAAATCCCTATCGTGTGCCATGTTAGCAGTTAACTCTCAATAAGCTAGATCATTCTTTATTATTTCTTTCCAACACTTTTGTGGTCGTCCTCTTGCTCTTTTAATACTTTCCAAATTTAGTTTTTCATATCTTTTTATAGGTTCTTTTGATCTTCTTTTTATATGTCCAAACCATCTTAAATGATATTATCTCATTTTATCCTCTATTGGTGCCACTCCTAATTTGTTTCTAATAACCTCATTATGTATACAGTCTTTTCTTGTATGACCACTCATCCATCACATCTTCATTTCTGTCACAGACATCTTTTGTACATATTGATGATTAAATGCCCAACACTCAAAACCATAAAACATGGCAGGCCTAATTGTTGTTCTATAATATTTACCTTTTAACTTTAATGGTATCTTCTTATCATAAAGAATACCTAATGTTCCTATCCATTTTAACCAACCGGCATTAATTCTATGCGTAATATCTCCATCAATTCTTCCATCACTCTAAAAAATTGACCCCAGGTATTTAAAACTTTCCTTTTGGGGGATGCAATGTGTGCCAATTTTAATTTCTATGTCCTTTGAGGTAACCAAATGATCAAACTTACATTCCATGTATTCTATCTTTGTTCTACTAAGTCAGAGGCTATGTTATCAATAGCGGTTAGTGGGGTGTTAGCGGTTGACCCCAATATAGCGGTAGCGGGGATATAGCGGTACACTTTCATTTACGATTATATATATAATAGATTCTCTAATTTCTAAAAAATATCAAGAAACACATAACTACTACTTTATCAAAGTAAATAAATAAATTCTAAGAAGACAAACAATAAATTTCATGTGGCATATGCATATTGAATTATTAAACTTATATTTAAAAACAAAAACATAAATGTAACCAAATTATTCTATACATTAGGCAGAATAAGTAAAAATACTAATATATATTATATTTATCGGCTCAAGTATGGATACATAGGCCATTGACAATTGCCTATAAAAGAACTATTCATCGTCTTACAAAAAAAAAGTAGTCAACTCTTTGACATAATCATAACACACACTATGATAAACTCCTACATGCTCTTTTTGCATGAAAGAGTTTATAAACAAGGCTTTCTAAATTGAGGCTAAGATCTCATACTTCAATTTGGCATACTACCTCCCCATGTAGAGGTTTTCTCATGACCATTTTATTCATTTAACATATTTATTTAAATGACTTTTTACATCTCCAAGAGTCACCATATGTATCTCTTTGTAGGACATTAACATAGCTTCGATAACTACAATGCGTGATGAGATATACATTATTATTTTGAAAATACATCTTTTAACTGTTATGATAAACCATTATACAAATAAGCAGACAACAAAATATGCATTTATCAATCTCTGGAAGTAAATCAAACCACCCAAATGTGAAATAAAACCAACTAAAAGAGTGCACGAAAACAACTGACGTAAAGTACCTGCACAAGCAATAGAATAAATACCAATAGTAGCGCTATGACTATGTAGACGTTCATGAAGAACAAAATAAAAATCAATAAACCAGCGAACATGAAGTAAACTATCCCAATAACCTTTTTCTCTATGCACAAACCATAAGAAGAAGGCCCAGAGAAGGTCTCAGTGTTCTGTTTATTTTTTTATTTTGGTAGTCACGGGTTTTAGCATTCAAGCCAAAGTAAGAAAGAAATGCCAAAAATCTAGAATTCTGGTGACCACCAAAAGGTAGAGAACGTTTAGCAATAATGAACGGGTGATGCATGATTTTATAATGCAGAAGCGGGTAACGTTAGGTAGCGTCTTTTTGGCAAAGTTCCATGTACTTTTAAAAAAACAACTGGTCACATAATCACATACACAGAGAGAGAGAGAGAGAGAGAGAATCAGCCACAACAAGCCATGTTAATTTATGGTAAATAAGCTGAAAAAAAGAAGAAAGATATACGAATTCTAGGCAAACGGTGAATATGAACAGAGTTCGGTGTACTATCTTGAAGGCCCACTTCACGAAACACCGATAGCTACACCAAATGAAGATTTGTTTTGTGCAACTCGTCAAGTAAAAAATTAAGAGCCCACCGAGCAGAAAAAAAAAATTACCACTTCTAAAATGAAATTATGGTCACTTTAACGAGTTTCCCATCAACTTTGGACATGCACCCTGACTGAAGATTTTGTGACACTTTGAGAGACGAAGGGATTCTGTTGGTGATCGCAGTATGTATTTTGCATTTTGCAACAAGGATGATGATGCTTGCTTGATCATTCGAATGAACTTTCTCTTGTTTGACATAATATAGTCGAGCATGCATTTTATCAGAAGCATGTGAAGGCTTTTGAGTCAGGGTAAGTCATAAATTCTTTTTCAGTAATGCTCTTCTCTGTAATGTCTCCTTCAGGACTGAAGATGTCAATTTCACGGCATATAACTTCAGCTGTATGCTTGTTGGATCGTCCTTCACCAACTGCTGCTGGTCCTGGAGGTAGAAGCAGTGGCTGCACCAGCAAGGCTACCAACAGAAGTGTCACAGCCATGTTGATCCTGGGAATATGTTCCCCTTCGAACAGCTCCTGTTGCATTCTGCTGCCATCTATGTCCCTTCTTCCTCCAAGATGTTTGAATCGTGAAGCACAGGTCAGCAAGTTCCAATTTGTCCTCTAGACTTGAAGCAACATCATGAATCATCACATCCTTCGGGAACTCTTCAAGAGATCTACCACTATGGCTATTTTCTAATGAATGCAAATCATTTCCTTCTTTGATTTCAGATGTAGTTTCATCTGTTCGTTCAATTTTTGGTGAGCCAACTGGTACTGGAGCAGGAATGCTTCTAGGAAAAGTCGCCCACTCATCTACAAGGAATGAAGTTTCTAAGATCAAATGGTATGCAGCAAAAACAGCATACTGAGTTACCCTTTTAATCTTTTTCAGTTCCACAATGGTGACTCCTTTCAACAGAATATTACAGCCTAATGGTTTTGCACAATCCTCAAAGAACATCAAAGTTTTTGTTGATGGCCTTCCAGCTTCACCTATTTCAAGTTCTTCAACGACCTTTTCAATGTGGAAAAGATCACAGCGCTTAACATCCAAGTTATTGTATGTGCTTGATGAAGTCATCACTTGTCTCCATGTAACAATAGCACGCGTTCTGTGTTTATCCTGTTTCTGCCGCTGTGTTATTTAGGCATTGGTTCTAAGCATTTGTCAACTCTCTCAGACTTTGGTTCCTGGTCTTGACAGATACTAAGACCCACATCTGGCACCACATCCTCATCTTCATATATTGGCTCATTGCCATCCAAGCTAGAAGTTGTATCAATGGGCACATGAACGTTTTGATCACCATCAGTAATATAAACTTCTGCATTTATTTCTGCAGCAGTAAATGTGTTGTGCTCCTCATCATCACAATAACTTCCACGCCACCCTTTTCCAGATGCAGGATGATTATGTTCCATCGATGACAGCCAACAAACTCTTCAGTAATTGCATCAAAGAAGAGATATCTTTTGTTGGTTGGCCTCTTGGTATCTCGGTTTGATCATGCACAATTGCAGCAGGAACCTTCTTGAAGCTTGAACTGGTCCAGATTCTTGCGAAACAGGTTTAACAAAATCAATATGCTGCTTCGCTGTGCTGCACATTTTTCAGCAACTGCCCTTACTGAGGCATGAACCCTTAATAAGTGACTATTTCCAGGGAACACACAATCCCACCTGCTCAACTGAAGCTATTAAGATTATACTTATGAGAGTGTTTAAGCAAATCCATGCCTACTTACTATGAAAGTGTTCAAGTAAGCCTATGTTACGTTTTTGAAAACCAACTTTCATGCTCGATGGATTTCCTCCATGAGTGTTGGAACATTAACTTTACTTTCAACACCAAAATAACATAACAGCAAAAGGTGACAATGCAAAACTGATGCATATCAGTACATTAATTGCAGCAACCAACCATAACATGGATACGTTACGAAATGCGTTCGATACCAAACCTTTCTCTTCGGAAGCCATTCTTCTTGCTTCAATCTTTACTTTCTTTTGATGATACCAACTTTTTCCTCTGGAAATTGATTTCTTTCTAAATATGAGCTTTTCTTTTTGGAAAGCTCACTTTCCCTTTTTAATGCCCGCTTTCTTTTTTGGGCGTCCACCTTCCTCGTTTGAGGCCTTTTCTATTCAAAAACCCAAAATTGCCAAAAAGATAAATTTTATAAAAAAAAAATTGAGTGTTTACAGATGCCCCTCTTTGGCATTATCCCAAATTTATTTAGATAATGGCAAAGAAGAAAACACACATTTGCTTTCCTTCCTAGATTTACCTTGAGAGTATGAAATTTTTCTTCATTCCATAACATCTATTTCCTTGGATTTACTTTTGTAAAGGAGGTGATCTTAACAAAAGGGGATTTGGTAACTCCTAGTCATAAGGCAATCATGCATGAACGACCACTTTATGAATGCATGCATGTATGTGAGGTGAATGGAATGGATGTTTAGAGACCCATACCTTTGATTCGCGAACTTGAGAAGAAGCCTATGATGGCTAGCAACCCCAAGCAATGGTCCTTTATTGTTTCTTTTGATGTTTTGGACTTTTCAAATTTCTTTTTCGAAAAGAGAACTCCTTTTTGGTTTCTATAAAAAAGGACTTGCAATTTCTTACATTTCCCTTCACTCGGGTTTTAATACCCACTAATAAGTAGAGGTTTTATGGAAGATTTTGAATAACATTTCAAAGCTCTATTTCTTACCCAACGAATTCTAATTCTCAAACAACATGAATCCAAATAAGATAGGTCATATTCCTACTCTAGGACTTTTAAGGTGAACTTTTCTCCATCGGGATGAGCTATGGGGATTTTGGGAAAGAGTTACCCGCAATCCCTTCTGAAGCGTCTCGGGGTTTAAGACAAAGAACCTTTTTATGGAAAATTGCTCTTTTGAGCTTTGGCTTTCTTTTTTCTTTTCAAATGGCACCTCTATATTGGAGGCTTTTGTTTCCCCTCTTTTCTTTCAAAGGGCACCTCTATATTGGAGGTTTTTGTTTTCTTTTTTCTTTTTCTTTCTAGAAAGACCTTTGTATTGGAGGTTTTATTTCCTTCCTTTTCTTTTGATTTTTTCTTTTTGTCAATTATCCTTTTTTGGAGAGAAGCGAAATGGAAAATACAACTCATCCCTTTAGATAATCAATCGAGCCAAGAATATCTTATTTCCTAATAGCACCAACCATTTGAAAACACCTTGCTATTTTGAACTAGGCCTCATTTGGTAAGTAAAAGATTTTTGAAATGTTACCAAATAATTTTTGAAAACTCCACTTTTCATAAAGTATCAATTCCCTAATTTAGGGTCACATAATCCATCTTTGGTCCTTCTTTCCATAAATTCAAAAGAGTTTTGTTTTCAAAATCTTTTCAAATGAAATTTAAAGTAGACCCTCTACATAGTATTGGGCCTTTATAGAATCTACTAAATTTCCTTCCTCAACATCAACTTACCAAGATTGATTTTATGATGTCCTTTTTCAACATAAGAATCATTCTTGTGGGCCGCCATCTTCAAATGGAGTGTGGGCCTCTTGTGGACGAATTATGACATGCAAAATGTATTCCTATAATACAACAATGGAAATGTATGCTTTATGAAATGATGAATACATTCAATCTCTATGAAATATATTTAAGGAATAACATCTCAATGCCCCTAGTTTGGAGAGAATGGCATGAGAACTCATATACCATGGCCGATCCCTATATTACATGACTGTTTTTCAATATGATGCGTGAAGGATATGCACGATCTTAGTTTTGGGCGTTGCATGATATGATCCTAGTCTTTAGTGTATTTTGAGTTAGGTTAACTCCCTAATTGGTTTCTAGGAAATCCCTACCTACATATTTTAAAGATTTTTCCAAATTAAAGATTTTATGGAATTTAGAAAGCTTGGAGGCTTGACCATCCTCATGGATGAGGGGATCTTCCTCCTTGCTTTAATCACTCTCAAGTTCTTGATTTCTAGGGAAGTATTATGGCTAAAATAAGAAGATATTTCTAAATCTAATTTTTGGTTTTGATTTTATAACACAAAATTTTTGGAGTTTTCAAATTTTTCTATTTTTTGGATTTTTCGAAACAACTAGTAGAAGGGAAAAACCATTAAAACTTTCTTTTTGGGAATTTTGATTTTTGCAATTTTTTTTTTGGGTTTTTGGGAGTTTCTAATTTTTTTGGATTTTTTTCAATGAAAAGAGATCTTCCATCAAACATGCAAAGAAAATACTACAAGTTAGACTCCAAATAAGATGTCTAAACCATAGGTTTCGGTTTTAGCTAGTTGTAGGGCACCCTTGACCCGATTGGTCTTAGGTGGTGGCTCAGGGGTTATGAGTGGGTTGTATCTTAAACCTTATCGACCTAGGTTTGGTAGATGTATGATAGGTTCTAGTCTACCTTGGCTTTTAGCTCGTGGGCCCTGGTATGGTATATATCCCATCTTCCAAGGCTTTTCAAGTTTAAAATTTTTTTTGCATAAAGGATGGTTTTGGAAGGTTGTGTCCTCTATGGCAGGTTTATCCACTTTGATGATCTTTTTAGGAAAGTGTAGGGATTTGGGTATGGAAAGATTTGTACAGCCTAGAATGTGCATGACTCCAAACTTGGAAGGTTTAGATATTTTAGGAAGGTTTCTTTGAAGATGGCTTGAGGGGTCCCAGCCGAACCTAGTCCTACTCGAACATTTGCCACTTCTTTCATTTTTGCTCTTCCCTCTGGTGCATGCAGACCATATGCCCCAGTTTTGAAAAAAATCCAAAAAGGTATATATTTTGGAAACATTTGAAAAATAATGGTCGAATAGGCTCAAAACAAATTGCAGAGAGTATAAAAAGATTTGTTTATACATGACAACATTAGGTGTACCTAGGATGTTGATGCAAGCCCTAGGGACAACCGTGTCTACCAGGTTTTGAATTCTTTTTTTTTTTTTTTGAAATTCTTTCTGTTGGTGTTGGACATTTGTCACACCTTCGAAATCCACATCATTCGACACATTTGGTGGGGTTGTGGGTGCATGATTGTGATTTAAATCTTGGTAATCTACCGGTCCTACATAATGAATAGGAGGATCAAGCAGAGAGTTTGGAGAGAAAAGAGTTTCAGGTATACCTTTTTCATGCTTGTCTACCTTTTCATGGTGAGAGCAAGCTTCCTTGCAGGCATCCTGAGGGTGTTGTGGCTCATATATGGCTTCGAGCTCCCATTGCTTTGGTAGGTCTTGGATTTCATTCGCCAAGCCTATATATTCACAACACTCATTCTCTCTTGTGGATGAAATGGTACTCGTGGGAATGGAACCCATCGGAGCAACCGATTTTGAAAACTTTTGGGTGGTGGGTGTGAATGACTTTCATGCCCCACTCCATTTGTGCGCTTAGGGATGTAAACTTCCTTTTCCCTTTTACTTTCCTCAATTCCAAATTTTTGACTTTTGAAAAGTTTCCAATTTTTCTAAAATAAGAAACCTTTTTGGTTTTTCTATATACAAAGGGGTGTTTGGATATTTAGAAAGATTAGCCGATTTAATCTGAACCCTCGCTTCATCTCCAGCCTCATATCCTTCATTGATTTTTTGCCTTGATTTGGTTTTTCGAGTATGGCTTTTCTCCTTACATACGCAAGATGATTTTTCATAAGAATGGTGCATCTTGGCCTCTAAGACCTCAATTTTCTTTTTAACTTCGGTAGTCCTCTTCCTAGGACAAGCAATTTCTTCTTGAGAAGATCTTTCTGTGGTTTTGGAAAAATGGTTTTGAAAATTAGATGAAGTCTTCCTTAAACGGCTTGATTTCTTAGGTTTTTTACCATGGGAGGAGCAAGATTCTTCTTCTTCGGCTTTTAAAGCAGCTATCCTTTCTTCTACTTTCTTCATCATTTCCCTTTTTAGGGAGGCCAGCGCATCTTTTGAAATCTTGTTTGAAATTTTGGTTTTATAGCATGGGCCCCACCATGATATCTTGGAAGATCCTTCTGAACTCGACATGATTTACCTGTATACAAGAACATACCACAAATCTGAAAATTGGGTTAGTATAACAGATTCAAACAAATTCTAAAGACATAAGTCCCACCGAGCGTGCAAAATCTGTTTGGAAAGCCCGGTTGAATACCTCGTAAGATCCTTCGGAGCTTGGCATGATCACGCTATGGATTGTCACAAATCTGAAACTTGGGTTAGTGTAACGGATTTCAAACAAATTTCTAAGTCTCAAGTCCCACCGGGCGTGCCAAATCTTTAGACGTGAATTTTTATTTCAAAATCTTTTAGGAATTAAAATCAAACTCACGAACTATGTCGTGTGTGTGAGCGTGCCAGTTAGTTTACTAAAACTAACAAATTTCGATTTTCTAACTTTCGTAGACGATTGTGGACAAGTAAGATCTTTTCGACGTAGGCCTTCTTCAACCGACGCTCAAGGGTTATCCTAAACGCTTGGAAAAATGTTTGAAATCCGTTAAATTCGAAAAAAATAAAATCCCGATTTTACAAATTTCAGAATTTGTGACTAAGTTTTAGATTTTTGAAAATTTCAGGTTCTAAAAATTGCAGAAATTGTTCTGTTTTAGAGACCTGTTCTCTGGTTATTTTTAAATATTTACGAGTCTGCAAAAATTCTAAAAATTTTCACAAACTCGAAACAGTTTTGTATCCGTGATTCAGAGGCTCAGAAAAACAGTTATATCTCTACATTCATACATCCAAATTCACTAAAATTTGTTTTGTTGGAAAGCCCCGGATGTTAGCTTTCCAAAGAATCAATTTTAATGCAATTTCATTCAGTATTTACATAGATATAAATAAAAGAACATACACCTGTTTCTGAATATTCTGTTTCAGCGTAACAGAATCTGATTTCTGCTAAAGTTCATAGATTTAATTGGCTAGGCAAACGACCATATAAAATCTTCAAAATTTTATCTAATGATCCCTCGTATGTTTAGATTGTACGTGCGAAAAATCGACTTTATTGGGTTCATTCAAAACAAATCCATGTTCAGGTGCAGTCATGCGATTTCAGAAGTTTAGAATTACAGAAATTTTCAAAGTGTTCCCTTATTGATTAGAACGATCTTCAACCTTTAACATAGAGGTGTGTTGTTTTTATCCACTTCACAAAGCTTAAAGGATAAACATTCATGTTTTGCATCGACATGGATCATGAACACGATCTTTAGTTCCGTCCTCGTACAATTTTCTGCAAAACCTTCAAATTTTGAGTTTTCATTGATCACATACAACGAGTGATTCAATGAAAACATTCATACAACGAGTAATTCAAACCTGTGGAATTGAGGAAGATGAGGATGCGAAGCTCCTAACGTGACTGAGGAACTCCCACAAGTCGGACGGCAGACGGCGGAGCAGGGTGGGTCTGCTCTTCTCCTCCCCTTTCTCCTTTCTTCTCTCTCTTTCCTCTCTTTTCTACTGTTCACCTGTTCACGGATTGGTGTTTTGTAGTGGATGGTTGATTTTCGGATTGATCCTTTGCAGTCAGTGGTTGATTCATGGCCTTGCAGCACCTTGGAGACCCTTTTTATAGGCTCAAGGATGCCTCTTTGCTAAAGGATTGGACAAGGCAAGTTGCCTTTCCAGGAGAGCAGCCTTTTGGCAAGTACCTGCTGTAAAACGTTAATTTCTGGAATCGGTTGCTGTGCCTGCCTTTCCAAAACGTGGATGTTTTGGAATTTAGGCAAGTGATGCTGCTGTGGCATGGTGTTCCTTGCAGGATTTGGTCGTGATTGGCAAGTGCAGCTGCTGGATTTGGATGCTGATCACGATGAGGTATCCATGTTTGCAGAAAATAGCCAGATGACATGGTAGGTTGCCATGAAAAAGGTTTTTCATCAGTAGATGAAGGTCCGTCTACAGGAAAACCATTTGAACGCACACTCTCTCTTCCGGCGTCATCTTCATCAGCTGCAGCATCCCCACTCTTTTCCACGGTTTGTGGCACATGTCTGCTGAAGTTTTGCTGCACTTATGGCCTTGGGAGGTATGAGCAACCGACTTATTCCCAGGGACGGATTTCAGATTGGATACTTCCTGGTGTTTCAAGCGCTTTGTCAAGTAGAAGAGGCTCCTCAAAGGCCTGGATCTGAAGTAGGGACTTTAACGAGTTTCCCATCTTGGACATGCACTGAAGATTTTGTGACACTTCGAGAGACGAAGGGATTCTGTTGGTGATCGCAGTATGTATTTTGCATTTTGCAACTAGGATGACGCTGCTTGCTTGATCATTCGAATGAACTTTCTCTTGTTTCACATAATATAGTCGAGCATTATTTGCCTATGTGTCCAACCATAATAGTGCAATATGTGATGTCGAACACTATTCTTACACTTTGACGGTCTTATCCAAGACCTTTCCTCTCAACTTTTGATAGAAAGGTATCTTCTATCCTAAACCGATGTTAGTAGTTGCATCTGTCATTGCTTGAAAATGAAAATTGTTTGCTGCATTGAATTAAAGTCATGCATCATAAAACATCTACTCATTGTAAGGTTTGTTTGATCATACAACTGTTCTTAAGCCATAACAACACGAATTCCAAGTTGAGCATCAGGTATAGTAGTAGTAGGAAAAAATGAATGAATACTAGAAGAAGATCTTCCTCTACTCCTTGAACTTCCTCTTCTACCACCGTCAAAGTTTTCAGCAACCCTCTTTCCCTTGCTAATTGCTCATGAACTGCTACTACCAATCTTTGTTCTACCATCTGAAAACAAACTATTAGTGAATCCAAATCTAGTAGTATTATAATCTTTTTCAAACATCTCTAAATCATCCTTTTGTTGTCTCATTTCGTATATACTCTCAATCATCTGCAGGTATTACCATTTAATACCTTTTGGCAAACTTCTAACTCTATTTGTGCATGGAGCAACTTTTTTCCTAGTATCTGTTAGGTGATACTTCAACCTTGAAATTTCACCACTAACCACCCTCTCACAAAATAAACATCTGATCTTTAATCTAGAACCCTCAATTGGTGTACCCCACTGCCATGCCGGATCATCATAACGAGAATGGAAGTCTCCAACACCCCTTCTTGCCATCTCAATTAAGTACTTTAATTTAATAAAAAACTTGAAAATAAAAGCACTTTGTAAATCCTCAATCGTCAAATAACACTCAAATAGAGTGCCTCCCACTTCATGAATACAATAAAAATCATATCCACACACTTAATAACTTCATATTTTGTCATTCAAAAAAATAAAAATATAAATAAACAAAAAAACAACGAAGCAAAAGAAAAAAAATGAAGAAAAACACTAAAAATATACGTAAATTCGAGATAGAAGACTTGCACAGATACCGTAGAGCACGTTTTTCGAGCCTTGAATACTAAGGAGGCAAAAAATGGTTCCTAGGAAGCTTGGAGAGGTCTGAAAAGAGATAGGAAACCTAAAAAAATGAGGGTTTCGGTTCGACTAGGGACCCTTTATCGTGCGATAACTTCTGTTTAAAGATACACTAGCCTATATCGTATCGTGGTAGCCCACGATATGGATAACACTGGTTCTAGCTACTTCTAGAATATGACAAATTTTCCTTTCAGCAATAACATTTTGCTAAGGTGTATAAGAACAAGAAGTGTGATGAATAATACCATGTGTGTGTAGATATTTTTGTAAATGTCTACTAATGTATTCTCCCCCAATATCTAAACGAATTATTTTTACGTAAGTATTGAATTGAGTAAGAATGAATTTATGTACAATTGAGGAGATAGAAGAAACTTCTCATTTTGATTTGATTAAATAAATAACTATAAGATGCTTACAATCATCAATAAAGGAGACAAAATACTTTTGACCAAATAATGAAGTAAGTGGACTGGGACCCCATATATCAGAATGAAGGAGCTCAAAAGGTTGAGATCGCCCAGAGTCACTTAAAGGATAAGGGGCTCTTTGGTGTTTCCCAAGTTGGCATACTTCACATTCAACAACAACAACAACTAAGCCTTTTCCCATACTAGACGGGGTTGGCTACATGGATTCTTTGTTTCCACAGATCCCTATCGTGTGCCATGTTAGCAGTTAACTCACAATAAGCTAGATCATTCTTTATTGTTTCTTTCCAATACTTTTGTAGTCGTCCTCTAACTCTTTTAATACTTTCCAAATTTAGTTTTTCATACCTTCTTACAAGTTCTTCTTTTGAACTTCTTTACAAACATTTCAGTTCGTATTAGTATAGGTTCGCATGTAGTATGTGACTGTCATGATATTTTTTTTATTATTATAAGAGAAGGCCAAAGCCTAACACACACACACTATATACATTTTATGGGAGTCAATCAGTCCTAGGGCAACATGAGCATTAGAATGCTTTGAATGCAACTATGCATTGCTATAAATTTCAAAATTAGAAAGAGCAACATCAACAACAACAACAATAACTAAGCCTTTTCCCATACTAGATGGGGTCCACTATATGAATTCTTTGTTTCCACATAGCCCTATCATGTGCCATGTTAGCAGTTAACTCACAATAAGCTAGATCATTCTTTATTGTTTCTTTGCAACACTTTTGTGGTCGTCCTCTACCTCTTTTAATACTTTCAAAATTTAGTTTTTGATACTTTCTAACTCCCAATAAGCTAGATTGTTCTTTATCGTTTCTTTCCAAAACTTTTGTGGTCATCCTCTAGCTCTTTTAATACTTTCCAAATTTAGTTTTTCTAATTTCTTACAGGTTCTTCTTTTGATCTTCTTTCTATATGTTCAAACCATCTTAAATGATATTCTCTCATTTTATCCTCTATTGGTGCCACTCCTAATTTGTTCCTAATAACCTCATTATGGATACAGTCTTTTATTGTATGACCACTCATCCATCCCAACATCTTCGTTTCTATCACAGACATCTTTTGTACATGTTGATGATTAACTGCCCAACACTCAGAACCATAAAACATGGCAGGCCTAATTGCTGCTCTATAATATTTACCTTTTAACTTTAATGGTATCTTCTTATCATAAAGAATACCTGATGCTCCTCTCCATTTTAACCAAACAACATTAATTCTATGCATAACATCTCCATCAATTCTTCCATCACTCTGAAAAATTGACCCTAGGTATTTAAAACTTTCCTTTTGGGGAATGCAATGTGTGCCAATTTTAATTTCTATGTTCTCTGAGGTAACCAAATGATCAAACTTACATTCCATGCATTTTGTCTTTGTTCTACTAAGTCGGAGGCCTTTGCTTTCTAATGTTTCTCTCCATAGTTCCAATTTTCTATTAACTTTTTCCTTAGACTCCTCCACTAATACAATGTCATCTGTAAATAACATGCACTAAGGTACTTCATCTTGAATATGTTTTGTTAACTCATCCATCACCATTATAAATAAGTATGGACTTAAAGTTGATCCTTGATGTAACCCAATATTAACTTCAAAGAAGTCTGTCCTTCCTTCATGAGTCCTCACACATGTTTTTGCACCATCATACACGTCTCTTATAAGGTTAATATATGTCAATGGGATACCTCTTTTTTCCAAAGTTCTCCAAAGAACCTCCCTCGGTACCCTATCATAAGCTTTTTCTAGATCAATAAATATCATGTGAAGGTCTTTCTTTTTTGCTCTAAAATGTTCCATAAGACGTCTCAAAAGGTGAATCGCTTCAATAGTAGATCTGCCTAGCATGAATCCAAATTGGTTCTCTGTTGTACTTGATACTTGTCTTAACCTACGTTCGATAATTCTTTCCCATAATTTCATAGTATTGGCTCATTAACTTGATACCTCGATAATTCGCACAATTTTGAATGTCTCCCTTGTTCTTATATATGGGTATAAGTGTACTTGCTCTCCATTCCTCGGGCATCTTTTGGTTTTTTCATATTTCATTAAATAGTCTTGTGAGCCAAGTGATTCCTATTTCTCCTCGTATTTTCCAAACTTCTATAGGAATATTATCTGGTCCTACCGATTTACCACCCTTCATATGTTTAAGAGCCTCTTTGACTTCATTCTTTTGAATACGGCGGTAGAAATTATGGTTTATATACTTTTCTCACTTGGCTAAATCTCCTAAACTAATACCAACATCTTTATTTTCATTAAAAATATTATAAAAATAGTTTTTTCATCTATTTCTTATATCATCATTTGCCACTAGAATTTTTTCATCCTCGTCTTTTATGCATCTAACATAATTAAAATCTTTAGTTTTCTTATCTCTAGCCCTAGTTATCCTAGAAATATCTCTTTCATCCTCTTTTGAGTTGAGTTTTTTATATAAGTTATCCCAAATCTTAGCTTTTGCTTCACTAACGACCTTTTTTCCTTTCTTATAAGCTTATAAAGTTTCACTAGTTTTCTTAGCATAATGTAATTTGTAACATGCCCTCTTTGCCTTGATTTTATTTTGTACTACTTCACTCCACCACCAAGCTTCTTTTTGTGCGGGCTCCCTTAGATACCCTTAACACATCTTTTGCAACTTTTCTAATATGTACAGCCATATTGTTCCACATATCACAGGGTGTGCCAACATAATTCAAAACATCTCCTTGCAGGACTTTCTGTTTAAATATATCTTCTTTCTCGCTTTTGAGGTTCCACCATTTAGTCCGAATAGTTCGATGCACTCTTTTGTTCTTTGTCCACTTTTTTTATTTGTAAATTCATAACTAAAAGTCGATGTTGGGTGGTTAAGCTTTCTCCTGGAATTACCTTACAATCTTTACAACATACTCTATCTTTTTTTCTACAAATAAAGTAATCAATTTATGTTTGTGATAAACCACTCTTATAAGTAATTAAATGTTCATCTCGTTTTTTGAAGATTGTATTGACTATAAAGAGATCAAATGCCATAGCAAAATTTAAAATCTCCCTACCTTCCACATTTATACCCCCAAAACCAAAGTTTCCATGAATCCCTTGATATCTTAATGCCTCTTTACCAATATGTCCATTTAAATCTCCTCCTAAACAAATTATCTCCCTTTGTGGAATCTTTTGAAACACCTTATCTAACTCTTCCCAAAAAACTGTCTTTATACTATCTTCTAGTCCTACTTGGAGTGCGTAAGCACAAACTATATTCAAAACCTCTGCTCCTAACACTAATTTCAATGTTATGATTCGGTCACCATATCGTTGTATGTCTACTACACTCTCCTTTAAATCTTTATTTATGATAATACCAACTCTGTTTCGAGCCTTTTCTTTACCTAAGTACCATAATTTAAAACCTATATCCTATATCTCCTTTGCTTTTTCTCCAATCCATTTTGTCTCTTATAAACATAGAATATGAATCTTTCTCCAAATCATAGTATCTACCACCTCCATTAGCTTATCGGATAATGTTTCGATATTCCAAGAACCGATACGAATCTTATTATCCTTTTATTTTTATGCCCTTTATCCTTTTAATGATCTCTTGAATTTGATTTATACTGGGAGTTGGATTTTCTGTAGCATGAGGAGAGTAGTTTCGATTTTTAAAATAATCAGGTCTCTCATGTAATTCCCAACAGTTTTCTCTAGAATGCCTTGATTTGTCACAATAATAATATACAAGTTTTTCCTTCTCATTAAAATGAAATCTACCACGGTCACATCTACGACTTTGTTGTCCACTTCTTTCACGATAATGTAAATTTTTTCTCCTAATTAATAGCGAGTATACTATGACTAGTGAAGGAAGTTATTATCTGCCAAATATATTAAGTTTTATTGACTCAATTTTTGAATTACACCCTATAATAGTCAAATACTTTATTTTTTTCAATTTCAGCATTTCTTTGAGTGTAACAAGAATAACACTTTATATTAGTATAATAAAGAAGTTCATCCTAAAGTTCTCGAAGATATGCATAGTACTCACTAATAGAACGAGTTCCTTATTTACATTTTTTTATCGTTTCCAAAATCTCGTATTCTTTTGCCACATTCTTTTTTCTGTAATAAGCTTGAGAGACTGCACACTAAATTTTATGGGCAGATTTGAAAAATATAAAGTTTTTGCAATTGATGAGATCATACACTAAAGTAACTAAGATGATATTAATGCATCTTCTCTTCGCCAAACAGGACATTGTGCATCATGTGTATCTGTGCTCGGTATTTGACTGATTAGGTGAGCACATATAACATTCAATTCCATAGACCTAGACCACTCCAAGTAGTTTCTGCCATCTAACTTCGTTGTTGTAATTTGAAAATTCTCTACTTTTTCATTTGTGACATGTTCAAGTATCACAAAAGGGTTTTCAACCCCCTTTCCTTTACTTGCCATATATATGCAATTTTGAATAACAGTACCTCTAGCAATCGATTTTACTGAAACAAAGTTTAATCCTCAACACAAAGAAAATTAAGATTTAAAGTAGGATGTATTCAGATCCAATCAGATTTAAACGACAAGATGAAGTGGCCAATAATGTCTCAAATAACTCTATCGTCTGCTCTCATAGATAGCTTTCAAAGTGCATCAAGAAATAATGGCAAACTCTGGAATTCAGATAAACTGATATTAAGTTCCTGCACCACCAACTTTGTATAGGAGGTAGTGGCTGAATCTGACTCAGAAGTGGTTGAATCTGCCTGCCTTATCTGTCTTCAACAGTATGGACGTAAATCAGCCTGCCTATACTCATAAGTATCATTAAAATACTTATCAGAATATTGAATTTGGCCTTTGTTTTTCGCTTTGATGGAATAAGAGAATCGAAGTGATGAAGAGGAGAGTGATGCCAAATAAAAAAACCTAGAACTGTTGCCTACCCTGCCACATCTGTCTCTTTAGATGTGGTACGCAAAAGAACCTGTGGTCGTCTACCACCTAGAAATCACAACCGAAAAAACTGATGTTGGTTGCCACTTCTGTTACATCATTCACCATGCTTGTCGATGTCATAACTGTTGCTCTCTCTTTAGCAATACCATGCCACTTAGTTGTCACGATATACATACCTTTCAAAGACTGTTTTAATATGGTTTCTTTCGAGACTGATGATCACCTCTTTTTAAGAAAAAAACTTATTCTTTTTAAGAAAAAAATACAGATTTACCAGTCTTATATGCTCTGATACCATGTTGTAAATAATATCTTTAATAGGAAGAAAACAACTTACATATTTTGGCAGATTGGAGGCATTCCTCCAATCTGCCCCAAAATGTAGAAGGCGTCCACACTTGGCTGCCATCCAACCTATTTCTTATTATCAGACTTAACCCTAATCTACCTATTTATAAGTTATCTAACTTGAATGACTAAACTACCCTTAATCATTATTAAGTACTAATAAATGGACATAATCTACACTAAGACTCATAACGACACTAAGACTCATAACAACCACTATAACAATCTTTAACAAATATTATGCTCACATAGTGAGCGAACTCTTACACATAATCAGCCAACTTATAAGACAATTATCTCGAGTAATCTCTTCAAAGCTTAAGAAAATGTCCCTTGTGTTTTTATAATCCATATTGTTAGAAATTGTATTGAGTTTGCTTGGTTGCATTTTTTTTCTAGTGGCATTGCACTTAGGGAAGAACATTAATTTTCATTTGCATCACTGTATGAAATGGTATAATTGGTTACCTTTTCAAACCCCACATATAAGGACAATATTAAGCAGGAGGTACTGGGTTAGAGATTAATGTTCACAAGGTCTAGTCAACTGCAGATTGGGTTCAACTATTTTCAGGTTTGACTGATCCTGGGTTCAGTCAAGGGTTAAGTTTTAATAACTTCTGAGTTTGGTTCTAAATTGGGTCTGAGTCGGACCAGGCAAAGAGGAACTTGTCCGTTTAACTGGTATTGAATTGGGTATGGGTCTATTGGGGTTTGCTTTGGATTAAATAGGATCAAGCGAACTAGGATCCAGTTCAAATAGATTATCTATGATCCATAACCATGAAGAAGAAAAGGGCTTGGGCTTGGAACTGTTGGTGGTGAACCGTGGTGGATATTGGTCAAGAATCACGGTGGTTACTATAGTGGAAGGAGAGGGAAAAGGTGCCGGATGGTGATGGGAACTGGGAAGCTCGTGGTGGCTTCGAGAAATCAGATCAGACAACAATGAAACGGAATCAGAGGAGATAAGACTAGCTGAGTTGGTTGTTTTCCGATTATGATGCAGGCAATGCTCAGCTGGGCAAAGGGCATTGGAAACAGCTGGACGGTGGCATGGTTGGAGGATAGGAAATGACGGAAGTTGGAGGTCTGGTTGCACTTTGGGACTTGGGAAATAGGTTTATTCAAGCGGTAGTGAGATGTGAACGATTCAGTCAAGACAGGAGTTGGTTGGTTCAGACAATCGAAACACAGGTGCTGTAATGGTAGCGAATTAGACTTGTGCATGTTTTGTCCTACAAAGTATGATTCTATTCCTGACTGCTAGTTGCACTTCATGGGCAGAAGAATTGGCTCAACTTGATGATGAGCTGATGGCTAGATAGAAGCTATGCAGGTGGAAGCGATCGGCTAGATGGAAGTAATTTAGGTAGATTGTGGCAATTGTCGGTTGCAGGTACGGTCAGACATGGTTGATTGAAGAATCAGGTATGGTGTATGGATAAGTTTGATGAAAAAGGAACTGGTTGAAGCGATGACCTTGATCACAATGCGTCAAAGAGACGGGAAGAGAAGGGACACAAGAAACTGAACTAAACTCAATAATTTCCATCCATGAACAAAAGCAAAGAGTTTCTCTTTTTATAGAGAAGTAATCTTAGTTCCAATGAAATCCCAATGAAAACAAATTTCTGTTTAACTGAAATCTTAATTGAAGCCACTTTTTAGTTGGCTAGAATACTTATAATTCTAAATTTCCTATTACAGTCAAATCAAACTCAGACTCTTGAATATCTAAGGACTCTCAAATAAACCAAATGTAGTTCATGAGAGAAGAAGGTTCAGTCCCCTGTAGTCACTGATTTTACTGATGTTTTTTTCCATTTCTTGTCTACTTGCAACAAATTGTGTTTTTTGCAAGAAGAGTTACATTGACAACAACTTGCAGTTTCATCAATTATGTACTTCCAGTTTCGAAGAAAAAAGATTCCAAAATTGTTCAGTAAGTTATAACTGAAAAGGTGGCTATGCCAGACACATCAATGCCCAACATGGTGGCAGAAATTATGGGTGTGATGGCTGAAAGGTGATGGAAATACTGCTCTTTTAATCATATGACTTGGCGCAAAAAGTTCCAAGGGTTCAGTCCCCTATAGTCACTGATCTCACCAAGTGTTTTTTTTCTTTTTCAAATTCTTTGGTGAACATGCAACAGATCTTTTTTTTGCAAGAAGAGATAACATTTTTCTACTTCCAATTTTGAAGCAAAAAAAATACAAAATTTTCACTATGATGTTAATGAAAAGGTGGCTGCACCAACACACCAATGCTCAGCAGTGTGTATATGAGGTTAGGCAGAAGTCGCAAGTGAGATGGCTGAAAGAAGGTGATAGAAACACTGTTTTTTTTTTCATCAAACGGCTATTTGGCATAAAGTTCCTAAGGTTGGAAAGGGTAGAGGTGAATGGTTTGGAGGTGGTAGTCGGATAAATGAGGCTATTTGTGTTTTTTATCGAATCTCTTCTTGGAAGAACCATTCTGAAACCTAATCTGGTTAGAGTTCAAACCACTCACAGCTGGAGACAAAGAGTTTCTTACTCGTCTGTTTACTATGGAGGAGGTGGAGAAGGCAGCAGTGAGTTGTGGTGGGAATAAAGTGCCAAAGTATTATGGTTCCTTTATGTCTTTGCTATCAAACTATTGGGGTAAGGTGAAAGATAATATATGTTCTTTTTCAAAGATTTTCATGAATTGCACCTATGTTTCTATGTTAAACTCTAAATTTATCATTCTTATCCCCAAATTAATGGGAGTAGTAAATATGAGAGATGTTAGATTAATTAGCCTGGCGAAGATTGTTTGTAGAATCCTTTTTAAAGCATTATCTATGCGACTTAAGAGAGTGCTACATAATGTGGTAAGGCAGTGACATGCATTGTGGAGGGGAAGCAGATATAGGATGCAACTCTTATTGCTAATGAGGTGGAAGATCTTTTGTGGAAAAGTGAAATGATGGGGGTGGTGTGTAATGTGGATATGGAGGGGCTTATTTCCATGTGTTTTGGAAGTTCTTATAATGGCTATCGGATAGAATGAGCATCGGGAGACTTAGAAGAGGGTTGACAGTTAACACTTCTACTTGTTTTCAGTGTGGATAAATGGTTCTATTTTCAGTAATTTTGGTGTCTTAAGGGGTCAAGGCAAGGGGACCTGTTGACACACTTGCTATTCATTTTGGTTATGGAAGCATTAAGCATGATTAATTTCGAGTGTCTCATATGCTATAAGTGGATGACTAATTTTTGCGGAGCTAATAACCATAACTTATTACAGCTGAGATGTATTTTGTTCTGTTGCTTAAAGTGAATATGCATGAGTGAATTTATTCCTATGGAGAAGGTGAAGATTGATATAGGTTGTTGACATTTTTTGATGCAAGGTCGAATGCTTTACCATTAAGCATTTGGGGTTACATTCTCCTGTTATTGAAAATTTTGAAAGGAAGTTGACAGGGTGGAAGCACTGTAAATGACTATTGATAATCGAAGGTTGAATTGCCAACGTAGCAATTCGTCAAATCCCCAAGATCTCAAAACATCCGAATATGGATGTCACACATAAAGAACACTAGAGGCTAACAAGAGATCAAACAATGGGTCAAATCACAAACAAAGGTTGGGTCAAATCACAAACAAAGGTTGTGCAAGACAACATAATTTATTGATAAGTTAATGCACTATTTATAGAGGTAGATACATGGCAAGAAGGAAAGAAATGGGACAACAAAGAGTAGTCTGGCCAGCACTAGCCGTTGCTTTCAACGTCTGCCAGGCAAGTAGCCGTTGGCCAACAAGTGACTGTTGGAGGCACTGTTGGCCTGTGCCTCCAACAACTACGGCTGTCCTAGTGGCCCATGCCATTCACATCAAATGCACGGGCCCTAATGGCTCGTGCGCCTATTACATTTAATATCCCCTCAAACTTATGAGGTATATACAGAAAGTTTATCCAGCAAAAATTGAAAACGAGTGGTCGAGAGAGATTTGATGAAGAAATCAGCTAGCTCCATCTCTAATGTAACATAATACAAAGTTATCTTCTTTTGCAAGCATTCTTCACGAACAAAATGACAATCAATTTCAATATGCTTTGTTCGTTCATGAAAGGTGTTGTTGGATGCAATGTGCATAGCGCTTTTATTATCACAATACATGATGACAGGTTGGTGAGAGATAACACTCATATGCTCAAAACAGCCATGGCTCGATATTCAACTTCGGTTGAAGAAAGTGACACCTTATGTTGTTTCTTATATTTTCAAGAAACGAGTGATTCACCTAGAAAAACACAAAAATCTGTCGTAGAGTGTCTATGGTTGACATCTCCACCCCAATCAGCATGAGTATAGACAGATAAATCAAAAGAAGAGGAAGAAGTAAGAAGTACCCCCTTATCCACAAAGTGCTTTATGTATCTGATGATTATAATAAGTGCACTCATATGAGCACTAGTAGGAGCTTATTGAAACTGACTTGCAGTGTATACAGCGTGTGATATGTTTGGACGGGTGATAGTCAGATAGGTTAACGCTCCTATAGGTTGTCTGTATGGGGTAGGATCATCCAATTTCTCTCCATCTGTTGCTTTCAATTTTGTTCCAAGAACCTCTAGTGTATCCACCTTTTCGTCGGTTAGACCTGACCTGTCAACAATTTCACTCACAAATTTTATTTGATACATAAAGTATCGTCTATCATTACATACAATTTCAATTCTCAAAAAATAAATAAGGAAACCAAGATTTTTCATTTCAAATTCTTTGTGAAGATCATTTTTAACTTGCAAGATGCCAGCTTTATCACTTTCAGTGATGATCATATCGTCCACATAAAAGAGTAGAATTACTATACCTACATCTGATTTTCTCACAAATAATGCAGTATCAGAATAACAAGAAGTAAAGTGATGCAGATGTATGAATTTTTCAAAACGATCAAATCAAGCCTTAGGGGCTTGTTTCAAACCATACAATGCTTTTTGTAGTTTCAGAACATGATCTGGGGAAAAACAAACCCGAGAGGAGGAGTCATATAAACTTCTTCAGTTAAATATCTATTTAAAAATATATTTTTAACATAAGTTGATATATATCCTAATTTTGAATAGCACTAAGGGTGATTAAAATTCTAATAGTAGTCATTCTAGCAACAATAGCAAAAGTTTAATCATAATTAATTTCATGCTCTTGAGCATATCCCTTGGCTACCAATCTAGTCTTATATCTTTCAATATTACCGTTACTATGAGTCTTAATCTTATAAACTCATCAACATCCAATAACCTTCTTATTTTTGGTCATAGGTACAATGATCCAAGTTTGAGCTTTGTCTAGGTGTCTAAGTTCATTACTCATAGTAGCTTTCCATTTAGGAATACCCTTAGCTTAGTGATAAAACTTAGGTTCTTTGATTTGATGAAGAATTGCAATCAAACTTTTGCGTTGGGGTTTAAAAGTTTCATAGGAAACAAAACGTTGAGGAGGTTTTGAAACTCTAGGTTCTAGACACGGGTTATCAGATTCTCTATGACATTGTGTATAATGTAATGGGAAGGGTTCAATGATGGGTTGAGGATCAATAGTTTCATTTTAGACACTACCATGCTCTAGAGGACAATCTTGATGATCTTCAAGGTCATAATCATCGTCTACTTCTAGATCAAAGAAGTCTTGAGATATAGATGATTTAGAGTTTTCTAAAGATTTAGACTTATAGTTAGCATCATTCTCAAAGAATTTTACATCCTTAGAAACATATAATTTATCATTGATAGGATCAAAACATCTATAACCTTTTTTGTCTATGCCATAACCAATAAATACACATTCAATAGCCTTTGTAGACAATTTATTATTTTTGTCCTTATAAACAAATCATCTGCACCCAAAAACTCTAAGTATTTCATAATAAGGAGGAATATTATATACCTTTTCAAAGAGAGAAATATTTTCAAGTTTGGATGAAGCCATTCTATTAATAAGATATACTACAGTAAGAGTAGCTTCTGCCCATAAAAACTTAGGAACATTGCTGGCAATTAACATAGTTCGACATGTTTCTATGATATGTCTATGTTTCTCTCAGCTAAGCAATTTTGTTGAGGAGTTTTGGTGCACACTTTTTGATGCAAAATACCATTAGTTTCAACAAACTTTTGAAACTCATTTGACACGTATTCTCCTCCCGAATCAGATCTAAAGATCTTAATAGTGGAGCCAAATTGATTTTTAACCATATTGCAAAATGTTACAAACTTTTCAAATACTTCAGACTTGTGTTTCAAAAGATATATCCAAGTAAAGCGAGTAAAGCCATCTACAAATATCACATAGTATTGAACTCCTCCCTTGGAGACAATAGGAGCAGGACCCCAAACATCAGAGTGTATTAATTCAAAAGCTTTGTTTGGTACATAATTTCTTTCACCAAAAGGAAGTTGATGCATTTTTTCAAGTACACACTCTTTACATTCAAACTTTTGTTCCCTAAATTTTTTCAACAAAAGAAAATTACACAATTTATGTATATCTAAATGTCCAAGTCGTTTATGCCAAAGGGTAGCATCTTGAGCTACGTTACAAGATTCAAAATTTGGCATAACTAAATAATCTATTTTGTATAGTCCACTTTCTCTATGGCCTTCTTCGATAGGTGATCCTGCACCACACAATGTTTGGAAGAAAAAGTGACTATACAATCATTATCACAAATTTGAGCAACCGAAAGCAAGTTTAAATTGAGTTTAGGTATACAACTTACTTTTTGAATTTTAAAACTTTCTTTTTCGAAATTTCTTATTTTTTCAATTTGAAGTTTTGTACCATCGGTCGTAAATACATGCTTTCCAACGATATCATGAGATTCATTTAAGGATTTTTCACAATGAGTCATATGAAAAGAAGCACCCAAATCTAAAAACCAATACATACATTAAGAGGTGGAGAGAACGTTTCTGGAGATGCTTGCTTTTTCCTTAAACATTTTCTCTCTATATGCTTTGATGTTGGTAGGCAAGACTCCTCCTTTATCTTCCACGGCTCCCACATTTCCAAATTTTCTTTGAAGAACAGGACAAGTGGTTTTGATATACTCACTTTTCTTGCAATAGTGACATATGGTGTCCTTGGTTGGCTATGGTTCCGTTAGTTTCTTGTTTGTTTCTTTGAAGTTTTTTGCATGTGGAGGCTTGTACATCTTCATGTTATCTCCCGGTTTGGAGGCGGCAATAACGACTTTTTTTGCAACATTGATATTTTTCAACCTTGTTTTCTCCATAACAAGATCGACAAAAAAGGAGTCTCTTTTTGGTCTAAGTTTTCTATGTATTAAGTTTGATCTAATATTTTCAAATTCGTCTCTTAACCCACGTATAAACAAGAAGAAATATTGATTATAAAAAAACTCTTAAAATTCATTTAATTTTTAAAGTTTTCCTAATTTATCAAAACTTCTAAGTTGAGTCCAAAGTTTCGAAAACTCATTGTAATAGTCTCTAATGCTGAAATTCCCTTGCTTAAGCATTATCATCCTTTCCATTAAATCTATTTAAAAAACAAAATCATCTTGAGAGTGAAGCTTTTTTAAGTATTCCCACGTTTCAAAAGCACTTTCGAAAACACTAATTCTATTTCTAAGTTTTTCATCTACATTTTGACAAATAATCAAAGTTATTTTAGCATTAATTTTTTCCCAAGTTTTAAGATATTGCTTATATTTTTCATGTGCTTTAACAATATTATCATTATCCAAACCATCAATGTGTAAAATCGTTCTTTGATTGTACCATCAATATAATCCCAAAAATCTTTTGATAAAAAATACTTTTGATATTCCTTGCCTAACTTTGATAGCATTTTGGGTCAATAATGCATCTAAAAGATTCATTTTTGCTTTCCATTTTATTCAAAAACAAAATTTTTAGACTTACCTCAATTTCGGAGTGATTTCATAAAATTCACATTCTTGGCATGCTTCCCAATGTGCTCAAAATCTTGAATACGAGGCTTTGATACCATGTAATTAATTGTTGATAATCGAAGGTGGAATTGCTAACGTAGCAATTCGTCAAATCGCCAAGATCTCAAAACATCTGAATATAGATGTCACACATATATAACACTAGAGGCTAACAAGAGATCAAATAATGAGTCAAATCACAAACAAAGGCTGTGAAGACAACATAATTTATTGATAAGTGAATGCACTATTTATAGAGGTAAATACATGGCAAGAAGGAAAGAAATGGGATTGCAAAGAGCTGTTGCAAGTGCTGGCCAGCACTAGCCGTTGGCTTTCAACGGCTACTTGTTGGCCAAGCAAGTAGCCGTTGGCCAGCAAGTGACCGCCAGTGCCTCCAAGAGCTATGGCTGGGCCCTAGTGGCCCATGCCATTCACATCAAATGCACGGGCCCTAATGGCTTGTGCACCTATTACATTTAACAAGCACAAGGCTTTATTTAAAGCAAGGAGATTAACTCTTATCAAGAGCACCTTGTCTAGTTTGCCTGCTTATTATATGTTGTCTTTTAATGCCAGTGTCTACAGTTAAGAAATGGGAAGGTATTAAAAACAATTTCTATGGGGGTATAATGGATAGTTTCAGAACATCATGTGGTTGAGCAGCAAGAACTTAAAGGACCTTTTCTATAGTAGGGTTTGGTGTGAAGCTTTTGTCCTTGTTCAATGGTGGTCTCCTGAATAACTGGCTATGGAGTATTAAGGAGGAGGATTAGTTGTGGAAGAGAGTGGTCGCAACTAATTGTTGGGTGGGGGAGAGGGGTTGACTTTACAGAGGAGAGTCTTGTTGGAATGTAGTGTGTGTTTAAATGGTGTGTAGTGTGTGTTTAAATGTATAATGTTTCAGGTTTGGACCCAATGGATAGGATCAGAACCATTGGGAATCGTGTAGTGTTTAGGGGTATTTTAGTCTTTTGAGTTAGAATAGGATTAGTATAAAAATCTGTTATGTAATTAGGGTAGAGACAGAAAACACCAATAAGGTGATCAGACGGCCGCCCAGTGAAGGGGCCGATTCTGCAAAAATTCCAGTAAGATATGAATGCCATATTTTCTTTAATTCTTGTCAATGAATATGATGAATGAAAATGACATGGTATCAGAGCCTTGCACGCAGATATAGCAGCCAATCGAAGTACTTCATCCCTGAAAAAGATTCCAAGTAAGTTAATATGTTAGTTCTTTAAATGTTTGATGAGAAAAATTGTATTAATCCATTAGACAACGTGCCAGTCTAGAACAGACTGTAGTAAGGTTGATAGATTCATAAATCAGCCAAGTTGAGAATCAAATCACAAGTATATTGGTGACAGAAAAACAGATCTGAGAATAGGTTCAGTCACAAATGACAGAAATCGATTTGATAATCAAATCGACGTGGGACAACAATTAAGATTATTGCCAGCAGCAGTGTTTGACTGAAATCAAATCAGTCGCATAATCAATAGTTGACATGTGATAGTAGTTAAGGTTATTGGCAGTAGTTGTGATTGAATGAAATCATCAGTTGCATAATCAATAGTAACCTGTAAAAGAAAGAAAGCATTAGAGTGACTTAGATAACATTCTGAACATATAAAGAAATATGTGCAAAAAATTGCAGATACAATCAAACTGATAGAGTATCAAGTATACAAGGCATTAGTGAAAATACTTGTGCAGCTACTATCATGAATCAAGGTATTTGACAGAAGGAATCAATTTCTAACACTTAGAAGATCAAGATGGATGGAAGATTGAAAGAAGAATCCATATCAGCCGCATATGGACATGATCAAAACGTAGAACCATTTCAAATCACAAACATTCGGCTAGATGGAGGAAATTATAGAGAATGGGCTCGGTCTATTGAGTTTGTATTACGATCCAGAGGAAAAACTTCCATTATCGGACACCTCTAAAAGGAAGCAACTTAGACTATGAACGATAGGCCAAAGATGATGCTCTCGTAAGTTCATGGCTAATATAATCCATGAATCCGTCTATTAGTAAGACTTTTATGTATATGGAATCAACTGATGGAATTTGGTATGTTGTGGAAGAGGCTTACTCTATACAGAAGAATATAGCAAAAGAACATGAGATCATTGAAAGGATAAGAAAGTGTCGCAAAGGAATCAGATCAATAAGTGAGTACTATGGAGAATTGTGAGAACTCTGGAATGAACAAAGACATATTGTGGAAAATAAGTGCAACCACTGTGTAAAAGAAAGAACAGCTGAAGGAGAGATTCGAAAGGTATTCGATCTACTATGGGGAGTTTCATCACATTATGAATCTATTTAAATATTCTAAGTAAGGAATAACTTCCGTCACTTGGCACAATATATTCACTTCTACTAAGGGAAGAAGATTGGAAGAACCTAGAAAAAGGTGAACATATACAAACTGGCAGATCTGCATTTATTGGTAGAGGACAGAGCAACTATTAGAGAGGAAGAGATTCTATCAGAGGTAGGGGAAGAGGCAGAAACCAAAATTATTATGATGATAAGAGCAAACTACTGTGCACCCAATGTGGAAAAAGAAGACACACACGGGAATCTTGTTGAGAAATTATTGGAAAATCTCCTGAATATAAAGATTATGGCAGAAAAAACACTGAATATAAAGATTATGGTAGTCATGTGGCAACTATATCTGAAAAGAAAGTAGAGATGAATCCTATAGATGAGATGGCGGAGTTGAATAAACAGATAGCAGAAATTGAAACACGTTTACGATATCAACCTTCAACCTCTTCATCAAAGACAGAATCGAGTCCTCCTACTTCCTACAGCATTAGTGATAATTATTCTCTTAAAGATTTTATTTCTTCTTCTAATTTGATAATAGATTCAGGGGCTACCCATCATATGGTAGGAAACAAGTCTAATCTCATGCAGTATGAAGTAACTTCAACTCCTCAATATGTGAAAGTAGCAAATGGTTCTTTGATTCCTATGGAAGGAAAAGGAGCAATTCAGAGGGATAATCTCCGACTTAACTCAGTGATATATATTCTGAAATTTCCAGTAAATCTACTTTCAGTAAGTTCCTTGGTTAGATATATGAATTGTACAATTACATTCTCTCCGTATGGTTGTGTTTTTCAGGATTTGAGGACGAGAATAATCTTTGGACGTGGTAAATTACGCAATGGATTATACATACTATCTGGAGATCAAATTTTAAGGAAGAAAAGAGCTTTGGCAACAATTACTACTGAAGAAGAAATAAAAATATGGCATAGTAGATTAGGACATTTACCCGTTTAAAAAATAAGAGAGTTTGTCTCATTTTCAATTGCTAGTGATGTGACAATTCAATGTGATCTATGTCAAAGAGCAAAGCATTATAGAGCAACTTTTCCTAATAGTGAATCAAGATTAGTTGTTCCTTTTGAGTTGATACATTCTGATGTTTGGGGACCATACCTTCTATTGGAAATTTTAAGTACTTTGTTACTTTTGATGATTTCTCACGACTTACCTTTGTTTATCTAATGAAGGCCAAATCAGAAATAGCTTTGATCTTTCCTCTAGTTCATAATCTTATCAAGACTCAGTTTGGTTATATTGTTAAAACTCTCAGATCATATAATGGTGGAGAATATTGTAATGCATAGTTGGACTCATATCTTTAATCTCACGGTATTATACATCAGACATCTTGTGTGTACACCCCACAACAGAATGGAGTAGCAGAACGAAAGAATCGACATATTTTAGAAATTACTAGAACTTTACTTCTTGAACAGAATGTTCCGAAATATTTCTGGCCAGAAGCGATTTTTACAGTAGTATATATTATGAATAGAATTCCGACTGTGACTCTTGCAGGAAAGTCTCCATTCAAGGTGATTAAACCTGAAGATAATCCGTTTCATCTTATCCTTAGAATATTTGGATGTGTTTGTTACGTGCATGTTCATCAACAATTCAGAGATAAGCTTGATCCAAGGGCAATAAAATATATTTTCATTGGATATTCTTGTGAGAAGAAAGGATATATTTGTTATGATCCTAATTCTCATAGAAGATATATTTCCATGGACGTAACCTTTTTTGAAACTACTCAATATTACAAAAATACAAATGATCTGTCTAATTCTATTTTTGAAGAAGCAGTTGTTCTACCAAGAATCAGTGTAAGTGAAGAATCTGAGGAAGAACTTGTAAGAACAGATAAACTCTCAAGAGAAAACAGAATGCAAATATACAAAAAGGGAGAGAGAAATATATTTATGAATAGACAAACAGAGATGATGAATCAAGGGGGAGAAACAATATCTGATTCAAGTGAAAGTGTAGAAGAAACAAGAGATAAGGACTTAGATGACTCAGATGTTCCCATAGCACTCAAAAAAGGAAAAAGATCATATCGTAAGTATCCAATTTCTCAATTTATTTTCCATAATCGATTATCAGAAAGTTACTATAATTTTGTGCTAAAGGCTAAGATGCATCAAATTCCTAAAAACTACTTTGAAGCATCTAAAGATAAGGAGTGGGTTGAAGCTATGAAGTCTGAAATTCAACATTAGAAAAGAATTAAACTTGGGAACTCAGTGACTTATCAGAAGACACAAAAGTAGTCTCATGCAAGTGGGTGTATACAATCAAATACAAAGCAGATAGTTCATTAGAGAGGTACAAAGCAAGGTTAGTAGCACGTGGTTATAGTCAAGCATATGGGATTGATTATGAGCAGACATTTGCACCAACAGCAAAACTTACATCTATACGAGTTATTATTAGTATTGCAGCTCAAAGAAATTGGGTAATGTGGCAACTGGATGTGAAAAATACTTTTCTACAGGGAGAACTCAAAGAAGAAGTCTAAATGGGGTTACCACCTTGATATCCAAATCCCAAGAAAAAGGTATGTAGATTAAGAAAAGCTATATATGGATTAAAACAATTTTCGAGAGCTTGGTTTGAGAAATTTAGTAAAAGTATTATAAATTTGGGATATCAAAAAAGTGTAAGTGATCGTACCCTACAAACAACAACTAAGCCTTTTTCCATACTAGACGGGGTCGGCTACATGGATTCTTTGTTTCCACAGATCCCTCTCGTGTGCCATGTTAGCAGTTAACTCCCAATAAGCTAGATCATTCTTTATTGTTTCTTTCCAACACTTTTGTGGTCGTCCTCTACCTCTTTTAATACTTTCCAAATTTAGTTTTTCAAACCTTCTTATAGTTTCTTCTTTTGATCTTCTTTCTATATGTCCAAACCATCTTAAACGATGTTCTCTCATTTTATCCTCTATTGGTGCCACTCCTAATTTGTTTCTAATAACCTCATTATTTATACGGTCTTTTCTTGTACGACCACTCAACCATCTCAACATTTTCATTTCTGTCACAAACATCTTTTGTACATGTTGATGATTAACTGCCCAACACTCAGAACCATAAAACATGGCAGGCCTAATTGCTGCTCTATAATATATATCTTTTAATTTTAATGGTATCTTCTTATCACAAAGAATACCTGATGCTCCTCTCCATTTTAACCAACCAGCATTAATTCTATGCATAACATCTCCATCAATTCTTCCATCACTCTGAAAAATTTACCCTATGTATTTAAAACTTTCCTTTTGGGGAATGCAATGTGTGCCAATTTTAATTTCTATATCCTCTGAAGTAACCAAACGATCAAACTTACATTCCATATATTTTGTCTTTGTTCTACTAAGTCGGAGGCCTTTGCTTTCTAATGTTTCTCTCCATAGTTCCAATTTCCTATTAACTTTTTCCTTAGACTCCTCCACTAATACAATGTCATCTGCAAATAACATACACCAAGGTACTTCATCTTGAATATGTTTTGTTAACTCATCCATCACCATTATAAATAAGTATGGACTTAAAGTTGATCCTTGATGTAACCCAATATTAACTTCAAAGAAGTCTGTCATTCCTTCATGAATCCTCACACATGTTTTTGCACCATCATGCATGTCTCTTATAAGGTTAATATATGTCAATGTGATACCTCTTTTTTCCAAAGTTCTCCAAAGAACCTCCCTCGGTACCCTATCATAAGCTTTTTCTAGATCAATAAATATCATGTGAAGGTCTTTCTTTTTTGCTCTAAAATGTTCCATAAGATGTCTCAAAAGGTAAATCGCTTCAATAGTAGATCTGCCTGGCATGAATCCAAATTGGTTCTCTATTGTACTTGATACTTGTCTTAACCTACGTTCGATAATTCTTTCCCATAATTTCATAGTATGATTCATTAACTTGATACCTTGATAATTCGCACAATTTTGAATGTCTCCCTTGTTCTTATATATGGGTATAAGTGTACTTGCTCTCCATTCCTCGGGCATCTTTTTGTTTTTCCATATTTCATTAAATAGTCTTGTGAGCCAAGTGATTCCTATTTCTCCTAGTATTTTCCAAACTTCTATAGGAATATTATCTGGTCCTACCGATTTACCACCCTTCATATGTTTAAGAGCCTCTTTGACTTCATTCTTTTGAATACATCGGTAGAAATTATGGTTTATATACTTTTCTTATTTGGCTAACTCTCCTAGGCTAATACTAACATCTTTATTTTCATTAAAAAGATTATAAAAATAGTTTTTCCATCTATTTCTTATATCATCATTTGCACTAGAATTTTTTCATCCTCGTCTTTTATGCATCTAACATAATTAAGATATTTAGTTTTCTTATCTCTAGCCCTTGCTATCCTAAAAATATCTCTTTCACCCTCTTTTGAGTTGAGTTTTTTATATAAGTCCTCCCAAATCTTAGCTTTTGCTTCATTAACGGCCTTTTTCGCTTCCTTCTTTCTTTTCTTATAAGCTTCTAAAGTTTCACTAGTTTTCTTAGCATAATGTAATTTGTTACATGCCCTCTTTGCCTTGATTTTATTTTGTACTACTTCACTCCACCACCAAGCTTCTTTTTGTACCGGTACACCTCCCTTTGATACCCCTAACACATCTTTCGCCACTTTTCTAATTCTTCCACATATCACAGGGTATGCCAACATAATTCCAAACATCTCCTTGAAGGACTTTCTGTTTAAATATATCTTCTTTCTCGCTTTTGAGGTTCCACCATTTAGTCCGAATAGCTCGATGCACTCTTTTCTTCTTTGTCCATTTTTTTATTTGTAAATCTATAACTAAAAGTCGGTGTTGGGTGGATAAGCTTTCTCCTGGAATTACCTTACAATCTTTACAACATGCTCTATCTTTTTTTCTACAAATAAAGGAATCAATTTGTGTTTGTGATAAGCCACTCTTATAAGTAATTAAATGTTCATCTCGTTTTTTGAAGATTGTATTGACTATAAAGAGATCAAATGCCATAGCAAAATTTAAAATCTCCCTACCTTCCTTGTTTATATCCCCAAAACCAAAGTTCCATGAATCCCTTGATATCCTAATGCCTCTTTACCGACATGTCCATTTAAATCTCCTCCTAAACAAATCATCTCCCTTTGTGGAATCTTTTGAAACACCTTATCTAACTCTTCCCAGAAAACTGTCTTTATACTATCTTCTAGTCCTACTTGGGGTGCGTAAGCACAAACTATATTCAAAACCTCTGCTCCTAACACTAATTTCAATGTCATGATTCGGTCACCATATCGTTGTATGTCTACTACACTATCCTTTAAATCTTTATTTATGATAATACCAACTCCGTTTCAAGCCTTTTCTTTACCTTGAGTACCATAATTTAAAACCTGTATCCTCTATCTCCTTTGCTTTTTCTCCAACCCATTTTGTCTCAGGTTTGGACCCAATGGATCGGATCTAATCCATTGGGAATCATGTAGTGTTTAGGGGTATTTTAGTCTTTTGAGTTAGAATAGGATTAATATAAGATTTTGTTATGTAATTAGGGTAGAGACAGAAAACACCAATAAGGTGATCAGACGGCCGCCCAGTGAAGGGGCCGATTCTGCAAAAATTCCAGTATGATATGAATGCCATATTTTCTTCAATTCTTGTCAATGGAATATGATGAATGAAAACGACAAGTCTTATGTGTGGATAGTGGTCAGAAGATTGTAAGATAAGTTTAAGGAAAGGCTTATGTTTGAGGTAGGACATGGGAGGTGGGTGTGGTTTTGACATGATAATCTGGTATGGTGATCAACCTTTGGCAATTTAGTTCCGTACCTTTTCTTAATGGCAACAAATGGAGATACTTTGGTGGAGACCATTTGAAGTGGGTGTGAGACATTCTATTCTTCAGGAATGCTTGGGATTGGGAAGTACAATCCTTTGTGCTGTTCTTTGTTTTGCTTTATGGGGCCAAGGTGAAAGGATAGAATGGTGCAAACACGCTGTCTAAGTTTTCATGTAGTTGTCCGTAGCTAAGAGATTGGCAGAAAATGGTTTCTGGTTCTGTTGAGGAACTTGGTGATCTCACTGGAGATCTTAAGCTTTCACTATTCCAGCTTGGGATTAGTCCACATATAGCAGCATCGATTCTCATGCAGGTAGCTATATGTTCCTTGCTGCATGGAAGTATTTCCCTTGCTCTCATTATGGAAAACATTTCACCAACTTCTTCATAAGTCTTTCTTTTTCTTCTATTAACAAAATGACAATTGGCTTTTATGCATAAAAGTTAATTCAAGTGATACCTGGCTGGATATTTCCTTTGAGTGTATAACGTGGTGGTGTTTAGTCTACAACAACAACAACTAAGCCTTTTCCCATACTAGACGGGGTCGGCTACATGGATTCTTTGTTTCCACAGATCCCTATCTTGTGCCATGTTAGCAGTTAACTCCCAATAAGCTAGATCGTTCTTTATTGTTTCTTTCCAACACTTTTGTGGTCGTCCTCTACCTCTTTTAATACTTTCCAAATTTAGTTTTTCTAACCTTCTTACAGGTTCTTCTTTTGATCTTCTTTCTATATGTCCAAACCATCTTAAACGATGTTCTCTCATTTTATCTTCTATTGGTGCCACTCCTACTTTGTTTCTAATAACCTCATTATGTATACGGTCTTTTCTTGTATGACCACTCATCCATCTCAACATCTTCATTTCTGTTACAGATATCTTTTGTACATGTTGATGATTAACTTACCAACACTCAGAACCATAAAACATGGCAGTTCTAATTGCTGCTCTATAATATTTACCTTTTAATTTTAATGGTATCTTCTTATCACAAAGAATACCTGATGCTCCTCTCCATTTTAACCAACCAGCATCAACTCCGCCCATGCAAGGGATCACCCTTGCATTGCCGGTCCCAAGCCTGGATAAAGGAGGAGGGTTGTGTTAGGCTTCCGACAGCCAGCGTAAAACTTCGTCGGATTTCTACAACATGGATTACAAAAATTATGAGCATTGCTTTGGGGCATCCCCGCCTAGCGACGTGCTGCAGAGCCCGAATGCAGTAAGAAGTAAGCAAGGGCCACTACATTTTCGCCCGAATGTAGTGAATCAATTGCAGAGAGGGTTCCCACATCATGGACGGGTGTGGGTAAAGAAGTTAGTCCCGCTACATTGCCGCCCGAATGTAGTGAAAAATTTTTAGAGAGGGTCTCCGCATTTTGATTATGGACGGATGCGGGGGGTAAGGAAGCTAGTCCTAGATAATAAGATTCGTATTGGTTCTTGGAATATCGGAACATTATCGGGTAAGCTATTGGAGGTGGTAGATACTATGATTCGGAGAAAGATTCATATTTTATGTTTACAAGAGACAAAATGGGTTGGAGAAAAAGCAAAGGAGATAGAGAATACAGGTTTTAAATTATGGTACTCAGGTAAAGAAAAGGCCCGAAACGGAGTTGGTATTATCATAAATAAAGATTTAAAGGAGAGTGTAGTAGACATACAACGATATGGTGACCGAATCATGACATTGAAATTAGTGTCAGGAGTAGAGGTTTTGAATATAGTTTGTGCTTACGCACCTCAAGTAGGACTAGAAGATAGTATAAAGACAGTTTTTTGGGAAGAGTTAGATAAGGTGTTTCAAAAGATTCCACAAAGGGAGATGATTTGTTTAGGAGGAGATTTAAATGGACATGTCGGTAAAGAGGCATTAGGATATCAAGGGATTCATGGAAACTTTGGTTATGGGGATATAAACGAGGAAGGTACGGAGATTTTAAATTTTGCTATGTCATTTGATCTCTTTATAGTCAATACAATCTTCAAAAAATGAGATGAACATTTAATTACTTATAAGAGTGGCTTATCACAAACACAAATTGATTACTTTATTTGTAGAAAAAAAGATAGAGCGTGTTGTAACGATTGTAAGGTAATTCCAGGAGAAAGCTTAACCACCCAACATCGACTTTTAGTTATGGATTTACAAATAAAAAAATGGACAAAGAAGAAAAGAGTGCATCGAGCTATTCGGACTAAATGGTGGAACCTCAAAAGTGAGAAAGAAGATATATTTAAACAAAAAGTCCTTCAAGGAGATGTTTGGAATTATGTTGGCACACCCTCTGATATGTGGAACAATATGGCTATACATATTAGGAAAGTGGTGAAAGATGTGTTAGGGGTATCTAAGGGAGGTGTACCGGCACAAAAAGAAGCTTGGTGGTGGAATGAAGTAGTACAAAACAAAATCAAGGCAAAGAGGGCATGTTACAAATTACATTATGCTAAGAAAACTAGTGAAACTTTAGAAGCTTATAAGAAAGCAAAGAATGAAGCAAAAAAGGCCGTTAGTGAAGCAAAAGCTAAGATTTGGGAGGACTTATATAAAAAACTCAACTCAAAAGAGGGTGAAAGAGATATTTTTAGGATAGCTAGGGCTAGAGATAAGAAAACTAAAGATCTTAATTATGTTAGATGCATAAAAGACGAGGATGAAAAAATTCTAGTGGCAAATGATGATATAAGAAATAGATGAAAAAACTATTTTTATAATCTTTTTAATGAAAATAAAGATGTTAGTATTAGTTTAGGAGATTTAGCCAAGTCAGAAAAGTATATAAACCACAATTTCTACCGACGTATTCAAAAGAATGAAGTCAAAGAGGCTCTTAAACATATGAAGAGTGGTAAATCGGTAGGACCAGATAATATTCCTATAGAAGTTTGGAAAATACTAGGAGAAATAGGAATCACTTGGCTCACAAGACTATTTAATGAAATATGGAAAAACCAAAAGATGCCCGAGGAATGGAGAGCAAGTACACTTATACCCGTATATAAGAACAAGGGAGACATTCAAAATTGTGCGAATTATCGAGGTATCAAGTTAATGAGTCATACTATGAAATTATGGGAAAGAATTATTGAACGTAGGTTAAGACAAGTATCAAGTACAACAGAGAACCAATTTGGATTTATGCCAGGTAGATCTACTATTGAAGCGATTCACCTTTTGAGACGTCTTATGGAACATTTTAGAGCAAAAAAGAAAGACCTTCACATGATATTTATTGATCTAGAAAAAGCTTATGATAGGGTACCGAGGGAGGTTCTTTGGAGAACTTTGGAAAAAAAGGTATCCCATTGACATATATTAACCTTATAAGAGACATGTATGATGGTGCAAAAACATGTGTGAGGACTCATGAAGGAACGACAGACTTCTTTGAAGTTAATATTGGGTTACATCAAGGATCAACTTTAAGTCCATACTTATTTATAATGGTGATGGATGAGTTAACAAAACATATTCAAGATGAAGTACCTTGGTGTATGTTATTTGCAGATGACATTGTATTAGTGGAGGAGTCTAAGGAAAAAGTTAATAGAAAATTGGAACTATGGTGAGAAACATTAGAAAACAAAGGCCTCCGACTTAGTAGAACAAAGACAGAATATATGGAATGTAAGTTTGATCATTTGGCTACTTCAAAGGACATAGAAATTAAAATTGGCACACATTGCATTCCCCAAATGGAAAGTTTTAAATACCTAGGGTCAATTTTTCAAAGTGATGGAAGAATTGATGGAGATGTTACACATAGAATTAATGCTGGTTGGTTAAAATGGAGAGGAGCATCAGGTATTCTTTGTGATAAGAAGATACCATTAAAATTAAAAGGTAAATATTATAGAGCAGCAGTTAGGCCTGCCATGTTTTATGGTTCTGATTGTTGGGCAGTTAATCATCAACATGTACAAAAGATGTCTGTGACAGAAATGAAGATGTTGAGATGGATGAGTGGTCATACAAGAAAAGACCGTATACATAATGAGGTTATTAGAAACAAATTAGGAGTGGCACCAATAGAGGATAAAATGAGAGAACATCATTTAAGATGGTTTGGACATATAGAAAGAAGATCAAAAGAAGAACCTGTAAGAAGGTTAGAAAACCTAAATTTGGAAAGTATTAAAAGAGGTAGAGGACGACCACAAAAGTGTTGGAAAGAAACAATAAAGAATGATCTAGCTTATTGGGAGTTAACTGCTAACATGGCACACGATAGAGATCTGTGGAAACAAAGAATCCATGTAGCCGACCCCGTCTAGTATGGGAAAAGGCTTAGTTGTTGTTGTTGTTGTATAACAAGGACAGTTCAAGATTCATTTGGTTGGGTGGAAAGAAGTGAAAAAGTCCTTTTCTATGGGTGGTTAGGTGTGAAGTCTCTACCCTCGTTCAATTAGGCTCTCTTGAATAAGTTGTTATGGAGGTCCACTAAGGGGGAGGATAAGTTGTGATAGCTAAATTGGAGCAGGAAGATGGAGTGTACGACTTTAGAGTGGAAAAATCGATCATACAACTTTTAAGAAGAGGGCATCTTATGGATCTAGCATGTGGTTAGTCTTCACAAGAGGATTGGATACGTTTAGAAAAAGGGTGACTTATGGGGATGAGAGGAGGGTGTTGTTTTGTAATGACATTTCCTGTGAGGATCGACCTTTGATGATACAGTCTCTAGTTTACTGTTTGATGGCAGTGAATGAAGATGCTTTGGTGGGGGGAACATTTAGATTGGGGGGGTGAGCAGAGTGGTGGACATTCCATTCATTAGAATGATGAGGATTGTGATGGACAAATCCCTTGTGTTGTTCATTGTTTTGCTTTGCGGAGTTGAGGTAAAGGGAGAGGGCAGAGATGCTTTGAGGTGGAATGATGTTTCTGATGGTGAATATAAGGTAAAATAGATTTTATGGTGTTTGTAGAAGATAGGAGGATAGCAACAAATGCTATGGAAGCTTATTCCAAAGTTGGGTATTCTACCTTCAGTTTCCTTCCTTGCTTGGGGTCGACTTGGTGTGGAATCCCTTGTTTCAACAATTTTCAACGGATCACTTTGATGAACTGGTGTGTACCAGGCTCGATGATCATTTGTTGTTTTGCGAGTGGACTAGTTAGTTTTCAAGGGCAACCTTTAGGTGCTTATCATCCACTAGATGTCGAGTAGAACTGGTAGGGAAGAGTTGTGGCTTGGATTTATTACTTTGTATACTACAAAAGTAATTATACAGTGTTGATGATTCCTTGTGTTTTTTTTTGCTTGTTTGGACTGAAAGGTATATGAGCCTTCTCGATGGAGTGGAGATATCATTGACCAAGAGTTCTCAGAGTTGGTATTGTCTTTTGTTTTTTTGGCACCACAACTATTTAGTGAATGAAGTGGAGCTTTTTTCCTTTAGCTTTTCCAATCGACTTATATAATGCATGACCGTGGTGTTTATTAATAAATTCTTCTTATTTATCAAAAGAAAAGCCAATACAAGAAAACTGCTCTAGAATCTATGGAGAAATGGGATTCTTCTTTGAACTTCCTCAAATCTTGATGTATTGGGGCTGAATGCAATGGGCCCCATTTCCAAATATCGATTTTTTTAGAATGCTTTAGATATCTATTTTTTGAGAAAGCTAAGGGCACTTTAAAAAAAGAACAATTTTATTAATTGCTTGGAGTTTAGGCTACTCGTGCGCTATTTTTTTCATTTTGGTAGATGAAACTTCGGAAGAAAGAAGGAAGTTGGGGAAGAAAGAGATGAAGGAAAGCAAGAATGTATGAAAGAAAATAGAAAAATCAGAAGAATTGTTAGAAGGAGAAGAGAGGTAGGAATAATTAAGATAAGGAAGAGGAGAAAGAATGGGATAAGCAGGAAGAAAGTAGAAAAGGGAAGGAGAAGGAATTTTTGTGCTAATTTATGATTCTTATCGCTTTTAGAGTTTCTATGTTTTCCCATATTTTCTGCAGGAAAATAACTTTTGACAAAATCGCTCATGAGAAAAACCTCAATGGGAAGCCACTGAGGAGAATGGCGACTATACTCTTCCCATGATCTCTCCCTATGTATTAGTGCTGATTCAAATGCCATAATGCTCGTCTTAGCATTCATCCTTTTGCAATGGTATCCATGCGACAACCACCTCATGCTTTGGTTGTCTGTTGACCTTGGGTGTTCTCCTTCTGGTGACATTGTGTAATCTCCCCTCCTCTGAGTTTGTCTTTTCTCTTCTTTTGGTTAAAAACAATTGCTAATCTTAATTGATATTTACACGAATGGCACTGATGGAGCTAATGATTCAGTATGCATGATATTCATATATGAAAGCAAGTGACATGCTTGATTGTTGCTGACTGACTCATGATTTTCCATAAAAAAATATCAAATAAGATAGGCCATATATTAATCACTTTGTACATTGCTTGGATAAAACGGCTAAAAGATGGACATTATGAGGGGATAATGTAATAAGGTTCTACATAATGGGAACCCTAGCTTCTGTTGCTCTACAGAAACAATAGCTAAGCCTTTTCCCATAGATGGGGTCAGTTATATGGATTCTTTGTTTTCATAGAGCTCTATCCTGTGCCATGCTAACAATTAACTCAACAAAAGTTAGATCACTTTTTGTTGTTTCTTTTCAACACTTTTCTATTCTTCTTCTTTTAACATTTTCACCATCTAGTTTCTCACACCTTATTAGAGCTTATTTTGTTTGCCTTTCCATGTGTGGAAACCATCTGAAATGATTTTTCCTCATTTTATCTTTTCTTGCTTTACTTGCAAGAATACCTTAAGGATAATTAATCTCTGTTACTGCTAATTTACAAAACAAAGGTCACACGAGTTTTCAAAACCCCACTTGTTTGCAAATTCATCTCAATGTTATGAGTTCATTGTTCTATTCTGCCTGGTTCTTTCTGCAAAATTGTTGTACTTAGGGTCCCCCCACCTCCACCCACACACAAGTTTTTACCCTGCTTTTGTGTTCTAGGTCAAAGTTTGTCCATCTGCATGGTTGTATCTATATCCATGTTTGATGCTGTGCAACCTTCATCTATCCTTCTGGTGAACTTCAAGCATATAGGATATAAGTTTTAAGTTCTTGCTTGTGGAAAGTTCTTAGCCCTAGGATAATTTGTCTTTTTTTTTTATAAACTAGAGAAAGCTAAGGTTCTCAATGATCATAGGAATATGTGTCTTTAGGTTGGAGACTTGTACCTTACTGTAATTGTTGCAAAGTGCTTCACCGAGTGGATTGCTCATACTTAGCTTAGTCAAGCTTGTAATGGTATTTAGTTATTGATTCTACAACAACAACAACAACGAAGCCTTTTCCCATACTAGACGGGGTCAGCTACAT
Organism: Brasenia schreberi; assembly: GCA_036023115.1. Taxonomy (NCBI): domain Eukaryota; kingdom Viridiplantae; phylum Streptophyta; class Magnoliopsida; order Nymphaeales; family Cabombaceae; genus Brasenia; species Brasenia schreberi. The sequence goes on from JAYKKT010000065.1 coordinate 3,771,669, forward strand.
GGATTCTTTGTTTCCACAGATCCCTATCGTGTGCCATTTAGCAGTTAACTCCCAATAAGCTAGATCATTCTTTATTGTTTCTTTCCAACACTTTTGTGGTCGTCCTCTACCTCTCTTTTAATACTTTCCAAATTTAGTTTTTCTAATTTCTTACAGGTTCTTCTTTTGATCTTCTTTCTATATGTCCAAACCATCTTAAATGATATTCTCTCATTTTATCCTCTATTGGTGCCACTCCTAATTTGTTCCTAATAACCTCATTATGGATACAGTCTTTTATTGTATGACCACTCATCCATCCCAACATCTTCGTTTCTATCACAGACATCTTTTGTACATGTTGATGATTAACTGCCCAACACTCAGAATCATAAAACATGGCAGGCCTAATTGCTGCTCTATAATATTTACCTTTTAACTTTAATGGTATCTTCTTATCATAAAGAATACCTGATGCTCCTCTCCATTTTAACCAACCAGCATTAATTCTATGCATAACATCTCCATCAATTCTTCCATCACTCTGAAAAATTGACCCTAGGTATTTAAAACTTTCCTTTTGGGGAATGCAATGTGTGCCAATTTTAATTTCTATGTTCTCTGAGGTAACCAAATGATCAAACTTACATTCCATGCATTCTGTCTTTGTTCTACTAAGTCGGAGGCCTTTGCTTTCTAATGTTTCTCTCCATAGTTCCAATTTTCTATTAACTTTTTCTTTAGACTCCTCCACTAATACAATGTCATATGCAAATAACATGCACCAAGGTACTTCATCTTGAATATGTTTTGTTAACTCATCCATCACCATTATAAATAAGTATGGACTTAAAGTTGATCCTTGATGTAACCCAATATTAACTTCAAAGAAGTCTGTGGTTCCTTCATGACCTCACACATGTTTTTGCACCATCATACACGTCTCTTATAAGGTTAATATATGTCAATGGGATACCTCTTTTTTCCAAAGTTCTCCAAAGAACCTCCCTCGGTACCCTATCATAAGCTTTTTCTAGATCAATAAATATCATGTGAAGGTCTTTCTTTTTTGCTCTAAAATGTTCCATAAGACGTCTCAAAAGGTGAATCGCTTCAATAGTAGATCTGCCTAGCATGAATCCAAATTGGTTCTCTGTTGTACTTGATACTTGTCTTAACCTACGTTCGATAATTCTTTCCCATAATTTCGTAGTATTGGCTCATTAACTTGATACCTCGATAATTCACACAATTTTGAATGTCTCCCTTGTTCTTATATATGGGTATAAGTGTACTTGCTCTCCATTCCTCGGGCATCTTTTGGTTTTTCCATATTTCATTAAATAGTCTTGTGAGCCAAGTGATTCCTATTTCTCCTAGTATTTTCCAAACTTCTATAGGAATATTATCTGGTCCTACCGATTTACCACCCTTCATATGTTTAAGAGCCTCTTTGACTTCATTCTTTTGAATACATCGGTAGAAATTATGGTTTATATACTTTTCTTATTTGGCTAACTCTCCTAGGCTAATACTAACATCTTTATTTTCATTAAAAAGATTATAAAAATAGTTTTTCCATCTATTTCTTATATCATCATTTGCACTAGAATTTTTTCATCCTCGTCTTTTATGCATCTAACATAATTAAGATATTTAGTTTTCTTATCTCTAGCCCTAGCTATCCTAAAAATCTCTTTCACCCTCTTTTGAGTTGAGTTTTTTTTTTATATAAGTCCTCCCAAATTTTAGCTTTTGCTTCACTCACGACCTTTTTCGCTTCCTTTTTTGCTTTCTTATAAGCCTCTAAAGTTTCACTAGTTTTCTTAGCATAATGGAATTTGTAACATGCCCTCTTTGCCTTAATTTTATTTTGTACTACTTCACTCCACCACCAAGCTTCTTTTTGTGCCGGTACACCTCCCTTAAATACCCCTAACACATCTTTCGCCACTTTCCTAATATGTATATCCATATTGTTCCACATATCATAGGGTATACCAACATAATTCAAAACATCTCCTTAAAGGACTTTCTATTTAAATATATCTTCTTTCTCGCTTTTGAGGTTCCACCATTTAGTCCGAATAGCTCGATGCACTCTTTTCTTCTTTATCCATTTTTTATTTGTAAATCCATAACTAAAAGTCGATGTTGGTTGGTTAAGCTTTCTCCTGGAATTACCTTACAATCTTTACAGTATGCTCTATCTTTTTTTCTACAAATAAAGGAATCAATTTGTGTTTGTGATAAGCCACTCTTATAAGTAATTAAATGTTCATCTCGTTTTTTGAAGATTGTATTGACTATAAAGAGATCAAATGCCATAGCAAAATTTAAAATCTCCCTACCTTCCTTGTTTATATCCCCAAAACCAAAGTTCCATGAATCCCTTGATATCCTAATGCCTTTTTACCGACATGTCCATTTAAATCTCCTCCTAAACAAATCATCTCCCTTTGTGGAATCTTTTGAAACACCTTATCTAACTCTTCCCAAAAAACTGTCTTTATAGTATCTTCTAGTCCTACTTGGGGTGCGTAAGCACAAACTATATTCAAAACCTCTGCTCCTAAAACTAATTTCAACGTCATGATTTGGTCACCATATCGTTGTATGTCTACTACACTCTCCTTTAAATCTTTATTTATGATAATACCAACTCCGTTTCGAGCCTTTTCTTTACCTGAGTACCATAATTTAAAACCTATCCTCTATCTCCTTTGCTTTTTCTCCAACCCATTTTGTCTCTTGTAAACATAAAATATGAATCTTTCTCCGAATCATAGTATCTACCACCTCCATTAGCTTACCGGATAATGTTCTGATATTCCAAGAACCAATACGAATCTTATTATTTAGGACTAGCTTTCTTACCCCTCACATCCATTCATAATCAAAATGCGGAGACCCTCTCTAAAAAATTTTCACTACATTCGGGCGGCAATGTAGCGGGACTAACTTCTTTACCCACACCTGTCCATGATGTGGGAACCCTCTCTGCAGTTGATTCACTACATTCGGGCGAAAATGTAGTGGCCCTGGCTTACTTATTACTGTATTTGGGCTCTGCAGCACGTCGCTAGGCGGCACCCCAAAGCAATGGTCATAATTTTTGTAATCCATGTTATAAAATTCGATAAAGTTTTACGCTCTGCAGTTATTGATTCTGATTATTTAAATTCTAATGCTGGTTTTCTGGATGTCAGAATATGGTTTTGTTCCCATGTTGCTATTTTTCTGAGGTTGTAGCTGTTCCTTTTAAGCAATTTTTCTGCATTTTAATAGGTTTGAAGTATTGATTCATGTGCACCATTTGACTGTTCCACTATATAGGTTATCTGATGATGGGACTTGTAGAATCTGGGATGCTAGATCCTCCAACATCAATCCGCGCATTGATGTCCCAAAGCCTTCAGATCCCATAGCTGGTTAGCATTATATTCTCCTGTATATTTTGCACCTCTGCTGAGGTCTAGTAATCGTGTTTTCTGCTTCCCATTTGAATGCAGGAAAGAGCAATGATCCATCTCAAATATCGAATCAGAGGAATCACCAAATCTTGTGTTGTGCATTCAATGCCAATGGAACTGTTTTTGTCACTGGAAGCTCAGATACACATGCAAGGGTTTGTAATACTTTCCTCTTAACTATGCATATCTACTACTGTTGTTTTCTTCTTATGGGTTTGTTATTTATAACCAGAATAATGGGAGTCTAACTTGCTTTGGATACTATTAGGTGTGGAATGCTTGTAAGCCAATTCCAGAGGACTCTGACCAACCAAATCATGAAATGGATCTATTATCTGGTCATGAAAATGATGTGAATTATGTACAGTTCAGGTCTCTCCTGTCCTCCCATCTGTGCTTGCATCTCTTTGTAGTGTGTTTGTTTCTTCAAATACTGAAATCTGTGTCTGTGTAACAACTAGTGTCTGTGCTGTGTCATCAAGATCTGCTACTGCTGATACTTCAAAGGAGGAAAATGTTCCAAAGTTCAAAAACTCCTGGTCTGTTTCTGCTTTATTTAGTTAGTTGTTTGAGGTTGGTTTTGAACTTAGTTTGCTTTCTTGTGTAGCCTTTGGACTTAAGTTGTATATAATTGTTGGCCCTCTAATTTGCCGAAAATAGACAATTATTAACTACATTTAATCATTTATTGACTTTATTTTAGCAGTCTTTATGTCATTCAATGCATAATTCATCTTTTCTATTGCTAACAGGTTTACACATGACAATATAGTTACTTGTTCCCGTGATGGCAGTGCAATCATTTGGATTCCTCAATCACGGCATTGTCATGTGAGTTCTTTTTCATTTTATTTTTGCTTTTATAGTTGACCTGTAGATGGTCATGCTTACTTTTCTTTGATTGGTTAAATGCTCAATCATGATACTTGTACTTCTTACACATGTTTTGCGCCCCTATTTCCTTGCAGTATTTGTGGTTTGGATTATTCACTATGCAGTATGTACTATTTTGGCTATGCTAGATTAACACCTTTTCACCTTTATGCTATGGGGACATCCAATATTGTAAAAGTCAAATTTTGTTTCTTTGGTTACAATGGAGGATGAATCCTAACACACCACACATGCATGCAGCCTTCTGGAATGGAACCACCCACCTGCGAGTGGGTGCCTGAGAGCCCCGCTGTTGAGCTAGTGCTCTGGGTGCTGTAAAAGTTATTTCATCGTATTTTATCATATGATATGATCAGATTCATTGGTGTGTCAGGCCTGAACTGATATGGTTCAGGTGAGGTAAGCTTAGGACAACAGAGCTATCATCAAAGATTACAAGTTCAGAGGGACTAAAAAGCAGAGTAATATCTGTTTAAAATCCAGCTGCCCGAATATTAATCCTGCATTTTGATGCTAATTTGAGGCATGAATCAAGCATCTTCAGGACATTTGCCGTACAGGTTCTATGAAGACATTGGTTTTCTCAGTCTGCAAAACCACCAAGCTGAAGGCAACAGGAACTCCATAATTACCTCCATCCTTTTGTTCTCCATCGAAACTTAGGCATTAACCATGAGGACTCTGATCATGATAGTTAGCAGAAGTTTAAACTCTGATTCTCTTACGAGTTTTGGAGGAGGTGCTGAAAGAAGCTGCAGACCCAGAACGATATGTTTTTCCTCTTCTGTGTGGCCAATCCAGCTGTCTGTCAGTAGATGGAAGCTCCAATCCTTTTTTCAATTTTACAGCCATTATTTCCTAAATGGGAAACCAAAACGAGCAGCACACCTTAGGGGAGGTGTCTGCCAAATCATCTGAATTCAACATCAGGATGTCCAACTGTCTTATAGGAATGAAGTGAGAAAGCCCCCTTGTTGCCATATATCCATTATGACTGACAATATTTGTTGGATAGTTTAATGCCCCTTAATGAGCTCATGAATCTTATCCAATCATCAGATTTCTGTGCAAGCAACCATGAGACTTGGGCATGGATGCAGCCGATGCACATCTATCAGCAGTTACAATTGTCTTGGAAAAAAACACATAGTGGCTTGTCCATGGAAAAAAGAAGATTGCTTCATCATCTCCAGCATGCAGGCAACATTTTTCCTTGAATATGTGTAACGTTGATAACTATCCCCTCCAAATTCCTGAAACCATACGCCACTTTGTTCTTTTGATGAAAAATCACTCAACAAAATGAAGAAAATAAATTAGACATGGAAGAAAGATTGAATGGGCTGGTCGGCTCATTCTTCCTGCCACCACCTCTTTTCTTTATTAAGTTACATGTTAACCCTAATTACATCAGAGATTATATAAAGCCTAATCTAACTTAAATGACCACTATACCCCTAATTAGTTCTTAATTAACTTAAGGTCCTAATGGATCAGCCGATTTACAAGGGACCCAGTAAGATATTGACTGATCCAATAAGACACTAACTTCTGACACTAATTCCTAATACTACACATTTACTACACCTTTAAAACATAACTTTAAAAATACTATACTAACACTTTCCCTCAAGTTGGGTGAAAGATGGATGTTACACCTAACTTGGTGCACAATCTCTGAAGTAGATCTCCAGTAACTGCCTTAGTCAACATATCAGCACATTGATGTCCTGATTGCACATGTTCTAACTGAAATTCTTTTGCATGTACACTGTCCCGTATAAAGTGACAATCATTGTTCTCTCATGATATAGTGGATTTGAGGCTATCTGTATCACTGCTTTGCTGTCACAAAATATAGGTATAGGTTTTCCAGCAAATAAGTCCATTTTCATCAGTAAAGATCACAACTATTTTCCTTCACATATGCCTGATGCTATTGCTCTGTATTCTGCCTCAGTTGTCGATCTTGCTACAACCGACTGTTTCTTACTTTTTCATGATACTATATTACCTCCAATCAATGTTATATATCCCGTGGTTGACTTTCTATCCTCTGCAGAACCTGCCCAATCAGCACCTGTATAAATTTCAATGTTAGTGTGACCATTAGCTTTGTAAGTGATCCCATATCCCGGAGTTGTCTTAAGATATCGTAATATGTGAAACACAGCATCCATGTGATGTTTTGATGGTGATTGCATAAATTTGCTTACTATACTCATGACATAAGCTATATCTAGGCGTGTAATGGTCAGGTATATCAATTTTCTGACCAATTGTTGATATTTAGTTATATAAACTCTTTCAGCTCCATCTTCCATCTGTAACTTGTGATTTACATCCATTCGAGTATATGTAGGTCTACAATTTTCCATCTTAACATCTTCCAACAGGTTCAAAGTATATTTTCTTTAATTCAGAAAGATATCCTTACCTGAATAGGCTACCTCAATGCCTAAAAAATAATGTAGTCTTCCAAGATCCTTTAGCCTTTTTTAATCTACGTACTTTCCCATTCTTCATGTCTTGATCAAATCCCGGTGGAAAATCCATATAGACTTCCTCATCCAAATCACCGATTAAGGAAAACATTTTTCACATCAAGTTGTTGTATGTCCCAATCCAAGTTTGTCACGCAAGTGATGAAGAACTCTAACTCGTATTGAGCTTGTGGCAAATCGAGCAAAAGTCACATTGTAATCAATACAATATGTGTTCGGGTGAAGCCCTTGCAACCAAATTTTGCTTTGTACCTCTTTTGATTGTATACACTCACTTGCATGAGACTGTTTTTCTGTCTTCTGGTAAGTCACTGAGTTCTCAAGTTTAATTCTTTTCTAATGCTTGAATTTCAGACTTCATAGCTTCAACCCACTGCTTATCTTTAAATGCTTCAAAGTAGTTTTTAGGAATTTGATGCATCTCAGCCTTTAGCACAAAATTATAGTAACTTTCTGATAATCGATTATGGAAAATAAATTGAGAAATTGGATACTTACGGTATGATCTTTTTCCTTTTGTGAGTGCTATGGGAACATCTGAGTCATCTAAGTCCTTATCTCTTGTTTCTTCTACACTTTCACTTGAATCAGATACTGTTTCTCTCCCTTGATTCATTATCTCTTTGTGCATGTTCGTAAATATATTTCTCTCCCTTTTTGTATATTTGCATTCTGTTTTCTCCTGAGATTTGATCTGTTCTTGTAAGAGCGTTTTCTTCCTCAGATTCTTCACTTACACTGATTCGTGGTAAAACAATTATTTCTTCAAAAATAAAATTAGATACCTCATTCGACTTTTTGTAGTATGGAGTAGTCTCAAAGAAGGTTACATCCATAGAAATATATCTTCTATGAGAGTTAGGATCATAACAAATATATCCTTTCTTTTTACAAGAATATCCAATGAAAATACATTTTATTGCCCTTGGATCAAGCTTATCTCTGAATTATTGATGAACATGCACATAACAAACACATCCAAATATTCTGAGAATGAGATGAAATGGATTATCTTTAGGTTTAATTACCTTGAAAGGAGACTTTCCTACAAGAGTTACAGTTAGAATTCTATTCATGATATATACTGCTGTAAGAATTGCTTCTGGCCAGAAATATTTAGGAACATTGTGTTCAATAAGCAAAGTTCTAGCAATCTCCAAGATATGTCGATTCTTTCGTTCTGTTACTCCATTATGTTGTGGTGTATAAACACAAGATGTTTGATGTATAATATCGTGAGATTGAAGATATGATTCCAACTGAGTATTATAATATTCTCCACCATTATCTGATCTGAGTGTTTTAACAATATAACCAAACTAAGTCTTGATAAGATTATGAACTAGAGGAAAAATCGAGGAGATTTCTGACTTGGATTTCATTAAATAAACAAAGGTAAGTCTGGAAAAATCATCAATAAAAGTAACGAAATACTTAAAATTTCCAACAGAAGGTATCACACATGGTCCCCAAACATCAGAATGTATCAACTCAAAAGGAACAACTGATCTTGATTCACTACTAGGAAAAGTTGCTCTATGATGCTTTGCTCTTTGACATACATCACATTGAATTGTCACATCACTAGCAATTGAAAATGAGACAAACTCTCTTATTTTTGAAACAGGTAAATGTCCTAATCTACTATGCCCAATTTTTATTTCTTCTTCAGTAATACTAGCTGCCAATGCTCTTTTATGCCTTAAAATCTGATCTCCAGGTAGTATGTATAATCCATTGTGTAGTTCACCACGTTCAAAGATTCATCCCGTCCTCAAATCCTGAAAAACACAAGCATATGGAGAGAAAGTAACTGTACAATTCATATCTCTAAGGAACTTACTGAAAATAGATTTACTGGAAATTCTAGAATATATATTAGTGAGTTAAGTCTGAGATTATCTCTCTGAATTGTTCCCTTTCCTTCCATCGAAATCAAAGAACCATTTGCTACTTTTACATACTAAGGAGTTAAAGTCACTTAATATTGCATGATATTAGACTTGTTTCCTACCATATGATCGGTAGCCCCTGAATCTATTATCCACTTAGAAAAAATTATAGAATCTTTAAGAGAGTAGTTACCACTAACACTGTAAGAAGTAGGAGGACTTAATTTTGTCTTTCATGAGGAGGTTGAAGGTTGATCCCGTAGACGTGTTTCGTTTCCCGTAGACGTGTTTCTTCAATTTTGCCATTTCATCTATAGGATTCATTTCTACTTTCTTTTCAGATATTGTTGCCACGTGACTGCCATAATCTTTGTATTTTGTGGGTTTTCTGTCATAATCTTTATATTTTGGAGGTTTTCCAATAATTTCCCAATAATACTCCTGTGTGTGTCTTTTTTTTCCACAATGTGTATTGTATTTGCTCTTATCATCATAATTCTGATTCATTCCTCTTCCTCTACCTCTAAATGAGTCTCTGCCTCTCTGGTAATTGCTCTGTCCTCTACCAATAAATGTGGATTTCTCAGCTTGTATATGTTCACCTTTCTTTAAATTCTTTCGATCTTCTTTCCTTAGTAGGAGTGAATATACTGTTCCAAGAGATGGAAGTTCTTCCTTGCTTAGAATATTTAACTTGATTGAATCGTATTCTGATGAAATTCCCTAAAGTAAATCAAACACTTTTCGAATTTCTCCTTCAACTGTTCCAAGATATGGCTGCACTTATTTTCCACAATATGTCTCTGTTTATTCTAGAGTTCTTGTAATTCTCCATAATATTCACTCACTGATCTGGTCTCTTGGTGGCATTTTCTTATTCTTTGAATAATCTTATATTCTTTTGCTATATTTCTCTGTCTGGAGTAAGCTTCTTCCACTGCAGACCAAATTTCAGCTGCTGATTCCATATACATAAAAGTCTTACTGATAGAAGGATTCATGGATTGAATTAGCCATGAACTTAAAAGAGCATCATCTTTGGACCATCTTTCATAATCTGCATCTCTTCCTTCTAGAGAAGGTGGACTCTATCTGATAATAGAGGCTTTTCCTCTGGATCGTAACACAAGTTCAATAGACCTAGCCCATTCTCTGTAATTTCTTCCATCTAGCCGAATATTTGAAATTTAGAATGGTTCCAGCTTTTGATCATTTCCATATGTAGATGATAATGATTCTTCTTTCAATCTTCCTTCCATATTGATTCACACCTGTTTGAAACTGAGATTCCTTCCTTTAAATCGATTGATGATAGTTGCGGTACAAAGTCTGTGTGGTATTGAATTGGTTTATTTGCATATGCACTTTGTTGCAAATATTTCTGTATATGCTAACTCAATCTATACTGCTTTCACTTGCAGGTTACTGTTGATTATGTAATGCAAGAATCAATAGAATCAATGACTGATTTGATTTCAATCAACCACGACTGTAAGAAAAAATTCAAGACTGATTACTAGCAAACCTGTTTGATTTGTTGCTGACTTGATCACAAACTTAATTACCAACTGCGGCAAACATCATCCAGCAAACGACAACTTGTTTAATTTGTTATCGACTTGATCACATAGAAATTGAGGGTGCTTGAAGCAACGATCTGTAAGATGACACTATGCACAGAAAACAAATTCAGTGAGTTGTGCATAATAGGTCCAAGGTGTGTCGATGAACTTCCTTAAGATTTATTTCGCCACTGCCGAAATCAATAAACTAGTTCAGGCAGATATCAACGAGATTCCTTTGAGATACAATGGAGACTCAACCAACTCGTCTTGCACACAACAGAAATCAGTTGGCAATCCAATCCTTTTGATAACGTGATCTGATTTGTGATTCGATTCACAACTTGGCCGGTACCAAGGCTGATTCAAGAGATGCACAAAACAGTCTGTTCCAGACGTGCACGTCTTCTTATACAGATGATGGAATAATGCAGTTTTTTCTCGTCAATCGTTTAAAAACTAACAAGTTTACTTACTTTTGTGTTTTTCAAGGATAGACTTCAGTTGATTGCTAAATCTTCGTAAAAGCTCTGATACCATGTTATTTTGATGAAAAATCACTCAACAAAATGAAGAAAATAAATTAGACATTGGAAGAAAGATTGAATGGGCTGGTCGGCTCATTCTTCCTGCCGCCACCTCTTTTCTTTATTCAGTTACACGTTAACCCTAATTACAGCAGAGATTATATAAATCCTAATCTAATTTAAATGACCACTATACCCCTAATTGGTTCTTAATTAACTTAAGGTCCTAAGGGTATTAGGATCCGATTTACAAGAGACCCAGTAAGATACTGACTGATCCAATAAGACACTGGCTTCTGACACTAATTCCTAATACTACACATTTACTACACCTTTAAAACACAACTTTAAAAATACTACACTAACACACTTGTGGCATCTGATGCAATCTAATCAACTTCGAGAGTTTGGTCTCCAACATTTAATGCTATGATTTATGATTCAGGATTTTTCAAAAATAATTTTCAACCAAAACAACTTTTCCAAAATAAGTGTTCTTTACTTGGCAAAACCCAATTCATGACCTGTAAAACAAAATCGGTTCTATTTTCTAGTAGAGGAGTTTTTCTATTTTTTTGTTGTTTTACGGGGATCCAAAAATCTTGAAAATTTTACCCAAGCAAGACTTAGATATGAAGCTTTATTGGTAATTTTTATTCGTATTTTTGGTTCCTTGGATGATCATAATTAAATCCGAGAAGATTTCTAACCGAATGCTATCCTAAAATTCGAAACAGTTTTTGTAACTAAAATACATAGTCTCAATAGAATGTGTATATCTTTGCACATAGGATTCCAATTTTTATTAAATCGGTTAGGTTGGAAAGCTATGGATGTCAACTTTCCAATAAAACCATTTTCATGACTTTTGGGTGTCTAAAGACAGAGTTATGAAGGTTTTACTAAAAGTCTGTTGTAAAAATTTTGCACAGACAAAATCTATTTCGGGTTGAGTTCGATTTTGATGATTTTTACTCAGCCTCACCCGTTTCCAAAATTGCTGAAAATTGTATTATGTGTTAACCAGTGCATATACAACCTCTGGACTAAGTTTAAAAATATTTTACAAAGATATGAGGGCTAGAAAATTCGAGAATCAAACACGACTTATGCAGGATGCTGAAATTTGTAGAGTTTTCTTTATAGAGGCTAATCATGCATCTGATTTAATCCTTAATGTTTTAGTAATCATCCAAAGAAATTTAGTTGAGGACTTGTGTTTGTTTGAGGAGGAACTCATCTACATATAAATACTTGGGACATCTCTCTCAAGGAGAATAATTCTCTTGAAAAATATATGCGATCATAGAACAGTGCCTGCCCTTACACAAACGTATAGATATTTAATCCACCAAAACAGTGATTTACATACTCATATCATTGTATGTAAAATGTGGCTTCTAATGTCCCTTTTATGGCTTTCTGAATTTATTTGGAGGCATCACAAGGAGAGAAAAGATGATAATATACTTAAGTATAGAAAAAATGAGGAAGTATAAGATACGACTTATATTGAGGTAGAAGGAACCAAATATTATACAAGTGATAGATCTTCTTACCATTGGCCTTTTGCAGACATTTGCAGACATTTGCAGCACTTCCTTTGCTTTTACAATAGATTAGAGAAGAAGACTCTAAAGGGTTACAAATGAAATAAATTGAGAAGGAAAGAAAAAAGGAGGAAAACCTTATCGGACTTCCTTGGGTAATCTCCTCTTAGACGATTCCTTGGGTTGGTGCTCCTCTTGGACATCTCCCTCTTCTCTCTCTCTTTACTCTCTTTTCTCTCTTGGTCTCTTGCTGACTTTCTCTCTAATTTGCCTCCTTGAATTATAGCCAAAGGCTGATATTTATAGGCTTCTCAAGAAGTCTCTAGGCCAAGACTATTATTGGCATCTTTCTAGTGCCTTCCATGACTTGGGTTGGTCCATGGTTGATCCAAATTGGACCCAATCCAACTTATTTTGCTGGTCACATGGGTGGCCCACATAGTCATGTGGTCACATGTTTTGGCCCATGCTGGTTATGGGCATGGTCTATCTTGCATTCCGTCCTAGGCTAGTTGCCTTGCAACCCAACTTGATGCAACCGACCTTGACTTGGTGCGATCGACCTTGACTTGGTGCAACCCATCTTGATGCAATCGACCTTGACTTGGTGTGGTCGGCTTTGACTTGGTGCAACCCGCTTCATGTTCACTGACCTTGGCTTGATGAAACCTACCTTGGCTCGATTTGGGCTGTTCATGTGACTTGGTTTGACCTTCCTTGGCTTGATCGAAGCTTGCTTCACGGCTTGGTTTGCTCGTCTCACCTTCGTTCGATCAAGCTTAACTCACCTTGCCTTAGTTCAATTTTGTCTCACCTTGGTTGTATTTGAATTGGTTGCATGGCCAACTCACCTTTCTTTGACTTGGTTTAATCCTTGATTACTTGCAACTCATTTTGATTTCATTTGGGCTTGATGTGCAACCCATCTTGATTTGTTTTGGGCTTGCCTCACGTGCAACCTATCTTGATTTGATTTGAGCTCGCCTCATGTGCAACCCAACTTGACTTCATTTGGGCTTGATGTGCAACCCATCTTGACTTGATTTGGGCTTGATTATGTGTAGCCCATCTTGACTTTGATTTGGGCTTGATGTGCAACCCATATTGACTTGATTTGGGCTTTATCATGTGCAATCCATCTTGACTTTGATTTGGGCTTCATCATGTGTAGCTCATCTTGATTTTGATTTGGGCTTGATTACTTGCAGCCCGTCTTGATTTGATATGAACTTGATCATGTGCAATCCATCTTGATTTGATTTGGCCTTTGATCATGATCTTGTGAACCTCTTGAGATCTCACTCCTCTTTATCTGGATTGTTTGCATGAGTAACCTTCCTGCTTTCGTTTCGTGAGTTAGTTCACTACCATTCATACCGCTTTAACCCTTGGATGGGTAGGGTCTCTTGGTGTGGGACTGTCTTCGATCTGGCGAGTCCGTCATGTTTTGGACTTGTTTGTTTATTTTGTCTTTTTGAATTTCAAATGTTGTGTAAGTTTGTAAAATGATCATTTTGCAAACATTTTGTGGGATTGGTTCCTGATGCCCCATCTTAGCTTTTTCAATTCTTTTTTTTTAAAGAAAATCATTTGAAACAACAAAATCTCGCTTATTTGGCCTTGAGGGCAAAGTGGTTATTTTTTGGATTTTATCAAAATTTGATTTTTTTCTAAAGGATTCAAAGTACCATTATTTTAAAGTTCTTATAAAATTTTGATATGGAAATTAGTTCATTTAAGGTGTCTTTATTGAAAATAATCTTAAAAGAGCTTAACCGCAAATTTTTTAAAAAGTTAAAATTAAAAAAAAATCTTTTGAAAATTTTTGGGTGTTCACAGCAGGTAAATATCCTAACCGACTATGCCAAATCCTCAATTCTTCCTATGTATTAGTGACTATAAGTGCCTTTCTCTGCTCTAAAAACTAATGACCCAAAAGTGTGTATAGCCTTTTTTTAAGTTCACCATGTCCAAAAGTTTTTTCCGTTCTCAAATCCTTAAAAACACATCCATATGGAGAAAAAATGACTAAACAATTCAAATCTCTTGTCAAGGAACTTATTGATAATAAGTTTACTTGGAAATTGGGAATATAAATCATGGACTTTAGTCCGAAATTTGTTGTTTGAATCTCTCCCTTTCCTTCCATGGGAACTATGGAGTCATTTGCTACTTTCACGTACTGTGGTCTGGAAGCTGTTTCATACCTTATAAAATTTGATTTATCATCTACCATGTGATCGATGACTCTAGAATCTATAACCCAAAAATTAGAACATACATTATTTTTAAGAAAGGAGTTACCATTGATACTATACGAAGTGGAAATATTCGTTTCATTTTTTGGTGAAGAAGTAAAGGGTTGCTCACGTAGTATGGATTCATTTTCTGCAAGCTTATTCTTTACTTCCATCATTCCACCCATCGAGCCAAGTGCTGCCTTTTTCTCACTCGTAGCTGCTACATGACTACTGTAGTCTTTGTAGTTTGCTGGCCTTCCAATAATTTCCCAGTACTATTCACGCGTGTGTCTCCTCTTACCACAATGTGTGTATTGTAGTTTGCTTTTATCTTCATAGTTTTGAGTTCATCCTCTTCCTCTAGATCTAGTTGAATTTCTTCCTCGCTGAAAATTGAATTGCCCTCTACCTACAAATGCAATTTTTCCACAGTTTAAATATGCTTTCCTTTTTCTAAATTCCTTATGTCTTCTTCTTTCAACAAAAGTGAATATACATTTCTCACTGAAGGAAGTTCTTCTTTGCTGAGAATATTCAGCTTAATTGATTCATACTCAGGTGTTATTCCCCATAGAATAAATACTTTTCGAATCTCACCATTGATTTCTCTCTTTTATACTGTGGTTGCACTTATTTTCCATAATATATCTTTGTTCATTCCAAAGCCCCTTGAGTTCTCCATAATATTCATTTATAGATCTATCTCTTTGGTGATATTTTCTTATTTTTTCGAGAATTTCATATTCCTTGGCTATATTTCTTTGTTTTGAATATGCCTCCTCCACTGCAGACCTTATTTCTTTAGCTAATTCCATGTACATAAATGTTTTGCTAATTGAGGGATCTATTGATTGAATCAGCTACGAAATAACCAAAGCATCATCCTTAGACTATCCCTCAAAAGAAAAACTATCATGTCACTCGGTCGAATATGATTTGTATTTATCAATGATAGTTTTTCTCAAGATCTTAGAACCAGTTCAATCGATCGTGTCCATTCTCTATAGTTTCTATGTTTAAGCCGTATATTTATGATTTTAAAAGGTTTCAATTTATGATCTCTGCCATATGCAATGACCTAATATTCCTCCTTCAATCTGTGGTCCATCTTTTTTAATAATCAAAGCCATAACAAATTTCTCTTATATGTTATTGCTATGCTGCACTGCAACACTTGCTGCAATATTTTCGTTGTGCTGCACCATGATACTTGCTGCTAAGTCAGTTCCAAGATTATTGTCCAATTGTTGTTTTGCTTATGGTGTGTTGTTGCTTGCCAGATCAAGGTCTGTCACGATATCTGATTGGTGTCTCTAATGGTGAATCAACCCAATGTAATCAACAAGATGTCTACTTACCTTTCTTGTCTAAATCTATCGTGAAGGCTTTGATACCATGTTTAAAAACATCTATTATACGTATATGATGCAGTAGGAGGAAGGTAGAAGATGGCAAGGGGAATCGACTGACTCTTGGTTGCTTCCCCTTATTTTTCTTTCTTCTATTCCACGATAGAAAATTATACATTTGCTGGTAGGGTTTCCCCCTTGTTAATTACCAGCATTGCAAGTTACAAAATTAGCTAATACCATTAATGAGGCTTATTTAAAGCTACCTTTAAAAATGATACTTAAGAAACATAACACTAGAAAATTAAAGATAACTGATCTGGATCCCAAATCTGATTCACGAACAACCACGAATGTCCAACATCTTGTTTCATACTCTCAACAATCACGACAAGTGCAACAAATATTTACCAATTCATGGATTCTAGAGTTGCTAGACACTCGACCTTTCCCCATGGCAAGATTAGCCTTGATGGTTGATGTTGATGCTTAGAAACCTTAATTTTGTCTCTCCTGTAATGTTTGCATTAGTTGGTCAACATTTTCTTGCTTTTATTTTTTGTTTTCTTCCTTTGTGTTTTAAGTTCTGTGTTTTCTCCAATGAAAATAGTGTGGGTACTTCTACCTGTTGAAGATCAAGTTAAATCTTGATTAATTAGTGTTATTATTTAGTTATAAATGTATACATAGAGTCATCGGTAAGTCCGTGTCATGTATATTATGGTATTTTGTAATATGGGTTCTAATGGATCAGATTTTGATCCATTAGGAACTGTAATTCAGTAGTCACTTACTAGGGGTATTATAGTCTTTCAAGTTAGATCAACCATAAAGTAGTCATTAGGGCTACCATTAGTTTTTAACGAGAATTAGAGGGTGGCGGCAAGCATTGGCCGACCAGTACCTAAGTGCCTTCTTCTTGTATTTGGCTTTCATCAATAAAGAAGTTTATGTTGCTGATTAATTTCAACATGGTATCAGAGCCTCTTGTGGCTGTTTAGTATCAAGCATCGAAAGAAATCAACAAAAAGAAGTCGTGGGCACAGTGAAAAACTCGCAGGACAACAAGTTCTTCTCTTTCTTGTTCTTTCAAATTGGTATTTAAGTAATTTCATTACAAAATCATTGTTAGATTCATTACCTCTCACTGTGAACATCTGCTTTCGTAATCTACTGTTCGATGAAATGTCTAAGAGGAAGTAAGACAGTTGTTTCATTTAAAAAAATTTGATTTTTCAGTGGTCAACCGATTGGGGCAGATTTAAAGGTATTCTTTCAGTGAGATATCAATTCGAATATGGAAAGAGAAAAGATGGTAGAAAGTAATGAACTCTCGTCATACAAAAGTGAAGGTTTTCAAATCACAAATTTGAAACTTGATGGCAAGAATTATTTACAATGGGTCAGATCTATTGAGCTGGCTATTATGGCAAGGGGGCGATGGGATTATTTAACAGGTGATCTTCCTCGACCCCCAATTTCGGATCCTTCCTATTCTCGGAGGTGCAGAGAAAATGCCTTAGTAAGTGCTTGGCTAATACAATCCATGACTCCCTCCATCGGCAGTAATTTTATATTTTTGGACACTGTTAGGGATATATGGCTCACAGTTCAGGAAGCTTATGTTCAAAGAAAAAATATTGCGAAGAAATATGATCTTATAGAGAAGATTCGGAAATGCAGACAAGGAGGAAGGTCAGTTAGTGAGTATTATGCAAAGCTGAGAGGTCTGTGAGAAGAACTACATATGTACTCTAAGACTAAATGTCAGACTTGCACACTAGAACGGAATGAGGAGTTTCAAGAGCGTAAGGTGTTTGATCTTCTATGGGGTATATCATCAGAATATGAATCTGTAAAGAATAACATCCTCGGCAGGGAAGAACTTCCATCTTTGAGTACAATATACTCACTCCTCCTTAGAGAAGAAGATATGAAGCTTCTTGAAAAAGAAACCAAAATTAATTCTGAGACCTCAACATTTGTAGGAAAAAATACTTATGTTCCTCCTTTCGCTAGAGGAAGAGGAGGTTATGGCAGAGGCAGAGGTAGATCTGGACAGACACCTCAAGAGAAAGATAAGATAAACTGTCCTTACTCTGGAAAACCACAACACACAAAGAAAACTTGCTGGGAGTTAGTTGGAAAACCTACCTATTTTCTAAATAGAAACAACAGAGCATACTTTAGTAGTGATCATAATGAAAAGCAGAAGACTGAGGAAAGTGTACCTTCTTTAGCTGATATGAAAAAGGAAATTGAATTGTTGAAGGCACGTTTGACTGATCCGCAACAACCTTCTTCATCCTCTCACAGCGAATCACAAACATCTATTGCCTATCCTTTCTCATTCCTAACTCAGAGTAATATAAATTCTTCTTATTTAAGGATATGAGTTATTGATTCAAGTGCTACCGATCACATGGTGAGCAGAAGAGATTTCTTTGATAACTATGAATTGACACAGGCACAAATCAATATTAAACTGACAGATGGATCTCTTACGCCAATAGTGGGAAAATGAAGTATTATCACATCTTTTGGCACATTAAAAAATGTTTTACATGTTCCAAACATATCAGTAAACCTATTATCTGTCTTTAAAATGTCGTATAATCTTTGATTCCATTGGATGTGTCTTTCAGGAACTCAAGACGGAAAAGATCTTTGGTCAAGGTAATGTGAGGAGAGGCCTATACTTTTGCGAGGACAATAAAGGTGTTGCACTACAATCAACAATTATTACTAAGAGACAGAAGGAGCATATACCTCGTTGGCACCAGCGGCTAGGCCATTTATCATTTTCCAAAATAAAGAAGTTATTACCTGAATTTAGTGATTGTAATGATTTGAACTTGAATTGTGAAACTTACCAGAAAGCAAAACACCATCGTATTTCATTTCCTTTAAATGAAGAAAGATCTTTCATTCCTTTTGATATTGCGCATTATGATATTTGGGGCCCTAGTTCGACAACTTCTATGCAAGAATATAAGTATTTTGTATCATTTATTGATGATTGCACTAGGTTTACTATAATTTACCTTATGAAGACTAAAGACGAAGTGAAGGAAATTCTTCCTGTATATTGTCAGTTTGTACATACGCAATTTCAGAGTACCATTAAGATCTTTCGCAGTGATAATAGTGGAGAATTTATGTCACGATCCATTCATTCATATTTTCTAAAGCATAGCATTTTACACTAGACCTCATATTTTCACTCTCCTCAACAGAATTGTGTAGCTGGAAGGAAGAATCAACATATTTTAGAAGTTGCAAGGACTCTCTTAATTGGATGGAATGCACCAAAATATTATTGGGGTGAAGCAGTCTTAACATCAGTTTTTCTTATAAATCACATACCAAGCAGGGTGCTTAGTGGTAATACTCCATTTCATTCCTTATGTCCTTCTTAGAAACAATTTCATTTATTACCAAGAATTTTTGGCCATACATGCTTTTGTCATGTTTATCAAGGTGCCAGAGATAAACTTGATGCAAGATCAATCAAGTGCATCTTCTTGGGATATTCGATTACTCAAAAAGGTTATAAGTATTATGATCCTTCTAAAAAGAGGTTTTATGTTACAATGGATGTCACCTTTCATAAAGACATTCCATTTTATAGAGTGGAGGAAGAACCTTCATCAGAAATGCAGTCTACTCAAGTGATCCCACTTCCTCCAGCTGAAATTACATCAATTCATGAAAATGCAGGTGAATGGCAAATATATAACAGAGGAAACCGAGGGATTGTCTTTCCAGATCAGATTGTCACCCGAGATCAAAATTTTCAAAGTGAATCAGATTCACCTCCTCTTCAGATAATCTCTCATAATTCATATATCGAAATGGATGATTTACCTATTGCAATTAGAAAAGGAAAGCGTGCAACTCCAAATATGCATTGGACAAAATGATATCATTCTCTCATTATCCTAGGGAATATCAGCTATTTGTGATGAATACAGAGAATACTTTTGTACCAAGGACCTATGAAGAGGCTAAAGTACATCCAGAATGGAAAGCAACCATGGAAGAGGAAATTTCAGCTTTAATACGAAATCATACCTGGGAATTGACAGATCTACCATCAGAAAGGAAGACTATAGGATGTAAGTGGGTATTCTCAGTAAAATATAAGGCAGATGAGAATGTAGAAAGATATAAGGCAAGATTAGTTGTAAAAAGATATAGTCAGTCCTACAGCATAGATTACAGAGACATTTGCTCCAGTAGCCAAGATGAACACCATCAGAATCTTGTTAAGCTTGGCAGTTAGTAAAAGATGAGAATTATGACAGTTGGACACGAAGAATGCATTCGTTCAGAGTGATCTTAGGGAATACATGTATATAGACTTGTCACCAGGATACTTTAATGGGAACGAACAAAGTGAAGGTGTGCAAACTAAAGAAATCAATTTATGAATTGAAACAATCTCCATGGGCATGCTTTGAGAAATTTAGTGATGGAATTCAGACTCTGGGGTTTAAATAATGCATCAGCGATCATACACTATTCATTAAGCAAGGCCAGAGAACAATTATGTTACTGGTGTACGTTGATGATATCATTATTATAGGAGATGATACTGCAGGTATTCGTGAGCTAAAGAAACAACTCAATATTTTATTTGACTTTAAAGATTTGGAAAGATTAAATTACTTTCTCGGTATAGAGGTGATTTATAGCAACAATGCATTATTCTTGAGTAAAAGAAAATATATTCTGGACTTGTTGATGTTGTAATTCAGAGAAACGCAGCGGATAATAAACAATATAATATATTGATAAAAGAAGAAGAGTAACAATCGGAGATCGGAGGAGGGGGCGGACCTCCAATAGAGGCCGCCCCCTCTCTTTCTCTCTCTTTCTTAATCCCAGCAACCTTAAGCCCTAATACAGCCTATCAACCCCTATATAAGGAGTTATAAAATGTAAAATGACCAAAATACTCCTAGTATAGAAAATTACCAAAATGCCCTTACGACTTCGGACAATTATAATAATACTTTAAACATCAATTTTACTGTCCTAAGACATTATATGTACTAAAACTGACTCTAAATTCATATTCTTTAACAGTTGAAGGAAACAAAAATGGAAGACTGTCGTGTATGCTCAATTCCTATGAAGTCTCCCAAGGAGGACGATAATAATAATGCAAAACCATATGAGGATATCAGAAGGTACCATAAATTAGTGGGGAAGCAAATATACATTACTATTACACGTCCTGATATTAGTTTTGTTGTTGGCTATGTGAGCTGATGGATGCATAATCCTTCCAAACATCATATGAGTACAGTCTTTCATATCATCAGATACTTGAAGTCTACACTAACCTATGGTTTATTGTACACGGTGAATTCATCCTTGGATCTAAAGATATATTCAGATGCTGATTGGGCAAGTTCAAAGACAGATAAAAAATCAACCACCGGGTATGTGGTATGTTTGGGAGGAAACATTGTATCTTGGAAAAGCAAAAAAGAATCAGTTTGTGT
This sequence comes from Brasenia schreberi, assembly GCA_036023115.1. Lineage (NCBI taxonomy): Eukaryota > Viridiplantae > Streptophyta > Magnoliopsida > Nymphaeales > Cabombaceae > Brasenia > Brasenia schreberi. Next base: position 3,793,152 of record JAYKKT010000065.1, read on the forward strand.
CTAGATCGAGTGTAGAAGCAGAATATCATGCAATTTCTTCGAGCATGTGTGAAGGGATATGGGTTTTATCCCTCTTAACAGAACTTGGCTTCAAAGTGGATACTCTGGTTACCTTTTACACTGATAGTAGAGTAGCTCTTCAGATTGCCTTAAATCCTATTTTTCATGAACGAACTAAGCATATTGAGATAGATTGTCACTTCATTAGAGAAAAGATTACAAAGGCATCTTCAATCTGATTCATGTATGCTCAGAAGACCAATTGGCGGATATTTTCACAAAACCTGCTTCAGTCACAGGATTTCAGAAACCTCTTCATCAGCTCAGAATTACAAACCTTCAAGATTCAACTTGAGGGTGTGTGTTGAAGATCAAGTTAAATCTTGATTAATTAGTGTTACTATTTAGTTATAAATGTATACATAGAGTCATAGGTAAGTCTGAGTCATGTATATTATGGTATTTTGTAATACGGGTCATAATGGATCATATTTTGATCCATTAGGAACCGTAATCCAGTAGTCACTTACTAGGGGTATTATAGTCTTTCAAGTTAGATCAGCCATATAAGTAGTCATTAGGGCTGCTATTAGTTTTTAACGAGAATTAGAGGGTGGCGGCAAGCATTGGCCGACCTGCATCTCAGTGTTTCTTCTTGTATTTGGCTTTCATCAATAAAGAAGTTTATGTTGTTGATTAATTTCAACACTATCTCTGGTATACGCCTGTATTTTCCAAGATGGACTTTGAGTAACTCAACTATCACACCCAGGTTTTCTACTTGTTTGGACCAATTTTTATTACCTAGTGTGGGAAAAGCATTGGTTAATGTAAAGGCTATGTCCTATCACGTGCGAATGCTTGAGGCCAAAAGTTATTTCTTGTTAAGTAGATCTTTTCTTTGCTTGTTAAAAAATTATACTTTAAAATGTTTGACTTCTAGTTGCTATACTGTGTCAACAACTCCAGTCAATACATACATAGAATTGTCTTATGTTAAATAGTGCCTTTTCTTTCTTCATTATCTGTCCATCTATATATAGAAAAAAACATGTTTTTTCACATAAAGACAAACGGATCCATATGTTTGTCATCTTGTCGGATCCTCTTAAAGATGTTATATTTGTGCTATTTCAAAGATCTATAGTTGCAGGATAATGCAAGCTTTTTATGATTAGTAGTAATACATCGTGTTTTGTCTGTATATCTGTATTGTTGTCTAACCTGTTTGTGTTTGTTATTTTAGGGAAAAATAGGACACTGGACACGAGCATACCATCTGAAATTACCACCCCCTCCAATGCCACCTCAACCTGCTCGAGGTGGGCCAAGGCAGCGATTTTTGTCGACTCCTCATGGAGTTAATATGATTGTCTGGAGCTTGGATAATCTCTTTGTTCTTGCTGCTATCATGGGTATCATCTCACTCATTGAAATTGATTTCAGCATCATTGGGTACACTATCTTTTATTTTAGTTGCTGACATTGTTAAGGTTTGATTTACTGACATGCTGATTTATTTACTTTTCCTTTTCCCCTTCATCTTCCTCAAAGCACAGAGTGGATAATGTTACGATAGAACACCTTTGCTTGGTTTCTTGTTGACTTAGCAAATGCTATTGCTTCCTTTAACCATATTTTTTCTCCTGAGAGATTGTACCTTTTTCTGTTTCAATATTATGGTAAAAAAGCCTATTATGAAGCACTTACATTCTCGACATTTTTATGGGGTTGAAAGTTTAGTAGTATTTCTTTTGGTGCTATGGTTAATGCGCCTTCCATCATGGTTTCTACTATTCAAGCGCAATAAATCCATAGCCATCCTGCTGCTGTCATTTTCTTCAGCCATCTTTTTGAAGTTAAGCTTTCTCCATGATTAGTTGTGTTTCTCTCTGGTGATTGTGCAAAATTAATTGTTTTATGTATTTAGCTTGTGCTTGAGCTATTTGAGGAGAATCATTAGATACTTGTTTCTGGTTCATCCTTCGTTCCTACTCCTTCATTTGTTCCGTATTAACTTTTTCTTGTTATCTGACAGTCCTAAACATCAATTTATTATCAATGTCCTGTATAGTTATTTTAACCCTTGACTTGAATGCTGTACTCTAGATTGGAGGATCTGCATTTGGAATGCAGCTGACGATAGCTTAGTGTTGAGATTAACGAGAAACAAACACTTTATAAATAATAAAAACAACTTACATCACAAGCTCCATCCATGGAGTGGTCGGCCACATATTTCCAGCTGCCTCCTCCCATTCACGATTTCTCACTTAAGACTCTAATCCTAATGACTCACTAATTTATACTAACAACCTAATTTGAAAGACAAAATTACCCCTAGTAAGTGACTGGTAGGATATGGGTCCTAATGGATCCATTAGGACCCATATTACATTTATTTACATGACTTACTAGGTCTATTACGCTTACTTACATAATTAACTAAATTTACATATAAACTAAATTCTGCATCTAAACAATCAAGATTCAAGTTGATCTCCAACACGCCCCCTCAAGTTGAATCTTGGAGATTTGTAATTTTTCAGCTGTAGAAGAGTTTTCTGGAGTCCTCCTGCTAATGATGGTTTTGTGAGAATATCTGCTAATTGCCGTTCTAAACATACATGAATGAGATAAAAAATGCCTTGTGAAATCTTCTCTCTGATGAAATGATAATCTATCTCAATATGTTTGGTCCGTTCATGGAAAACTGGATTGAGTGCCATTTGAAGGGCTGCTTTTCTATCTCTGTAGAAGGGAACTGGAGTAGTTATTTTTAGACCAAGTTTTGTTAATCCTTCGCATATTCCAATGCAATTGCACGATATTCAGCTTCTGCACTAGATATAGATACCACAGATTGTTTCTTACTTTTCCAAGATACAATATTGCCCCCTAAACAGACCACATAACCAGAAGTTGATTTTCTGTCTGTCTTTGAACCTGCCCAATCAGCATCAGAGTATATCTTCAGGTCTAGTGATGAATTGGAGGTATATAATAAGCCATATGTTATTGTACATTTCAAATATCGGATGATATGAAAGACAGTATTCATGTGATATTTGGAAGGGTTATGCATCCACCTGCTAACATAACCAACTGCGAAACAGATATCGGGACGTGTAATAGTGACATAGATCAACTTTCTAACTAATTTTTGGTACCTGCGAATGTCCTCATATGGTTCTGTACAATTGTTATCCTCTTCCTTGGGTATCTCCATAGGAGTTGAGCATAAGCGACAATCTTCCATTTTTGTTTCCTTTAATAAGTCCATGATATATTTTCTTTGACATAGGAATAAGGCATTTCTCCTATGAACAACTTCTATACCCAGAAAATAATTTAGTCTTCCCAGATCCTTTAAGTCGAATAGAGTGTTGAGTTTCTTCTTTAAATCAATAATGCCTACAGTATCATCTCCTGTAATAATAATGTCATCAACATATACCAGTAATATGATAATTTTCTGACCTTGTTTGATGAAGAGAGTATGATCACTAATGCATTGTGTGAAACCAAGGGTTTGAACCCCATTGCTAAATTTTTTAAATCATGCTCGTGAAGACTGTTTTAATCCATACATTGATTTCTTTAATTTACATACCTTCTCTTGTTCCTGTCCACAGCAATATCCAGGGGGTAAGTCCATATAAATATCTTATGTGAGATCACCTTGGAGGAAAGCATTCTTCACATCCAACTGCCATAGTTCCCATCCTTTGTTGATTGCCAGACTTAACAGGATTCTGATAGTATTCATCTTGGCTACAGGAGCAAATGTTTCTGTATAATCAATCCCATATGACTGACTATATCCCTTAGCTACTAACCTCGCTTTATATCTTTTTATATTCCCATCAGCCTTATACTTGACAGAACATACCCACTTGCATCCCACAGTTTTCCTTCCTGATGGTAGATCAGTTAAATTCCAAGTTTGGTTGCGCACAAGAGCTGAAATTTCCTCTTCCATAGCAGCTTTCCATTCTGGAAGTTGCTTTGCTTCTTCGTATGTTCTTGGAACAAATGTATTCTCTGCATTCATTACGAATAGTTGATATTCTCTTGGGAAATCATAATAAGATACCATTTTTTCCAAGGCATACTTCTCGACTGCACGTTTACCTTTCCTGATAGCAATAGGTAGATTATCCGATTCACTGTCTAGAGTACTCAGAGTAATTGGAGGAAGAGATAAATCTTATTCTTGATGTAAATTTCTATCACCCATCGGATCTGGAAAAAATATGTTTTGGTTACCTCTATTATACACTTGCCACTCTTTCTCTTCATTAATGGATGGAATTTCAGCAGGAGGAAGTGGAAACACTTGAGTGGACTGCATATCTGATGAGGAATCTTCTTGTATTTTATAAAATGGTGTGTCTTCGTGAAAGGTCACATCCATTGTAACATAAAATTTCCTCTTTAATGGATCATAACACTTATATCCCTTCTAGGTAGTCGAGTATCCCAAGAAAATACACTTGACTGATCTTGCATCTAATTTGTCTCGAGCCCCTTGATAAATATGAACAAAGCAAGTACAACCAAAAACTCTCAGTAGTACATGAAACTGTTTTTGAGATGGACATAAAGAGTGGAAGGGAGTATTTCCACTAAGAATCCTGCTTGGCATGCGATTTATAAGGAACACATATGTAAGAACTGCTTCACACCAATAAGATTTTGGTATATTGCTTCCAATTAAGAGTGTGCGTGCCACTTCTAAGATATGTCGATTCTTCCTCTCAGCAACACCATTTTGTTGAGGTGAATGAGAGCATGATGTCTAGTGTAGGATTCCATGCTGTAAAAAATAGGAGTGTAGAGATCGAGACATAAATTCTCCACCATTGTCACTGCAATTTTTTTTATAGTACTCTGAAATTGATTTTGTATAAACTGACAGTATACTGGGAGGATCTTCCTCACTTTATCTTTAGTCTTCATAAGATAAATCATAGTAAATCTAGTACAATCATCAATAAATGACACAAAGTACTTATATCCTTGCACAGAAGTCGTAGAGCACGGGCCCCAAATATCAGAATGTACAAGATCAAATGGAATAGAAACTCTGTCTTTATTTAATTGAAATGAAATACGGTGATGTTTTGCCTTCAAGCAAGTTTCACAATTCAAGTTCACATTATTATAAGTACTAAATTCAGGTAATAACAACTTTATTTTTGAAAACGGTAAATGGCCTCATCGCCTATGCCAACGGGGTATATCTTCTATTTGCTTTTCTATAATGGTAGATGATTGTAGTGCAGATCCCTTATTATCTTCGCAAAAATAGAGGCCTCTCTTTATGTTACCCTGACCACAGATCTTTCCCGTCTTGATTTCCTAAAATACACATCCAGTAGAACCAAATGTTATTCTACATTTCAGATCCTGAGTTAAAGCAAATACAGATAATAAGTTCACTGATATGTTTGGAACATGTAAAACATTGTGTAAAGTTCCAAAGGATGTAATAACATTCCCTCTTCCCACAATCGGAGTAAGAGATCCATCTGCTAGTTTGATATGATGTTCCCAGTTCATACGTATCAAAGAATTCTCTCCTGCTGATCATATGGTCTGTAGCTCTAGAATTAATAATCCATATTCTTGATTAGAAAGAATTTACATTACCCTGGGTTAGAAAGGAAAATGGATAGGACATGGTTGCTTGAGAGTCACTATAAGAAGAAGTAGATGGCAATTGCGAATCAGTCAGGCGTGCCTTTAACAGTTCTATTTCCTTTTTCATATCAGCCAACGAAGTTGAGGTATCTTCAGTCTTTTGTTTATCAGTCTGATCACTGTTGAAATATAACTTAGATTTATTCTGAAAGTAAGTAGGCTTACCAATCAGATCCCAGCAAGTTTTCTTGGTGTGTCGAGATTTTCCACAATGGGTGCAAAGTAACTTATCCTTTTCGTCAGAGGTCGGTCCAGATCTACCTCTGCCTCTACCATAACTTCCTCTTCCATGAGCAAAGGGTGGAACATACGCATTCTTCCCGATAAATGCTGAGGTCTCAGTATTGATTTTGGTTTCCTTTTCTAAATGTTTTCGATCTTCTTCCCGAAGAAGAAGTGAATATACTGTACTCAAGGAAGGAAGTTTTTCTCTGCTGAGAATGTTGTTCTTTACTGCTTCATGTTCTGAAGAGATGCCCCATAGAAGATCAACAACTTACGTTCTTCAAATTCTTCGTGTTGCTCCTGTGTACACGTCTGATATTTGGTTTTTGAATACAACTGTAATTCTTCCCACAAACCTCTGAGTTCTGCATAATATTTACTGACTGATCTACCTCCCTGTCTGCACTTTCTGATCCTTTCAATAATATTGTACTTTTTTCTTTCTTTGCACATATGCCTCTTGGGCTGCTAGCCAAATGTCCTTTGCTGAATCTAAAAACATAAAAGTGTTGCTAATTGAAGGTATCATAGATTGTATAAGCCAAGCACTAACAAGTGCATTTTCCCTACACCACTGAGAATACAAGGGATCTGTAGTAGGAGGTTTGGGAATTTCTCCTGTCAGATAGTCCCATCGCCCCCTGGCCATGACAACAAGTTCCATAGATCGGGCCCATTGGAGATAATTTTTTCCATCAAGTTTCAGATTTGTAATTTGGAATGTTTCTCCTTTATCTGAGAAATTGTCACAGCCTTCGGGAAGTTTGTTTCTATCCATTCCCTCTTACTATCTTTAATGTCACTAGTATAGATTACTTTCTCCACAGAAACTGGTACCTAGTTGGTATGTAATATAATCACTGGATCTTAATCAACAAGATAAACAACCTTCTTCTTTTTTTGTCGTGAACCTGCCGCGCGTCTCGTCTTCAAGTTGCCGTGATCTTGATCTAAATCGCAAATATAATATCAAATCTTCAACTTATCTTGAATACTTGTACTAGTCGTCCGAAAAAAAAATTTTTGCACATCCACAATTTCTGCAACTTCCCACGGGACTTGCTTGCGGCTGATTTTCAAAGCCTTCCGCCAAACTTTTTTAAAGAAAAAACTCTGATAGCATGTTGAGATTAACGAGAAACAAACACTTTATAAATAATAAAAACAACTTACATCACAAGCTCCATCCATGGAGTGGTCGACCACATATTTCCAGCCGCCTCCTCCCATTCACGATTTCTCACTTAAGACTCTAACCCTAATGACTCACTAATTTATACTAACAATCTAACTTGAAAGACAAAACTACCCCTAATAAGTGACTGGTAGGATACGGGTATCCATTAGGACCCATATTACATTTATTTACATGACTTACTAGGTCTATTACGCTTACTTACATAATTAACTAAATTTACATATAAACTAAATTCTGCATCTAGACAATCAAGATTAAGTTGATCTCCAACACTTAGTTCATTCATTAACAGGGCACAGTCAATCTGTGAGTGTTTTTCTTCTTATAATTCACTGTGGAAGACCTCTGCTATTATCGCAGTTTATCTATGAGTGTTTCTTTTGTCGTTCTCCATAAGAAACCTCTTCTATTATCATATCATTGCTCTTTAGTTTTTCTTTATTCTCCTTCTCCAGTAGTTCTAGATGGTGCGTCCACATTGGTGCTTTAGAATGAAGTTGCTATTGCATCCTTGTCAATTGACAACTTTTCTTTCATGTGGTATCCATGTTGAGTCTTTCATCTGGATTGCTTTGTTTGAGCTGTAATATTCTGTATATTGAGAAGAAATTGGACCCATACTGCACCGCCATCTTGGTTGACTGCAAGGCTCTTGGTTCACTTAAATTTAGATGTTTTGTTTGCTCTTTAAGTCAGTGTTCTTTCTCAGTTTTAAAAGGATTTTACTTGATGTTTTCTCCTTTTTGTTAAAAGGTGTTGTTCTAAGCTTTGGGGTACTTGTTTCTAGTCTTCAGCTGAACGTAATTGACTTTATTATTGTGTTGCAGACTTATGTTCTGGATGTGCATCCTTTCAACCCTCGGATTGCCATGAGTGCAGGCTATGATGGGAAAACAATCGTGTGGGATGTGAGACTTCAAAGTTCTCCATCGTGAATAATTTCTATCTGTTGTAATTATGTGTCCAATGTATTTGGCGTTTGTTTTCTTGCATTGCTTTTTGTATTGTGTTATTCAGATACGGGAGGGTGTTCCCATGCGCACATATGATATAGGGCGGTTCAAACTCGTAGATGGGAAGTTCTCTCCGTAAGTTCATTTTTCTGATTGGGCATTGCCATCTTCTTAACACTTTAGTGTTGTGTTAATCCTGCTAATTCCTGTTCCCTATAAACTTATCATTGTCAACAACATTGTTGTCACTGATGGTTCATTTTCATTACCATTTTGTGAATTTAGGTATTAGCTTAAAATGTGAATTTCTATGTGATTCCAACGCTGCGATATTTATATTTTCTTGCATTCCAATATCATAGACTTTGATGTTTTTCAAGGATGCACTTATATGAGGAAGCATTTATTTAGTGGTTACAATTTTCTTCTGAGGATCGGCTTCTTCCTTTATCACATGGGGGTGGGTTATCTCTTTTTGAATTTGCTGGATGATCTATTGTAGGGATCACTTTAACAATATGTTAGGAACAAATTTAACAGACATTCATGGACATGTCACACACATGAGATGAGAGTAGGCTTAACCTTTTAATTCACATAAACACAAGCATGCACGAGATAATAACATGCTTAACCTTTTCATTATTTATGAGGGATGTCATGCTTTAGCTCATTCCTATGATCTTGAGATTTGGCCTTTTTAGGTCTTGTTCTCCAAATCCCATTGAATATGTGCTTATAGTCGAATTTTGCAGTTTTTGGTTCTTTTTACCTGAAACCTTTTCATTTTAAGACGATTCATTTTTCCTGTTTCTCAATGAGTTTGCGCAAAGATCTGACTGCTTCATGGATATGGGAAGTGTATGGACAACTATATTAAGAACTACTAAATATTGAAGATGGTTGCCTATTTTGGTTGGTTGTCAATGAAGATAGGTTGTTTCTGAAGGTGATGATGAATGTACTGGAGTTGTCAACTGTTTGCTTTCTCTTTACTTACACTTTCTCTTTCCTTCCATCTTTGTGTTAGAAATCACTAATCAGGTAAAAATGTGAATTCATTTTATTGAAATTGAATGAACCTCTCAAGAGAGAGGATTTACAGAATTGTTTTTCACACATATTTTGTTGAGAAGCATATTCAGCATTTTATACAAGAGAGAGGAGCTTCAACGGCTAGTTGGAGTCTCCAACGGCTATCCAACTAGCCGTTGAAGCTGGTCCTGGTCCTTGTGGTCACTAGCTCAACCCTATTACATTTTAACACCCTCCCTCAAACTTATTGTGTATATACCGAAAGTTTGTTTCAATCTTTCATGTGTGACAACCGCACTGCTTGTTCCAAAAAGATAAATTTCAACAGCAGAAATACTTTTCGAAGCTTCAACTTGGTTTTTGTTCAATATTTTTCTCTGTGTCTACATGCATTGGAACTCATCCTTGTGATCTACATTAGGACATACTTACAACAAAACTTATAGAATTAAACCTTAATGAAAGTATTAAGATCTCATAACTACAAACTTGAAAACCTGTGTTTTTTAAACATTGATCATCTAAGTAGGATCAATATTATCTATATCGTAGGACTCTACGATATGATAGTGTATTGTATTGCAAATTTATTATTCTATCGCACGATATAAGAGTATGATATGGGTGATATGCCCTAAGGGTATGCTTTAGTTGAGAAAATATAGATAGCCACTTTTAGAATGTATCTAGATTATGAAATAAAAAAATAAAACTGAAAATATGTCTTAAAAGGCGAATATAAGTTTATTAAACCTTAAAATAGTATTGTAATAAAACACCAAGAAATGAATACTTCCTAGGAATTCCCCTTACTGTGAAAAATTACAGTTGTTCCTATTGTAAATAACCAGCTAAAAACAAGCCTTTGTTAAACAATGGTCCTATTTTGTAACATATCATAATATGTTACTTGTCATGCATGTACTATGTCATTAAAAGAAAGAGACAATGTTGTCACTTCCATGCTATTTTGAAGTTAATGAAAGGCAAACAAAATTTGCTTCAAACTCCAAGGCTGAAATTCAGCAAGGGCACAAGCCATTTATCAAATAAGTAGATATTTCAAAATAACTTTTGCTTCCCTTCACCAAAGTCTTATTTCATTTTCACCTTTTTCTCTTTCATCCAGACCTAGTCATTTAAACTACAATCTTGAGATATTCTAGGTAGCACGGTAGCATACTATCAAAAAAGTATATCTATAACAAAAAGGTGAAGGTAAGATGAATGGAAGCACATATCATGTTACATCCATTTTGGCCAAAGGGTCTAAGTCACAATTTTCAAATTTATTAATTGTTAATTTTGCTAACGATGTATTCCTTAAATGCTTTATACATTGAAAATTAAATGGTGATTGATGAATATTTACTGAACTTATGAATTATATGAATTGTTTAGAATTATCATGATTTTTTTGAACTTCTTATGATTTTTTTAGTATTAAAAAATGATATGATGCGTAGGATTGTCCAATATAATTTTTTCTAATTATATGATACACAACATTAGCATGACACATGATAGAGCCCTTGGAAACAAAGAATCCATGTAGTCGACCACATCTAGTATGAGAAAAGGCTTAGTTGTTGTTGATATCATACATATCGTATCGTTGAGCAAAACGATACACGATACGAACAACACTGAGTAGGATTGTCAAATATAACAAATAAGTTCATGAATCACCACAAACTTATGATATTATAAAAAAAGCCTTAGTATACCAAACAAGTTTCAAGGCTAAGCTCAAACCCGAGTTGTAAGGACAAACTCGAACCCAAACAAGCTTTCTCGAACCTCAACTTTAAGGCTAAACTCAAACTATCTAAAACAATCAAATTTCAAGACCCTTAAGTAACTTACAATCTCAAACGTGATTCTATGATTCTAAGGATAAGAGATTCTACTAAGATTTGATTAAAATATGTTTTAAATATATACAAAAAGATTTATAATCAACTTAATATTTTTCAAGAATCTTTTCAACATAAAAGGTTTGTCTCAGAAAACAAGAATTCTTTAAATGCAATCCTTATCACTCGCACAAAACACTCAAAATATATCAAATGAATAGTCAATACTTAAGGCAAGACTCTTTTTATGCATTATTTTCAAACACTTATATCAAGCACAAGGTTATCAAGATAACACTAAGTTCCTCTTCAACATTGACTCATCTACAACCAATAGCCCACAAAATAAAGCACCTTAACACAAAGGTCTTCAACAAAAGGCGAACAAACGTGACATATAGCCACAACACAGAAATATTAATCACATGAAAATGCAACTTCAAAGTTATCAAGATCACAAAATATCAAATAACAATAAGTGCATCTTCATACATTAACTGATCTCCAACCAATATCCAACAAAATAAAGCACTTTAACACAAAGGTCTTCAACAAAAGGCCAACAAACGTGACATATAACCACAACACAGAGATATTAATCACATGAAAATACAACTTCAAAGTTATCAAGATCACAAAATATCAAATAACAATAAGTGCATTTTCATACATTGACTGATCTCCAACCAATAGCCAACAATATAAAATACATTAACATTGACATATAGCCACAACATGAAGGTCTTAATCATACAAATAGACAATTTATTATCTAATAAACAACAAACAAACCATATTGTCTTGTAAATGAGACAAACAAACAATTGATCTAATAAATGTTAAATATAAACAAGTTGGAAAGAGCACACCTATGTTTCAATGTTGAAAGAAGGGTCAAACAAGATCAAATCGGGACATAGGCTAAGTTCAAAATTTAAAAATCCACGGGAAGATCAAATACTTGGATCCTAGGCCCAACAAAGATTTCATATCTAACACACAGAACGGGTCTTGATCCATGACCGGATCTATGACCTAACTGCATATACATGTGTCCCATCTCTCTCTCTCCTGAATGCATAACCATTGCCGCCGGAGCCATCCCTCGCCGTATCGCCACCTCACCATCATTGGCATACGAACGTCGGCCAACTGCCTCACATAAAATGCAAAAGCCTTTCCTCGCTCCCTCTGCCTCCTCTTCACATAGAAGGCAAAAACCTCTCTTTCCTCTTCTTCACGCAGAGAGCTGAAGCCCGTCATCTCCCTTACATTCTTTGTGAAACATACCTGAACCAACAGCTCGAGACCACCATCCTCGCCGCCACCTTCGGATGCTCGACCACCGTCTCGCCATCGTCCTATGGCCTTTGCTTGCACCCTCGCCTTCTCTCTTTCCCTCTCCCTCTTATCCCTACCTTGAACCACCAAGTTGTCGGCCGTTTACCATCGTGTTTAAGCACCACCACCCTATTTAGTCGCCCACCAAGTTGAGCAACTATTCTTCCGTTTCCGAAATTCACCATTATCAATCCAAAAAACACCAAGATCAAGCCAACCCAACACCCAATGCACTGCAAAAACCCCATCCTCCTGCAAAAAAACACAAGAATAGGAAAAATGTACTTACAACCATTAGTCCTTTAGCCATTTCTTGATAATCGACCACCCATCGCAGCTCCTCTCACCCATCACTGGCCTCGACCGTGCACATCATCGGCCACCCTCACCATCTCCAGCGTCGCTAACTGGAAGCCACCCTTGATCCCTAGCATCATCTCATGACCTTCAAACCACCACCGATATCATAGCTCACCACCATCGAGAGCCAATCACCAGTTAAGACCACCAACGATTCCTTGTCGTTGCCAATCATCCATCATCCTAGAGTCACGACTGACCCACCATCAAATCACTTTTCCATTTCGGGAAACGCCACCAACGGGTCTGCAACACTAGTGGTGGCTCGCAGCGGCTCTAACAAGCTTTGATTCCATGTTAGAAATCAAGTAAAAATGTGAATTCATTTTATTGAAATTGAATGAACCTCTCTCTCTCTCGGATTTACACCAATGTTTTTCACACACATATTTTGTTGAGAAGCATATTCATCATTTTATATAAGAAATAAGAGCTTGAATGGCTCCAACAGCTATCCAACTAGCCATTGAAGCTGGAGCCTAGTCTTGGTCCTACTGACATAGTCCTTGTATTCAGCAGGACTTATGGGCCCTATTGGCCCAACCCTATTACATTTTAACACTTTAACAATTCCTTCTGCAATGTTTCTTGTGTTTTCCGTGTTATGGCCTTCTCCCAGATGTCATATACAAGGTTACTAAGATCTTATGACATCACAGATTTTATCACGTACCAATACCTGAATTATGTCAATTCAGGTAGTGTATTGATACCTGAATTGTATTAATCCAGTTGCCTGAATCGTAATTTATGATTTATCATAACATATCATTCGATACGGTGTGCACATCCTTTGTATCTTATGCTACACCTTGTATTGTATGATACAATATTGATTTTTTGAAGACTGTTTTCAACGTTCAAGAACCCAAGGTTGTTGTAAACCTCCAAAGGCCACCTTCTTTGGCCTCCCCACCCCTTTTCTCTCCTCAAGGTCCCCTTCTCTCTCCTCTAGAGCTCCAAGTGTCAAATTTCTTCTATATGCCAATCAATGGCCGACAATCTTGATTCGGGTTTGATTGAAAACTACTATACCTGGAAAGTTTTAGGGCGATGCAAAGAAAAATTGGCAATAAGATGCAATTTCTATATATGTCATGCACGATAGAGATAGTTGAAGCTAGGATGAACATACGATCTTTCTCTTATGTGCCCCCATAAGTCAAGCTGCAAATGCTTAAGAAAATAGAGGATGTGCAAAAGTGAACAGAACATGGAGCATGGGGAGGGCCACAAGGACCAAATAGCTGCAAAAGGAGAACAAGGAGCATGGGTGTAGATATGAAATTTTCACTCCAAGCCTATGTAGAGACTTAGAATAAAACTTTCAACTCTACTTAGTGCGTGAACGTGCCAGCTAGTTTTCTAAAAACTAGCAAAAATTAAATATGACGGGCGATTATGGCTTAGCAGGCATTAGACTTTCTTGAACTGATACTCAAGGGTCAGTCTAAGCACTTAGGGATTCCAACTAAATAGGTGAAACTTCCAAATTCACGTGAAAAGCAAAGGTGTTGAGAATGGAAAACAAGTGCACTTGATTTCAAGTTTCAAAATGAACAAGTTATGAAAAGCAGAAAACTCTGTTTTTAGGACTTGTTTTCCCAATCTTTTGAAATATCTTAAAGACCTTCAAAAATCATCAAAATTTTAGAGGACTAAGCCTGAGATGTGGAGAGTCTGGGACATCTTTAAGATTGTGATTCAGAGTTGTATTGTCCCAGAATTAAATCTGGGAAGTGCCTCTGCTCAGGCACCCGGAACGGTTCTGTCACAGAAATACAGAGACTCAAAGATGAGTTTATATCTCGGTGCTCAGAGTTCCCAATTTAATGAATTTGATCTTTCTGGAAAGCTATGGATGTCAACTTTTCAATGAATCAAAATTCATCGATTTTGGACACTACAGACAGAGTTATGAGATGAATACTCAGGCTCTATTGCAGGAAAACTGAATGGACAAACAGTTTACAAAACTTTTTTGATTTTGCATAGTTTTAATTACAATGTTGCACGACCCTAAAATTCTTGCAAATTTTATTAGAAGTGGGTATGTGTGTGTAGAAGAAGTGTGTAAAATTTCAGAACAATTGGATCAGAGGTTCAATAATTAAAAATCAAGCAATTCACGTATGTGGAGATGATGAAAACCAGATTTCAGGTTTTTAGAATCATACATTATGCAAACTCACACAAATTAAAATGCAACAATACAACATCACGAATTAAATTGCTGAAGGGAAATGAATTGAAATAGTGTTGTCTGACGCGTATCGTATCGTGTATCGCTGGGCTCCACGATACGGGCGTATCGTATCGTATCGTATCGTATCATACTTTAATATTAAAATAATATAAAAATAATTAAAAATTAATAAAAAATAGTAAAAAATAAAAAAAAATCAAGAAAAAATCAGGAAAAATCTGATAATTGCTTTAAATTCATATAATGTAAGTTTAGTACAGATTGAGCATTCAACATTGAACAATTGCATCCAAATTTATATATTTTGAATCCAAAAAATAAAATACAGACATAGTTTACACTTTACACTACACTACAGTTACATATAATGTTACATTTTACAAATTGTAATCAGGATCATCAACTAAATAATCTTCATCTTCTCCTTGTTGCAGATCCTCATCATCATCAGCCACGCCCACACCTTCTTCTTCAAAATCAAATTCTTCATCTCCATAATGTTGTTGCGCTCCTTCCAAATTAATCCAGGCAACGTCTTCTTCTGTTAGGAGGGCATTTTCTTCAGTGTCTTCCATAACCCAATCTTCTAATATATCAAAATTATCCAAACTTATTGGATCGAACTGACTTTCTTCTCTATTTACTTTTTTTAATTGCCTACGACACAAACAAAGATAAACAATTAGTAAGTAATATTAACAATTGAAAACTGAAGTTAAATAATATCGAATTGAAAATTTGAAAGTAATACAACATTACCTTTCACGAAGGCGCATGTTACAACGAATATAAACCAAATCATTAAGCCTTTTGTGTTCCAACCTGTTGCGCTTTTTTGTATGGATGTGTTCAAAAACACTCCAATTTCTTTCACAACCTGTTGCACTACAGGTTTGGCTTAAGACTCTAACTGCAAAATCTCTAAGGTTTGGACAATCACTTCCAAACCTGTTCCACCAAACATCTGTAAAAAAAATATAAACATTAGAGACATAATAATCCACAGTAATGTAAGATGCAACTTAAATATGAAAATAAACAATGTACCTGGACGCATCGTAGAGCAGTTGCGAATTGCAACAGGCAAACCCATCAAGTGAAGAGCATTATCATATATCTCCATCTCTCGATGTATCGCATCTACTATGCTCTCATCAGGGACTAATCTGTCGATGCATTCAATGATTCCTCGATTAACCTCACCGTCCCTTTTGAAGGTTGCTGAGTACCTCAATGATGGGTTTAGATAGTAGGCTGCTGCATGAATAGGCTGATGCAATTGTTTATTCCATCTACTATCAATTATTTTTCATACGGGCACATAATCTCTTTTTTTTCCATTAAAGTTATTTCTGATTGCTTCTTTTGCCCTGTCCATGGATTCATAAAGGTAGCCCATAGATGGTTTCTCCTCGCTGTCAGCCAATCTCAAAACTTTCACTAAAGGACAAGTAATTTTCAATAATCTGATACATGCATTCCAAAATGAACTTCTAAAAACCGTTTCTGCAATCTCATTTAACTTTCTGTTCCTTCTGTTTTGTGGCAACTCTGCAAATTGTTGCCACTCATCTGAGGAGAACATTCTCTTTAAAGCTTGCTTCTGTCTCACAATACTCTGTACAGATAAGAAGTTTGTTGCAAATCGAGTTGCAGCTGTGCGAAGAAGCTCTGCACCTTCTGTGTATCTCCTCATCATACATAAAACAAATGCATGGTTGTAAATAAATTTTGTAATATCTTGGCAACACTCAGTTGCTGCCTTTATTTCATCCATCTCACCGATGTCCTCGAGGATGAGATCTAAACAATGGGCTGCACATGGTGTCCAGTAGAAAGTCCCATAAATATCAGCTAACTCCTTTCCGGCTGCTTTGTAGTTAGCTGCATTATCTGTAATCAATTGGACTACATTTTCTAGCCCAACCTCTTGTATAACCTTATCAAATTCCTCTCGTAGGATCTCTGCAGTGTGCCTCTCCTCTGACATATCTAGAGATCTCAAAAACATGAGTCCTTTAGGACAATATACAAGAAAGTTTAGCAATGTCCTTCCTCGCCTATCGGTCCATCCATCTGCCATGATAGTGCATCCTGTTTCCTTCCACGATTGTCTCAAAGTCGAACAGTATTGCTGCACTTCAATCACGGTCTGATCTAATATCTTCCCTCTCAACTTCTGATATGAGGGCATCCTGTATCCTGGACCAATGTTAGCAATTGCATCTGCCATTGCTTGAAAATGAAAACTGTTTGCTGCATTAAATGGAATGCATGTATCATAAAACCATCTGCCCACTGCAAGGTCTGCTTGATCGTGCAGTTGTTCTGAAGCCATAGCAGCACGAATTCCTGGCTGAGCACCAGGTGTAGTGGAAGGAGGAAAGAACGAATGTATGCTAGAAGAAGAAGCTCTTCCTCTACTCCTTCCTGAACTTCCTCTTCTGCCACCTCCAAAGTCTTCAGATGCAACCCTCTTTCCTCTGCTAGGTGCTCGCGAACTGCTACTACCAATATCTGTTCTAGCATCTGAAGGCAAACTATCAGTGAATCCAACTCCAGTGGCAGTAGCATCATCAGCTTCTTCACACATCTGGAAATCATCCTTTTGTTGTCTCCTTTCCTGTATGCTCTCAATCATCTGCAAGCATTGCCATTTAATACCTTCTGGCACACTTCTAACTCTGCCTGTGCATGGAGCAACTTCTTTCCTGGTTTCTGCTAGGTGGTGTTTCAACCTTAAAATTCCACCACTAACCACCTTTTCATAAAATAAACATCTGATTTTTAACCTTGAACCCTCAACTGGTATACCCCACTGCCATGCCGGATCATCAGACTTTGAATGAGAGTCTCTACCACCCCTTCCTGCCATCTCAATGGAGTACTTTAATTCAAACAAAAACCTGAAAATAAAAGCACTTCATAAATCCCCCAATCTTCAAATAACACTCAAATCGAGTGTCTCCCACTTCATGAATGCAATAAAAATCGTATACACACACTTAATACTTCATATTTTGTCATTAAAAAAAAAACCCGAAATAACACAAAAAACAATAAATATAAAGGAAAAAAGGAAAAAAACATTAAAAATATACCTAAATCCGAGTTTGGAGGCTTGGACGAACACCGTAGGGCACGATTTTAGAGCTTTGAACACCAAGGAGGCGAAAACCGACTCTTAGGGAGCTTGAAGAACCCAAAAGGAGAGAGGAAACCCGCGAAAAATTGCGGGTTTCCCTCGGGCCGGGACCCTTTATAAGGGTCCCAGGGCGTATCGCCCGTATCGTACGCACCGTATCGTGCGATACGGGCCGTATCGCACGATACGGTGCGATACGCCCGCACCTGCGATACGGGGGCCCGTATCGTATCGTGGTGGCCCATGATACGATACGTATCGCACCGTATTGTACGATACGATACGTATCGATACGGTGCGATACGGACAACACTGAATTGAAATATACTTAATAGCTTAAGCATAGAGGAGATTATAGAATACAGAGAGATAGAATAAAAAACTCAAACACATAGAGTGTATAATCAAAAGAAAGGAAAATTTCAGCAACATCTACTTCTATTACATTATGGGGGGAGATAAAGCTCTATTAATACAACCCCTTTTGAATTGAATATGAAGAAGAGATGTAGAAGAACAAGTTAGAACAACACTTACCCGGACTTACATAATCGTTCGGCCTCCAAGGTAGTGACCGGCCCTCACTTGATCCCTTTCCCCCTTTGCTTGATCACTCAAACTCTCTCTAAGACTTGGCCTAGATCCTACACTCCCTTCCCTCTCTAATGCTCTTTTTTAGCAGCTCTCAAACTCTAAAAAACTCTCAAAGTGCAGCACCCTTGATGGCCTCCCCTTAAGCACTCCCAAGATGGGATTCACGCCCCGCCCCTGGCCTCAATTTATAGGCCAAGGGTGGATCCTCTAGGGCCTTCCTTGGGGCGGGTGATCCAAGGTCCAAACCCAGCCCCAAGGCCTTCCATTTCACGTGGTCAAGTGGTCCTTCATGGTCAAAGGTGGACCAACCCTATGTGGGCTTGTTTAAGCTTGAGTCATATGCCTTGGTCCTAGCCGATTGGACTTGAAGGCACTCGGCTAGGCTTGGTTTCATGCCTTGGCCTAGGTCAACCTCTTGTGTAGCTCGTCTTGACCTTGCTTGATTTTAATTTGATACATTGGTTGGATAAATGTTTGGAATCAACCCCCAAATTCAATCTATTTTAACTTGTAAAAACTGGCCACCCTTGGTCTACATGTGGCACTTGATTCAAGCAAATTGTGGATTGAATTTTACTTGATAAGATAAGCACTCAAGCTGCCTTGTAAGAGTTGGCCCATTTGATTTTGATGAAGATATGGTTTTGACATGGTCCACTCCCTTGCTTTCGGGCTTTATCCTTCGTGAGCTCAATCCTGGCTTGAAGTGGGTCCCTCCTGTTCATCTGATTTGCTCGAATCATCCGGGCTTTATCCTTTTAACTTAAATTTGAAACTTTTCAAAACCTTTATTTTAAAGATTTAAAACTTTTCATTTTAAAGCACAAGGTTTTTAAAACGAGTGAGCTTTCGAAGTTGGGAGTGATTAGAAAAATTTTAGGGTGTTTACAACGGGGAGAAGAATGAAGAAAATAGCAAGTCTTTTTATGTTTTATTTTTAAATTTCAAGCTTTGAGAATCTCTAATTCTCTGGTTCTGAAGTAGTTTAACTTTAATATAGTTCTTTAACTTAACATAGTGTTATCTTTATCCATGCATGTGTTGCATGACATTCTGCACATTATAAAGCTGTTTGATGATTTTTTAACAAAAAGATGAAAAACGGAGGTATTGTACCATATTGTGCAATACTGTATGATACACCTGTACTGGTGCCTTTTGCAATACAGGCACTGCCCGCTATTTAAACATTGGTTGTATATCAGTTTAGGTTTCCATTGATAACTTTGTTAGAAACTTAGAATCGTGTCTCATTGTCTCTTTTCTTATGAATGCTTCTGTAGATGCCTGCCATGATCTGGTATTTCCGTTTCTGTATTGTTGAGTAGGGATGGTACATCCATAGTTCTCTCGGATGAAGTTGGCCAGATATATATTCTAGCAACTGGGCAAGGGGAGTCTCCGAAGGATGCTAAGTATGATCAGGTATACGATATGATCCTTGATCAAATGCTTTTGCTAAACTATATAAGATTCTTTGATAAATATTTTCTTCCATTTTGATTTTGTGGCAGTTTTTCCTTGGAGATTATCGACCCCTTATCCAAGACATGAATGGAAATTGTTTGGATCAGGTATCTCTTTCTGCTTGTTGAAATCCTTGCTAGATTTATGCTATTAGCGTAGTTAGAAGACAATGACAAATAAAAAGGAGCTTAGTGTTACATAAACGAATATTAGAAGTATCGGTACAGGGGCTTGTGTCACTCGCGCAGGTGATATGGTAAGGATGATATGGATCTATAAGTATTGGGTTCATCATTGCATAAGAAAAGCTAAAACACATTTATAATAATTAAAGATTGTTAAATGATCCAAGCAAATTCTCAAAGACGGGGGATAGTTTTACACCATTAAAAAGATCTGCATTATGATGCATGATAAGTCAAGCGTGAACCAATAATCAAATGATTCAAGTTTAAAATTTGAACAATTTAAAGTTCCATGTTGAGACCATCAACATACTCATAAACAAACAGTAATAAGCTGCTATTACCTCATGCCATGTGAAAATCTAAACTTAGCTACCATATTTAGCGTGAAATATTCTCTTGTAAATGGCAGCATTTAAGCAACGTGCTTTTTCTGAAGGGCTATTGGTGGTTTGATATCAGTAAGTGAAACCCATTGGATGAGTTGGAGAATTTTCTTAGTTAACAGCGCAAAATTCTGATTTTGGAGAATTATTGTGATAGTAAGACCACCTATCATCATAATGTTGCTC
The DNA here is from genome assembly GCA_036023115.1 of Brasenia schreberi. Taxonomy (NCBI): domain Eukaryota; kingdom Viridiplantae; phylum Streptophyta; class Magnoliopsida; order Nymphaeales; family Cabombaceae; genus Brasenia; species Brasenia schreberi. The sequence continues at coordinate 3,813,995 of JAYKKT010000065.1, forward strand.
TCTTGTTATCTTGGATCTGCTCTTTTAATCCCCAATGCTAAATTCATGTGATATTTTTTTCTTCGGGGTGCTATTTCATGTGATGCTTATTCTGATTTAATAGTTGGGGTTATTGATGTAAAGGCCTTGGGTTTTATTCCTTCTCATCACTTTGATTTGCCCTTGTAAACATGCTTTGCTTGAAAAGAAAAGGTTATGCTCCTCTTTCATATACTTCTTTTAGGAGATTATAAAAGGAGCATATGCTTCATGCCTTTGGTACTGTATTTTCTTGTCATCTGAATACTCTAGGCTACATTAAAGTTGATCATCTTCGCTCTGGAACCTAGGACATAAAATGAGATTTATCATGGTTAGAGTAAGTGGTAAAGATGCATATATGGGTCTGCTTCTTTTTCTCAACAACCAATTCCTGAGTGAGATATTTTGAAGTTCTGTACCATGTCCTGAAAGAAGCTTCCATGGCGTATTGGACATTTATGTCCACCATCGTTTTGGGTGAGACTCTAGCCGAATACATGACAGACAATTTGACAATTTTATAGAACAAAAGACTTCCATGGCACAAGTTGATGGTTTAGTGAACATAATCCTCCACAATTGATGCAAAATATTCTGACTAGAGCTATGAGTAATCATGCCCTAAGTTGGGTCATCAAAATTGGTCATGCCTCTTCTGTGTAGTTTGTTCCTTCATAATGTATTTTGACAAGTTCAGAGCTTGCATTCGCCTGTCCCCTTTGATGCCCACTATATCCCGCTTTCCTCTTTCCCTTGACTTCTTAGTCTTCCAGTGTGAGTGCATACTTTTTCTTCATCTCTCTCTCTAAACCTTCATTTGTCATCCATCTAAGTCCATTGTTTCCAGGCCTGATCACCATAAAGCTGCCCCCATTTCTCTTTTTTCACCAATCTCCTGCTCCACTGTGTTAGATCTGATTGGCCCTCCTGTTGTAGACTCAACCATCTGCCCATGAATCGTTGACCAATGAAAATTATTGGTGGCTTTAGAACTTTCTGTCACTTCCTGTCAATGGAGTAGTCAAGGGGCTCTTTTCTGTTTGTTCTCTGTGTCAAAGAAGTTCTGATGTGCCGCATTGGTACAATGTGCTGTTGGACTCAGAGTTTCAAAATTTAGATAATACAAGAAAGAGATCTACTTGGTGGTAAGATCACCAACAAATCAATCTTCACATTTCCAAAATGGAGAGCTAGATGTCTTAAAGTTAACTTGTACCTTTCCTAACAACGGGACTCCACAATCTACAACTTTGTGCGCTTCAAGAATCTGTAGTGGCTTCTCGCAGAATTAGTTGTAAGGAAATGTTCTAGTGGGCGAACATGCTTTAGGCTCGTGCCATAAATTGATACACCTTTCCCAATAGGGTCTTTCTTAGTGCATGCAAGTTTCAAATGGACATGCAGAAGAATAGCTGATGTCAAAGGAAGAGCTTATTCTTCAATTACATGGCAACTCTTCATGACAATCTGGAAACACATTCGTTAGTATTGATTTGACCGAGCTGCAAGATCTGTTCAAGTAGCTACAAGCGATCTTCTTTTAAGCTATATTCCATAAGTTTTATCTTAGAACTAGGTGACTAACGCAATAGAGTGCCTAGCAACAGCTCTCTCTTTGCTCCCAAGTTGGTGAGCTTGCAAATCTCTAGAGACCTCACATGAACAACACATACACAGTTAATTTCATCCAATTATGTTTGAAATGCTTTTCTCACTTAAACTGAGGTTTACAATCTGTTTGCAAATTGTAATGCTCCCCACAAACATGTTATCTTATATGAACTCACAGACTTGATAATTAGCTTTGTGGCTTGCAACAGAAGCAACACCATTATAATCATTTTCTGTAAGCACTATCGTGGAGATGTAGAATCTTGTATCAGATAATGTAGAAATCGTATTTTGGCATCAGCCTATCAGTACTGACCCTCTTTTGTTCAATGTTGATCTTTATGGGACATGAGGCACCTTTTCTTTTAGTAGTTTATTTTGAATAGATACTTATGTGCCATATGCCACTTAGCAATTATTTGATTTGAAGTCTTAACTGCTAGCATGGCACATGATGGGGCCCTGTGGAAACCAAGAATCCATGTAGCCGACCCCATCTAGTATGGGAAAAGGCTTAGTTGTTGCTTTATTTGATTTGAAGTCACATTATTACTTCTGGGTTTTTCCCAACCTGCCATTTGAAGTCACATTTATGTTGGCATCGGGCTGAAAGCGTTTTTTAGTTTTTATGGAACTTTGCAACTTTAGTGTTTTTTTGTTTCCTTTTCAGGAGACCCAGCTACAGCCATATCGAAGAAACATGCAAGATCTGCTTTGTGATTATAGTATGTTGTGTTGAAGTTATATGCTACATACTTCGTTTTCATGTTTCAAATGATTGTTGGCATTGTGTTTGTAAGTTGTACCTTACTGATGTGTGTTTGGCAATTGCAGGCTTGATTCCGTACCCTGATCCTTATCAAAACATGTATCAACAGCGCCGACTGGGTACTCTGGGAATTGAGTGGCGCCCTCCTTCAGTAAATCTGGCAGTTGGACTGGTAGATTTCATCAATCTTGGTATCCAAGATTATCGTCTCCATTTCCCGCAAGTACATTTGGATGGGGATTTAGATAGATGGCCTGAACAACCAGTGGAATTTTAGAAGTTGTGGACTGGGAACAGGATAATGATATCCAGAGTGATGATAATGACTCGGAATATAATGTGACAGAAGAATCTAGTGAAGGTAAGCATGGCGGTGCAAGTGCCAGTTCTGGAGATTCCCTTTGTAGTGCTGATGACAGTGAAGCTGAGGATCCTAATGACGAACACCCTCGAAGAACCCAGAGGAAAAAACACAAGGAGGAGGTTAGTGTACGTTTGACAAATGACACATGAACACAAAAACACGCTTGTTTTCTCTTTCTTAAATACGTGCTTTGTGCTCTGAACTCTGCAGGTGGTGTTTGTTACATCTTTTGGCAGGCGAGTTAAGATGAGAAACTTGGATGAAAATGATGGTATCTTATCCCATAGTAACAAATCTAGAAGGCTAAGAAATGCGCAGGGGACTTCTAGAAGGAAGCGCCGAACTGTAAAGACAGGAAGGCAACAGAGAGTTGCTGCACGTAATGCCCTTAATCTTTTCTCTCAAATTGGGGGTGTATCTTCTGATGGAGAAGATGGTGGTGAGGATGATGCGGAGAGTGAACCAATGGATGATGAAACAGTGAGGACTGATCCAAATGTGTTTACTAATGGATCGAGGAAATCAGTGCATCTTTTCACTCAGAGAACTGTGCCTCAAAATGAAGCTCCACCAATGGAGTCAACAGATGTTAACAAAACTCAAGAGCTTGAATCTCAAACAAAGGCTGGAAACAAAAGAGATTGGTTGTTAAGTTTCCGCTTCGTGATTCAAAGAAAGTTATCTCATTAGATGGAATCAACACAGGCGCTCATGTTACATATAGTGGAGTGCCATCAAGTTCTGGAACCCCTGTAACAATAGATCCACAAGCAACCAAACCAAATTCACAAGAGCAGGTTTGCGAAGTTGCATCATCAAGTAGGAAATTTGATTCAAGGACAAGTAGCATGAGTAATAATACTGTGATCCCTGAAAGTTGTGGTTGTAATCCATCTCAAGAAGATGATTCTTTTCAGAAGATAGAATATCGTCATGTTTCTTCTGCAGGGCACAAGGACAGTGACATCAAATGGGGAGAAGTTAAGGTGTGTACATCAAAACGTATGCGTGTTGGAGATGCTTCAGCAGAACCATGGCCATCCTCAAGTATGTTGGATGACAATGCAGGCAAATTTGCAACTGCTGAAAGTTCCCAACCAAAATCAGTTCATGTAGGTCACGTTGTCTCAGATGAATGTGGAAGCACATCTGCACTTGCAGAGAAGGAAGTTGGTAGAGTCCCACGAGGAATTAAGTTGTGCAGGAAGGAAGTCCTTGAGCCTTCTACTTCTGAAGGGCCTCGTATGACTACTCTGGGTCATTCATGGCACTCTGTGGCAGAGAATAGACACTGGGCAGGGATTGGTAATGGTTGTTATTACCATATGACTAATACTGCCATGAGACAGGATCTGGTGCACCGGTTCCTACTGATGAGAAATTTCCTGATCGTACTGCATCTGTCATTGACATTGACTTCAATTCTGGGGATACCCTTGAGCCATTTGAAATGTCAGAAAAACTTGCAAAAAGTAAAAACATATATGATGAGGGTGGGCATCAAAATGATAATGGTCATCATAATGAAGGTGATGAAAGCAAGCCTACTGTTAATTGCAAGTTAAAGATAAAATCAAGGCAAAAAACTAACGAATTTTGTGGCACATCTTCAAAGCTTAGGTCTGTTAATGAGAATTGGATTAATTTTGATGATAAAAGATCCCCTTCAAGTCCCATCAGGAAGACCAAGGATGAAATCTTCACTGGCAGTGGAGAGAGAGATGGTAGTGGTAATGAACCTAGTCTGTGCCATGAAACATGGGATGGTGTCATGGACGTAGAACATAAAACTGATAAACACCAAGCGACATCTACCTCTCATGATTCTGGTAGTTTAAGCCCAGAAGGGCCCAAACGGATGTATAATGCCATCTACAAAAGGTCAAAGTCTTCCAGGAGTAAAACTGATCACGAGTTGGAAAATGGTTCATACATGGAAAGGCATAATGAGACCATAAGGGTACTCTCAACACGTTCCACAAGGATGCAATCATCTGTCAGGTTTTCTAACAAGGGTTCTGTGACCTATGATTTGAAGAACAGGAAACAACATGACTTCTCAGAAAAAGGTCTAACGGATAAATAATTCATGTATTGAGACCCATGATCATTTATCAGATGATGAGTGGGCATCAACTTCACGGGCAAATGTGGGCATGAGATCCACTAGAAGCAAGAGGGAAAATTTCTATGGTGGTGAACATGGTTTCTCTGATAGAAGGATCCATCAGCCTGCTCGTAAGCACTCGTGGTTGACGTTGTCAGAGTATGAAGGTGGCTATCGTTATATTCCTCAAAAAGGTGATGAAGTTGCATACCTGCAACAGGTAGAGTATTAATGTCGGATCATTTTTGCACAATTTATTATCATGTTTCTTTCTTCACCTTGTCATTTGTATACTTTATTGTTGGGATATTCATATTCATGTTTATCTTGTGTAGGGCCACCAAGAATTTCTGGAACTGAGTCGTTTGCAAGATACTGCACCATGGAGATTGCACACAAATTTAGGAGCCATTGAATTTTGTGGAGTTGTAGACCTGGAATATTCTTCTCTTCCTGGTTCTGGTGAAAGTTGTTGCAAACTGTCTTTTGAGTTCAGCGATCACTCATCCAACCTGTTTGGTAAAACTTTTAGGTTGACACTGCCAGAGCTGACGGATTTTCCTGATTTTCTTGTTGAAAGATCACGGTTTGATGCTGCTATGTCTAGAAACTGGACACATAGGGATAAATGTCAGGTATGGTGGAGAAGTGAGGGGGTTGAAGGTGGCAGTTGGTGGGAAGGGCAGATATTGGCAGTTAGACCGAAATCAACAGAGTTTCATGACAGTCCCTGGGAAAGATGTATAGTTCAGTACAAGAGTGATTCCTCAGGCCAACACCTTCATAGCGCATGGGAACTACATGATCCTAGTGGTCCTCAATGGGAACACCCACAGATTGATGACAAAACAAGAAAAAAACTTCTTTCCTGTTTTGATGAACTTGAGCAAATATCAAGTAAAAAACAGGTATAGTAGATGTGTACAACAAAATTTGTCAAATGTTTCAAAGGGAACTCATTGCTAAACCCTCTAAATTTCTTATTTCAGGACCATTATGGCCTTCAAAAGTTGCAACACGTTGAGGAGAAATCTGATTTTCTGAACAGGTATTGTAGATTCCTGGCACTTTTCATCATCGTGCTTTGTCACACACTGAATGCGTTATGGACTATTACAAATTGCAAATTGACAAATTACTTGTTCGTTCAGAACTCGTATGGAGTAGTCTCTGTTTTGTCAGTAATTCTGCTTGAATTAGTTGTATATACTTTCTCCAAGGGAAACAGAAACCAGAATGTTTCATGCGAGCTGTGCTTTCCTCCAAGGATGAAATTAGTATCTCATGATCTTTTGGTGCCCAATCTACTTAAGATTTTAGGCACTTTAGAACCAAATCCCTACCCGGATGCAAGTCTGTCATGTAGCACCTCATCTGGTTGGGAAGAGTATAAAAAGTAAACAAAATTTTCTTTCTTAGGTGGATATTTTCTTATTGTATTCTTGGGGCATGCTTTGGGTTGATTCTCATTTACTTTGTATCTATAAGGTTAATAGCACACTATAGTGTATTTGCGCCCTTTAGGGCACTATAACAGTTAGTATTTAACGGTAGGCCCTGAAAAACTTAAATTACCACGCTAAGACTGATATAGTAGTCCAGTCCTATATCGTTATTAATGTACAGACCCATATGGATATGGGTCGAGCTATATAGATCCATGCTGTCTTAACTTAAAACCTTAAAACTTACCCTAATTCTGTGTGCAAGTGCAACTGTGCATCCTTGAGATTTTATATTTTGTTACTTTAATTTCATTGTTCCTTTTACCTTTTTCATGATTTGTTTCTGACCATCAACTTCTAAGTTTCTCTCATCGACTCTAATTGTAAATTCTGACCAACATTAAGGTATGGAGTCATCTTCAGTAGACACTAGTGCAGCTGGAAATTGTCCATGTTGTCCAATTGATTTTATTGTACATTCTTTAATTCTTTAATTTTGTTTTGCTATTACATTTGCATGGAAATGTTGGTTTAGATTGATTCATAATTATGTTTGTTTTGGATATATGTTTCTTATTACTTTGTAAAAAATATATAATTCATTACATATTTTAACTTTTAATAAGTGTACCGTTAAATCCATCATGTTCCTGCCAGTGTTATCGTACGATACGGTGCGATATGTATCGTATCGTGAGCCACCACTATACGATACACCTACCTGTATCGTAAATAGGTAAGTATCACACCGTATTGCCCGTATCGTACGATACGGCGAGGGACCTGATCGAATTTTTCATGCATTCATCCATATACATCAACATGAGATCAGCAGAGAATGATGGAGGAATCAGCACTTCCACAGCCGTCCTAGGCCCTTCTTTATTTCTGAACTTTTTCTGATTACACGGTTAAGGGTTTTCACCCTTTAAATACTGAGATTGCAATTCATTATTTACTAGTATGCCATTAATGAGGCTTTATTTTAAAGCTACCTTTAAAATCATTATTAACCTATAACTAACTAACTATCATAATACAGCAAAACACTAAAGCTTGTAAAGTTTATAAAACGTCTTCCAACACTCCCCCTCAAGTTGGGTGAAAGATGAATGTCACACCCAACTTGCTACTTAATCTATGAAGTAGATTTCTACTGATAGCTTTGGTCAACATATCCGCACATTGATGTCCTTAATGTACATGTTCCAACTGAAATTCTTTTGTTTATACACACTATCCCGTATAAAGTGACAATCTATTTCAATATGTTTTGTTCGCTCACGATACACTAGATTTGAAGCTATCTATATCGCTGCCTTGCTGTTACAAAATATAGGTATAGATTTCCCCCCAAATAAGTTCATTTCCACGAGTAAAGACCGCAACCACTTTCCTTCACACATACCTGATGCTATTGTCCTATATTCTGCCTCAGCTGTTGATCTAGCTACAACTGATTGTTTCTTACTTTTCCACGAGACTATATTGCCTCCAACCAATGTTATATATCCTGTGGTTGATTTTCTATCTTGAGTGGAACCTGCCCAATCTGCATCTGTATAAATCTCAATATCTGTGTATCCATTGACTTTGTATGTAATCCCATATCCTGGTGTTGTCTTAAGATATCGTAATATATGAAACACTGGATCCATATGATATTTTGATGGTGATTTCATAAACCTTCTTACTATGCTGACAGCATACGCAATGTCTGGATGAGTGATGGTCAAATATATTAATTTTCCAACTAACTGTTGATATCTAGTTGCATCAACTTTTTCAGCTCCATCTTCCATAAGCAACTTATGATTTACGTCCATTGGGGTATATGTAGGTCTACAATTTTCCATTTTCACATCTTGTAATAAATCCAAGGTATACTTTCTCTGATTCAGAAAAATATCTTTATTTGAGTAGGCTACTTCAATGCCTAAGAAGTAATGTAACCTTCCAAGATCCTTAATATCAAATAGCCGATGGAGTTCTGCCTTTAATTTTTGGATTCCTTCAATGTCATCACCTGTTACAATAATATCTACATATACCAATAGTAGTGTCAATTTACTTCCCTTCTTAAAGAATAGTGTATGATCACATATGCTCTTTTGATATCCCAAGTTTATAATACTTCGACTAAACTTCTCAAACCAAGCTCTTGGAGATTGTTTTAATCTATAGATAACTTTTCTTAATTTGCATACCTTCTTTTCAGGATTCTGATAACCTGGTGGTAATTCCATATAAATTTCTTCTTTAAGATCCCCCCTGCAAGAATGCATTTTTTACTTCAAAGTTGCCATAATTTCCAATTCCTCTGAGCAGCAATACTAATGATAACTCGTATAGACATAAGCTTTGCTACTGGGACAAATGTTTCCTCATAGTCTATCCCATATTCTTGACTATATCCACGAGCCACTAGCCTTGCTTTATATCTTTCCAAGGATCCATCTGCTCTGTATTTTATTGTATACACCCACTTACATAATACTGCCTTTCTATCTTTTGGTAAATCACTAATTTCTCAAGTTTGATTCTTTTCTAGAGCTTGAATTTCGGATTTCATGGCTTCAATTCACTCTTTGTGCTTAGATGGTTCATAGTAGTTTTTTGGAATTTGATGTATCCCGGCTGTTAGTACAAAATTGTAATAGCTTTCTGACAATTTATCATAAGAAATGAATTTAGAAATTGGACACTTACAGCATGATCTCTTGCCTTTTCTGAGTGCTATAGGAATATTTGAATCATCTAGATCCTTATCACCTGCTTCTTCCACTGTTCCATCTGAATCAGTTATTGTTTCTTCCCTTTGATTCATACTCTCTACCTGTTTGTTACTAAATATATTTCTCTCCCCCTTTTTGTATACTAACATCCTGTTTTCTTATGTAGGTTGATCTGTTTTGGTAAGAGATCTTTCTTCCTTAAATTCTTCACTCGTACTGATCCTTGGTAGAACTGTCTCTTCAACATTAGTCTTCGACATATCATTTGAATTCCTGTAGTATGTGATATTTTCAAAGAAGGTTACATCTATAGAAACATATTTTCTATGAGAATTAGGATCATAACAGACATATCCTTTCTTCTCACAAGAATACCCAATAAAGATACATTTAATTGCTCTTGAATCAAGCTTATCTCTGAATTGTTGATGTACATGCACATAACATACGCATCTAAATATTCTAGGAATGAGATGAAACGGATTATCTTCAGGTTTAATCACTTTAAATGGAGACTTTCCCCAAGGACCACAGTAGGAATTCTATTCATAATGTATATTACTGTAAGAATAGCTTCTGGCCAAAAATACTTTGGAACATTGTGTTAAAGAAGTAATGTTCTAGCAATTTCCAAGATGTGACGATTCTTTCTTTCTGCCACTCCATTCTGTTGTGGGGTGTAAACACATGATGTCTCATGTATAATACCATGAGACTATCGATATGATCTCAACTGAATATTACAAAATTCACCACCATTATCTGATCTGAAAGTTTTAATAGGATAACCAAACTGAGTCTTAATAAGATTATGAAATAGAGAGAAAATTGTGGGTATTTCTGTTTTGTATAAGATAAACAAAGGTAAGTTTGGAACAATCATCAATAAAAGTCACGAAATATCTAAAATCTCCCAAAGAAGGTATCACACATGGTCCCCAAGCATCTGAATGTATTAATTCAAAAGGAATAACTGATCTTGAATCACTATTAGGAAAAGTAGCTCTATGATGTTTAGCCCTATGACATACATCACACTGAATAACCACATCACTAGGAATAGAAAATGAGACAAACTATCTTATTTTAGAAACAGGTAAATGTCCTAATCTACTATGCCAAATTTTTATTTCTTCTTCAGTAGTAATAGTTGCCAATGCCCTTTTTTGCCTTAGGATCTGATCTCCAGATAATATGTATAATCCATTGCGTAGTTCACCATGTCCAAAGGTTTTTCTCGTCTTCGTATCTTGAAAAATACAACCAATTCATATCTCTAACCAAGGAACTTACTGAAAGAAGATTCACTCGAAATTTTAGAATGTATATCACTGAATTGAGTCTGAGATCATTTCTCTGAATGACACCTTTTCCTTCCATAGGAATTAAAGAGCCATTTGCTACTTTCACATACTATGGAGCTTGAATCTTTTCATATTGCAGAAGGTTAGATTTTGTTCCTATCATATGATCAATAGCTCCTGAATCTATTATCCAATCATCAGAAGATGTAAAATCTGTAAAAGAATGGTTACCACTAATACTGTAAGATGCCGGAGGGGGACTTGACTCAGTCTTTGATGAAGAAGTAGACGGTTGATCACGTAACTGTGTCTCAATTTCAGCAATCTGTTTCTTCAATTCTGCCATTTCATCTGCAGGACTCGGTTCTGCTTTCTTGTCAGGTACAGTTGCCACATGACTGCCATAATCTTTATATTCTGTGTTTCTTTTGCCCTGATTTCTACCTTGATCTTTATATTCTGGAGGCTTTCCAATAATTTCCCAACAATATTCATGTGTATGTCTGTTCTTCCTGCAATGAGTGCACTGCAACTTGTTCTTATCATCATAATATTGATTTCTACTTCTTCCTCTACCTCTGGTCGAATCTCTTCCTCTCTGATAATGATTCTGTCCCCTACCAACAAATGCAGATCTCTCAGTCTGTATGTATTTACCTTTTTCTAAATTCTTTCTATCTTCTTCCCTTAAAAGAAGTGAATATATTGTTCTAAGAGATGGTAGTTCTTCCTTGCTTAAAATATTTAATTTGATAGATTCGTATTCTGATGATACTCCCCAGAGTAGATCAAACACTTTTCTTATTTCTCATTCAACAGTTCTTTCTTTTACACAGTGACTGCATTTATTTTCTATAATATATCTCTGTTCATTCCAAAGTTCACGTAGTTCCTCGTAGTATTCACTGACCGATCTGGTTCCTTGGTGACATTTTCTTATCCTTTCAATAATCTTATATTCTTTGGCAATGTTTCTCTATCTAGAGTACTTTTCTTCCACTGGAGACCAGATTTCGGCAGCTGATTCCATATACATAAATGTTTTACTAATTGACGGATTCATGGATTGAATTAACCAAGAACTTACAAGTGCATCATCTTTAAACCACTTTTCAAAATCTGCACTGCTTCCCTCTAGGGGTGGACTTTGTCTGATGGTAGAAGCCTTTCCTCTCGATCTTAGGACAAGTTCAATAGACCGAGCCCATTCTCTATAGTTCCTTCCATCTAATTGGATATTTGTAATTTGGAATGGTTCTAGTTTTTGATCATTTCCATAGGAAGCAGATAAGGATTCCTCTTTCAATTTTCCATCCATATTGTTTGATTTATTGTATAGATATCTTCTGTGCTATAGTTTGTAACTGCCACTGTTTTTCTTATATGCAGGTTCTTCAACGAGCAATGTTGATTGTGCGGTTCTGATTTGATAAGCCAATCTGCTATCTGCGGTTCTAATTTGATAGGCCAATCTGCTATCTGCGGTTCCTCTTTAATATTTGATAAGCCAATCTGCTATCTGCCATTCTGATTGGAACTGCGGGTCTTCTCTAATATTTGATAAAGCAAGTCATCTTTGATGTGCTCACAACGTGTTTCTGAAGCATGTCACGAAAATGTATGGAAGATTTAACAAGCACAGCACGATATGTGGCTTGGTATCTTCACAATATCACAGACCTGTGCAAGTCAATCTGAAAAACTTCTAGCCCTTCCTCTAGTGCTAGCTGAGATTTATCCTTATGCAGTGATGAAAATTTACCTAGTTCTTGTTGATCCCATATTTTGTGCAAGTTTCACGCTGGAATTTTTCCGTTGTGATCCAGAAAATTGATCCTACGATGCCAATCTTCAATGGCTTTCACATATAATGATGTGCAGTCTGTATTAGACTTGCACGTTGAACTTGTTGTTGGAAAATGCCGCCTATCCAAGAAATTTTGTTTAGAAAAAAAAAATACTTACTGCTGTCTCTTTTTCAAGTACCTTGGGCTGCTACACTCGCATAGGAGGCTCTGATACCATGATCGAATTTTTCATGCATTCATCCATATACATCAACATGAGATCAGCAGAGAATGATGGAGGGAATCAGCACTTCCACAATCGCCCTAGGCCCTTCTTTATTTCTGAACTTTTTCTGATTACACGGTTAAGGGTTTTCACCCTTTAAATACTGAGATTACAATTCATTATTTACTAGTATGCCATTAATGAGGCTTTATTTTAAAGCTGCCTTTAAAATCATTATTAACCTATAACTAACTAACTATCATAATACAACAAAACACTAAAGCTTGTAAAGTTTATAAAACGTCTTCCAATAGGACCCTTATAAAGGGTCCTCGGCCGAACGGTTTCCTCTATCTTTTCGAGTTTTCCAAGCTCCCTAAGAGTCGTTTTTCGCCTCCTTGGTGTTCAAAGCTCCAAAATCGTGCTCTACGATGTCCATGCAAGCCTCCTATCTTGGATTTAGGTATATTTTGTATTTTTCTTCATTTTTTCCTTTTTATTTTTTTTGTTTATTTATAATTTTCTTTTTTTAAATGACAAAATATCAAGTTATTAAGTGTGTCGATATGATTTTTATTGCATTCATGAAGTGGGAGACACTCTATTTGAGTGTTATTTGTAGTATTGTCTAATGCGTATCGTATCGCGTATCGCTGGGCTCCACGATACGGGAGTATCGTATCGTATCGTACTTTAATATTAAAATAATACAAAAATTATTTAAAAAATCAATAAAATTAGTAAAAATTTGAAAAAAATATGGAAAAATCTGATAATTGCTTTAAATTCATATAATGCAAAGTTTAGCACAGATTTAACATTCAACATTGAACAATTGCATCCAAAATTACATATTTTGAAGCAAAAAATGAAATACATTTACATTTTACATATTGTAAATTTGTATCAGGATTATTAACTAAATAATCTTCATCTTCTACTTGATAAAGATTCAAAGTTTCTCATCACCTTCTGCTTTAAAATGAAAATCTTCAACTCCTTCGTGATGTTGTTGTACTTCAAATTAATTCATGCAATGTCTTCTTCGGTTAGGAGTGCATTTTCTTCGTTATCTTCCATAATCCACTCATCTAATATATCAAAATTAACAAACTGCTATCTTTGTACATGTAGTTGTCATATTTGCTAATTTTCATATGTGAGCAAAACAATGAGCTCAATTTGTTTGATTATTGACTCTATGATACTTCAATGATGTGATATTATTACTTGATGATATCCCTTTTTCTCTTACGACTAGCTTTTTAACTAATGCTTGAGCTTCATTTCTCACTTCACAGACTGAGTTAAGCCTCACACACGTTGATCATGTTCAACTCAATGGAAGTCACGTAAGGTGAACCCTAAAATAGTGAAGTTGTGAAATGCCCACTCAATGAATCGAGACAACTAAATGTTTTTAATTGTTTGTGATCTCATGAAATTAGAAATTTCTAGCAGAAATATACCTAAAAGTTGGCAACAGAAAGGAAAATGATTTTGTCACAAATTTTATTTGTTTATAAATTATTCTTATTCAATAAATAAAATTATAAACCCAAATTACAAGCATACGGAAGTGAAGAGAGGCGAAGAGAGGCCAGAAACCTGCAAAAAAAAAAATTTTAAAAAAAAATTTTGAAAAAAAAAATTGATTTTTTTTGGGGCATATCACCCGTATCGTATCGTGGCTTCCCACGATATGATACGTATTGCATCGTATCGTACGATACGGTGCGATACGGATAACACTGGTTATTTGACGATTGGGGATTTACGAAGTACTTTTATTTTCAGGTTTTTTATTGAATTAAAGTACTCAATTGACATGGCAGGAAGGGGTGGTAGAGACTCCCATTCAAAGTCTGATGATCCGGCATGGTAGTGGGGTACACCAGTTGAGATTGGTAGTAGTAGTTCACGAGCACCTAGCAGGAGAAAGAGGGTTGCTGAAGACTTTGGCGATGGTAGAAGAGAAAGTTCAAGAATGAGTAGAGGAAGATCTTCTTCTAGTATACATTCATTTTTTCCTCCTACTACTACACCTGGTGCTCAACCTGGAATTCGTGCTGCTATGGCTTCAGAACAGTTGTATGATTAGGCATACTTTGCAGTGGGCAGATGGTTTTATGATGCATGCATTTCATTCAATGCAGCAAACAATTTTCATTTTCAAGTAATGGCAGATGCAACTGCTAACATCGGTCCAGGATACAAGATGCCCTCTTATCAGAAGTTGAGAGGAAAGATCTTAGATAAGACCGTCATTGAAGTGTAAGAATACTGTTCGACATTGAGAGAGTCATGGAAGGAGACAAGTTGCACTATCATGGCAGATGGATGGACAGATAGGCGAGGAAGGACCTTGCTAAACTTTCTTGTCTACTGTCCTAAAGAACTTATGTTTTTGAGATCTTTAGATATGTTAGAGGAGAGGCACACTGCGGATATTCTACGAGAATAATTTGATAAGGTTCTACAAGAGGTTGGACTAGGGAATGTAGTTCAATTGATTACAGATAATGCAACTAACTACAAAGCAGTTCGGAAGGAGTTAACTGATATTTATGGGACTTTCTACTGGACACCATGTGCAGCTCATTGTGTAGATCTCATTCTTGAGGATATTGGTGAGATGGATGAAATAAAGGTAGCAACTGAGTGTTGCCAAGATATTACAAAATTCATTTACAACCATGCATTTGTTTTGTGTATGATGAGGAGATATACAGAAGGTACAGAGCTTCTTCGAACAGCTACAATTCGGTTTGCAACAAACTTCTTATGTATACAGAGTATTGTCAGACAGAAGCAAGCATTGAAGAGAATGTTCTCCTCAAATGAGTGACAACAATTTGAAGAGTTGACTTAGAACAGAAGAAATAGAAAGTTGAATGAGATTGCAGATACAGTTTTCAGAAGTACATTTTGGAATGCATGTGTTAGAATGTTTAGAATTGCCTTTCCTTTAGTGAAAGTTTTGAGATTGGCTAACAGCGAGGAGAAACCATCTATGGGCTACCTTTATGAATCCATGGATAGGGCAAAAGAAGCTATCAGAAATAATTTTAATGGAAAAAAGAGAGATTATGTGCTCGTGTGGAGAATAATTCATAATAGATGGAATAAACAATTGCATCGGCCTATTCATGCAACAACCTATTATCTAAACCCATCATTCAGGTACTCAGCAACCTTCAAAAGGGACAGTGAGGTTAATCGAGGCATCATTGATTGTATTGATAGATTAGTCCCTGATGAGAGCATAACAGATATTATACATCGAGAGATGGAGATTTATGATAATGCTCTTCACTTGATGGGTTTGCCTGTAGCAATTCGCAACCGCACTACGATGTGTCCAAGTAAATTGTTTATTTTCATATTTAAGTTGTATCTTATATTAGTGTGGATTATGTCTCTAATGTTTGTATTTTTCTAAAGATGTTTGGTGGAATAGGTTTGGAACTGATTGTCCGAACCTTAGAGATTTTGCATTAAGAGTCTTGAGCCAAACCTTTAGTGCAACAGGTTGTGAAAGAAATTGGAGTGTTTTTGAACACATCCATATAAAGAAGTGCAACAGGTTGGATCATAAAAGAGTAAATGATTTAGTTTTTATTCGTTGTAACATGCGCCTTCGTGAAAGGTAATGTTGTATTACTATTACTTAAATGTTCAATTCAATAAATTTTTTTAACTTCAATTGTTAATATTATTTACTAATTGTTTATCTTTGTTTGTTATATGCAATTAAAAAAAGTAAATAGACAAGAAAGCCAATTTGATCCAATAAGTTTGGATAATTTTGATATATTAGAAGATTGGGTTATAGAAGACAGTGAAGAAAATGTCCTCCTAACTAAAGAAGACATTGCATGGATTAATTTGGAAGGAGCACAATAACAATATCAAGGAGATGAAGAATTTGATTTTCAAGCAGAAGATTTTGTTGCTACTGATGATGAGGATCTCCAGCAAGGAGAAGATAAGATTATTTAGTTGATGATCCTTATTACAATTTGTAAAATGTAAATGTATTTCATTTTTTTGATTCAAAATATGTAAATTTGGATGCAATTGTTCAATGTTGAATGCTCAATTTGTACTAAACTTTGCATTATATGAATTTAAAGCAATTACCATATTTTTTCAGATTTTTCTTGATTTTTTTCAGGTTTTTATTTACGATATGGGCGATACGATATGATACGCCCGTATCGTGGAGCCTAGCGATACGCGATACGATACGCGTCAAACAACACTGGTCCCTGCTATATCTCTGCTACCACTATATTTGGGGCGAGTGCTAACAGACTGCTAACTGTTATTGATAACATACCTTTGAACACTATTATGCTCCCTCTGGCTAAAGTCTTCATGGCACAAGTTCTATGCCATGAGTGGTTGTGCTTTAGAGATATCGGGGCTAGGTTGGCAAAAATTTCAATAGAATTTCAGGTTTGGATTTACTTTAAACTAGAAATTTAAAGTTTAGTTGTTGGCAGTCTTAAAGTATCAATACAGATACTATATATAATTGCATTACCAATATAACAAGACTATGTCACATGGGTGCGGGTGTGAGTGCGGATACGGGTGCGGGATACAGCAAATTTCAAAATTTTTGGGTGCGGCAATACGGATAAGGTATATAATATTATATATTATATATAATATTAAAGGTAGAACAAGTGAGACATTAATTAACATAAGTGTATGACAATAGCAAGTACACAACTTTATATTAAAGCAAAACATATAAACCGTAAACAACTACTAATTTCATCATAATACACAAATCAATCTTCACTATCCGGACCCATTTGTCCAAAAAGACCTGAGCTTCAAAATCGACACCAGATATTGAAGCATGGAATATCCACACAAAAGGAATTGAAGAAGGTCCGTGTTGAAATATTTTTCAATGTTCATCGGTGGAGTTTCATGGGAGATGACGGAAGACAAGTTGAAGGAGCATTTTGGAAATTATGGTGAGGTAACTAAGGTGGTCATCATGGGAGATAAGGTCATGAGTCGATTCAGAGGCTTCGGTTTCATCGTCTTAGCGGATCACTCCCTCCTCGATCGGGTTCTCCAGGATAAATACACCAAAGACGGCAGAACCGTGAGTTACCTTAAATTTTTTTTTTGTTGCCATGCCACACCGACACGGTGTCTGTGTCGCACCCGTGTCGGGGTCGACACTCCACCTCTTAGAGGTGTCCGTGTGACTTAGCAACAAGATATGTGATGTAAATATCACACCTATTTTTCGAAAGAAAAACAAAGGGACTTTAAAATCACAAATGAATCCCCAAAAATCGCCAAAATCAAAATGCTCAATGAATCATACATTTGCTATTGGTGCATAACTATTAACAAAAGCAAAACACTAATGCATATCAATATATTCAGTCATATCGTTTAAGATCCAAAATAACACGAAAAATAACATCCTTAAAACACATTTCATATCTTCTTGATCATCGTCATACTTTAACGTTGTCATTCACCATTTTTTCTCTTATTCTTCCTTCTCTTTTTGCTATTTCTAACTCTAGAATCATATCATATTTTATTTTTAGTATACTGTTGAACATGTACATACCAAGCAATTATTTATAAATCGAGAAATAGGGATTCTGCAAATCAAAAGCAAATTGCCAAGATTAAGGGCCAGAATGAAGTCCAAGAACACACAAAATGCCAAAGAATGCTTCACTAATGTTAAGGAGCTTGAAAAGAAGCTTGGCAAATTACTTAAGAGTCACACCTCAATTTATAAAGGTGAGAGAAGGGTTACGATGAAAAGGCAGAGAGACAAAGAGCTTTAGGTCTTTGAGGCTCGACTACAACTAGTGTACTAGCCGTTGAAAGTCTTCCAGCATGTAAAAGGTCTAAAAAGATTAGAACAACAACAACTAAGCCTTTTTCCATACTAGACGGGGTCGGCTACATGGATTCTTTGTTTCTACAGAGCTCTATCATGTGCCATGTTAGCAGTTAACTCACAATAAGCTAGATAATTCTTTATTGTTTATTTCCAACACTTTTATGGTCGTTCTCAATCTCTTTTAATACTTTTCAAATTTAGTTTTTCGTACCTTCTTACAGGTTCTTCTTCTGATCTTCTTTCTATATGTCCAAACCATCTTAAACGATGTTCTCACATTTTATCCTCTATTGGTGTCACTCTTAATTTGTTTCTAATAACCTCATTATGTATACAGTATTTTCTTATATGATCACTCATCCATCTCAACATCTTCATTTCTGTGACATACATCTTTTGTACATGTTGATGATTAACTGCCCAATACTTAGAACCATAAAACATGACAAGTCTAATTGTTGCTTTATAATATTTACCTTTTAACTTTAATGGTATCTTCTTATCACAAAGAATACTTGCTCCACTCCATTTTAACCAACTAGCATTAATTCTATGCATAACATCTCCATCAATTCTTCCATCACTATGAAAAATTGACCCTAGGTATTTAAAACTTTCATTTTGAGGATGCAATGTGTGCCAATTTTAATTTCTATGTCCTCTGAACTAACCAAATGATCAAACTTACATTCCATATATTCTGTCCTTTTCTACTAAGTCGGAGGCCTTTGCTTTTTAATGCTTCTCTCCATAGTTCCAATTTTCTATTAACTTTTTCCTTAGACTCTTTCACTAACACAATGTCATCTGCAAATAACATACACCAAGGCACTTCATCATGAATATGTTTTGTTAACTCATCAATCACCATTATAAATAAGTATGGACTTAAAGTTGATCCTTGATGTAACCCAATATTAACTTCAAAGAAATTTGTCATTCCTTCATGAGTCCTCACACATGTTTTTGCACCATCGTACATGTCTCTTATAAGGTTAACGTATGTCAATGGGATATCTCTTTTTTCCAAGGTTCTCTAAAAAACTTCCCTTGGTATCCTACCGTAAGCTTTTTCTAGATCAATAAATATCATGTGAAGGTCTTTCTTTTTTGCTCTAAAATGTACTATAAAATGTCTCAAAAGGTGAATCGCTTCAACAGTAGATCTGCCTGACATGATCCTTGTTGTACTTGATACTTGTCTAAACCTACGTTCGATAATTCTTTCCCACAATTTCATAGTATGGCTCATTAACTTGATAGCTCGATAATTCGCACAATTCTGAATGTCTCCCTTGTTCTTATATATGGGTATAAGTGTACTCGCTCTTCATTTCTCGGGCATCTTTTGGTTTCTCCATATTTCATTAAATAGCCTTGTGAGCCAAGTGATTCCTATTTCTCCTAGTATTTTCCAAACTTCTATAGGAATATTGTTTAGTCCTACCGTTTTACCACTCTTCATATATTTAGGAGCCTCTTTGACTTCATTCTTTTGGATACATTGGTAAAAATTGTGGTTTATATACTTTTCTGATTTGGCTAACTCTTCTAAGCTAATACTAACATCTTTATTTTCATTAAAAAGCTTAGAAAAATGTTTTTCCATCTATTCTTATATCATCATTTGCCACAAGAATTTTTTCATCCTCGTCGTTGATGCATCTAACAAAATTAAGATCTTTAGTTTTCTTATTTCTAGCCCTACCTATCCTAAAAATATCTCTTTCACCCTCTTTTTGGGTTGAGTTTTTTTATATAAATCCTCCCAAATTTTAGCTTTTGCTTCACTGACTGCCTTTTTTGCTTTCTTATAAGCCTCTAAAGTTTTACTAGTTTTCTTAGTATAATGTAATTTGTAACATGCCCTCTTTGCTTTATTTTATTTTGCACTACTTCACTACACCATCAAGCTTCTTTTTCTGCCGGTACACCTCCCTGAGATTCACCTAACACATCTTTCGCCACTTTCTTAATATGTATAGTCATATTGTTCCACATATCACAAGGTGTACCAACATAGTCCAAACATCTCCTTGAAGGACTTTCTGTTTAAATATATCTTCTTTCTCGCTTTTGAGGTTCCACCATTTAGTCTGAATAGCTCGATGCACTCTTTTCTTCTTTGTCCATTTTTTTATTTGTAAATCCATAACTAAAAGTCGATGTTGGGTGGTTAAACTTTCTCCTGAAATTACCTTGCAATCTTTACAACACGCTCTATATTTTTTTCTACAAATAAAGTAATCAATTTGTGTTTGTGATAAGCCACCCTTATAAGTAATTAAATGTTCATCTAGTTTTTTAAAGATTGTATTGACTATAAATAGATCAAATGCCATAGAAAAATTTATAATCTCCCTACCTTCCTCATTTATATCCCCAAAACCAAAGTTTTCATGAATCCCTTGATATCCTAATGCCTCCTTACCAAGATGTCCATTTAAGTCTCCTCCTAAACAAATCATCTCCCTTTGTGGAATCCTTTGAATCACCTTATCTACCTCTTTCCAAAAAGTTGTCTTTATACTATCTTCTAGGCCTACTTGGGGTACGTAAGTATAAACTATATTCGAAACCTCTGCTCCTAACACTAATTTCAACATCATGATTCGGTCACTATATCGTTGTATGTCTACTACACTATCCTTTAAATCTTTATTTATGATAATACAACTCCGTTTCGAGCCTTTTCTTTACCTGAATACCATAATTTAAAACCTGTATCTTTTATCTCCTTTGCTTTTTCTCCAACCCACTTTGTCTCTTGTAAACATAGAATATGAATCATTTTTTGAATCATAATATCTATCACTTCTATTAGCTTATCAGATAATGTTCCGATATTCCAAGAACCAATATGAATCTTATTATCTAGGACTAGCTTCCTTACCCCCCGCATCCGTCCATATTAAAAATGCGGAGACCCTCTCTGTAAATTATTCGCTACATTCGGGCGGCAATGTAGCGGGATTAACTTATTTACCCACACCCATCCATGATGTGGGAACCCTCTCTGCAATTGATTCACTAAATTCGGCCGAAAATGTAGTGGCCCCTGCTTACTTATCACTGGATTTGGGTTCTGTAGCGCATCGCTAAGCGGGGACGCCCCAAAGCAATGCTCATAATTTGTGTAATCCATGATATAAAAATCCGATAAAGTTTTATGCTGGCTGTCGGAAACCTAACACAACCCTCCTTCAAATTTACAGTATGACAAAAGTTAGTCTATCATCTAAGTATAATGATAAAATAATAGTTTGGAGAAGTTCTCCTCACATAGTGTAGCAAGAGCGAAACCTATGTTATGCATAAGTATGTCAAGTCCATCAAATCAGTATTTGGGAGCTAGGTTTAGTGGCCGATTCTAAGCAACATTTAAACCGTGGCATATCCATATAGACTCTCACTTAGACCCATTCAAAAATGCATTTCTGAATCCATTTAAACAATGTTATGGCTGCTAATAATATAGTCATTCTACCCACATGAGCAAAGTGTCCCTCGTAGTCAATACCATATCCGTTAGTTACTTTTGGCCGCTTACATAGCCTTGTATCTTTCTAAGGATCCATTACCTTGGTTTTAATCTTGTAGACCCCGAGGGCTTTCTTGTCCTCAAGTCTAGAAATAATAGCTCCAAGTTTTGGTCTTGTCAAGAACACCTAATTCTTCTTCTATGGCATTACTCTATTCGTCAGAGTTTTTTTCTTGATGAATGGTTTTAGGTTCAACTAGGACTTATAGATAATAAAATTATAAAGGCTTCACTATTGATTCCAAAGTAAAAAAAAATTCTTTGAATATTTATTACAGTTTTATCACCTTACTTAGCATAAAGGCTTCTCTTTCAATTCAATTTGATAAATAAGATCATCTTGCATGTACATCGTCCTTAAATGTTCCCAATCAAGTTTTCATGAGCTTTTTGTCCGCATTGCTCAACAAAGTACACATTTTTTACTAGCATTTTCCAGATGCTCATCTCTACATCATATTTATCTTAGGATTTGTTCTTTTCTCTGATTGGTCTTTAAATCCTTAAGCTCAAGCGTGAGTGCTCCCTTTGTTCCATTAGTATACTTGCAAAGATCTTTAGTCCAAAATATTTCCTTAAGCTCAAGGGTGAGTGCTCCCTTTGGGAAAGAATTATCGAACGTAAGTTAAGACAAGTATCAAGTACAACAGAGAACCAATTTGGATTTATGCCAGGCACATCTACTATTGAAGCGATTCACCTTTTGAGACATCTTATGGAACATTTTAGAGCAAAAAAGAAAGACCTTCACATGATATTTATTGATCTAGAAAAAGCTTATGATAGGGTACCGAGGGAGGTTCTTTGG
This sequence comes from Brasenia schreberi, assembly GCA_036023115.1. NCBI lineage: Eukaryota > Viridiplantae > Streptophyta > Magnoliopsida > Nymphaeales > Cabombaceae > Brasenia > Brasenia schreberi. The sequence continues at coordinate 3,836,609 of JAYKKT010000065.1, forward strand.
AGAACTTTGGAAAAAAGAGGTATCCCATTGACATATATTAACCTTATAAGAGACATGTATGATGGTGCAAAAACATGTGTGAGGACTCATGAAGGAACGACAGACTTCTTTGAAGTTAATATTGGGTTACATCAAGGATCAACTTTAAGTCCATACTTATTTATAATGGTGATGGATGAGTTAACAAAACACATTCAAGATGAAGTACCTTGGTGTATGTTATTTGCAGATGACATTGTATTAGTGGAGGAGTCTAAGGAAAAAGTTAATAGAAAATTGGAACTATGGAGAGAAACATTAGAAAGCAAAGGCCTCCGACTTAGTAGAACAAAGACAGAATATATGGAATGTAAGTTTGATCATTTGACTACTTTAAAGGACATAGAAATTAAAATTGGCACACATTGCATTCCCCAAAAGGAAAGTTTTAAATACCTAGGGTCAATTTTTCAAAGTGATGGAAGAATTGATGGAGATGTTACACATAGAATTAATGCTGGTTGGTTAAAATGGAGAGGAGTATCAGGTATTCTTTGTGATAAGAAGATACCATTAAAATTAAAAGGTAAATATTATAGAGCAGCAATTAGGCCTGCCATGTTTTATGGTTCTGAGTGTTGGGCAGTTAATCATCAACATGTACAAAAGATGTCTGTGACAGAAATGAAGATGTTGAGATGGATGAGTGGTCATACAAGAAAAGACCGTATACATAATGAGGTTATTAGAAACAAATTAGGAATGGCACCAATAGAGGATAAAATGAGAGAACATCGTTTAAGATGGTTTGGACATATAGAAAGAAGATCAAAAGAAGAACCTCTAAGAAGGTTAGAAAAACTAAATTTGGAAAGTATTAAAAGAGGTAGAGAACGACCACAAAAGTGTTGGAAAGAAACAATAAAGAATGATCTAGCTTATTGGGAGTTAACTGCTAACATGGCACATGATAGGGATCTGTGGAAACAAAGAATCCATGTAGCCGACCCCATCTAGTATGGGAAAAGGCTTAGTTGTTGTTGTTGTTATTACCAGACTACGCATTGTAGTTAATATTTATTGACTTAGGTGAATCAGTTCTGCTGTCTTGCATTTATGATAATAGAAAAGGTAGTGAACTTAAGAAACTAGAGACAAAGCAACCAAGGAAGACGGGCTTCACCTTCCAAATCAATGTCCAGCAGAAAGTCTTCCTGTGATTTTCCACTAAGATCAAGTTTTCATAGAAAATACTTTCTGGAATGTCATACGTCTTGCATGATGCCATATAAGAATATTGCCAAACAACGACACATGAATCACCAGACAAGAAGTCACAAATTGTCAAAATTAAGTGCCAAGCACAAAGTCCAAAAGAATGTTTCACTAAATATTCACTTCAAAACAAGCTTTCCAAATTTCAAGAATCATATACCAGTCAAGAGAGAGATGACTAGTGCACTAGCAATTGAAAGCTCGCGAGCAACTCAGAATTACTTGAAAGAACTCAAAACTCAATAACAGAACTCAGTAAATTCCAACTACAAATCAAAGGAAAGTGTGGAGGAGAAGGAACAAGACGGCCTTTTAAAGGCTCTTCCCCTAAAAGAAAAAGAATACATGACACTTTCATGCCCATGGGATTGTACGTATAATATTTACGACTGGGACACTATTTTCCTGTTGTATGATACTGATGGAATCTTATATCATCCGGTACAATGTGTATTCTTACTTTACATATTATATGCAGCAACACTGCTTTGGGCTGCATTACTAGACTGCTATTTATGAACTATGTCACACGGGTGCGGGATACGGAAAATTTCAAAAATTTTGGATGCAGCGAGGTGACACGGCTAGGGTATATAATATTATATATTATATATAATATTCAAGCTACAACAACAAGTGAGACATCAATTAACATAAGTGTATGACAATAGCAAGTACACAACTTTATATTAAAGCAAAACATATAAACTGTAAACAACTATTAATTTCATCATAATACACAAATCAATCTTCACTATCCAGACCCATTTGTCCAAAAAGACCCGAGCTTCAAAATCGACACCAGATATTGAAGCATGGAATATCCACACAAAAGGAAGTAAAGAAGGTCCGTGTTGAGATATTTTTCTACGTTATCGGCAGAGTTTCATGAGAAATGATGGAAGAAAGCTGAAGGAGCATTTTGGAAACTATGGTGAGGTAACTCAGATGGTCATCATGGGAGATAAGGTTACGAGTCGACTAAGAGGCTTCGGTTTCATCGTCTTCAGGGATTACTCCATCTTTGATCGGGTTCTCCAGGATAAATACATCATATACGGCAAAATCTTGAGTTACAAAAAAAAATTGCATTCTTTTTTGCCATGCCGCACCGACACTGTGTCGGTGTCGTACCCGTGTCGAGGTCGACACCACCTCTTAGAAGTGTCTATGCGACTTAGCTTATGAACTTAGCGGCAAAGCAGACTGTCTTGTGTTCAGAATATTCAGATCACAAATTTTACCTCATTAGTGATCTATCCTTCAAAGATGTTGGAGTAGCAGAGGAAATTCCTCTAGAAGTATTTTAGATGTTGATGTACTGGAGACTGATGTTTTTCACTTCATCAATATGTTACTGTTATTTATTAAGTGTCAGTAAGCAGTAGAGCACGCTGTTGTTGACAGTCTCTATAACCCTACTTTATGTGACCGAATCGTCACGTTGCTTTTGAGATGCCATGTTACTGCACTTGCACTTTCTTCCCTATATCTTTAAAACATCGCAAATATTTTTTAAGAGCTTGAGGGATTGGTGTACCATAGACTTCTAGATTTTGACTGTCCATTTTGCCGTGTACTGATTTTGTCCGTTTCAAACTTTCAATGCACCTTAATTGTGTTAGTGTGCCGCTTAGAGTAACACTTGTTTTCATCATCCTGCTGCATGTGTGCCTACAATCAAATAGAATTTGGGTTCATATCTGACATCTGATATAGTGAATTATGTGCTTTCAGGTTTCCTGTTCCGCTTACATTGGACTTGATACAAGCACGGTTGTTTAATGGCTATTACCGTAGCCTGGAGGCATTTGAACATGATATGACTGTAATGCTATCAAATGCTCAATCTTACTTTGGTAAGAGTGTTGAAATGTCTAGCAAAATGAAGCGGTTGTCTGAATGGATTTCACGTAAATTTTCGTTGTAGTCGGCAGGAACGCATTCTTTAAGAGCCAGGATGTGATCTGAGCTCCTAATTATTGTAGACAGGTTCCTGGTTTTCCTCTTTTTTGTTTTGGTTGCAGCCTCTGCTCTAATCCAATTTTGGGAATTAGTTCTTTGGGAAGAAGATTCTTGTAGCTGCTACGAGGGTGGTTCTTTTAAGCTGGTTGTGAAATCCCCAACCGCAATTCTTGATGTATAGACATGGTTCCTTAAATAAAATTTATCTATCTGTGCGTGTGTGCGTGCATGCTTTGCAGAGGTGGGTATGTACCACACGGTTGGTTTCTGTCCACTTCTTTTGCTTTACATTTGAAATGTAGTATGTAAAACGGGATGGGTGAAAAGAACTTGGGTCATTTTTCACTGCTGCTTTTGTATGTAAACTACTAGGGTGCACAAGTACATCTGCGCGCTGTTGACTGGTTTGTCTGAGCTAGAATCTTCAATTATTTTGTGCAGCAGAAAATACAGAAAGATTTCATTAAAGTTACACCTTGGCAAAGTGCATCTCCCTGCATCGAGTTCGAGGAGATGAGGTAGGTTACCGAGGCAGGTGGTAAGTTCAGGTTGACTTCCTCGAGTGAATCGTCAATTTCAGGGCAAGCATATTTTGAAGAAGTTATTCATAGGCTGTTCGGCAAGTAGCTGCTTTTACATTTTAAAACTGAATCCAGGGTTTTAACTGATTTCCTTTTGTGGTTTTTAATCAAGGCAAATAAGGATGGAAACTGGGGTGTATTTTCACAGTATTTGGCCAAAGAAGCTCATGTTTGCTAGATTTTCAATCCTTCAAATTTTCTGTTTGGATTTCCCACCTCCCACCTGGAATTTGGATCCCCACAAAGACAACTAGCAACATGGTAACCAAAATCACGATCTTAGAACGTAAAACCTTGCGAGTTCACAGTTCTGCTGGCGGGTTGACTCGAGATAAAATCAGTGATTGCTTAGAAACTCCACAGATTTAATGTTGATAATGTTAAAGTTGGGTGGAAATTTTACGAGCTTATGTTAGCAAGTTAACGCTGTGTTAAAATCAGATGAGTTTACCCCTCCACCGAGTCTATCTAAAAGTTTGATTTTCACTACCTTGCTAGTAAAGTGTCAACGCTACAACTCTCACGGATCGAAGACGTAACATAGGAATGAACTTCTCAATAGTTGTTAGCATCTACTATCTCAAGTCGAGGTGAACCCTTGCCAATTCATTAACACGATCCGTTGGTTTTGCCATGAGTTGTGTATATCGACATTCAGGAAAGTAGCTCTTGTCAACCATGGCTAGTGATCGAAGAAGGTTTGGAAAGTCAGGATACTTCTGATGGCCTTTGCTTGCCTTACAGGCAGGCAGGGTTGAGTCCCAAATGCGCTACCTCCACGAAAACCGACTCCTGGCATGGGCTCTCGAGACGAGAATCATATCGTTGGGGTTTTACCTGGAGAAGCGTTGGAAGCCCTCAGCAGGAGGTTTGGTCGAGACATTCAGTCTGAAAAAGAAACAAGATTGATTGATGCACGCCCAAATTGTCATTCACACACCCCATTTTGCACGAGTTTTCGAAAATGCCCCTGGTAAACTTTGCTATTTACCTTGATACCCTTAAGTCTCTCTCTCCCCCCCTTATGTGAGAACCAGTCTCGGCCAGCCTCCCATCGTCCGTTCATCATCTAACACAGCCTACTCCAATGACCCACTGTTCACTCTACCTTCTCTTGCAGTCCCACAACACTTTAGAACAGACAAGAAAGAAAGGAAAAGGAATAACATTTATTAATTTTACCACTTTCACCTTCATTGGTTCATTAACTTTTTGATAATTGTTTCCCACACATACAAATCTCTATATCTATATGCACATCTCATTTTCTCATATTTCCAAGATTACTCTTATATTTTTTTGAAAATTATCACTATACCCTCAAGCTATTGTTTGAACAATCTCTTCCCTCATTTATATGAGATATGAGAGATAGTAGAGTCCTGCCTCTCCTCGTATGAGAGATATGATTGTACCATGCTTTCTCATATTTCATTATGTATTATATAATATATAGTGTATATTCATATTTATTTGTCACACTTATTGTTCTTTTCATCTACACATATGAAAGTAGAATTGTGTAATGTCACTACATCATCTAGAAGATGTAACCTGATATGAGGATGATCATGAACATAACATCAAGCAAAACTGAAGATATTTTCATAGATACATATATCGATGATGGTAATCATTCTTTATATTATCATTATAATAATGAAGTCAAGTCTTTACATTATGATGATATAGATAGTACAAAGACTAAGATGAATAGTGCAATGAGTGATGGTGGTGGAGCCTATGATATTCTAGGGATACTCCCTCATTTTGAGGGTTACATCGCCTACAAAATCTAACATGAATAGGTAATTTTAGTGGAATTATATATTTAACTTATAGCACTTGTGATTCCAACTAACTATGTAAATATAAAATATATAAATAACGCTAAAAGTGATAGCAACCCACACCCGGTACAATGTTTCGACAACATGAACAATCAAATGAGGGATGTGAGGTTCATTATTTGGATTGACAGAGAGGAATGGGTTGGTTGGGTAGGGAAGTAGTATTAGAGATTAAGTTCAAAGCCATTAAGTTTCAGACACTTTGAACTATATTAAGAGTAAAGAGACTCACGGCAGAAGGTTATATTATATTTGTTGCATCAACTTGAGTGTATATTATATTATGATGTGTAGAGATAGAGTGACAATATTGATCGTGCAACTATTAGCTTACAATGTTTAGAAGATCGATAGTCATTCGTGGGGTGCAACAACATTGCCTTAGTTTTACAAGTAATTGTGAAAACAACAAAGTGAGTCGACTATTCTGCTTCGCTAAGAATTTGTTATTTATGTTTGCTAAAGTATTTCTACATAGTTTGTTTTTATAATTTACTAACTAAATTATATTTTGTATTTGTAAGCCATGGATTTATGAATATTTTTCAGTATTTAGATTTAGCATGTAACAAGAATGGGTTGATGGACAACCACGAGCATATAGGTGGATGGAAAATGTCTATGATATGTATTTTCCTATTGATTGACCTGCTTCGTACCATAAGCAATTAGATTTGATGACGCTAGATTGAGTAAGTTATCAAACTACAATTACCTATTTCAATTTTATTAAACATAGACTAGGGTGTTATACATGTGTCAATTTTATCTTTCCTTTTATGTAATGCAGATTGATTGACAACTATATGATTATGCAAACTACTTGGACAACAATTCATATAAGTTGTTGCAATTTTACGGATGCATTTATTGTTTAGATGTTGTAGAAGTGTACATGCATGATCAGGTTGTTCGATAGTTCGACGATCATTAAGACATCTTAGTTGCTCCAATAAGATTGACTTTTACAAATAAATCGGCAAAACTCCATGTGTATAAGGTGCAATATGAGCTACAGGATACCACGTTAGAGGCACACAACTCATATTGTTTTAAGCTTTGAGCACTTTGGCATCACAATATTGTATCCTCATGAGTGTTACAAGCTCTATGATTTATATTGAGAGACTCCATAGATCAATTATCCCGGTTCATCCTCCTCCAATTAGGCATTAAGATACCACATTCTTTATACATATAAAGTAATATTTGTCTATAATATTGTTCTTTATATTTATTATCACTAGATTATAATAATAACATTATTCAAAATTACTGCTCTCTTTCAACATCTTACGGTCATACATGACACACTAGCTCTAGCTTTAGAGTACTCGGAGTGCATGACATGAGCATTGTTGAGTGACCCTCCTTTGATAGAGATATGAGTATTGCTTCCAATGAGCACATGACTTAATAATATTTGATCAAATGATAGTTGATGTTGGTAAGGATGCATGAGTTGGAGTTTATGTCATGTATTTGAGGGTTTTGGGATGTTCTTTTCTATTATTTATTACATGTATATTTAAATGACATTTGTAGTGAATACCATTTTAGTTTTACCAGTTTTCATCCTCAATATAATCAAACAAATTGATAGATTAGTACAACATTGAAATAATTTAATTTAAACAAATTTATTTAGAAAATACAAATAACATCTAATCATCATCTTCAATGTCATGTACATTGTCTTTGCATGTACCACTCATTTGTATATATATCTCAATATATATATATATATATATATATATATATATATATATATATATATGGAACAATTGATACCAATTCATGACATTTTCATGTTAGTATCATTGTTAAGATGAAAAGATAGGCGATATAGGAGAGCCACTAGATATGTGCATGTATACAAATATGCATGTGAAGATAAATAATCATAAATTTGATATAATGAAGATATAATGTTATTACTACTAGATAATGTAGTGTTGAATCATAATAGTATATGTATCACAAATCCCTCTCAAGTGGCTACTCAATGTTTGTGACTAACACAAAAATACCCTCGATCCCATCATACAGAACAATATCAATACTACACTCCATCGAGGAGCGATGAGAGAACCCATATTTGACATGAACATTCAACAAATAGGACACTAGTCATCCTTCATATATGTAATACGATAAATAATGAGCCACTAGTTTCAATTCTTAACTTTTAGGGAACCAAACCACGCTATGGACAGAACTGAACCACCAATTCCGGTTTAGTTTGGTTCTACTTATTTTAAGGGTTTCACTAAGTATTGATTATTTTGATCTACGATCCACATTTTATATATAGGTATATAGAGAATAAAATTAAAATTGTCACACAAAGCTACAACAAAAAAGTTAGCATTATGTAGGGCATTATAAGCACAAGTTGCCTTCCTATAAAAGCACATGAACACATGAATGCAAATAAAAGTAAGATAGATGAGTATCATTTAGGCATCAAGATAATGGGAAATTATAAGAAAATCTTTTGGAGAGCGAGAGAGAGCACCTACACTTTATATACAACTCATGTCCATGACATTCCTCATAGTCGACTAGTTGATTCCCAAACACTTAAAGTATGACTTGCTGGCAACACATTCCTAATGTTCATAATGGACAGTGAAATCTTTAGGTCTATCTTTTCCATAAACCCCCTTATGAGTGGACAGCCAATAAGGTGGTTTCTCCAACCTTAGCCACTATATCACTGTCTTTGATGAAGCCTCTAGCACCTTATGCATGCATTCTTGTAATGATACATAGATAGTGTACAAATCAAATATCAAATCCACTCATAAATTGTACAAAATGAATGAGGGATCACAATAGTGTGTGACGATGCCATATGGCAATTGGATCATCAGTCCCTTTGCACATTGGAAGCTTGTCCTCAACCTTGCAATTGTAGCAACCATTACATGAAAATATCTTGTAGGTTCACACTTGGAGCCTTGGAACATTAAAGGCTTGTCCTTGGCCCTGTTCCTGTAGCAACCATTACATGTAAACATCTTATAAGTTCACACTTGGAGAAGGGGAGCAGTGAAGCAAGTAGGCTTTTTGTTTTTTAGTTGCACAGGGAGAAAGCAAGTGACGACAGAACCTTTTAGCGTTAGGGATTAGATAGTGGTTTGGTTTGGTTCTAATCCTATGACCATGAACTGAATCACTTTCTAATCTTGGAATAGTGAATTAAATTAAACCAGTTTCTTAGGTTCAATGAACACCCCTATATCGACATGATACTTCCTTTAAGCACTCTTTACAAGTTTCATAGTAGATGGGATTGGCTACATGGATTCTTTGTTTCCACAAAGCCCTATCATGTGTCATGTTAGCAGTTAACTCACAATAAGCTAGATCAATCTTTATTGTTTCTTTCCAACACTTTTGTGGTTGTCCTCTACCTCTTTTAATACTTTCCAAATTTAGTTTTTCATACTTTCTTACAGGTTCTTCTTTTGATCTTCTTTCTATATATCCAAACTATCTTAAACGATATTCTCTCATTTTATCCTCTATTGGTGCCACTCCTAATTTGTTTCTAATAACCTCATTATGTATATGTTCTTTTCTTGAATGACAACTCATCTATCTCAGCATCTTTATTTCTCTCACATACATCTTTTGTACATGTTGATGATTAACTACCCAACACTCAGAACCATAAAATATGGTAGGTCTAATTGCTCATCTATAATATTTAACTTTTAACTTTAATGGTATCTTCTTATCACAAAGAATACATATGCTTCTCTCCATTTTTACCAACCAACATTAATTTTACGCGTACAATCTCCTTCAATTCTTCCATCACTTTGAAAAATTAATCCTAGGTATTTAAAACTTTCCTTTTAGGGATGCAATGTGTGCCAATTTTAATTTCTATATCCTCTAAAGTAACCAAATGATCAAACTTTTATTCCATATATTTTGTCTTTGTTCTACTAAGTCGGAGGCCTTTTGTTTCTCTCCATAGTTCCAATTTTCTATTAACTTTTTCCTTAGACTCCTCCACTAACACAATGTCATTTGCAAATAACATACACTAAGGTACTTCATCTTGAATATGTTTTGTTAACTCATCAATCACCATTATAAATAAGTATAAACTTAAAGTTGATCCTTGATGTAACCCAATATTAACTTCAAAGAAGTCTGTAATTCCTTCACGAGTCTTCACACATGTTTTTGCACCATCATACATGTCTCTTATAAGGTTAATGTATGTCAATGGGATACCCTTTTTTCCAAGGTTCTCTAAAGAACCTCTCTCGGTATCCTATCGTAAGCTTTTTCTAGATCAATAAATATCATGTGAAGGTATTTCTTTTTTGCTCAAAAATGTTCTATAAGACGTCTCAAAAGGTGAATCGCTTCAACAGTAGATCTGCTTGGCATGAATCCAATTTGATTCTCTATTTTACTTGATACTTGTCTTAACCTACGTTCGATTATTCTTTTCCATAATTTCATAGTATGACTCATTAATTTAATACCTCGATAATTCACATAATTCTGAATGTCTCCCTTGTTCTTATACATGGGTATAAGTGTACTCACTCTCCATTCCTCGGGCATCTTTCAGTTTCTTCATATTTCATTAAATAGTCTTATGAGCCAAGTGATTCCTATTTCTCCTAATATATTGCAAACTTCTATGGGAATATTGTTTGGTCCTACCGATTTACCATCCTTCATATGTTTAAGAGCCTCATTGACTTTACTCTTTTGAATATGTCAGTAGAAATTGTGGTTTATATATTTTTTTGATTTGGCTAACTCTCTTAAGCTAATATTGACATCTTTATTTTCAATAAAAAACTTATAAAAATAGTTTTTTCATCTATTTCTTATATCATCATTTGCCACTAGAATTTTTTCATCCTCGTCTCAAAAGATAAAACATTTATTTTATGAGAAAGTGATTAGTGATGTAATTTCATGATTGAAACATCACCTAGTAGGGGAACTAGAAAAGAAGTCTTTGCATTGGTAGAGTAAGAAATTTCTAGAAGCCATTAAATGTCAATATCTAGAGATGATTGAGAGCACATTTGAGAGGAGACAACAAAATGATGATTTAGAGATGTTTGAGAAAGATGATGATGTTGTTGGATTGGGTGATAGTATTCCTTCTTATGGTAGAACAGAGATTGGTAATAGTAATTCTTGAACACCAATTAGGAGAAAGAGGGTTGCTAAAGATATTACAAGTAGAAGAGGAAGTAGTAGAGGAAGAACTTACTCCAGTATACAATCCTTTTTTTTCTCCTAGCACTACACTTGATGCTTAACCTTGAATTTGTGTTGTTAATACTTCAGAGTAATTACATAAGCAAGCAAACCTTGTGGTGGGTGAATAGTTTTATAATGTATGCATTTCATATGCAGCAAAAAGTTTTCATTTTCAAGCAATGACACTTGCAATTGCTAATATTGGTCTAGGGTATAAGATGTCTTCTTATTAAAAAGTTGTGAGGAAAACTATTAGATAAGACTCTTCTTGAAGATTAGAAGTATTGTTTTACTTTCATAGAGTTATGGAAGAAAACATGATGTACTATTATGGCAGATGGATGGACAGATAGACGAGGAAGAACTTTATTAAATTTTCTTATTTATTGTCCTAAAGGACTTATGTTTTTGAGATCCCTAGACATGTCAGAGGAGAGGAATACTATACAGATCATAAGACAAGTGTTTGATAAGGTGATATTCAAGATTGGATGAGAGAATATAGTCCAATTCATTATAGATAATGCAACTGAAAATTAATTAGCATATACTTATGAGACTTTTTATTAGACACTATATGCAACCCATTGTTTAGATCTCATCCTTGGGGATATTGATGAGATGGATGAGCTAATGGCAACAACTGAATGTTGCCAAGATATCACCAAATTTATCTACAACTCTGCTTTTGTATTATATATAATGATGAGATATATAGTTGGTACAGAGCTTCTTTGTACAACTACAATGGTTTGTAATTAATTTCTTATCTGTACTGAGAACTATGAAACAAAAGCAAGCATTGAAGAAAATATTTTTCTCGTATGAGTGACAATAATTTGTAAAGTTACCTCAAAATTGAAGAAACAAAAAGGTGAATGAGATTTCAGAGACACTCTTTTAATAATACATTTTAGAACTCGTGTATTAAACTATTAGAGATTATATGTCCTTCAGTGAAAGTTTTGAAGTTGGGTGACAGCGAAAAGAAATCATTTATGAACTATCTTTATGAAGCCATGAATAGGATAAAATAATCCATTAGAATTTTTTCAATACAAGAAAAAAGGATCATGTGCCCTTGTGGAACATTATAGATAACACATGAAACAAATAATTGCATCAACATATTCGTACAATATCTTATTACCTAAACCCAACATTTAGGTATTCTTTTTCTCGACCTACTTTGTCTCTTATAAATATAGAATGTGAATCATTTTCCTAATCATAATATCTAACACCTATATCAACTTGCTAAGCAATGTTCCAATATTCTAAGTATCTATTCAAATCTTATTATCTAACACTAGTTTTCTTATCTTCCGTATTAGTTCATGCATAAAATGCAAATACCCTCTATGCAATTCCGGTAGAAATATGATGGGACTAACTTCTTTACCCACACTCTTTGATAATGTGAGAATTCACTTTGCAAATGATTTATTACATCTAGGCATGAGATAGAAGCTCTTGCTTACTTTCCATTGTATTCGGACATTATAATATATCGCTAAGAGGGAATGGCCCAACTAAATGCTTATAACTTGTAGAATTCATGCTATACAGTTTTGTGTTTTCTGTTGAAAACCTAACACAACCCTCCTTTATCCAGGTTGGCGCTGGCCATAGAAGAATGAATGGTTTCAACCAGTCTTACTTGATTTAGGGATTTGGTTTTGCACTAGATGCTTGGTCATAACTATTCTTTTCAGTGTTGTCTGACACGTATCGTATCGCGTATCGCTGGGCTCCACAATACAGGTATATCGTATCGTATCACCCGTATCGTAAAAAAAAAAAAACTGAAAAAAATCAAGAAAAATCTAAAAAAATCTGGAAAAATAGGATAATTACTTTAAATTCATATAATGCAAAGTTTAGTATAGATTGAGTATTCAACATTGAACATTTGCATCCAAATTTACATATTTTGAATAAAAAAAATATATTTACATTTTATAAATTATAATCAAGATCATCAACTAAATAATCTTCATCTTCTCCTTGCTGGAGATCCTCATCATCATCATCATCAACACCTTCTGCTTGAAAATCAAATTCTTCATCTTCTTGATATTGTTATTGCACTCTTTCCAAATTAATCCATGCAATGTCTTCTTCAGTTAGGAGGGCATTTTCTTCACTGTCTTCTATAACCCAATCTTCTAATATATCAAAATTATCCAAACATCAAATTGGCTTTCTTGTCTATTTACTTTTTCTAATTGCATATAACAAACAAAGATAAAAATTAATAAATAATATTAACAATTGAAGTTAAACAATTTATTGAATTGAACATTTAATTAATAGTAATACAACATTACCTTTCATGAAGGCAAATGTTACAATGAATAAAAACTAAATCATTTAGTCTTTTATATTTCAACCCGTTGCGCTTCTTTATATGGATGTATTTAAAAACACTCTAATTTTTTTCACAACCTGTTGCACTACAGGTTTGACTCAAGACTCTTACTCAGTGTTGTCTGACGCATATCGTATCGTATATCGCTAGGCTCCACGATACCGGCGTATCGTATCGTATCATACTTTAATATTAAAAAAATGCAAAAATTAATTAAAAATCAATAAAAATCCGAAAAAATAAAAAAATATCAGGAAAAATTTAGGAAAAATCTGGTAATTGCTTTAAATTCATATACTGTAAGTTTAGTACAGATTGAGCATTCAACATTGAATAATTGCATCCAAATTTACATATTTTGAATAAAAAAAATGAAATACAGATTATAGACACAGTTACATTTTACAAATTGTAATCAAGATCATCAACTAAATAATCTTCATCTTCTCTTTGTTGTAGATCCTCCTCATCATCATCAGCGACACCTTCTTCTTGGAAATCAAATTCTTCATCTTCTTGATGTTGTTGTTGCGCTCCTTTCAAATTAATCCAAGCAACGTCTTCTTCAGTTAGGAGGGCATTTTCTTCAGTGTCTTCCATAACTCAATCTTCTAATATATCAAAATTATCCAAACTTATTGGATCGAACTGACTTTCTTCTCTATTTACTTTTTTTAATTGCCTACGACAAACAAAGATAAATAATTAGTAAATAATATTAACAATTGAAGACTGAAGTTAAACAATATTGAATTAAAAATTTGAAAGTAATACAATATTACCTTTCACGAAGGCGCATGTTACAACGAATATAAACTAAATCATTTAGTCTTTTGTGTTCCAATCTGTTGCGCTTCTTTGTATGGATGTGTTCAAAAATACTCCAATTTCTTTCACAACCTATTGCACTATAGGTTTGGCTTAAGACTCTCACTGCAAAATCTTTAAGGTTTGGACAATCAGTTCCAAACCTTTTCCACCAAACATCTGTAGAAAAAGACAAACATTATAGACATAATCCACAGTAATGTAAGATGAAACTTAAATATAAAAATAAACAATTTACCTAGACGCATTGTAGTGCGGTTGCGAATTGCAACAAGCAAACCCATCAAGTGAAGAGCATTATCATATATCTCCATCTCTTGATGTATCGCATCTGCTATGCTCTCATCAGGGACTAATCCGTCGATACATTCAATTATTCCTTGATTAACCTCACCGTCCCTTCGGAAGGTTGCTGAGTACCTGAATGATGGGTTTAGATAGTAGGCTGCTCCATGAATAGGCTGATGCAATTGTTTATTCCATTTACTATCAATTATTTTCCACATGGGCACATAATCTCTCTTTTTTTCATTAAAGTTATTTCTGGTCGCTTCTTTTGCCCTGTCCATGGCTTCATAAAGGTAGCCCATAGATGGTTTCTCCTCGCTATCAGCCAATCTAGAAACTTTCACTAAAGGACAGGTAATTCTCAATAATCTAACGCACGCATTCCAAAATAAACTTCTAAACACTGTTTCTGCAATCTCATTCAACTTTCTATTCCTTCTGTTTTGAGGCAACTCTGCAAATTATTGCCACTCATCTGAGGAGAACATTCTCTTTAAAGCTTGCTTCTGTCTCACAATACTCTGTACAGATAAGAAGTTTGTTGCGAACCGAGTTGCAGCTTTGCGAAGAAGCTCAGCACCTTCTGTGTATCTCCTCATCATACACAAAACAAATGCATGGTTGTAAATGAATTTTGTAATATCTTGGCAACACTCAGTTGCTGCCTTTATTTCATCCATCTCACTAATGTCCTCGAGGATGAGATCTAAACAATGGGCTGCACATGGTATCCAGTAGAAAGTCCCATAAATATCAGCTAACTCCTTCCTAGTTGCTTTGTAGTTAGCTGCATTATCTGTAATCATTTGGACTATATTTTCTAGCCCAACCTCCTGTATAACCTTATCAAATTCTTGTCGTAGGATTTGTGTAGTGTGTCTCTCCTCTGACATATCTAGAGATCTCAAAAATATGAGTAATTTAGGACAATTTAAAAGAAAGTTTAGCAATGTCCTTCCTTACCTATCGGTCCATCCATTTGCCATGATAGTGCATCCCGTTTCCTTCCACGACTGTCTCAAAGATGAACAATATTGCTGCACTTCAATGACAGTCTGATCTAATATCTTCCCTCTCAACTTTTGATAACAAGGCATCCTGTATCCTGAACCAATGTTAGCAATTGCATCTGCCATTGCTTGAAAATGAAAATGGAATGCATGCATCATAAAACTATCTTCCCACTGCAAGGTCTGCCTAATCATGCAGTTGTTCTGAAGCCATAGCAGCACAAATTCTAGGTTGAACACCAGGTGTAGTAGAAGGAGGAAAGAACGAATGTATGGTAGAAGAAGTTCTTCCTCTACTCTTTCCTAAACTTCCTCTTCTGCCACCTCCAAAGTCTTTAGCTGCAACCCTCTTTTCTCTACTAGGTGCTCAGGAACTGCTACTACTAATCTCTGTTCTAGCATCTGAAGGCAAACTATCAGTGAATTCAACTCCAGTGGCAGTAACATCATCAACTTCTTCACACATCTGAAAATCATCCTTTTGTTATCTCATTTCCTATACTCTTAATCATCTGCAAGCATTGCCATTTAATACCTTCTGACACACTTCTAACTCTGCCTGTGCATGGAGCAACTTCTTTCCTGGTTCCTGCTAGGTGGTGTTTCAACCTTGAAATTCTACCACTAACCACATTTTCACAAAATAAGCATCTAATTTTTAACCTAGAACCCTCAACTGATATACCCCACTGCTATGCCGGATCATCAGACCGATAATGGGAGTCTCTACCACCCCTTCCTGCCATCTCAATGAAGTACTTTAATTCAAACAAAAACCTGAAAATAAAAGCACTTCGTAAATCCCCAATCTTCAAATAACACTCAAATGGAGTGTCTCCCACTTCATGAATGCAATAAAAATCGTATACACACACTTAATAACTTCATATTTTGTCATTAAAAAAAAAAAACGAAATAACACAAAAAACAACAAATATAAAAGAAAAAAATAAAAAAAAACATTAAAAATATATCTAAATCCGAGTTTGGAGGCTTGCATAGACACCGTAGGACACCATTTTAGAGCTTTGAACACAAAGGAGTCGATAACCGACTCTTAGGGAGCTTGAGGTTTTTGGGCACACACCTATGCATGCACCTTGAAATTTTAGCTTATAAAATCTGACCACGAAATCAGAAGAAAATGTATAAGTAGTTTGATCCCATGGTTTTTGGGCGTTCAGCACTCGAGCATGTTGCATTCTCCTCCGAGTGCCTATTTGTTTTGCATGAAGCATTGCTGTCATTAGCGATGGATAGACTATAAATATTATTTGTTTGAGTGGGAGCCTTAATAAATGGTAATTCTAAACACTGCATGAAACCATACTATCTAACTCGGAGAACCTGAAACGTGTCTTGGTTTAAATCAACAAACGTTGTGCATTCACCTGAAAATGCCCGTTGCCATTTGGCCACAAAATTTCTTGTTTCTGTTGTGCACCTTGAAATCATAAGAGGGTTGGGGGATATAATTATCTCACCTGGAGGGGATTGGATGCCAGATTTTCTTGTTTGGTGGTTACCTTCTAATAGTTCGTCATAAAACATCGTGTTTCATCTCTCTCGACAGGATGTTATGTATCTTCAAACACAAGAATTCTCTCTTGAATTGCCATAAAACATCGATGGGCTTCATCATTTTGGTATTTCATCATTCTCGACAGGATGTTATGTATCTTCAAAACACAGATTTCCCTATCTTGAATTGTCGTTGACACCACTATGTGGGATGCCAGCAACTAGTATTTGGTTGGATATCTGAGTTCAAAACGGTTTAGTTGGATATGGTAGGTTGAAGTGAACAAACATTGGTTGGTAATCGGATTCTGATTAGGTGTCAGTTTTATATTAAAATCCAAACCTGTAAGGATAACTACTACAACAACAACAACAAAGCCTTTTCCCATACTAGACGGGTCGGCTACATGGATTCTTTGTTTCCACAGAGCCCTATCATGTGCCATGTTAGCAGTTAACTCATAATAAGCTAGATCATTCTTTATTGTTTCTTTCCAACACTTTTGTGTACCTCTTTTAATACAGGTTCTTCTTTTGATCTTCTTTCTATATGTCCAAACCACCTTAAACGATATTCTCTCATTTTAATTTGCTATTCTGGCTAAATCGGAACCTGTAAGGATAACTATTCTGGCTAAATCGAAAGAACTAAATAGCTATTCAAAATAGTTACATCTCGATTTGGGAATAAGTTCTGTCATTGAATTTTGACAATACGGATTAAGAGTGATAGTTTAATGCTTTCTATTAGTTCAGATCCAATCTTTCACATCTCTACTTCTAGGCAAGGATATTTAATTGTGAAGGACTTGCAGTTAGGGCTATGGGACTTTAAACAGAAGTTTCGGTATGTGGTTATGGTTAGACTGAGGTGGCTTATCTACTGGTAGGAGATGCTGTTATACTTGGTTACTGTGATAAATGTCATCGATCTTGCACTTCGTTTTGTGTTTGACAATGGGAGTTGAAGACAATGAGCTATTTTCTGTTTTTGTGTAATACTTCTATGCCTTTATAAAGTATGCAGCTTTTACAGTTAAAATAATGGAAAGTTACTTTAGAGCACAGATCGTAAACATCAAAAGAATTCTAATAAAATTATGGTAGCTGCAAATGGATAATGTCTTAGATTATGTGAGATTTACTATTTACTGGTTAGGCCTGTGTGTTGTGCATCTACTTTATTTTGGTTCATTTTTTTCAAGTTATTTATTCTGATTCTTGTTACTCTTCATCAACAGGTGATGGGTTGGAAAGCTTCTCTCAATTTGGTCCAGTCATCCACCCCTGGATTCTCTTTGGAATTTGAATATTCTGACCTCTTTCACCCATATTGATCTTTTTCTGTTCATTATTTCACATTTGAGTGGATAATGGCTCTGTATCTTATATCTTGAGAAGAAAGCTTGTAAAAACGATCATGTTAATCTACTTCAGTGTATGTGGGAAGTATTTTTCCCATGCTTCAATCCACGTTTCAATCTGGTTAGGTCTATTCAATCTGGAGGATTCTCTTCTGTGAATTTCAAAAGATCAAACAAATGCTGGTGTAAGTTGTGGGTTATATGTTGCAAGAGCATCACTTGCTGGAGAGTTGCAAGTATTCCTCTTCCCTAAAGGTGTTGTGCTTGCTTTGGTGGAAAGGGAAATTTCAAAAGTGAAATCGACGTTCTTGGGTTTTTTCATCTCAAACTGCATCTGACTTGGACATGTAAGGATCAATTTCGTACCATATACCTGTTGTTTCCTTCAGGTCTTTGATTGGTCATTGACTTCAAATAAAAGCCAGTCAATTTCGAAAGAACTGTCATGATTGTGGAGATAAAATGAAGTAGCCTACAAATTGTTGATTATTTATTTTTAATTTTCACAGAAAATCTCGTCTTGTGGTGGCCATCCTGCACTGAATTCCCCATCGGTTGTGATCCCATATCGTATGATGTGCTATAACTGTTGGTTGAATGCTGATATAATGCAACGAGTTTCAAAACCAAAATTGTGATGCCCTCTATTCGACTAACTGTAGGAAATGTGATTGGCATCTGACCTTGAGGTGGATTCAGCATTCAAGTGGCAGTTGTCTATTGGTACCAAAACATGAAAAGTGAGTGTCCCTCTTCGGGTGCTAAGTTCAAGAGTAGTCATTGGCATATGAATAATTCAAACTGCATAATCCAACAAACACGAGAGCAAAGACATAAAAATGTAAATAGTTTAAAAGCTGAAAGATAAAATTAGGAAAGGAGCATGCAGCCCCTGTGCACTACAAGTTAAGTTCGAGACTCTTCTCTCGGATAAGGTTTTACATGGGATGGCATGTAGGTTGGTGTCATGTTTACAGTCGGAAGGTAACATTCTCTCCCACAAAAATTGTTGTTGTTCTCAGCAACATCTTCATCTTGACTTGTGGAATTTAGAGACTACTGAGCTGTTAACCTCTTCGTATTTTGTATTTCTAAAAAATGTATTCTTTCTGTTTTAGTTCTCACAAATTCTTGATGAACTATTGTTTACTATGCAGTTCACTTTGTTTACCTTAGAATGTGTTGGATTTAGCTTCTCAATTATTCCAAGTTCCATTTGTTTACGCGCTTCCTATACCGTTTGTTGTTGGCAACAATATTTTTCCGCATGCCAAAATGCCAAAAGGTGACATGGTGCACTAAGGGGGTTGGTTCCTGCACACCAGGAGTTTGATACCAGAGTTTGTATCTGGTTGGCAGCCTAACCCTTGCATTCTTATCCCAAAAAGAAATTCTTACACTTTGTTTTCTCGTCTTTCTGATTTGGTTAAGTCTGTACACACCCTTCACCAAGAAACTAGGTTGTATCTTATTACGCTTTGCATAATAACTGGTTATGCGTGACTTAAAAAGTATTGATGAAGAGTAATGTTCAATCGTTAGCACTTTCATTAGGTTATACAAAATGGAGCTTTCTCGTTTTCATTTATCTTGATGAACGGGATCGCTGCCGTCAATCTTTCAAACAAAGCTGAATGCATGAATGTCGAGCTCTTTGTTGCTTAGTTAGTCTGTTTGGTTTATTATAACCCCATTAAACTTCGAGGATCAAGTGGTGCACGAGCTGTTCATGTCTTGTTGATCATTTATATATGTGAGAACAACTCCAGACAAGGGTTCATTCATCTCAACACTCCCAAGCTCATGAATAAATTGCAATGAGAATTAGAGAGATGTGTTCCTGGTCTTCAATATCAACATTCATATTCTTTTGATATTAAAAGTTCGAAGTCAAAAAAGTGACCTTGGACTCACCTACTAATTTTTCAAAATCATTTGGGGGATAAACTTTCTGGTGAGCATGTCAATACTTGTCTATTTCTTTCTTGCTCATGAAATAACCTGTTAAATTGTTGCTTGATGTTTTTATGTCGTAATGCACATGGTTTGATCCATATCACCTTCTTAAGATTTCTAATGAACATATAATTTGTTCATCAGCGGCAGATCTACATCAAGACAACCAGAAATTTGAAAACAAATGAATGAAAAACACTTTATCTCGTGGTTGAATCTGTGACCATAATGTATGATTCGTCCCACCTTAAAAGCCTCAGGGCCTATTCGCCCCACCCCATACAGATTTCTGGATCCACCACTGTTATTCATAATAAAAAAACATAGATATTCTTCTGAAATCGCCAATATTTTTTATTATTTCTTGATGTTGTATGACACTCTTGTTGTAAATGTAATTTTCTCTCATATTTTTGCACATAAAGTAACATGTATAATCACTGACTGTATGCATGTAAAATTAATGTGCACTGCCTTATTTTTCTTGTGCAGATAATTTGTTCATGAAAATCACTTGTCATTTTGATATTAAATCTTTTCAAAAGTGTTGAATTGCACGTAATTACATGTATCTTTCTGTCCTGCATCAGATAGAACGTGAGAAGATAAAAAAATATGTTACAAAAAACATGTGCATGTTTTTACGTCCGAACCTAAACAAAATTAACGTGTATGAAGGTTATGTGAATCAAAAACCTTAGAAGGCAATGCATATCAAATTCACGTGCATTAGTAGAAAAGACATGGTTGATCAAATTCATGTGCAACTCAATGTGCATGACGATATTATGCAGTGGCAGATCCAGAAATTTGTTTCGAGTGGGGTGAACTTAAAGTTCGGGTGGGGCAATTTCAAAAATTTCAAAATTTTTAATATGCATATAAAAAAATTTCAGAATTTCGGGTGGGGTGGTCGCCCCACCCTGCCACAATGTGGATCCAACGCTGGTATTGTGCAACAAGAAGGCACTGCAGCTGCACATCGAGTGTTATTTTACACGGAAAAGTAAGAACATGTTATTATATGCTTAGCGAAATGATCTCGAAAAAGAAGCTACTAACTAGTGATTACTCGAATAGTAAAAAAGCAAACCACCCCACATTTTCAAGGCGATTGAAATCCAATCCCAATGTTTCTCCTACATGGGCATGAGTTTCACATTAAATACAAAGGCCTATATGCATAAACAAGCCTACACTTGCTTAAGAAATGTAGGCTTGCTTCACATAGGCATATCATCATCAATCACAATAGACATCAGGCCCTGCCGGCATTCCTAGGAACCTGTATTACTAGACAAGCCTTGGGTTGCTAGGCAGTGAGCACATTTGTTAGTCTCTCTGTCTCAAATGACTTGGCTTATTAGGAAAAAGCCTGTGTTCTTTTGAAGATCTATCTTGAGTGTGGTACTGCATGATTCCACACGTCAAAGACTCTAAATCATTCTCTTTATCATAAATGACTCCTATCCCATTTTCTTCGGCCTTTCAAGTCAAGGGGTTCCACATAGTCATCCTCTTCTATTGGTTGCAACTCAAGGGGTTTCTTCTCCTTTTCGTTGACTTTATACCATGAAAATCTTGGAATTTCCTCTACAGCCCAACCACGCCTCACTGCGTTAGTGATACGGAGGTGGCATGAGCAAAATGAGGTCCAAAATTGCAAGTCCACATAACCCCATTAGGACTTGACTGCACTTTTTGCAACAATATACCAATCTTGCAAAACTTACCCTAGATACACTACTACCTTTCTATAGCTTATAAAAAGCCTTGTGAACCTTATTATTATAAGAAACAACTTATTTTTATAAGGTTTATTACAAACACCTTATAGTAAAAAAGAATGACTTGTTTTGCAAGGGTTATTATAAGCTATCTGAAAGGTATCAATGTAGGATTTTTTCCCCAGGCATAAGTTACTACTAGAAAGGTAGCTGCACTACTTGACAATGCTTAGTTATTTTGGGTGGTAAAGATGAATACATTTATAATGACTCAGCAAAAAAAAAGTGTAATGCCACAATGACATTTTTAAAATAATATTCAATGATTTGAAATAATATGAACAATATTAGGTGATGATGCGCATCAAGGCATAAAAATAAGCTCAGTTCATGGAACTTGGTATGCACAAAAAGAAAAGAAGCAAAAACTACTAATGGTCATCATAGAGATGACATACACAGGTCATTGCAAAAGAATAAATGGCAAATTTGCGAAGAATATCAATATAATCAGCAATTGCTGATAAATAATATGTAATAACAAAAACCTAAAGTAGAAGACGCACATATATTTCACATGCATTAAGACGTAAAAGCAAGCCCAATAAATGAAGAGAGTAACTACACGTTATTACCAACGGTTGGTTGGATTAAGTGGTTCAGCACTGATTCTCCTTAATTACAAGTTCGTCTTAAATCAAGGCATTACTGATTTATAGTCAACACTCGAAAGAAAAAAATAAACAAGTTGAAAAACAGATGAACTAACAAAGTCCTTAAATAATCAACAACGTTCTTATCAAATTGAAAAATAAGGAAGATCATATATATAGTGGGTGGTTGTTCATGAACAAATATGTGAAGTCAATACCTTAAGATCATGATGCACATGAAATTTGCATGTATTAAGACACAATTAAGCTAAATAAGTCTTTGTTCTTTAGGGAAAAGAGTCGACCCAAAGAGCATTTCAGATAGAAGGTGCCTTGATAAATCTCCAAGACACACTTGAAGCTAGCAAAAATCAAGCTTAGGTTCAGTGGAAAAAATTTTCTTGATTTGTTATCAAAACTAGGACAGGTTGAAAGTACATGCATCATGAACATTAGGTAGCAAGCAACATGTTTTTCAACTCGACATTACTGCATGAACTTGTACGAGAAAAATGGTTAGGTTTCCCATGATTTCCCCCCCTGTTTTCCACAGTGGTTTTACAAATTTTAGTCTGATCATGTGAGCGAGCTCAACCAGGCCTCCGTCCAGCTTGGATCATGAATTGGAGTATTGACCCATGGCCACAAGGTCTGGCTAATTAAAACCCAGGGCTGGGTCAGCATGGTTTGGTACGACTTGAGGCTTCGTAGACTGAAAATTGCTTTTGTTCAAGTAGTGCTTAATATGACTCGTCATACGCAATATAGTGATAGATGAGAGCGAGTGCAACTCACTTAAGTTTGCAGATGAACACTGTCCTGTTATGACCTAAATGACAAAGTTTAGTTGATTGTTGAATCATTCTAAGCATGTCACTTCAAATGATTTAAGCTTATTAAATTGATTTCAGGCCATTATAAATTCAAAATTGTCGGTATTATGAGAAAAACACGTTTGAAAAAAATGAATCAAGTGGATCCTTATTTTACAACCCAAGATCCAAATAATACATAAATTTCTAAGAAGCATCTAGAGAACCAGAACCGGCGGTTTGAAACTACCCATTCTATAATTTTTTAATACTTTTGTTGTTAAAATACAAAAGTGTTTTTTAATATTTGTTTGGTTTCAGACAGTTTAGGACCTAAACCGGATCGGAACCAGCCCGGTTCAGTTTCGGTTCCTAGTTCCTCACAATTTATAACGAGTAGTTTGGAACTGCCAGTTTCTGTTTACCTAGAACCGGTAATGTCTATGTGCACCCATATATATATATACATATATACATATATATATATATATACATATATACATATATATAAATATATATACATATATACATATGTATATGTATATATATATATAGAGAGAGAGAGAGAGAAAGAAATGCATACAACCATTTATGACTAAAGATCCTTAAAGATCTCAACTGTTGCATCATTGAGATCAATGGTTGGTATTTGAATTAAAAAAAATACTACTATACTTTTTGCAGTTGCATTAAATGTATATGGTATTATTTTGTTTTTTGATTTAAAGATAGTTTATTGATCTTAATGATCAAATGATTGAGAACTTTAAGGAAATTTAAGCATGGTTGAATGTGCGCATGGGCTATACTCGTCATACATAATATAGTGATAGATGAGATTGTAACCATAAAACAAGCTCGATACGACAATCATGTACCTTTTTTTGGGTTAGAGCTAGCAGGTGACAAATCAGACAAGGTGGACTTGTTTGCAAATCTATATATAGTGAAAATGTTTTCTAGAAATAGTGCAAGAGATTGTAACCAAAAATAAAAAAAAAATCAGTGATTAAGATGACTCGTCACCCGCAATATAATGATAGATGAGTGCAACCCACTTAGGTTTGCAGATGGACACTGTCCTGTTATGACCTAAATCACAAAGTTTAGTTGATTGTTGAATCTTTCTAAGCATATCACTTCACATGATTTATGCTTGTTACATTGATTTCAGGCCATTATATATTCAAAATTGTCGGTATTTTGAAAACAACACGTTTAAAAATAAAGAATCAAGTGGATCCTTATTTTTCGACCCAAGATCCAAATAATACATAAATTTCTTCGTCACAGTGCTGCATGATTTGGTTAGGCCATTATCTTCAAGGCATGGATTCGAGATAAGGTCCACTTTGAAGTCTTGCTGTCAAGCATGCTCAGCTGAGCCTGCCCGTGGCTTGTCCCATTGGCTTGTTTAAGTGAATCCGGAATAAGCTGCAAGTAAATGAACTGAACACAGCACATTAAACTTAAGAATTGTAGCTTCCTATATAATCTTTATGCTCATTTAAGTTAAATACAATAATTTTCTATGCAATCTTTTATTGAAAGTTGAACTTAGACCTGATCCAATCTGCCATGCATGACAACCACATAAAACCCACCCCGGCACCCTCAACTGATCCTGACTCGGTCGTGTAATAGAGGATCGAGTTGAGATTGATCATGCCTTGCCTCAAGTTCAACTATCATAGATATGTATCGAAAACATTCTCCTGATCCCTGCATCCCCCTCTCTAGATGAACTGTCCTGTAATGACCTAAATCACATAGTTTAGTTGACTTCTGCACTTCATCTAAGTGCATCATATGATTTGTTCTTATTGGATCGATTTGAGGCCATTTCGAAATCAATATTGTCGGCATTACGAAAACAACACATTTTGAAAGGAATCCTTAATCGAATCAAGTGGGTCCTTGGCGTTTTCCTGATAGGACCCATGATCCAAATAGCACGTAAATTTCTTCGTCACTGTTTGAATTCACAGTGCTCTATGATTTGGTCCGGTCATTATATGAAAAGGGACTCGTTCCACTTTTAAGCAGCCTATCAGGTATGCCAATCAAATCAGTCGAGTTGGGCTCGCTCCCGGTTTATATTGCTGGGCTTTTTCCTATTTTAATGTATAATTGATAAGATGTTACACCTTAGAATTAATGAAAGTTGGTTGAAATGAAGGGGTGCATCACATATTCTATGTGATAAAAATATACTATTAAAGTTGAAAGGTAAATATTATAAAGTAGGAATTAAATCTGCTATGTTTACGATTATGATTGTTGAATAGTTAATCAACATGTATAAAAAGATATCCGTGAAAGAAATGAAGATGATAAGTGTGAGATATTCCGTCGACTCTCCTACCGATTCTGGCTTGCAATAGACCTTCCGGTGTTATCTGTTCTTCCTACTCAAGTACGCAGCAACAACAGATCTTCAAAGAGGTATGTGTGTCGGGTATTTTTCAGGTTTCCTCTCAGTAGGTTTTGCCTAGGAGGAATGCTCAGTTTCTCTGTGTATTTCACTATTTCTCATTATATTATTCTTGTGCGTTGCTCTCTATTTATAGAGTAACGCGTGCTCCTCTTTCCTCCTAGATTTTTTACTGGGCTTTTGTTTCCTAGAGCCCCTTATCCCAATGGTTATGGATAAGCTCAGAAAACCATTCGGCAATTTTAGCCTTTGATAGCCGTTACAACCATCCTTCCTCGCATCCCTCTCACAGATAACGGCTGGATGACCAGTCTAGCCGTTTCTGTACTAGGGTTATAGAGAATGACCATATATTTCCTTACATCTCCCACTTGGCCATTTGAGCCAAGTGAACTGACATATTGGTTTTTCTCTCATTTTTGTGGGGTTTTCCTAGTAATATCATTTTATATTTGTGATTGCAATCACCACCCGTTGTGTGTTTTTTTTACTTACTCAACAATGAGACATATCACAAACCCATGTTCGCAATATGTTTTGAGAAAAGATCCTCTGTTATGCCTTAAGTCAAGGGGTCTGCCAACATATCATGAGTTGGTATGTATGAGATGGATATTTCCTTTTTCATGATCATATCATGAACATAGTGGTATTTAACCATTATATGCTTGCTCTTGGAGCTGTCAGCTCCACTCTTTATAAGAGTAATTGCTACGTTGTTGTCACAGTAAATGACAACTAACTTGTCGGCTATCTCGAACTCAAAATCTCGTATGAAGCTGCTTATCCAGACGACACTCATTGGAGCCATACAACAAGCTACATACTCAGCTTCCTGTATATGCAATGTTACACAACCCTGTTTCTTACATACCCAAGAAATAACACCACCTCCAAATAAGAATATTTGTCCCGAGATTGATTTGCTTTGTTGTCATCTTTGCTCCCACCAAAGTCAACATCTAAGTATCCTACTACTTTCAGTTCATCTGCGTGAACACATAGTTTCAAGTCTTTTGTTCATTTCAGATATCTTAAAATCTTTTTTACAGTTATCCAATGCTATCATCTAGGATTACTTTGATATCTACTCACAAAATCGACAAAAAAGCTGATAACAGGTCTTTTATACAACATAGCATACATCAAGCTACCTGTAACTTGTGCATAAGGAACGTTAGGCTTATCGTCTCCTTTATTGGGATAATCAGCCTTACTTAGTTTGACCCCTTTTGTAACGGGTGTAATAAGAGACTTGCATTCACCCATTTTGAACTTCCTGACTTAGGCATAAGAGTTTAGATTCTCTATCTCGAGAGCTCTTTATACCTAAGATATTGGATGCTTCTCCCATATCCTTCATTTCGAATATTGAGTTTAACCATAACTTGGTTTTGGCAATCATCTCATTGTCATTCCCTGTCAATAATATGTCATCTACATATAATGATAAAATGACAAAGTGGCTCCCACTATTTCAGACATATACACAGTGATCAAGCTCATTAGCTACAAACCCAAGTTCAATAATGACATTTTGAAAAGTTAAATACCATTGGCAAGGTGATTGTTTCATGCTATATAGGGATTTTCTCAACCTATATACTTTATCTTTTTGGCCTTCAACTATATATCCTTCAGGTTGTTGCATGTAGAAAGGATATATTTACATCTAACTAATATAATTCCAAATCATAATATGTAGATATTGTCTGGATTATCCTTATGGATGCAAATTTTGCAACAGGAGAATATGTCTCAACATAATCAATAAATTTTTTTACGAAAAACTCTTTGCAACCACCTTCACTTTAGACTTGTCGATTGAACCATCAACCTTATATTTCTTTTCTAGAACCCATTTATAGCCTATGACTTTTCTTTTTTTGGCAAATCAGTCAATTCTTAAACTTGGTTTTTCTCAATAGATTCAGTTTCCTCGTCCATGACTTTCCCCAAATCTGTTGCTTTCAATGAGTTCATAGCTTGTTAATACGTCAAGTTATCAATCAACTCATCTAAATCTACTGAATTATACACTTCTTCTACAAGATAAGTGTTACAATCATTTAAGCAGGACAGTGTAGCCATATGCCTTTTATGTCCATTTAAAATTTTGGTTGTTTTAGGAAGGTCTTTTATGGGTTCAAATGATAATTGATCTAGGTCTACTAAATCGTTAGTATATTCATCATTATTTTACATGATGTCATTCTTAGTATCTTCTAAGAATTCAACATCTTTGCTCTCTATGAGTCTCTGGTTCTTATGATAAAACCTATATTCCTTTGAGCTTTTAGGATATCCGATAAATATACATCTCAAAGACATATTGTCTAGCTCATCTCTAGACTGATCAAGGATTTTACATGTGCAATAGATCTCTACTTCTTGAGATGACCTAGGTTAGGTTTTCTTTCAAACCACATCTCATATGGTGTAATGAATATAACCTTACATGATACTCTATTGAGTATGTATACTGTTATACTTATTGCTTCTCTATAAAATATCCTTAGTAGAAAGGCATCAATTAATATTGACCTTTTCATATTAAATAAGGTTTTGTTATGTCTTTCAGCTATACCATTATATTTTACTTTAAAATACCAAAGTCACAGAATTCTAGAAATTCTACAGAGGTATATTGACCACCTCTATATGATCTTAAGACTTTGATTGAATACCCCAATTGATTTTCAACTTCCTGCTTATGTTCTTTAAAGTCTTCAAGTGCCTCAAATTTATGTGCTAGGAGATATAGATACATATATCTCGAGTAATTATCGATAAATGTTATAAAATAAACCTTTTCATGATGTGACCTTACTTTGAATGGTCCATATATATCTGCGTGAATGACCTCCAACATGATTGTTTCTCTTATTGTCTCTTTGGAAAAAACGTTTCTTGTCATTTTTTCTTATATACAAACTTCACACATGTTGAAAGTATTTTTCTCAAATCTCGACAGTAAGTCAAAGTTGGATAATTTTCTCAACTTTTCCACACTTATATGCCTAAGGCGTTTATGCCATGCATTCACATCAATATTAAAGACACAGTCAATATAAGCAGAAGAATTTTCATTCTTATTAACTTTTAGTTTGAACAATCTATGTTTTACATCAAATTCTCTAAAGAAAAATACTCTCTCATGTTTTCCCATAGTCACATTGCTAAGAACAAACCTTACCTCAAAACTATTCTTCATTAAGGTAGGGACCGAAACCAGATTGCACCTTATATATGGCACAATCAATAAATCAATCAATACAATTGGCATACCTTACACAAAAATTCTAAATAACTCAATACTCAGAACATCCGAGAAAGTATTATTTTCCTATATACACTCGATGTTCTCCAAGTTTGTACTCTTTTATATCCATTGTCCCTTCCTTGATCTTCGAGATATGTTTAGTTGCTCTAGAGTCAATCCACCAACCAGTCACTAACTCGATAAGCGATTTCTTGCATTTTTTTAAAATATTGATTGTTTTTTATTATTTTAGTCAAACTTTTTATTTGGTTTATTTCTCTTTTGGTTAGGTTTGGAGCTAGACTCTATCTCAAATTTTACTACTAATAATTTTTTTTTCTATTTTTACTCATATGTTCTTGCTCAATTGATAGTTTCAAGGGCAATTTTGAAAGGCTGATTTCTGGCCCTAGTATAAGGGCAGTGGTGATCATGTTCCATGACGGGGGGAGATTGCTTAATATTATGGATATCTGCATCAGTTTTGGGATGACTGATTTTTTCACAGCTAGGTCTCTTGCTATTACCAACATATGATTTACATGTTTTACTATATTATTCATTTCTTTCATTTTGAAGGAATTATATTTTTGCATTAGCAACTGGACATGCAACTTGATAGTTGTATCACATTTGACTATTATAGAATTGAAGAGCGCTTTCACGATCTCGAATTTCTTAAAGACCTTGATCAAGTCATCCTCCATATACATCAATATGACGGTTCTTGCTATTGTGTTGTCTTTAAGAAATGTTTTATACATTTCTATTTGTTGCTCTATTGTGTCTGGTGGGTGGAGGACGCACAATTTCCTTTTGGATATACTCTACACTTTCAAGTGATATCCTTCTCTTTCATGTTTGAAAGTTTAGACCATTTAGCTTTTCAATCTTTACCAGTTTCGACACACATATTCTAGAGTTCATTTTTATCTCTTTGGTAATTATAACAATTAGATGGTCTAAAAGGAAAACATTTATCAAGCAACAAAACACATATATCATGAATCTAATTAGCACGATGTAGAATATCACAAAAACGAGTAGATAATAACTCATTTTTAATATGAAAACAAATTGGGATAAATCCATAATTTTTTACCAAAAATTCTTGCCTTTGTTAATTTCCCAAAACATCAGGGGTAAAATAGTAATTTGATCTATTTGTTCGGTTTTATAATTTTCCAGAAAGACCAAGGGCAAAATAGTAAAATTAATGTTTAGTATTTTTGAAAATTCACTATTGATTGGAGGTAAATTCACAATTTTATCCCAAAATCTGAATATGTAATTTCCTAAAAAAGGACAGGGAAAATACATCTTTTGAAATAGTGGCAGTATTGTAATAAATTTAATTGAGAAGGGCAAGAAAGTAAATCAATATCTTGGTTTTCATAATTTTCATAAACTGCGAGAGGGCACAACTGACTTTTCTTTTGGATAAGGGCAAACAATCTTTTTACCCAAAAATATCTAGATATTTTGGTAATTTAGTCTAATGGTAGTTTGTAATTTTCAAAAATCAATCGGGCATAACAGACTTTAAGTCTGTTACCCCAGGCGGTTTTCCAAAATCGTCGTGAACACGATTTTTTGAAACCGTCAGGCGGTTTTTTGATGCGTTAAAAATGCAGAGGAGAGAGAGGGAGAGTGAGAGTGAGAGAGAGAAAGGGAGGGCAGTGGCTGCTTGCTTCGCCTCCTGGCCTATGGCCACCCATGGCCTTCTGCCCCTAGTTCTTCTGCGGCCATCCTCTGACCTATTGGTCGAGGGTTTTTTGGTAGCCTCCTTGCCTTTTTAAATGACCTCTAGCTTCCTGGTCAAGATTCTACCAGCCTGTTCTTTGTCTTGCAGCCGATCTCTAGCCTCTTGGCTGAGGTTCTACCAGCCTGTTCTTTGTCTTGCAGCCGACCTCTAACCTCTTGGCCGAGGTTCTACCAGCTTGTTCTTTGTCTTGCAGTCGACCTCTGGCCTCCTAGATGAGGTTTTACTGGTCGCCTTCTTGCTTTTGTAGTCAACCTCTACCCTATCTTGAATCAGGCAGGGTTTGCCTTCTGCCCTGTCTTAACTCTAGCAAGGTTTACCCTCTGCCTTGTCTCGACTCAGGCAGGGTTTTCCCTCTTACCCTGTCTTCGACTCAGGCAGAATTCTCTGCCACTTTCGAGAGTTACAGGAAGTTCTTTGTCCCTCTTCTTCCTCCATTTTTTTGTTCACTAACATGTACCTATTTACAGGGTCAAAACCAGGCCCTGATACTAGATGTGGGATATTCTGTCAACTCTCCTACCAGTTCTAGCTCGCAGTCGACCCTTCGGTGTCGTCAGTTTCTCTGTGTATTTTACTATTTCTCAATATATTATTCTCGTATGCTGCTATTTATTTATAGAGCAACGCCTTCTCCTCTTTCCTCCCAGATTTTCTATTGGGCTTTCCTTTCCTAGAGCCCCTTATCTGGATGGTTATAACTAAGCTCATAAAATCGTCCGACGGTTTCAACCTTTGATAGCCATTACAATCATCCTTCCCCACATCCCTTCCACAGATAACGGTTGGATGGTCAGTCTAACTATTTTTATGAGATTACTGAGAATAGCTATATATTTTCTTACAATAAGATGGATGAGCGATCATTCAAAAAAAAGCATATACATATGAGGTTATTGAAAATAAATTGGGAGTGACACAAATACATAATAAATTGAAGAAAAATGTTTAAGATGTAGAAAGCTTTGGAAAATATATTTGAGAAATAATATTGTGAAAATATTCAAAGAAGAAGACTTGAAAAGTGTTAGAAGGAAACATAAAGTTGAGTTAATTGTTAGTATCACACATGAACGAGTTCTATGAAAACAAAAATTAACTACGATTTAAATTTATAAAATATATTCATGATTAAATTTTCTAGGCTTTATCATTTAGATGAATTTTAGGATTTACTAATGTGTTGGATATATGTTCTTTCTTATTTTCTTTAATTGATGTATCTACTTTATTTCTTATTTACTGGTTAATGATGGCATATTTGCTAAATCCACTGCATCCCAACTAAGCGTTTTATTTGGGAAGTGCGTTAGCACCCCACTACCTACTATTGATAACATAGATTTTCTTGATCTTCGAGAGCTTACCATGCACTCTTCTTGATTTTTTGGCATTAACAAATAACGTATATTATCTTATACTTCTTTTTGCATTATCAATGTATCTCAAGTACTCCACATATATATTTTTTTCAAACAACTCGAAAAGAAAATCTAATATACAATTTAATATTAAAAAATATACTAAAAAGAAAATCTAATATATATCTTTTTGTTTACTTTATTTCTAACTTGACTCTACCTTTATGCTGTGTTTGTGTCCTCCTTTTGATAATTTTGATGAGAAGTCTTTTGCTTCTTGAATCCACTTTTCATTGTGACCTCCTTGTCCGGAAATGTTGGTTCACAATGGTCTTTCCTTGTGTTGCTCAATACTGCTCAATCTAAGAAGAAGGTCCTCCTATGCAAGCCATCTAATGTTAGAAATTGAGGTGTTTGTGAAAGGGAGCTTGCTCCAGTAAAGGATCTAGAAAATAGTTTATGAAGGCAAAGTATGTATTTCATTGTGTTAGGAGGGACAAAGCATGTATCTCAAGATTGTATTCAACTGTAAAATGTTTCTTTTTCCTATAATATGGTTAAAGGGGCGAAATATGTATTTGATCATGTTAGGAGAGAATGCTATACAAGTAGAAAAGAGCTGCTGCTGTTTAAACTTATAGGGCTTGAACGTTTTTATATAATATATATAGAGAGAGGGAACATGGTAAATGTGCACAACAATTTATGTTCAAACATTCTACAAGATCACAACCATTTGATTGTTTAGATCAACACTTGATATTTGAATTTAAAAATTAAAAAAGTAGTATTGTACTTTTTATAGTTACATTAAATGCACTTTTGCCTTTTGCTTTAAAAGATCTCAAGGATTAATTTTAGAGATCAGACGTTTGAGATGTTTAAGAAGATTTGAGCATGGTTGAGTTTGCACACGAACTAAGCTCACGCGAGATAGAGATAGAAAGTGGAAGCTCCTATTGCTAACTCCAAGTTAGCTGCTTCTAAGCCATTAAATCTCAGAAAGATTGAAATGTTTTTTTCTAAAATATATCACATCTTATGATGGCACGCAGTTTCAGTTAGCTTGGAATAGAGCTAGCTGGTAACAAATCAGACAAGGTGGACTTGTTTGAGTAACCCCATTGAGTTGAGTCGACCTCATCTTGTTAGCTTCCACGAGGAGAGACAAAACAAGCTCGGTACAAGGTTAAAAAATTAGCTGAAAAATAAGCAGCTTTCTTCAATTTGTCCATATGAGAAATCAAATTCCATGACATCACACTTCAACTTTATAGATATGCACTGTTCAGAGTACGACCTGAGGCTTCGTAGACTGGAAAAAGCTTTTGCTGAAGTAGTCCAAGAGACTAACCAAAAAAAGTAGAAAATGGTTTTAGGAAGGCAAAGTATGTATTCCATCATGTTAGGAGGAACAAAGCATGTATCTCAAGATTGTATTCAACTGTAAAATGTTTCTTTTTCCTATAATTGATCATGTTAGGAACGGTTGTTAAACTTGAAGGGCTTGAACGTTTGTATAGTTTCATAGAAAAAAATTCTAACTCATTTTAAAATTGATCTTCATAACACAATCCATAATATTGTCCCTGAAAAGCTTTTTCCACACATTGAAGACTAACATGTGCACCTATTTAACTAATATATATAGAGAGAGAACACGGTAAATGTGCACAACAAATTTGTGTTCAAACATTCTTCAAGATCGCAACCATTTGATTGTTTAGATCAACACTTTATATTTGAATTTAAAAAATAAAAAAGTAGTATTGTACTTTTTATAGTTACATTAAATGCACTTTTGCCTTTTGCTTTAAAAGATCTCAAGGATTGATTTTAGAGATCAAACGTTTGAGATGTTTAAGAAGATTTGAGGATGGCTGAGTTTTCACACGAACTAAGCTCACGCGAGATAGAGATAGAAAGTGGAAGCTCCTATTGCTAACTCCAAGTTAGCTGCTTCTAAGCCATTAAATCTAAGAAAGATTTAAATGTTTTTTTTCTAAAATATATCACATCTTATGATGACACGCAGTTTCAGTTAGCTCGGAATAGAGCTAGCGGGTGACAAATCAGACAAGGTGGACTTGTTTGAGTAACCCCAATGAGTTGAGTCGAGCTCATGATGTTAGCTTCCACGAAGAGAGACAAAACAAGCTCTGTACAAGGTCAAAAAATTAGCTGAAAAATAAACAGCTTTCTTCATTTTGTCCATATGAGAAATCAAATTCCATGACATCACACTTCAACTTTATAGAAATGCACTGTTCAGAGTACGACCTGAGGCTTCGTAGACTGAAAAATGCTAGTCCAAGAGACTAACCACAAAAAGTAGAGATTAATATGGCTCGTCATACGCAGCATAGGGATAGATGAGAGTGCAACCCACTTAAGTCTAAAGATGAACACTGTGCTGTTATGACCTAAATGACAAAGTTTAGTTGATTGTTGAATCTTTCTAAGCATATCACTTCACATGATCTGCGCTTGTTACATTGGTTTCAGGCCATTATAAATTCAAAATTGTCGGTATTATGAAAACAACACGTTTGAAAAAAATGAATCAAGTGGATCCTTATTTTTCGACCCAAGATCCAAATAATACATAAATTTCTAAGCATAGCGTCTACAGAACCAGAACCGTCTGTTTGAAACTACCCGTTCTATAATTTTTTTAATACTTTTGTTGTTAACTTACAAAAGTGGTTTTTAATATTTGTTTGGTTCCAGACAATTTAGGGCCTAAACCGGATCAGAACCAGCCCAGTTCAGTTCCAGTTCCTAGTTCCTGACAAATTATAACCGGTAGTTTGGAACTGCCAGTTCCTGTTTACCGATAACCAGTCATCTATGTCTATGTGCACCCCATCTCTAGTATTCTTCTAATATATATATATATATATATAGATGGATAGATAGAGAGAGAGACCATGATAAATGCGCACAACCATTTATGCCTAAAGATCCTTAAAGATATCCGTGGAAAAAATCAAGATGATAAGATAGATGAGTGATCATCCAAAAAAGACCATATACATATAAGGGTATTGAAAATAATTTGAGAGTGACACAAATATATAATAAATTGAAGAAAAATGTTTAAGATGTTGAAAGCTCTTGGAAATAAATTTGAGAAACAAGATTGTGAAAATATTCAAAGAAGAAGACTTGAAAAGTGTTAGAAGGAAAAAAAAAGTTAACTGTTATTATCGCACATGATCGAGTACTTTGAAAACAAAAAATCCATATAGCCAACCTCATCTAATATGAGAAAAGGCTTAGTTATTGTTGTTTTTTTAAACTGCTCATTTAATTTTGACATTATCATTATTATGGGATCTTTCTTGCAGAAGTAGAATTCTTTACCCATCGAAGACGTGTATACCATCTGCTATTTTGCTTGTGTTTTTATAAAAAAATTAGAAGATATGTGGACAAATATACAAGGAGAGAGAGAGAGAGAGAGGCCTTTGAAAACCAAGCCAAGACCAACTATCCTCGTTTGCAGATTAACTTATATCAGCTAAGCCTAGTTCATCTGATTAGGTACAATCCATAACATTATAACATTTTGAAAGGAATCCTTAATCGAATCAAGTGGGTCCTTAGCGTTTTCCTGATAGGACCCATGATCCAAATAGCACGTAAATTTCTTCGTCACTATTTGACGCCACAGTGATCTATGATTTGGTCGGGTCATTATATAATAAGGGACTCGTTCCACTTTTAAGCAGCCTATCAGGTATGCCAATCAAACCAGCCGAGTTGAGCTCGCTCCCGGTTTATATTGTTGGGCTTTTCCCAGTTAATGTATAATTGATGAGATGTTACGCAGTTGAAATAGAGATGCATCGGATGTTCTATACGATAAAAATATACCATTAAAGTTGAAATATAAAGCAGTAATTAAATCTGCTATGTTTTACGATTCTGAGTGTTGGATAGTTAATCATCAACATGTATAAAAAAAATCTGTGAGAAATGAAGATGATGAGCTGAATGACTAGTCATACCAAAAAGGCAGAATACATATGAGGTTATTGAAAACAAATTGGGAGTGACAAAAATATATAATAAATTGAAGAAAAATGTTTAAGATGTAGAACACTATGGGAAATAGATTTGAGAAACAAGATTGTGAAAATATTCAAAGAGGAAGACTTGAAAAGTATTGGAAGGAAATATAAAGTTGAGTTTACTGTTATTATTGCACATGATTGAGTTCTATGAAAATAAAAAGTACATATAGACAACCCCATCTAGTATGAGAAAAGGCTTAGTTGTTGTTGTTCTTTTAAACTATAATTTTATTACTCATTTAATTTTTACATTATCATTATTAAGAAGTAAAATTCTTTACCCATCGAAGACTTATATACCATCTGCTATTTTTGTTGTGTTTTTATAAAAAAAATAGAAGATATGCGGACAAACATACAAGGAGAGAGAGAGAGAGGGGCCTTTGAAAACCAAGCTAAGACCAACTGTCCTCGTTTGCACACTAACTTATATAAGCTAAGCCTAGTTCATCTGATCAGGTACAACAATGAGCATCTTCTCTTGTTCGACAATCCCAAGCTCCATCCAGGAGGGGGAGATTGTTTCTTCCAAAGCATTGTTAGTTAGATTCAAAATTAACTACGATTTATATTTTATAAAATATATTCATGATTAAATTTTAAATTAATCATGAAGAGTTAGATAAGCTGATTCAAAGAATTTTAAAAAGGAGATGATTTGTTTAGGAGGAGACTTAAATGGACATGTCGCAAAGAGGCATTAGGATATCAAGGTATTACTGGAAACATTGGTTTTAGGGATATAAACGAGGAAGGTAGGAAGATTTTAAATTTTGCTATCGCATTTGATCTCTTTATATTCAATACAATCTTCAAAAATCGAGATGAACATTTAATTACTTATAAGAGTGGATTATCACAAACACAAATTGATTACTTTATTTCTAGAAAAAAAGATAGAGTGTGTTGTAAAGATTACAAGGTAATTGCAGGAAAAAGCTTAACCACCCAACATGGACTTTTAGTTATGGATTTACAAATAAAAAAATTGACAAAGAAGAAAAGAGTGCATCAAGCTATTCAGACTAAATAGTGAAACCTCAAAAGCAAGAAAGAAGATATATTTAAACAGAAGGTCCTTCAAGGATATGCTTGGAATTATGTTGATATACCTTGTGATATGTGGAACAACATTGCTATACATATTAGGAAAGTGGCAAAAGATGTGTTAGGTGAATCTAAGGGAGGTGTATTGTCACAAAAAAAAGCTTGGTGGTGGAGTGAAGTAGTGCAAAATAAAAATCAAGACAAAGACGGTACATTACAAATTATATTATTATAAGAAAACTAGTAAAACTTTACAGGCTTATAAGAAAGCAAAGAAGAAAGCGAAAAAAGTCGTCAGTGAAGCAAAAACTAAAATTTGAGAGGATTTATATAAAAAACTCAACTCAAAAGAGGGTGAAAGAGATATTTTTAGAATAGATAGAGCTAAAGATAAGAAAACTAAATATCTTAATTCTATTAGATGTATCAAAGATGATGATGAAAAAATTCTAATGGCAAATGATGATATAAGAAATAGATTAAAAACTATTTTTATAAGCTTTTTAATGAAAATAAAGACGTTAGTATTAGTTTAGGAAAGTTAGTCAAATCAGAAAAGTATATAAACCACAAATTCTATCGACGTATTCAAAAGAATAAAGTCAAAGAGACTCTTAAACATATGAAGGGTGGTAAATCGGTAGTACCAGACAATATTCCTATAGAAGTTTGAAAAATCCTAGGAAAAACAAGAATCACTTGGCTCACAAGACTATTTAATGAAATATGGAAAAACCAAAAGATGCAAGAGAAATGGAGAGCGAGTACACTTATACCCATATATAAAAACAAGGGAGACATTCATAATTGTATTAATTATTAGGGTATCAAGTTAATGAGCCATACTATGAAATTGTGGGAAAGAATTATTGAACGTGGGATAAGACAAGTATCGAGTACAACAGAGAACCAATTTGGATTCATGTTAGGCAGATCCACTGTTGAAGTGATTCACCTTTTGAGACGTCTTATGAAATATTTTAGAGCAAAAAAGAAAGACCTTCACATGATATTTGTTGATCTAGAAAAAACTTGTTATAGGGTACCGAGGGAGGTTCTTTGGAGAACCTTGGAAAAAAGAGGTATCCCATCGACATAGATAAACATTATAAGAGACATATACGATAGCGCAAAAACATGTGTGAGGACTTGTGAAGGAATGACAAACTTCTTTGAAGTTAATATTGGGTTACATCAATGATAAATTTTAAGTTTATACTTATTTATAATGGTAATTGATGAGTTAACAAAACATATTCAAGACGAAGTACCTTAATGTATGTTATTTGTAGATGACATTGTGTTAGTGGAGGAGTCTAAGGAAAAAGTTAATAGAAAAATAGAACTATGGAAAGAAACATTAGAAAGCAAAGGCCTCCAGCTTAGTAGAACAAAGACAAAATATATGGAATATAAGTTTGATCATTTGGTTACTTTAGAGGACATAAAAATTAAAATTGGCACACATTGCATCCCTAAAAGAAAAGTTCTAAACACCTAGGGTTAATTTTTCAGAGTGATGGAAGAATTGATGGAGATGTTACGCAAAAAATTAATGTTGGTTGGTTAAAATGGAGAGAAGCATCATACATTCTTTGTGATAAGAATATACCATTAAAGTTAAAAGGTAAATATTATAGAGCAACAATTAGACCTACCATGTTTTATAGTTTTGAGTGTTGGGTAGTTAATCATCAATATGTACAAAAGGTGTGTGACAGAAATAAAGATGTTGAGATAGATGAGTGGTCATACAAGAAAAGACCGTATACATAATGAGGTTATTAGAAACAAATTAGGAATGGCACCAATAGAGGATAAAATGAGAGAACATCGTTTAAGATGGTTTGGACATATAGAAAGAATATCAAAAGAAGAACCAGTAAGAAGATATAAAAAACTAAATTTGAAAAGTATTAAAAGAGGTAAAAGATGACCACAAAAGTGTTGGAAAGAAACAATAAAGATTGATCTAGCTTATTGTGAGTTAACTGCTAATATGGCATAGGATAGGGCTATGCGGAAACAAAGAATCCATGTAGTCGACCCTATCTAGTATGGGAAAAAACTTAGTTGTTGTTGTTGTGTATTCATGATTAAATTTTCTAGGCTTTATCATTTAAATGAATTTTAGGATTTACTAATGTGTTGGATATATGTTCTTTCTTATTTTCTTTAATTGTGTATATATTTATTTCTTATTTACTGGTTAATGATGACAAATTTGCTAAATCCATTACATCCCAGCGAAGCATTTTATTTGGGAAGTGTGTTAGCACCCCACTACCTACTATTGATAACATAGATTTTCACTCTTCTCGATTTTTTGGCATTAACAAATAATGTATATTTTCTTATACTTCTTTTTGCGTTATCAAGGTATCTCAAGTACTCTACATATATATGTTTTTCAGCCAACTTGAAAAGAAAATCTAATATACAATTTAATATTTAAAAAAACATACTGAAAAGATGGTGAAGGAAATATTTAATTACTCAAAAGCCATATCTTTTTGTTTACTTTATTTCTAACTTGACTCTACCTTTATGCGGTGTTTGCCTCCTCCTTTTGATAATTTTGATCAGAAGTGTTTTGCTTCTTGATTCCACTTTTCATTGTGACCTCCTTGTCTTGAAATATTGGTTCACAATGGTCTTTCCTTATGTTACTCAATGCAACTCGATCTAAGAAGGTCTTCTCCAAGCTATTTAATGTCAGAAATTGAGGTGTTTGTGAAAGGGGGCTTGAACCAATGGAGGATCTAGAAAATAGTGTTAGGGGGGTGAAGTGTATATTTCATCATGTATGTTAGGAGGGACAAAGATTGTACCATAAGCTTGTATCTAAATGTAAAATGTATCTTTTTCATTGAAGTCTTAAAATTTTAGGTGAGGGCGACCTCTCTCCCAGCCTTCTATATAGATCCACCACTGGCCTACACCAACACCAAACTAGGTGTATAAACTACTTGCGCATCTCATACTCAAACACCAAGAACGAGTAGACCCTGCATGTTATTTGCACCTTACAATTTGGCTATCTTAGGCGAAGGTGCACTAGACAACATGGCCATGAACTTTTGGTCCATATATTATAAGGTAACCTTCCTAGAAGCTTATAGGAAGAGTGTAGGCTTTCACAAGACTACACTGTCGCTACATACTACAATAAGATAGAGCTACAGTAATGTAAAGAGACTCGCAAAGCTTACATGAAGGAAGCTTACACTGCTACTATATTGTTTTGCAAGACCATAATTACTATCTTATCACCTTGCTTTTTCACCCAAACTCTAACCTTACCCAACTATTAGAAATAGCAATATAGGCTTGTTTTATAAGGTTACACTAACTAGTAGAAAGCTTGCAGCAGGCCATGTTATCGAACACAACCTCAAAGATGACAAAACTTGGTCATGTGCAAAAACAAAAAATATACACTAGGAAACACCTCACTCGCTTGATCAAGATTTGCCGAAAGTTTTACCATTACTGGTATGAAATGTAAATAAATATGATTAGGTCCCAATCCCTAAGAATAGGCTTCTCTCAGGTTTGTATATCTTTGTAAGAGAAGTAGGGTTAGGTAGAGCCTTATAAGTACCAAATACAAAGCTAGAATCAAAATCAAATTTCTCACATGCTACTATAGGGTCCAATGTTATATCACCCAAATTGTTCCCCTTGTTGGACCTTGGTTTATTTATTGTTAAATATAGTTTATTTTCAATAATTTTATTATTATTATTATTATTATGAACTTTTAGCCTCCAAAATCATAAAACAACAACAACTAAACCTTTTCCCATACTAGACGGGGTCGGCTACATGGATTCTTTGTTTTCAGAAAGTCCTATCATGTGTCATATTAGCAATTAACTCAACATAAGCTAGACCGTTTTTTATTGTTTAATACCAACACTTTTATAGTTGTCCTTTACCTCTTTTAATACTTTCAAAATCTAGTTTTTCATACTTTCTTACAAACGTATTTTTTTATTTTATTTTCTTTCTATATGTGCAAACCATCTGAAATGATATTCTCTCATTTTATCCTCTACTGTTGTCCCTCCTATTTTGTTTCTAATAACCTCATTATGTATATAGTCTTTCCTTGTATGACCACTCATCCATCTCAACATCTTCATTTATGCTAGAAACATCTTTTGTACATATTGATGATTAACTGCCCATTACTCAAAACCATAAAACATGATAGGTCTAATTGTTGCTCTATAATATTTACCTTTTAAATTTAATGGTATCTTCTTGTCACAAAGAATACCTGATGCACCTCTCTATTTTAACCAACCTGCATTAATTCTATGCGTAACATCTCTATCAATTCTTCCATCACTCCGACAAATTGACCGTAGGTATTTAAAACTTTCATTTTAAGAGATGTAATGTGTGCCGATTTTAATTTTTATGTCATTTGAAGTAACCAAATGATCAAACTTTCATTCCATATATTATGTCTTTGTTATACTAAGTCAGAAGCCTTTACTTTCTAATGTTTCTCCATAGTTTCAAATTTTTATTAACTTTTCTTAGACTCCTCAACTAACACAATGTCATCTGCAAATAACATACACCAAGGTACTTTATCTTGAATATATTTTGTTAACTCATCAAACTCATCAATCACCATTATAAATAAGTATGAACTTAAAGTTGATCCTTGATGTAACTCAATATTAACTTCAAGGAAGTTTGTCATTCCTTCACAAGTCCTCACGCATGTTTTTGTACTATTGTACATTCTCTTATAAGGCTTATGTATGTCGATGAGATACCTCTTTTTTCCAAGGTTCTCCAAAGAACATCTCTTGATACTCTATTATTAGTTTTTTCTTTATCAATAAATATAAAATGAAGATCTTTCTTTTTTGCTCTAAATAAGACGTCTCAAAAGGTGAATAGCTTTAATAGTAGATCTACCTGGTATAAATCCAAATTGGTTCTCTGTTGTACTCGATACTGGTCTTAAACTATGTTCGATAATTCTTTCCCACAATTTCATAGTACGGCTCATTAACTTGATACTCTAATAATTCGCATAATTTTGAATGTTTTTCTTCTTCTTATATATAGGTATAAGTGTACTCGCTCTCTATTCTTCGAGCATCTTTTAGTTTCTCCATATTCCATTAAATAGTATTGTGAGCCAAGTGATTCCTGTTTCTCTTAGGATTTTCCAAACTTCTATAAGAATATTGTCTGGTTCTACCGATTTACCACCCTTCATATGTTTAAGAGCATCTTTGACTTTATTCTTTTGAATACGTCATTAGAAATTATGGTTTATATACTTTTCTAATTTGGCTATCTCTCTTAAGCTAATACTAACATCTTTATTTTCATTATAAAGCTTATAAATTTAATTTTTATCTATTTCTTATATCATCATTTGCCACTAGAATTTTTTTATCCTCATCTTTGATGCATGTAACAAAATTAAGATCCTTAGTTTCCTTATCTCTTCCTTGCTATCCTAAAAATATTTTTTTCACCTTCTTTTGAGTTAAGCTTTTTATATAAATTCTTTCATATTTTAATTTTTGCTTCACTAACAACCTTTTTCGCTACTGTCTTTGCTTTCTTATAAGCCTTTAAGGTTTCACTAGTCTTCTTAACATAATGTGATTTGTAATATGTCCTCTTTGCCTTGATTTTATTTTGCACCACTTCACTCCACCACCATGCTTCTTTAGTGTCCGCACACCTTCCTTAGATTCACCTAACATATTTTTCACCATTTTCCTAATATGTATAGTCATATTGTTCCATATGTCACAAGGTGTACCAACATAATTTCAAACATCTCCTTGAAGGACTTTTTGTTTAAATATATCTTCTTTTTCACTTTTTATGTTATACCATTTAGTCTGAATAACTCGTGCACTCTTTTCTTCTTTCTCAACTTTTTCACCTCTAAATCTATAACTAAAAGTCAATGTTGAGTGGTTAAACTTTCTCGAGGAATTACCTTGCAATTTTTACAACATGATCTATCTTTTTTCCTATAAACAAAATAATTAATTTATGTTTGTGATAAGACACTCTTATACATAATTAAATATTCATCTCATTTTTTGAAGATTATATTAACTATAAAGAGATCAAATGCCGTAGCAAAATTTAAAATCTCCCTACCTTCCTCATTTATATCCCTAAAACCAAAGTTTCTACTCAGGGTGTGTAAACACAAACTATATTAGAAAAACTCTGCTCGTAGCACTAATTTCAATGTCATGATTTGGTCACCATATCATTGTATATCTACTCTACTATCCTTTAAATCTTAATTTATGATAATACCAACCCTGTTTCGAGCCTTTTACTTTCTTCAGTATCATAATTTAAAACCTTTATCCTCAATGTCCTTGCATTTTCTTCAACCCGCTTTGTCTCTTGTAAACATAGAATATGAATCTTTCTCTGAATCATAGTATTTATCACCTCCATTAGCTTATCGAACAATGTTTCGATATTCCAAAAACCAATACTAATCTTATTATCTAGGACTAACTTTCTTGCCGCCTGCATCCATCCATATTGAAAATGCGGAGACCCTATATACAATTTATTCATTATACTCGGACAATAATGTAGTAGAACTAACTTCTTTACCCACACCCATCTATGATGTGAAAACCTTTTGTGTAATTAATTCACTATATCCAGAAGAAAATATAGTGACCCTTACTTACTTTTCATTGCATTCAGGCTAGTGCATCACTAAGAGGGGATACCTCAACGCGCATTCAGGCTAGTGCATCACTAAGAGGGGATACCCCAACGCAATGCTCATAATTTGTATAATCCATAGTATAAAATCCGATAGAGTTTTACACTGACTGTCGAAAACTTAACGCAACCCTCCTCCTTTATCTGGGCTTGGAGTTGGCTATGTGCCTTACATAGGCGGAGTTCTCCAAAGTCATAAAACATGAGAGACATTTATTGAGAAAGACACGAACGTAAGACATGAGGCTAAGTTCACTATAAAAAAAAGTAAAAGTAAAGATAATTAATTTTCAGATGAGGCAGCTAAGTTCACTATAAAAATGTAAAAGTAAAGATAATTAATTTTCGGATGAGGCAGCTGCCACACCTCACCCATGAGTAGGTCGGCAACCATTTATACCTCACAAGAAAAAGATGATGCTTATATAATGGCAACGATATAATTGTTATCGAAACCGAAAGTGACCATCCGTTAACAGCATATCCATCAATAAAATTTCATCCATCTTTTTTTGCCGTTAACACGGAGAACTGAAGTGATCCTATCAGAGAACTGTAAAAAAGGTTATTTATATTCAATTAGAAATTATTTAACCACCTCCATGCTGAGGTCTACAAAAATTGCTTAAAAATGGATTGAGAAACCAAAAA
Source organism: Brasenia schreberi (assembly GCA_036023115.1). Taxonomy (NCBI): domain Eukaryota; kingdom Viridiplantae; phylum Streptophyta; class Magnoliopsida; order Nymphaeales; family Cabombaceae; genus Brasenia; species Brasenia schreberi. Next base: position 3,881,385 of record JAYKKT010000065.1, read on the forward strand.
AGGAAAGAATAAATTCATCATTCTTTATTCCTAGCAAACTAGGTGGTAAACTGTATGGCGGTGTGTCAGGGTATTCGGGAAGAAGAAGTTGGTACAGCTCGATACTGTCAAGAATTCTTGATTATTGCATGGGAAGAGATTCATCTTCGAAACATTTACCCCTCTAATATCGAGCATAATGACGTTAATTAAGCTCTAACGAGTTCTAATATGATTACCATAGTACACGTGATTTACCCATTTCTCTTCTTTATTAATTATTTTTCTAGTGAACGCTGCTTATACATGTTTTTCTATTGGAGATCCCCTACTTTGACGTATGCCTCTTAAGGAGAGTCGTGTATCTTCTTATGAACTAAGTTCCCATCTTTGACGAAAAAAAGAGAGAATTAAGTTCACTTCTAGAATATTTATGCTCCTTCTAAAGGTTAAGTCGGATTCTTTTTGGCCAAAAATGGGTAAGAAGATGTAGAATATAGGAAGTCTATATACATGAATGTGCCCCCCTTCTCCCTCTCTCACAGACACATCATGTGGCGGTGACCGTTGTATCGTCATGTACAAGGATCCCTATAAGCTTCCAAGTAAATGAGAAGCCCAAAAAGCAGCTAGTCTCCCCACAATTTATGTGAACGCCAATATCAAGTAATGACAACCATAGCTTTCCCCATAGCGCAGGGTATGAACAACGGCAATGGAGCACATAATCCATGGCGGTCGTTGGCGTATCAGAACGAGTGATGAATACATGATCTACGCCATCATGCCTTACAAGCCGAATATTGTATCATCTGATACCAGAGGGATGTCAACGCAAACCGAAATGAGACTTGGAGTTTTTGTAGCTACTTGCATATTTGATATGTTTGTGGTTTAGTCTCTCTCATTTGTCTCACGATTCTCCTATGAAGATTTTTTAATCTTATCCACCACACTGATTCAATGTTTTCTCCACTTTTGGAGCCATCTTCTCATGGAGCTTTCCCGTAAAGCATGCCGTCACATTCAGTCCCACAGTAGGTATCAGCATTGTTCAGTAGTGACTTCTAATTTCACATCATGAACAGTCAGTAAAGCTTTCCTTTAATCCTAACTTTGTTCTAATGCTAGTCTAATCTTCATGTCCAAATTTTAATTTATACAACCAAAATGTGAATGGTCAAGTTGTGGCAATGAGTTATAATCATGCCAAACTGTCAAGCTGTGCTTTACAGTGCATTGTCGCACTTCAAATTGCTCTAAAAGGCAAATTGCCATGTTAGAATTTGTTGAAATACCATAATCATGGTTGGTACAGGAAGGAAACATGCTTGATTTTAGTCCATGACGAAAGCATATATAATTAGAAAGTTATGAAAGAAAACAAAAAGTACAGTGGATGAAATACATATGTAGGAGTCAAGAGTTTAAAGATAACCCCCAAAATGGTGGCCTGAATATGAATTAATGTAACTTCTATCATTTCTTAGTTGTATTGGTCGGCTCCTCTATACATCACCCTACCTTACCTAACAAAAGAGGAAAACCAACCTACTGAGTCTGAAGAGGAAATAATGAATTCTTACGTTCTCTTCACTAAATTGGACGGCATTAGAACACATCAATCACTATCTTACATACTAAATTGCACGGCATTAGAGCAGAATTCCACCTAGAAATCACTAAAAAGAAGCAAGATGCCCTCGCGTGGTGGGCAATCTTCTAAAGTTGTGGTAGTACTTTGCTATTACAAAAGGTGTTGTTGTCTCATAATGTACCCACGACAAAGAAGCAATTAAATGGATTGGACGGCTGCTTTTTCTGAAAGAATTGACTGATTATAATTTAGAGTAAGCTACATCCGCAACTAAACAAGATCACTACAGTAGTTGAGCACAATTATGTAACTACTTACCTGTTCACAACATACATATACATACTTCAACTGGGCAGGAAGGTTGGAAGTTGGTGGAGATGCCAAGCCTTTTTAGATGGGTATCAATGGATTGGACCTGAACTAGATTTAAGAGTATGCAAACCCAAAGTTTTATATTGCAAAATGTTGGGTGTATTTTTAAAATACCAAAATATATATTTGGTGAGGATTATGGGTGCAGTCATGTTGTGGCATTAATAGCCACTTAGTTAAGTGATAATTATGCTTATTAGTAGCACATGTAGTAGCTAAAACTCATTAGCATTTTCAGCCATGTTTGTGGTATTAATAACCACTTAATTAAGTGATAATTATGCTCATTAGTAGCATATGTAGTGGCTGTAACTCTTCAATTTTTTGAACCATGTTGTGGCATTAAGAATCTTTTTCTTAAGTGATAATCGTGCTCATTAGTAGCACATGTAGTAGCAATAACTCTTGAGAAATTTTCAGCCATATTTTGGCATAAAGACCCATTTACTTGAGTGATAATTTACTCATTAGTAGCACATGAAATAGATGTAACTCTTGAGCATTTAGCATCCATGTTATGACATTAAGGGTCACCTTCTTGAATGATAATTATGCTCATTAGTAACATATCATGAGTTACATCTTCACCATGTCAATACATAATGGTATTGTAAACAAGATTCATCCAACTTTTTTCTCATATTATGAGTCCTTTCCAATTAAGTTTCTAAGAGAGCTTGCAAGTCCAATTGTAACGTTAATTTGGTTTGTAATATCATCTTTATTTTGCCGATTTGTCTATGATTCGATTGTTTTGTGTAAGATGAACTGATAGTCGTCATTGTATCTTGAAGGTGTTTGCATGAGTCCATTGCATTTGGTTATTTGATACCGGTGACGGCAAATAAAGCTAAAGATTAGTGTTTATCATGCTTTGAAGAATAGCACTATCCTAACCTTCTTTTAAGGGTGTTAAACTTGATCTTTCAGGTGCCAACCACTTAAGAATCATGCCACCTATAAGTGCTCGACTCCGATAAATGCATATCAGGCCCCAATGTAAACATCTATTAGAAAAATGTAGCATTTCTCGGACATACAAGAAAATATATGTTATAAATGTTTTGAAGGACCTCAAGCTGGACTTGGGTTCTCTTGCATATTTGTGTTGAATTTTTGGACCCTTGTAAAAAATGTGAACAAAGAAAAGTTTATGAGTAAGCTTTTAACTTTGTTTTATAGATGCAGAAGTCCTTTCTTTACAATATAAACGGTTTAAAGAGACTTTCAATCTTGGGAACTTCTTGATCTGTTTTAAGGTGGCGAAAAACTGCGACAAAGCATTCATTTAGCTGACCCACATGGTATGGGAGCAAGCTTGGGTTTTAGGTTTTGGTTGGTTCGATATAGGTCTATGATCATTCACTGTTTGTAATGGATTTATTTGGATATGTGATTGTTCTTGATATGAGCATATTCATGATTATTGTTTATTATTTATTTATACATGTAATCCTATGGTTTTTACCAACAGACAAACCATGAAAACCTCTAGTTTTTTTCTCCTCACTATTTTGGATTCATTGAACATTGGAACCAGAAGTAAATTGATGATCTTATCTATACTTGCAATAGTATCCAAGGTCAGCTGTTTTTTTGTGGCTGAAAATGAAGAGATGGATATACGTGAGGTGGGCAATTTTGAGGCTATTAGCTAAGTTCAGTCCCACAGTTGGAAGTGCCAACACATAATTAAAGCTATTTTACAAAAGAATGCTTGCAGGACAAGTTTATCCTTTAAGTGATCGACGAACTCTACATGCCTCTCAGGATCCCCCATCCTTATGAAGTGTGGCCCTTTGGGCAATACGAGCCACTTTCATGTCAACCAATTTCTTATCGTTACTTAAGACAAAAGAGTGGTTTCCCAATCAAAAGAAATGTCAATGGCATGAAGAGTGCTCTTCTACATCTCCCAAGTTTGTTCGTGGTAGACATATTCTATCTTCGTTGAATTTATGCTACTAAATATGGACATTCTATAGTCCTTGTTCCAAGAATGAGAAAACTAGCTACCTTTTGTAGGGAATGAAGGATGGGGAGAGGAATGATCAAGTGCAGAAACAATCACAAAAACCACAAGGGTGGATTAGAGTAGGGATTCATTGTTCTCCTATCTACATCCACTATAACGTCCTACAATTGCAGAACATACCACAGCAAGTTAAAAATGGCAATTGGCAACAAGAGTTATGCATCAAGTCGATGAGACAGCAGAAAATTGAGATTTAGATATGAAAGAAGCAATTGGACCATCATCAACCCTTTTGAATGAAATGAAATCAGACTTATCAGACTTCTAAAACAGTAATATTTTTTAAATTCATAATTCTTTACATAAATCTGCAAATATGTTACTCAGATATATGTAACTGCGACCCGTGCAAAGTGCCCTCATTTATTCAACAACTAAGCCTTTTCCCACACTAGATGGAGTCAGCTACATGGATTCTTTATTTCTAAGGGGCCCTATCACGTGCTATGCTAGTAGTTAACTCAATATAAATTAGATCATTCTTTATTGTTTCTTTCCAACGCTTTTGTAGTCATCTTCTTCCTCTTTTAATATTTTCACAATCTAGTTTTTTATATCTTCTTATGAGAACATCTTTGGATCATTTTTTTATGTCTAAACCATCTTAAATGATATTTTTTTAATCTTTATTAGTGCTACTCCCAATTTATTTCTAACAACCTCATTATGTATACAGTCTTTCTTTCTATGAAAACTCATCCATCTCAATATATCATTTTTGCTATAGACATCTTTTGCAATGTTGATAATTAACTGCTCAACAATCGAAACTATAAAATATAGTAGGTCTAATTATTGCTCATAATTTGTAATTTGTTCATTTAAAGACTCTTTCTTTCTTTTTATTACATTCAGACTCTGTAGTATGTTGTTAAGATGCCCCAACATAATGCTCATAATTTGTAGAATTCATGATAGATATGTCGGTTAAAGTTTTACGTTGGTTATCGAAAGCCTATGAACACCCTCCTCCTTTATTGTGGCCTAAGACTCGACATGCAAGGGTGATCCCTTACATGCGCCTCATTTATTAAATACCGAATTTGAGTCGTGCTTAAATAAGTCAAACACGAGTAAGTCAAGTAGCTCCATTTGTTGCCGAGCATTCCATGTAGCTACATCCCTTATACAGCACCATTTTTACAAATGTCCATTGTGCTTGGCGCATCAGGTAGTGAGAGTGAGCTACTAACTTCAGTTGCCAAACCACAGAAAACACAATCGTGCAAGTTTGGTGAACATGGTGGGATTGCTCCTAATATCAAGCTACGAACCCAACCCATGACGTCTAAGTAGGCTCTTCAACAAGAGAAGGGCTCAAATCGCAGTCTAACCTGTCAATATATATACATGTATATATATATGAGCCAAAAAAACCATGTGACACGGTCAAACACAATTTAAACATGAAATTGGTGGACCCGAATGAGGAAGCTATAAGTACGACCACGGAGACAACCGGTGGTGAAGCGAGTCCACTTGAAACGGTCGCCTTGAAGTTCTCTCTCTTTCCCGCGCGCTTGCACACGCAGAGGAGAGAGAAACTTGCCGGGAACAATCGACTGTAAATAAGTGAAGGGACTTGGTTTCTCGAAACAACGGTCTCAAGAGACCTGGTTGCTCTCTCTCTCTCTCTCTCTCTCTCTCTCTCTCTCTCTCTCTCTTTCTCTCTCTCCCCTTCATTTTCTCTTTTCTTTTATGAGACTTGCCTTCCAGAACCGGTCGGTTTTTCCGCCGATTAATTCTTATTTGTGATATCTTTGAGATTCTCGTCTCTGAATGGCATAATGGCATGTGAGTTTTGCCACTTACTTTCTTAATGGTTTGTGAAGATGGACTTTCGAGGAATTGCTTCTTTCCTGGTGTATGTTTTTCCGTTGTTTCTTAAATTCTCTCTAAAAAAGCATAATTTTTTTTAAGAAAGTTCTCATTTAAACTATCCGTTGAGTATTTATGAACACTCGTTCTTTTTCTCCTTCAAGCCATACTTGAGATTCTTCTGATCTTTCTGGTGAAGCAAAACCACTTTAAACCCATGAATGGAGAAAAATGGAGGCTACGAATCTTCTTTCTACTTTTGCCTTTCTGATAGAAAGCTTCCTAAATCAGATCATTTAGTAGGTTTTTTTTCTTTTCCTTTCTTGGATGTTTCTGCCGTATCTTGTCATCGTTGTTGCTCTCTCTCTCTCACACACACACTCGCGCGCACACAAATACATCTTTTGGTTAGTAATTTTAGTACTTCTTTTGTGTTTTCTTATCAGAACGCGTGATGATTCCAACTTTTTCTTTTGGGCAAGTATTTCGATGGAGTGTCAAGTCATGATAGGCGTGGAATCTCTGTTTTTGATCTTGTCTGTCTCTTGCTGGCATGTAATAAGTGGACTCCGTTTGGTTTCTTTACTGAATCTTTTTGGAGAATAATTACTTAAACAACAACAACAAAATGTAAAGAACTGAAGTAATGGAGAAGTTAGAGACTGTTGAGAGAAAGTCAAATCCTTTGTGTGACCGACATTTTGTCTGCTACTACCTATGAAGATGATTCTATCGTCTTTCTGGTATTTTGCCTTGTCAGGTTCGCGAATATACGGTAATTGCAAATGTATTGTTTCTATTAACTATCTCCTTGGTTTATCCAAACATACCCAAGTGAATATACTTACAGATTTCCCTTCTGTAGTGCCAATGCGACATATATTACGTGTGTTATCTTTTCATGTTTCTCCATGTGTACTGATGTACGGTTCTTACGAATTACTTTGGTCATGAAATGAAGCTGCTTTACTGTCAGATTGCCTTTTTCATTTGTTAGACTTTATTCGTGTATCAGTAATCAATATGACGTCACTTGTTATTGAATATCATGTGCATTTTTCTTTGCTTGAAATCTATGTTAACTATCAACCGATATATTCTACTAAAAGGCTATGTTGAACCTTCACTTATGTAGCAGTCACTACCTTGCAGTATCCTACAACGACGATGTTTTGGCAGCTCCTGTCATTTTTTATGAGAAATTTTGCTTTTCTTCTCTTTCTTTCTTTCTTCTTTTTGGCCATTCTCCCCTTGCCTTTTGCCTCCTCTTTTGTTCTTCTTCTCGTTCTTTCTCCTCCAATTCTATTTCCTTTTCTTCTCTTCCTTTTTTCTGCCTATTTTCTCTCTTTTCTTCTCTTTTCAATTTCCCTCTTCATTCGGTAATACTTTATTTTGCTAACCAATTCGACAATCACCATGTGAGCTTATATTTGAAGTTCGTGATGCTTTAAATTTTGTAAGCCTAATCATGAAAATTAACTGTTTTGATTATAATTTATGGGTATATGCTTTTCATTATTTTTAAAATTTAATTAAAAGATCTTCCATATGCCACTAAGTACGCTATATCCTTGATATATCTCCATCAATGGTTTATTAGAGTTGACCTTTAACTATATCCACTAACCACTATTGATAGCATAATTTGAAATTCAGAAACCTGAAATTTACTTATGAAGCACTTAATATCAACGGCCTTCAATTTTCTTGCAGGACGTCCCCCAAGTACTTTGATTTTGAATTTGGAGCTTGCCTTTTATGGGCTGCATCTCCTCACGGCATGTAAAAACTCCACCTGGCTATGAAGATCCCACTGTTCTTGCTGCTGAAACATCTTGTAAGCTAGTCTTCTCTTTTTTTCTTGATCCGAAAAATCCCTTCTAAATTTACAACTTAAGACATTTCTTGTTCATCAATTGACCTATTTCAGTGATACCTAATTCTAACAACACAAGGCAAGTTTATGCTCTTATTTTTGTAGCTTGTCCAATTTCAATGATTATTATGTTCTAAAATTCATACATAGATGTTGAAATAAGGATGCAATGGAGTCTAAAGTTTGGCATGCCTCTATGCTACTGCAAGTTGAGCATCTAAAAGACATGATACTGAATCTGTGTTGTTATATGCAGTTAATGTGAGTGAAGTCGAGGCCTTATATGAACTCTTTAACAAATTAAGCAACTCTATTATTAATGATGGGCTCATTCAAAAGGTGATCTCCAAGATAGCTCCCTGATTTTCTTTTCTCTGCTTTCTTTTCGTGGAGATCATTGCCTGTTATCTGGTGCTGCAAGCATGCTTAAGTACATAGTTGGGTGTTGATGTTCTTGAGTAGGAAGAATTTCAGCTTGCACTCTTCAGAAACCGCAACAAAAGGAATCTTTTTGCAGATCGTGTAAGCACCAGTTTTTTCTTTTCCTTCACCTTTTCTTCTTTTACAATTCAGAGACTCGTCCTTATCTTAATTGGTTCTTGCACTGTTTGTATTAATGATGTTCATGAATATACTAAATGTTCTTATATGTTTGTCAATTTATTGGAACATACTCCCTCTATATGAAATAAATTCAGAAACGCCTAAGACATGAAAGGTTGCTTCACCACATTAGCAGGAAGGCGTCCATAGTAGATAAGGTGGTTGAAAATAAAAATAAGATTATGAGGAATATTATGGACAGGGAAAGTTGCATTGTGAAAAAGGACTGCGGACAAAGCTGAAAACCATCACTAAACACTTTAACTCATGGAATTTTATTTCAAGTCCAAGTCTAATATAGTGCTAAGCATGGAAATTTCATACTAATTGAAGTATGCAGTGCTGGTTTATGCTTATGACACACTTTCTCTTTATAATTGGAGGTTGATGACTTCCCAACTAATCAAATAAGAGAATGTCGCTATTTACAAATTCAGACTATTTTCCTTCAATGAGATGATGTCCGTCACTTATGCACATCAAAATGGCACTAGGTAAGTCAATTTTGTGCAGATTCTGATTTAGATTTAGAACAAGAAGGGACAGGAAACTAGGGTACCTGATGAAAATAGGACAATTGGCGACAACCAAAGGTAAAATGAGCTGGATCAAGTGATTGAACCAAAGGGTTCTCCTTAACTTGCCTACCACATTACAAGAAGTCAAAAAAAAATATGCAGTTTGTTCTAGAAACTAGATATTTAGACGGTCACTCAGTTAGACCTTCGTTATCTTCGGAATTATTTCCTCCAGATTTTGCTAGTGGTGGATATTCTATTCCATCCTTCTCCTTCAATTTCCTCCTAGGTTGTGTTAATGGACAATGAACTCTGTATCTTCAATCCTTGTTTATTAGATGCCTCAAAATTGCTACGTGAAAGTGTCATATGGAACAAAAGCTAGTTGCACTCCGCTATGAGAAAAAATCAAGGAGAATACCCTCCTTATATGTGAAGTGGTATACTTGCAACATTAATGCATTTTCACCACTGTAAACCAAAACCTATGCATTACATTTTGTTATTTTGACTGTCAAGCTATGGTTAGGCAGACATAAGCCCGTTAATTAATGCTAACAGACCATATTAACCACTTGAAACCAGCCCAGTGGCTTGCCTTTACTGATCTACCATGAAAACCACTGGCAATAGCTGTCTTCAAACATAGACAATTAAAGGGTAGAAGAGATTCAACAGAATTCAAATGATGTAGCAGATTGGAAACCGAACTGGTGAATCACTCTGATGACCTGCCAAACCCTTCAAGACTCTTCTGGGCAAGCTTTTTGTATAAGCTAACCTTTACAGCATACTTCTTTATATTTTTTACACCAATATGTAAATGTGCTGCAATTAGCTTATCATTTACTTTAACTGATTTAATATTCTCTACTGCTTGCAGATATTTGACCTGTTCGATGTCAAACATAATGGGGTTATTGAGTTTGGAGAATTTGTCAGATCATTGAACATCTTTCATCCAAATACTCCCGAAATTGACAAAATTGCATGTACGGATGTTTATTTCAATGGGTTCTCCTTTTTCTTTTCCTGAGCTTTTGTTACTATGAAGATAATTGTTATATGTTCTGTAAATTCTTTTATGATGAATCTCAGGATACATGTCAACCAGTTGATTCTGAATTTACACAGTCTAGACCATTAGATCTTACTTAAATTCTTTTGAAGCAAACCCAGTCGAACATACTAAATGATTGATCCAGAATGTAGTTGACTTGATTCACGTAACCTACCTGCTCCAACCATCATGCTCCTCTTCGGCCAGTTGATTCAACTTTATAAATCAAATTCATTAGCAATTACAATAAAAGCTATGACATTTCTTTTTCTTTCCCATATAACTGCTTCAAGATGATAAGTACATTTGCGCTCATAATTTGTTGGAAATTTGTTGCAGTTGCATTCAGACTGTACGATCTCAGACATACTGGTTACATTGAGCGTGAAGAGGTAAAACTTTGATTGTGAACTTAAAATCTATTATGCTTACAACATTAGCACTCAATTTGGCCTCAAAAACAGTGGATGGATAAGTTTTGTCTCCTCAAAGGCTGTTAGGCTACCAGATACTATGTCTACAGTGGTAGTTACTAAACCCTGTTTTACAGGACTGTCTTTTCCCTTTTTCATTTCCAAATACGAGATAATTCTCCAAACCAACCACCACAACGACAGTTTGACATATTTCAACCACTTTTCCTAGTTACTGAGTTTCCAAGAGCATCATGCAGTCATTTGCTATTCCATCAAGTTTGCACCTTAATATGAAGCTTTTTCTTTAACGTGGAAAGTTTATTAGGAAAGTATACGGTTCTATTCATATTCGCATAATTGTGACGAGTGTTACTCTTATTGCTCTCAAAGGCCATTCCAAATTTTATCCTTACTAATCTAATCTATGGGACCAAGATTATGTACGGCATGTTGTCTATGAGCTTCATGTGCGAGACAATAAGCACAACCTTTCTGCAGCCACATGACTAAGCAGTAGGGGTGTTCACCGTTCAGTTCGGTTCGGTTCTAGTTTCAACCTCGAACCAAACCGTTAGGTTCGGTTCTCAACTTTTAGAGAACCAAATCAAACCGTGCTGTGTCCAGAACCAAACCAAACTGGAACCAATTTCTGGTTTGGTTCCGTTCTGAACCATTAATGGTTTGGTTTGGTTCCAACACTGGAACCGTGAACTGAACCACTGAAAAAATTTCCAACTAAAACAGAACGGAACCAAACCAAACCAAACTGCCAAACATCAGGTTGCCGCCGGTTCGGTTCTGTCAGTTCCATGAACACCTACTAAGCGGTTATCTCTATATTCCAATATCCACAGCTAAACATTATTTAGACCCAAAGCATATAAGATGATGTCATACATGGAGAACAAACTTCCACCGTGCTTACCTCATTGATATTAATGAGGTAAAAGCTGGACTCTCCTTCATCCTCATCAAGTAAAGTAGAGAAAAAGAATCAGATTGACAAAGAAGAGGTGGGCATCTGAATCATCCTCCTCTTGTAATGGATTTCTTTGATGCCGATTATGTTATGTCTACTTACGTAATTTGCATTTCTCAAGTTTATATTAAATCGCCTATGATTTTTCAAAGCTTAATGGTCCCGATTCCTGCTAGCTTACAGTTGACAGAGATGGTTTTGGCTTTTCTAAATGAATCAGAGTTGCAGCTTTCAGATGATGTCATAGGAATGATTGTTGACAAGGTCTATTGCCTTCTTGAAGATCTCTTCCTTGACAATGTATTTATCTGTAAATATGTCTCTTTGGTTTATATGCTTTTATGTGTTCTGCTACAGACATTTGATCAAGCGGATGGCAAAGGTGATGGAAGGATTGATCAGGAGGAATGGAAAGTGTTTGTGCTACAAAATCCTTCTTCGATAAAGAATATGACATTGCCATACTTGAAGTGAGTATTCCATGGATGAATGTCCCAATGCCTTTTCAAGTCTTTGCTCGGTCATATCAGAAGAAAATTACAGTTTCTGAGAGATTCCTAACTTCCATCTACGTGTAAGATGACCATCTCAATGTACTTCGCCAATTGTTGATGTTTAGCATAGTAACTAACTCTTAGAATAAATACCTCAAAGGCATAAAACAACCCTAGAGAGTATAAGAATACAGGTGTTAAGGATGTCTTCATAAGCTAATAAATTTATATAAGAATCATGGGTTAAGACTCCTGGGCCAACAGGTTTTTTTTGGTTTACAAGAGGAGGTCCAAGCCTAACACACACCCGCACATGCACACTCTGGGAATCGAGCTCCCACCAGCAGCAGTGCTCTGCCGTTGAGCTAACGTTCTCGGTGCAGGCCAACGGGAGTTTAGCTTTATGAAAAAGGCTGGGTCTGCTACATGAGCAATCATTATTCAATTCCCACGGCACTACTCCCAGCACGAGCCAATGCTCAGCATAGGCCCTTGGGGTGAGGGTCCTAGCCTAGGAGTTTCAAGCTGGGTTGTTCCAACTACCCAAAAGGCGGTTTCTTGAGTAGAAAGATGTAAAGGGTTCAAATTCCTTTGAGTCTTGCCCGACGATTTGGCTGCATAGGATCTCCGCGGTTGGTCTTGGACTTGATTTGCGAGGCATGGATGATTTCAGTAGACATTAACCGATATTGATGGCTTGGGAGAAAAGGAAAAACATATTGATGACAAGAACGGGTGTTGCTAATTGAAACTCATTCTCAATTGAGAAAATGAATGCTGCAAGTTCCTCTATCTGTATAAAAGTTCATGTTGGTGACGCCTAAATGGCTGGTGCAACTTGTTTTCTGAACTGTAACTGAAAACTGTAACTGTTAATAATGCCTTCTGCTTTCGCATGCAGGGACATAACCTTGGCCTTTCCTAGCTTTGTTGCGAGATCTGAACCCGAAGATTTGGAGATTTGACTCGCCATGCGCTAGTGACAAATTATATGTTTTATCCCTCTCATCCATTTGAATTCAAAAGTGTTTCTTTGAGGATTCTTTTGCACCTCAACCTTCAATCAGCCAACCTGCTTTCAAGATTGCAGTTGAATTTACCTTTGTGTTGGCATAATATCTAGAAACCCATGCATAATAAACCAATATGCAATAAATATAAACATGCTCCAATCAACAACAACAATCGCAAATCCAAAGTAAGTCATAAACAAACCGTATAGAAAATAAAATCAGAATCAATAATCAAAAGAATAACTTATTTGTGCGAGTCGTTCTTCTCGACTTGCCTTAGAGAAATTAGCACCCTGCTATGAGCACGTATGGACCTTCCTCTCATGGTAAAACAAATATACATCTCGAAAGAAACATACCTTGCTTAAAGTTGACGTCGACCACACCTCAGTCGCCTATGGCTGGAGAGAAAGACGATTGGGAGCAATCACACTGTAGGAAATACTATGAACAGAGAGGAGCAAAGAATGAAGGCTGGAGGAGAGAGAGTATTACCGAAGAACATTTTGATTAGAGAGTTCTAATCACATATATATAGATTGCGTGTTGGATCGTGAATCATAGATTTGATCCAAATAACGCATGTCTCTCTCTCATAACCGTTCTTGTGTAAGCATTCTTGATCGTTAGATAACCTAAATTCAAACCCAAACTCAAGCCCAACTCATTGCGTGCGTGCATGGTCTAACGTGTCCTCCCCAAGCTCTTTGAATTAAGGTTCATGTGCTACCAATTATATAAAATGACATGTGGGTTTGTCTCATTCTTCAATATGGGACTAAACTTTGTCTCTTCTTTGTCATCACACGCACAAGTCTCTTACATGTGACTTTTTATACTTTAGGATTGTTACTTATACTAATGATGCATCAATTGAATATTTGGGATATGAACATGAATTAAATGTTATTAATGTACATGAGTTTAATAAACCCAACTTAATTAATATTAAATCCAACAATTCCTACAAAGTCTTAAAGTGTAAAAGTGTCCTCCCAAACCAATCATCATATTATACTTTTAGTAATAATATATTCTAGTTTGAACTGTTACTTAACTTATCCAATATTACCTTTAATAAGAACTAGGTGAACATATGTCTTGAACTTGAATCTTGGGTGTAAAGGTGTTTATTAGTAACAACATAATAAAAGGTTATGACATGATCTTTAGGGGTGATGCATTAGTAGCAATGCATCCATATCCTGTATCATGATTGACTTTATTATGAAACAACTCAATTCCTCTATTGCGGTCACATAATATCAATCACTTAGTTGGGCTCTCCAAGGATATACTGCTAGCATCCTGTCCAAGGACTCAATTCTATTCAAAAAATAATCTCTTCCTAAACTTACAGTCGTGATACTTTAGGTTTACAAGAGACAGACACAGATACTAAAAATATCACATAATATAAAGTGTTATTATATTTATCCAACTTATTATTACCATATTGAACCTACTTCGTGGGATCTCCACTCAATTTGGTTGAGTTATCACTACTTGTAAATAAATCATGGGTTTCAATCCCATCTCCAACTTGAATTTCTTAACTAAGGCTACTAATAGACCCTTAGTCAAATGATTAACTGTATTATCTTTGAATCCAACAAAATCTACAACCATTATCTATCCCATCAGACATGAGAGCCCTTATAAACTTTATTCTGACTTAGATGTATCTCTGTTGCTTTTAGTTATACTTAAACTACTGATTTTAACAATTGTAGTCATATTATTATAATGCATTGAAATTGCATGAAGCGACTTTTTTACTATAGGTAGATTGGACATAAGTCCCTTAAGTCATTATGCTTCTAATCTAGTCTCATCCAAAGCACATAGTTCTGCCTCAAAAGTAGAACGAGACAAAACAGTTTATTTATTAGATTTTTAGGTGACAACGCCACTACCCACAATAAACACATATTCAGTGATTCCATTACTTTAGAGTTTTTTACTATCCAACTAACATCACTAAATCCTTTAAGAACAAAAGGATATTTACCGTAACGTAGTACAAAGGAAATAGTTCCCTTCATATAGCGAAATACTTTATCTAAAGCTTCCCAATGGGTTCTATCTAGACAACTAGTGTATCTACTCAACTTATACACAACAAATGCAATATTTGTTTATGTAGAATTGATTAAATACATCAAACTACCAATAACCTAAGAATATATTAATTGATACACAAGAATACCACTTTCATTCTTATATAAAGCCTTAAATGAATCACACTGGTTCTTAACATGTCTATAGTTTGTATATCCAATTATCTCTAAAATTTTCTTAACATACTGAGACTAAGAGATTACTATACTATCAATAGACCTTGTGATTTTACGTCTTAAAATCACATCAGTCACACTCAGGTCCTTCATCTCAAACTTACTACATAAGAATGACTTAGTCTCATTTATTATTTTCATATCTGAACCAAACAATAATATATCATCTACGTATAGGCAAAGAATGATGAAAGCATTACTAACCGACTTGCAATACACACACTTATCATAATCATTAGAAATAAAGCGAAAAGATGATATCAAATAATCAAACTTCTTATGCTATTGTTTATGGGCTTGTTTCAAACCATATAATAATTTAACAAGCTTTCATACCTTACACTTATTCTCACAAGTTACAAATTCCTCTTACTAATTCATATAAATTTTCTCATAGAGGTCACCATAAAGGAAAGCAGTCTTCACATCCATCTGATGGATTGTGAAGTCATACATGGAGACTAGGGCTATAAGTATTCCGATGGTGGTCATCTAGAAAACTAGAGAATAGGTATCAAAGTAATTTATTCCTTCATTTTGTGTGTATCCTTTGCCAACTAACCTGACATTGTATTTGTTCATTATTCCATCTGCATTCAATTTCTTCTTAAAAGTCCACTTGCAACCCATAGTAATACAACTAAAAGGCAAACCCAACAATTCCCAAGTATTATTGTAGAGAATTGACTTGATTTCATCGTGAATGACTTCCTTAAAAAATTTAACCTCATGTGAGGTCATAGCCTACTAGAAGGTAATAGGACCATCATAGCATTAAAAGTAATAAAATCACTTTCAAAGTCCTTTGATATCCTATGTTATTTACTTCTTCTTGGTTTAGTTATTTTTTTAGAGTCATTTGATCTAAAAACAACATAATTAGGATCACCACACATTTATCATCCTTTTCACATAATCAGGAATAGAGCTAGTAGTAGGGTCAAAATTTGTAGAAGATATACTTTAAAGAATTCCAGTCTTCATGAAAAATACATTTTCAAAGAATGTAACATCATAGAGCTCAACTATTGTGTTGACATGTATGATATAAATGTTAGATCTAATGATCAAGAATTTATACACATAGTTTGTCTCTATATAACCCAGAAATATAATATCTATTGTTTTATGTTCCAGTTTCTTTCTCTTGTATTCAGGAATGAATACTTTCGTAAAACATCCTAGACTTTGAGA
Source organism: Brasenia schreberi (assembly GCA_036023115.1). NCBI lineage: Eukaryota > Viridiplantae > Streptophyta > Magnoliopsida > Nymphaeales > Cabombaceae > Brasenia > Brasenia schreberi. The sequence goes on from JAYKKT010000065.1 coordinate 3,897,636, forward strand.
TATTTGAGACTGATCTTTCGACTATTCCAAAGCTCAAAGGAATTATTTTCCTTATACTTATGGACAACACTATTTAGAATATGACAATTCATATTTAAAACTTTCCTCTATATATAGGTAGGTATTTTAAAACTTTAAAGTAAAATGTTAATCATATCACATGAGGTTCTACTCTTTCGTTCAAATATCCCATTAGACTAAGAATAATACAAAACACTAATCTCATGAACAATATCATTATTTTGACAGTATTCTTAAAAATGGTTTGAGATATACTCTTCTTTTATATTATACTTTAATCATTTAAGTACCTTCTCTGTTTGGGTTTGTGCATCATTTCTAAATATTTAAAACTTTTTAAAAGTTTCATCGTTACTTTTAAGCAACTAAATGTAACCACATCTACTGCAATTATAAATAAACGTGATACAATATCTTTTGTTATTTCTTGTAGTCGTTTCATTGAATACACAAATATAAGTGTACACCAAATCTAAAATCTTGGATTTTCTTCAACCATATAAAAATGTTTCCTAGGTTGTTTTGCTTGCACACATATACCACTTTGGTATTTTCTCTGTATGATGATCTTAAGAATAAGGTTGAAGTTCATCATTTTTTTCATAGAATTAAACTTTATATGACCTAACCTGGCATGTCATACATTAGATGATTCAATATTTTACAAAGAAGAAGAAGATGAAGCAGAAGTAGAGGATTTATTAACATTAAAATTCATACAATAATCAACAATTAATTGTACATGAATTTTAAAAAGATCATTTACATCACATAAATAACCCTTTCCAAAGAAACACACTATAATAAGTCATGTAATAATAACTTTATTACATTTACAATCTAATCTTAATCCCTCTTTAACTAAAGAGAGACTACTGAAGATATTCTGACGAATCGTTGTAATGTATCTAACTCTCTTAAGAGTTAGAACCCTTTTTCAAGGAAACTTTAAGTCTAAACGCCCTTCGTCCTTGATTTTAGTGGTCAAATGATCCCCTAAGGTCGTTGTTCTCCTACAGATGACCTAGTAAGACATAAACATGCACATTAGCCCAAGTGTATACAGTCTAGTATTGCGCTTTATAAATAAAAAGGAAATGGGGTTTAAAGGATAGATACAAGTCACTAGCAGGTACAATGGTCACCATCATGTTGACCATAACTCCTTCAACGACCGTAAGTTTCTTAGCTTTTTTTGAAGGATAATTTCTCACCTAATGTCCAACCTTACCGTAAAACCAACACAGTTTGTTTTTGGGTTTCTTTTGGATCTTAGCTTTTGGTTTATGCTTTACCTGTTTTTTCTTAGGATCACTAGGTTGTTTTCTTTCAACCGTCAGGTTAACCCTATAGGTGTTTTCTACATGCATAACTAGTTTCTTACTTCTATGCTCTTCCTCTATTGCTATGTCTACTATTAGATCATCAAGAGTTATCTCATCTCTCTATGTTTGAGATCTATGCCGATAAAATATAATAGCAATACATAGTGCCCTCCTTCTACTTAACGATTTTATCCAATCTTATAGGGTCAGTATCATCGGGTTGAGGACAATCTAAGTCGATATAAAAATGTAGCTCTAACATGGCTAACCAAATTTTCATATGCTGCTACCAGCGTTTTAAGTGGGAATTAACAAATTTTTTCGGTATTAAGTCAAGTCGACCTTAAGTCGGAGGGTAGCAATCATAAACATGTTTGCTATGGAAAATAATGATTTCTCTAAGATTGTTGGCATAATCCATAGAAATACATGCATAATGATTTCTCTAAGATTGTTGGCATAATCCATAGAAATACATGCATAATAAACCAATATGCAACAAGTATAAACATGTCTCAATCAATAACAACCGCAGATCCAAAGTAAACCATAAAAAATTATACAAAAAATGAAAATAAAGGCAATAATTAGAAAAACTTATCTATGCGAGACACCCTTGTGGACTTGTCTTAGAGAAATCAATGCCCCGCTATAATTACATACGGATATTTGCTCCTTACTCTCAAGATAAAGCTTACACATAACTCGAAAAGCACATACCTAGTTTCGAGTCGACTTCGACCATGCCTCAGTTTCTATGGCTAGAGAAAAGGATAGTTGGGAGCAGTCACACCATAGAAAATACCACAAGCATAGGAGAGCAAAGAATGGGGGCGAGAGGAGATATATGATCCGAACGATGCACCTATCCATCTCGTAATCGTTCCCGCGTAAGTATTCTTGACCGTTAGATCAAAAGATTTTCATGAAAAAGATAGACCAAAGATAATTCCCAAGTACAGGCCCGACGCGACATGTGCGTGCATAGTTAGCATGTCTTCTCAAGCTCTTTGAACTAAGATTCATGATCTACCATCTATATAAAAGGACATGCGAGTTTATCTTATTCTTTAATATGAGACTAAACTTTGTCATTTTTTGAGCATCACATGCAATAGTCCTTTACATGTTACTTTTTACACTTTAAGACTTTCACTTATATCAATGATTCATCAATTGAATATTTAGGATATGAACATGAATTAAATATTACATTATGTTCCCCGAACGACATGTCCAGTAAGAACGTCCCTGGTTATATTGTAGATATCCTCAAGGAAGACACATCGAGGGATTGTGGCAATACATATATGATGTGCCAAGCCACAACTATTCTTGTTGTTGCTAGCGAGCAATTTGATGAAGCATATACATGATAGATAATGACAATAAAATGTGTAATTGTATCATGTCAGGTAATAAAGACCTGGTTGGTGCCACTGTTCGAGGGTTACAAATTTTACCAGCATATATTCATTAAATTTAAATACTTAGCAATAACGGATAGCGGACAATTAGTATTTACCGCTAATAAGTATTAGGAGAAATATAAATGAAATATAGTGGATTTAGCAGTAAACTATCATTAAGTGCATAAAATATATTATTAACCATGAAAATATAGTCAAAAGTATATTCTAACACATTTCATAAATATAAACCAACTATATGTAATACAAGTTTCAATAAAATAATTTTTTTTATAAAAAACAAAATAGAAGTTCTTTGAAAACATTACACCAGTATAAAATGTATATATAATGATGACACATAGTAGATTATAGGAAATAATTGCTAGAAAATAAGAGCATGTCATAAACTAGAATCTGGAGTCACAAACAAGATTATTTTAATCATATAATTCTTTAAGATTTCACATAATATAAAACATAACCATGATATAAGTTACACTGTCACACAACACAATGTTCATCATAAAATCCCACTGCAAAATGGACCATGTGTATTTATATGATAAGAAATAAAAACTCAACTGCATAAATGGTTAATCTTATGTTATATTATAAAAAAAAGCGTGTAAATAATTATATTACATAGAATAGACAAAAAATAATGATTTTATAACACGTTCAATAAAATGGCAATATGAATTGAAAATATGTTGTCATTTATAATAAATAAATATAAGAATGATGAAAGTGGCTCATATAATGAACTTAGCGGGCATATAACAAACTTTGCGCCATATAGCTGTGCCATATAGCGGACAACTTTGTGGTCTTAATGGACACTGCAAAGTGAAGACCGATATAGTTGTCAGGGGCCTTTAAAACGGTATAGTGTGGTATAGTGGCTGCAACGACATGCTACTAATAATTTAGAATAAATATAAAAGTGACATAAATATAAAGATGGTCTGGTTTATAAACGTGAGAGACGACGACGGTTCCTCCCCTAGGTCACTGAAGATATAAGATTTTGCTTTTTCATACCAAATTATGATAAATGGGCTCTTGCACATAGCAATATAAAGTTGTCGAAACCTTAACTTTAACAAAATAGTGACCTAGAAGTAAGGGTTGTAGAGGAAGCAGATTTTTCGCAATTTATAAATTGTAGCTTCACGTTCTTTCATTTTTTGTTCTCACAACATGACAAAACCTCGGATTTCTTCAATTGTAACTGTTTATTACAGCATTAGTTTATTTGTCAAGCCTAAATGTCAGAATTGTGCAAGAGAGTGTTCTGGGAAGCATTAATTGACTCTTGCTTCTTACTGTTATTACTGTCATTTACGAATGCATGCCATGGTTCTTACTGCTACAACGATCATTTACGAATGCATGCCATGGTTCTGCAAAAGCTTACAACCCTAACAGGAAGTTGATCATTTACAGACCTGCAAAGGATGGAACAACAGAGAAGGTTCCTATATGTTCGAATTTCTGTAATCCAATCAATCAAAAGATGCAAAATTATGCACCTTTGGCATCATATCTTGGAGATTCATGGGATAGCATATATTAGTATGCAAACCAGACCATATGTTGTCAGCAAGAATGGAACTGACTGCATCTGTGGGTGAAATTAATCCCACCAAGCATGGCTGGTTGCGTTTTCGCATGCCATTTGAGGGGAGATGCACATAATCCATCCTCCATATTGTCCAAGCCTTTTATCACAGCATGCTCCAGTTACTGTCTCAAAGCCTGAGTACGAATTACCATTAGCTGTTGTGGACACATCATATATGCATAATCAATCATTGACAAGAGAAAGCAAGACTTGGCTTTGCAACTGAATCATTCAATGCCAGATAAAATTTAAGGTTATCACAGGCTAACGGAGACTTTCTTAGTCCCTGCAGCTACAACAACAATGCCTAAGCCCCAAAAACCTGTATTCAATCTGTACAACATGCAAAAGTTAAGGCCTCCAGGGAAATTAGCGTACTAGAAAGGGCCTCCGGCTGCTAGCAGGAGTCACGACTCTGACTCCCACTGACGGTACTTCTTTGTGAAAAATCATGCCTATCATGGTCCTTACGAAAAAAAGGCATTTTTCTCAGATGGGATGGTACGGTTCCTGACCTGAAAGTTCTATACTAGGTGTTCAAACTAATAATCACTAATATAGTTCTCGGAAGTTTCTTCTCAGATGAAAATCTCGAGAGATCTTCAAGCTGCCTCTTTCCTTGGGATCAGAATAGTGTGTATGCTGCATGAGGGCAACTCCTACTAGAAAGGGTCTATATAATGAATTTTACAAGAACGACTCAATAATCAAATGGAACAAAGACACTTCATAGATGCTTGAAGGTAGGTGCTTTAGATTGCGTCCTTAACAATAAAGGATGATTTATGACGTTCTTTTAAATTAAGACACCTTATAAGTTTCCATGAAGTTTACAACTTTTGTCTTCCTTTGTAAATGAAAAATACGAAATAAAATGCCAGATATTGAGAAAAAGCGATGTCATCACAGATACATACAAATCACATTCTTTTGGCAAAAAAAATGACTAGTTCGCAAATATTGGTCCCAACCCTTTGAAATACAGGTTTTTCCAAGTTAATGCAATAATGAAATGTTAGACTTTCATCAATGATTAAACAAGCACATGAAGGCACATCTCTCCTGGCATGGGGTTGACCCAAAACTCTATATCTAGCAGGGTTCTTTTAAACCTGGCTTATCAATACGTGAAAGACAGCACTTTGAAACTCACCATAGTGTTGACGGTTTATCATTATATCTTCTGAACCCATGTAGGTATCACAGAAGCTAAACATGGCATCACTATGCTCCGTGTTCAGTTCAGCAACCATGTGTCTCATCCCAAAATTGAACTCCAGGATCATATCATTTATTTCCTTGATGGATTCCTTACCTTTGCTCATGTATTGCCACAAAAAGTGCGGAGTGCAACCAAGAGGAGCCAGTCCCAAGACCACTAAGAGCCGAGCACTCATGGTACACACAACAGCTACAACTAAGCCTTTTCCCATACTAGACGGGGTCGGCTACATGGATTCTTTGTTTCTACATAGCCCTATCATGTGCTATATTAGCAGTTAACTCAAAATAAACTAGATTGTTTTTTATTGTTTCTTTCCAACACTTTTGTGGTCATCCTCTACCTCTTTTAATACTTTCAAAATCTAGTTGTTCATACCCACCTACATGCACTTTAGATCTTCTTTCTATAAGTTCAAACCAACTCATCTTTTGTACATATTGATGATTCACTGCCGAACACTCAGAACCATAAAACATTATAGGTTTAATTGTTACTCTATAATATTTACCTTTTAACTTTAATAGTATCTTCTTGTCACACCTAATAATATCTAATGCTCTTCTCCATTTTAAAGAAACCTGCATTAATTCTATGCATAATATCTCCATCAATTCTCTCATTATTCTGAAAAATTGGCTTAGTTATTTAAAACTTCTTTTTGAAAATACAATGTGTGCCAATTTTAATTTCTATGTCCTCTGAAGTAACCAAGTGATCAAACTTACATTCCATATATTTTGTCTTTGTTCTACTAACTCAGAAGCCTTTAGTTTTTAATGTGTCTCTCCATAGTTCTAATTTTTTATTAACTTTTTCTTTAGACTCCTTTACTAACACAATGTCATCTGTAAATAACATACGTCAAGGTACTCCATCTTGAATATGTTTTGTTAACTCATCAATCACTATTATAAATAAGTATGAACTTAAAGTTAATCCTTGATATAACCCAATATTAACTTCATAACAATTTGTCATTCCTTCATAAGCCTCAATACATGTTTTTGCACCATCATACATGTCTCCTATATGGTTTATGTATGTCAATGGGATACCTCTTTTTTTCAATGTTCTCCAAACAACATCCCTTGGTATCCTATCATAAGCTTTTTCTTGATTAATAAATATAATGTGACGGTTTTTCTTTTTTGCTCTAAAATATTCTATAAAATGTCTCGAAAGGTGAATCGCTTCAATAGTAAATTTGTTTGACATCAATCCAAATTGGTTCTCTATTGTACTCGATCTTTTTTATCCTACGTTCGATAATTCTTTTCCATAATTTCATAGCATGACTCATTAACTTATACCTCAATAATTTAAACAATTCTTAAGATCTCCCTTGTTCTTATATATGGGTATAAGTGTACTCGGTCTTGATTCCTCAAGCATCTTTTGGTTTCTCCATATTTTATTAAATAGTATTGTGAGCTAAGTGATTATTGTCTCATAGTATTTTACAAACTTTTATAAGAATATTGTCTGGTCCTATAGATTTATCAACCTTCATATATATAAGAGTCTCTTTGACTTCATTCTTTTGAATATGTTGGTAGAAATTATGGTTTATATACTTTTTTTATTTTGATAACTCTCTTAATCTAATACTAACATCTTTATTTTTATTAAAAAAACTTATAAACATAAATTTTTCATCTATTTTTATATCATCATTTATCACTAGAATTAAGATCCTTAATTTTTTTTATTTCTAACCCTAGCTATCCTAAAAATATCTCTTTCACCCTCTTTTGAGTTGAGCCTTTTATATAAATCCTCTCAAATTTTAGCTTTTTCTTTACCAACAGTCTTTTTCGCTTCTTTCTTTACTTTTTTATAAGCATATAAAGTTTAACTAGTCTTCTTAGCATAATATAATTTGTAATATGCCCTCTTTGTCTTGATTTTATCTTACACTACTTCACTCCACCACCAAGCTTCTTTTTGTGTCGGTACACCTCTCTTAGATTCACCTAATACATCTTTCGTCACTTTCCTAATATGTATAGCCATATTGTTCCACATATTACAAGGTGTACCAATATAATTCTAAATATCTCTTTGAAGGATTTTCTTTTTAAATATACCTTCTTTCTTGCTTTTGAGGTTCTACCATTTACTCTGAATAGATCGATGCACTCTTTTCTTCTTTGTTCACTTTTTTACCAGTAAATGCATTATTAAAAGTCGATGTTAGGTGGTTAAGCTTTCTCTTGGAATTACCTTGTAATTTTTATAACACGATCTATCTTTTTTCATATAAACTAAATAATCAATTTGTGTTTGTGATAAACTACTCTTATAAGTAATTCAATGTTCATCTTGTTTTTTGAAGATTGTATTGACTATAAAGAGATCAAATGCTATAGTAAAATTTAAAATCTTCTTACCTTCCTTATTTATATCCCCAAAACCATAGTTTTCATGAATACCTTGATATCCTAATGCTTTCTTACTGGTATATTTATTTAAGTCTCCTCCTAAACAAATCATCTCCCTTTTTGGAATTCTTTGAATCACCTTATCTAACTCCTCTAAAAAAGTCGTCTTTATACTATCTTGTAGTCCTACTTCGGGTGCGTAAGTATACTCCTAGTACTAACGTTATGATTCGGTCATCATATCGTTGTATTTCTACTACACTATCCTTTAAATCTTTATTTATGATAATACCAACTCTGTTTTGAGTATTTTTCTTTCCTTAGTACAATAATTTAAAACCTTTATCCTCAATCTCCTTTGCTTTTCCTCCAACACACTTTGTCCCTTAGAAATATAGGATATGAACCTTTCTTTGAATCATAGTATCTACCACCTCTATTAGCTTACTAGATAATGTTTCGATATTCTAAGAAACAATACGAATCTTATTATCTAAGACTAACTTCCTTACTCCACATTTGTCCATGCTGAAAATATAGACTCTCTATGCAATTTGTTCACTAAGTTCAGGCGACAATATAGTGGGACTAACTTCTTTAACAACACATGTTCATGATGTGGGAATCCTCTCTGCAATTGATTCACTATATTTAAGTGAAAATGTAGAGGTCTTTTCTTACTTTTCACTGTATTCGGGTTCTGCAGTATGTCGCTAAGAGGAGACGTCTCAATACAATACTCATAATTTGTATAATCCATGGTATAAAAATTTGATAAAGTTTTATGTTACTGACAAAAGCTTAACGCAACCCTCCTCCTTTATCCGAGCTTGAGACCGGACATGCAAGGGTGATCCCTTACATGGTATGCAAAATGAATAGGACTATGTTCATGGAAGCACATAGACCCACAAAGATATGCATGAATAGTCGCACACAAGTAGTTGAAGATCCAAAACAGTTTGCTAGAAGGAACTGTAAGTGGTGGACAACTGGTATCCTTGTAGAGATGAGAGGGTTATCTTTACAGCTATTCTCATCCTTGAGAAACAAAAGTAGATTCAGCACTATAGACTCTCAGAGGAGAATGATTTACTGATCCTACTGCTTAATAAGTATCTCGCTTAACCAGAGTCTGATTGCCATGGGAAGAAAATGTGACAAGTTCTAGCCAAATTCTGAAAGCCTAAAGATTAGCATCTGGCTTAACGTGAATATTAATTCTAAATGGTGGCTTATTGTTTTTGTTATCATTATCACATTCTTTGCACTAGTTTTAAGCTTCAAGCCGCACACATACCTTTAATCTCTGCTTCACAGTATCAACCAAGAGTCGATTGAATTGCCAAGGTAGATAGATTTAACGCCAAATTCATTTTGAAGATAATGATGAATGCAGTCGTTGCTACAAAAGGACAGAAGAAAATTTGATTTTGCAAGTAACTTTTCTTCTTTCTCCTCTCCAAGGCTCAACATCTTCAACTGAAACGTATCTGCAGCCTGCTCAATCTGTAGGTTGAATGAAATATGCGGCCCCTGAAACCATAAGTTTAAATGAAAGTTCGCAGTCACACGTAAATTTGGAAGACTTGAACATGGGCATGATGATTTGGTTCCTTCTTAGGTGTGAAAACTTAGACCAAGGATGAGCTCATTTTCAGGAGAACCAAGAATGAACATTTCCAGTAAAGCTGACGACACACACACACAGAGGGAGAGAGAACCAGATCAGCACCACTTGTGAACAGGATCCCAGCGCCAGCAGAAGCATAATTGACACCATGAATCATGCTGCGAATGTCCCCACTTTGTCCAAGGAATGGAGGCACAAAAGGAAGTCCCATTCGTAATGCTGTACAGGAAACGAGACACCTTCTGAAGTGAAGTTTGTTACAAATTGCATTCAGCCTATTAAAATCTTTAAACGACAAAAGGGTTTCTACTAGTTCGAGAAGTACATTGTTAGCATTCTAACAAACCAATCGGTGAACAACTACAGAAGACCATATTCAAGTGTTAACCTAGATCAGTACTGTGTCCTAAACCTTATCTCTTAAGTTTGTAATTAACCTACTTCTCATTGTTTGCGAGTACATTATGTTTTCCTTTAAAATATCATAGGCCACGGCTTATCAAGCTTCGGCTTCAATCTATCCTTTAATGCTTTTAATTGCAATGGTTCAGAGTCGCACTCGAAAAAATGATATTTTGGACATGAAATTCTGAATGTACATAACCATAAGCACATGCCCACATTAGTCGCGCCCCTTTATCATAGTGTACAAATTTTTACATCAAAACATTCATGCTTGTGTCATGTCATGTGTACACCTGTTCTATTGGACATAAGGTCCAGAAGTTAGTGACATAAATCCACAAAAACAGGCAACCTATGTTCATGCTTCTTTAACAAACAATAAAATAAGCTAGCGATTGGAGCACACGGCAAAATATGTTTAAGAAAAACACGGAAAGTTTATTTTCTAATGGAAGTTTGGCCACCCAATTCAATTGTTACGCAAGATTACGACCGGTTAGGCTTGGAAGAATTGAACATCTAGAAATATACTCAAAAGGAAAGAAAAAATCAGTTGCCATGATGGCATTAGAACGGGTTATTTCACAAGAAAATTAACTCTGTAGATTTGAGAATTTGGTCTCTGTTCTCATTGTTAGATAGATGTCCTTCAAACAAACGTCACAAAGGCATGCGTGAAGTGCACTGAACGTGTCAAATGCAGATTTATCGTACTCAGCATAGTTAATGAATGATTATAGCAACAGAATCAAGGTAACTAACAATAAATAAAATATACAAAATTAAAATGACCAAATGGAGCGGTATATGATCTCAATCAAATTTGTGATATAAGCGAAACATGAACTAGTATATAGGGGTTACCATATGATACAGGACCTAAAAGAAATTTATGATACAAAAGTGCACCTGATACATCATCATCAGAATTGTGCCAGATTAATAAAAACTCAATAATAAAAACTTTTAGGGAGTCTTTTGACCGTCCAAATATCCTAAAAAGGCTTTCCCTTTTCTCTATGCAATAATTCATTTCTATTGTTCTAAAGTTCAAGCGACTTAAAGATTTCCTTGCAGTAAATTTCCTAAAAGGATCGTAACAATTCAAGGCAAATTAATAATCACCATATCAGTTGACACGGTTCACCTTCAAAAGATAAAGCACGTTAACCATAAAGAGCGCTTTCCAAACAATTAGCGTATTCTTTTACTTCCACAAATTGCAGTTATATTTGCTTTCTTGAACTTATTTTCCATTGGAAAACCGAGGGAGGTTTCATCAATTGACATGTCAGCGTACAGCAACATGTAAAGTATTTGATTGCTGTAAAATTGATCCAATCATGCCGGAAACAACGTGTGGCTCCCATGCTCTGCTTAAAAAGTTGTCAACTATTGAACTAAGCTATCATCTACAAGAAAGAAAAATTAACAGAATATTGCTGCAAAACGGAAGTAATTGGAATATATACCAGGCTTAAAACATTTAAAAATATCATAGCATCGTTTGCTTAAATTAAAAAAATCTGACAAAGGATAAGATGCTTAAATGGACATTGTAATAGATCTAGAATAGAGTGCTATATTTCCTTCAACAATTCATCAACCCTCCAAAGCTTCAAATATTTTCAAGTGATAGAAACCTAGTTTCTAAAACTGGACTCATAATCCCCGTGAAATCTCCCTGTATTTTTTTCATTAGTCCATAAAGAAAATTATATAGACAAAGTGGGTAAGGAAGTTAGTCCTAGATAATAAGATTCGTATTGGTTTTTTGAATATCAGGACATTGTCCATTAAGCTAATGGAGGTAGTAGATACTATGATTCGGAGAAAGATTCATATTCTATGTTTACCAGAGACAAAGTAGGTTAGAGAAAAAGCAAAGGAGATTGAGGATACATGTTTTAAATTATGATACTCAAGTAAGGAAAAGGCTCGAAACGGAGTTGGTATTATCAAAAATAAAGGTTTAAAGGATAGTGTAATAGACATACAATGATATGGTGACCGAATCATGACGTTGAAATTAGTGTTAGGAGTACAGGTTTTGAATATAGTTTATGCTTACGCACCCCCAAGTAGGACTAGAAGATAGTATAAAGAGACGTTTTGGGAAGAGTTAGATAAGGTGATTCAAAGAATTCTGTAAAGAGAGATGATTTGTTTAGAAGGAGACTTAAATGGAATGTTAGTAAAGAGGCATTAGGATATTAAGGTATTCATGGAAACTTTGGTTTTGGAGATATAAATGAGGAAGGTAGGGAGATTTTAAATTTTGCTATGGTGTTTGATCTCTCTATAGTCAATACAATCGTCAAAAAATGAGATGAACATTTAATTACTTATAACTGTGGCTTACCACAAACACAAATTGATTATTTTATTTATAGAAAAAAAGATAGAGCGTGTTATAAAGATTGCAAGGTAATTCCAGGAGAAAGCTTAACCACCCAACATCGACTTTTAGTTAAGGATTTACAACTAAAAAAATGGACAAAGAAGAAAAGAGTGTATCGAGTTATTCGGACTAAATGATAGAACCTCAAAAGCGAGAAAGAAGGTATATTTAAATAGAAAGTCCTTAAAGGAGATGCTTAGAATTATGTTGGTATACCTTGTAATATGTGAAACAATATGGCTATATATATTAGGAAAGTGGTAAAAGATGTGTTATGTGAATCTAAGGAGGTGTAACGCCACAAAAAGAAGCTTGGTGGTGGAGTGAAGTAGTGCAAAATAAAATCAAGGCAAAGAGGGCATGTTACAAATTACATTATGCTAAAAAAACTACTGAAACTTTAGAGGCTTATAAGAAAGTAAAGAAAGAAGCGAAAAAGGCCATCAATGAAGCAAAAGCTAAACTTTGGAAGGATTTATATAAAAAAATTCAACTCAAAAGAGGGTAAAAGAGATATTTTTAGGATAACTAGGGCTAGAGATAAGAAAACTAAGGATCTTAATTCTGTTAGATGCATCAAAGATGAGGATGAGAAAATTCTAATGGCAAATGATGATATGAGAAATAGATGGAAAGGTTATTTTTATAAGTTTTTTAATGAAATTGAAGATGTTAGTATTAGCTTAGGAGAGTTAGCCAAATCAGAAAAGAATATAAACAATAATTTCTACCAATGTATTCAAAAGAATGAAGTCAAAGAGGCTCTTAAACATATGAAGGGTGGTAAATTGGTAGGACCAGACAATATTCCTATAGAAGTTTGAAAAGTCCTAAGAGAAATAAGAATCACTTGGCTCATAAGACTATTTAATGAAATATGGAGAAACCAAAAGTTGCCCGAGGAATGGAGAGCGAGTATACTTATACCCATATATAAGAACAAGGGTGATATTAAGAATTATGCGAATTATCGGGGTATCAAGTTAATGAGTCATACTATGAAATCATAGGAAAGAATTATCGAACGTAGGTTAAGACAAGTATAAGTACAATAGAGAACCAATTTGGATTCATGCCAAGCAGATCTACTATTGAAGCGATTCACCTTTTGAGATGTCTTATGAAACATTTTAGAGCAAGAAAGAAAGAGTTCACACGATATTTATTGATCTAGAAAAAGCTTGTGATAGGGTACCGAGGGAGGTTCTTTAGAGAACCTTGGAAAAAAGAGGTATCCCATTGATATACATAAACCTTATAAGATACATGTATGATGATGCAAAAACATGTGTGAGTACTGATGAAGGAATGACAGACTTCTTTGAAGTTAATATTGGGTTACATCAAGGATCAACTTTAACTTCATACTTATTTATAATGGTGATTGATGAGTTAACAAAACATATTCAAGATGAAGTACCTTTATGTGTGTTATTTGCAGATGACATTGTATTAGTTAAGGAGTCTAAGAAAAAAGTTAATAGAAAATTGAAACTATGAAAAGAAACATTAGAAAGTAAAGGCTTTCGACATAGTAGAGTAAAGACAAAATATATGGAATGTAAGTTTGATCATTTGATTACTTCAAAGGACATAGAAATTAAAATTAGCACACATTGAATCCCTTAAAAAGAAAGTTTTAAATACCTAGGGTCAATTTTTCAGAGTGATGGAAGAATTGATAGAGATGTTATGCATAGAATTAATGTTGGTTGGTTAAAATGGAGAGGAGTATCAGGTATTCTTTGTGATAAGAAGATACCATTAAAGTTATAACGTAAATATTATAGAGCAGCAATTACACTTGCCATGCTTTATAGTTCTGAGTGTTGGACAGTTAATCATCAACATGTACAAAAGATATATGTGACAAAAATGAAGATGTTGAGATGGATGAGTGGTCATACAAGAAAAGACTATATACATAATGTGATTATTAGAAACAAATTAGAAGTGACACTAATAGAGGATAAAATGAGAGAATATCATTTAAGATGGTTTGGACATATAGAAATAATATCAAAATAAGAATATGTAAGAAAGTATGAAAAAGTAGATTTTGAAAGTATTAAAAGAGGTAAAGGATGACCACAAAAGTGTTAGAAATAAACAATAAAGAATGATCTAGTTTATTGTGAGTTGACTGCTAACATGGTACATGATAGGGCTATATGAAAACAAAGAATCCATATAGTCGATCCCATCTAGTAGTGGGAGGTACTCAGGGAGCAATCGCAAGGCTACACTTGCTACCTTCTCCATGGTGTTACAGGAGAGCCCACTAACAGAAAATGCCAGGTAAGGCAACAATGCATTTTTTAGTGGAATCAAAGAAATGGGAAAAGGCTTAGTTGTTATTGTTGTAGTCAATAAAGAAGCTAGTTTCTATATTCTGCCATAGGAATCTCTTGTGTTTTCAGCATTGATCGACTAAGGACGTAATTTCTACCATCGGTTCATAATTCAACTGAAATCTCATGTATTTTCATCATTAATAAAAAGGACTACTCTCTACCATCCGATCATGATACCTCTGAACTATTTAAAAAAGTTTGTGCAAACATATGCCTGCGCTTCTTTATGCATGTTACACACTGATATGATTGTTTCTACCAACTTGTTAAACGACCCTTTGAAATTTGCCAACTAAAACAATGAAACCCTTTAAAGATATTGGAGCATATATACAGTCATAGTCATTTGCCCACATTGCCTACGAGGATAATAATTTCTATCAACTTATTCACTTTTCGTATGGCACTTGCATAAAAAAGAGCATAACTCGTCAGTGTCTCGAGGGGCACGTGCATTCGGACACACATAAACTTATTGAGATGATAATTTCGACCATCCGATTCATAATGTGTAAAGCCGAGATTGTTCATTCTCAACATGCACATCTATGAAAAATGGTTAGACCGGCCATCTAGCCATTTTTCGTGGAACAGTTACTGAAATCGCAAGGGTAAGAGCTTCATAATGGAAAGCTCAACCCGAGAATCTAGGAAGGGAAGAGTTGAGCATTGATGTATAAATTAAGAGCAATGCAATGAACTCAACACATGAAAAATACAAGAAGAAAAGAGATCAAGAACCTTCTTGATAAAACCGGCTATGGGAAATCGAAAAACTCACTTATTCTTTCTGTTCTTTCGTGAAGCCTATATGATGTGCAAGTACAAGAGAACTCTACTAACTTCAAGAGGCCAACCTCTCTATGAGAGAGCGAGGAACTCTGGCAACTTCAAGACAGATGGATTCTTCACTAGTATTAGAACAAGGTTATCTACAAAAGAGAGGTATGCATATTAGTATTTCAGAAATAGGAAGAAAAAAAAAAAAGGAAAAAGGGAAAGGAGAGAGCAAGAATACTCCTTGTTATTGTCGGAAAAACCAATTCTGACAGCCTATCGAAAACTACCAAAGATGGCCTGAGACAGTATGGGAAAACCGAGGCAAAACAAAAGTTGGCAGTAGGCTAGAAGGCTACCAACCCACAGAGGCAAGATAAAGGCCGCCAGAAGGCTAATAGCTAGGAGGAGGCCTCAACCTCCCTCTCTCTTTCTCTGAGAGGTCAAAGGCCCACAATGGTCGGAGGAAGGCCTCAGCCTCCCTCTTCCCCTCTGCTAATGAACTTGATCACTGTGTATATGTATAGAAGAGTGAAAGCCACTTTGTCATCTTATCGTTATACATACATGATATATTGTTGACTAGGAATGACAATGAGATAATTATCAAAACCGAGCCATGGTTAAACTCAAGGATTGAAATGAATGATATGGGAGAAGCATCCTATATCCTGAGTATAAAGATTTTTCGAGACAGAGAATCTAAGTGAAGGGGTATCAGATTACTTTGCTTGGTTTGGTGAATAGATACATGTTTTTTCAGACCAAGACAAATAAACTCCCCAAAAAAATTGCTATTGATAGTAAAAGCTCGCATAATGTGGAAATAATAACTATCAAATGAGGTGAGTCAATCCCCAAGAAGCTAGCACCTATAGTATGGAGATGAGCTCTAAAGGAACATATTACAAATCCTATGTAAAAAAAAATTAGAAATATGTGAGAAGTAAGATTTAATTAACAAACATTATTGTTGATAAGGGGATCTTTTCTTCTATCTCACTCATTCTCTTTTATACCCCTTCAATGGGGTGAGTCATGCATGCTCCGCCTTCATCATGCTCTCTAGCATACAATGGCTGCAAGAGTGTTTGGTTGCCTCTATTGTCCTTGCTCTTTTCCTTAGGCAATATTGTGTTCATTTATTTCCAATTTTGGATATAATGGGCTTGTAGGAGAGTACAACTCATATACTCCAAAATGACTCGATAATCGAACAATCGGGTATAGGGTCTCACAATGCCTTTGTTTGTCTCTACTATCCTTGATGAATTGGGACCATGCACATTGCGCAACTTAGATTCTGATTTGTGGAGTCTCACATTCAGCATTTGGGGCCGTCCTTGTTAGGTTGAGTCCTGCATTCGACATTTGGCATGACTGAAAAATTTCACATGAGATTGCTATTTTTGAAGCACACGCTCTTGCCGTCAATTATAAGTATGCCACATGTAGGTGTCTTATCAAACATTTTCTAATTAATAGTCCTTTGTTACATTTTTTATCCTTCTTCTAGCACCTCTTCTTCTTTCTCATGTCCCTTTTTATCTGTCAACCTTAATGGCCTCTCAAAATCCTTATACCACTCGCGAGGGCGATGACTCTTCATCTAAACCCATGCTTATGATCCTTCTCCACTTTGTGGATATCTTTCAAATGACCCTTAACCCCTTTACCTCTCCTCTTAGACTAGTTTCAAGAAACCAAATACCCTAATCCGATAAGAAACTTACCAAGATGTCATCCTTTGTATTAACAATGGCTACACTGCATTGTCAACCATAAAGTCAACAAGTGAAACAACAACAACAACAACTAAGCCTTTCCCCATACTAGACAAGGTCAACAAGTGAAAAAGTGAGGAATATACCATCCATAGATTTTGACTAGGACATTCAATTAATATACTCATTCCTCTTCCTTTTGTCCTTCAACCTCAACCACTTTATTTTTCTTGGTGTCATGATGGGTCTCATGATCTTAGATGTAGTTTCCATTATAGATCTCCTGGTTACGAAGAAAATATAGCTGCTATGGTGATCAAGAAGTAGATGGTCCTAAAGGTGGCTTTTAATAGAGGAACCTCATACCACCCAACCTTCATTTAGGCTTACATACTAACAGAATGAGAGGTAATTGAGGCAGAGTATTTACCTTTCTACTCTATTGGTTCTACCAATACTTTGTTTGGTCATTGGTCCTAGAAATTATTAAGTATTAATCCTGTTATGTCGCTATCATATCTTAAAGAGATATTTCTCTTGTCTCTCTTTTCTTAAGAATGTTGTATTCATCCATGGATGAGGTTTTGTTCAATCTTAGAGTCAGAGAATCTATTGATTTGTGCAAGGTCCATTGTGGTCCCTTCAATTATGAATTTATCTATTTTTCCAAGTTTGGTTTCATGACCTTCTAGATATGTCCATCCTACGCCATCCTAGGTTTCTTGGTGATTTTCTAGCCAAGATGCCACTTATGAACTTCTCTCATATTCTTTCACGAATATTCTCTTTCCATCATATTCCATTATAATTACTTCCCTCTTTTCACCGGCATAAGTTTCTAGAAGAAGATAGTCTTGGAACGAATCTATACAAGTTCCCCAGTTCTACTTATGATTGGCCTTATATCATGTTGTCTAGAGATCTCTTGCATGAGCCCAAGCTAACCATAACTTTTCATTTTCTTTGTGTTAGCCCTAATATCATTCATGCCTTGCTCGGCAATTTGGACTCGTTCAAGATAAAAGTGATTTTCTTTCCGTCTTTCATGAAAAAATAGGTATTATGAAACCCATCATAAGTGATCCTTTGGTCGAACTGCTATGGCCGCCCGAGCAGTAAGTGACACGCATCCATGGGAACTACATCACATAGTACTTCAACTTGATAGTTCTTCCCAATGGAGAAGGAAATCCTAACCTGCTTGGTGATGTCAAACCCCTCTTCATTATTTAACCAATGAATCTTGTATGGATGAGGATGATCCCACACAATCAATTCAAGTTTTTCCACGAGGTCAATTGAAGCCACATTCGTGCAGCTCCCATTGTCTATGATAACATTACAAACCTTGATCTTGATAGTGCGGTGGGTGCAGAATAGGTTTTCTCACTATTCGTGACAAGGCTATGCTTGCAACTCCAGAGTTTCAATTACCAACATTTCGTGCTTGTTGAGCATGATGAGGTTGCCTTTGGCTTGACCCTTCTACATGCCCTTATCTTTACTAATCCTCCAAAAGCTTATGCAAACAAACTTGCTCATTTTAGTTTGTTTGGCAAGAAATCTAAAATATAAAAAACTCCAACCTTCTCTTTTAATGATTATGAGAACCATCACAGGTCGAGTCCCCTTCAAAGGTGAGGCTGTAAATACCCAAATTTTTCCTAAGAAAATCTACTTTTGATTTTGCAAACTAGTTTTCAAAAGACCACTTTTAAGGCACATTAGATATGATATTTTGAGTATTAATTTTCACAAAATTAGCTCAGATGAGGAGTCAAATCAAGATGATTTTGCAAAGGGAGGAAGTCTTTGATTCATGACCCTATTGTAGGCCGGTCTAATACAGTGATAAATCCAAATCCATTTTAAATAGAAGGTAAGTAGGGGCAAATATTTACGGAACTGATCTGAAGGATCCAATTTATCCAAGCATTTAGCTAATATGGATACAAATACTTTCAAAAAGAAGTGATCAAATCCAACTTAGAGATTTTACAACCTTATGATGTTAGCATGGGCCACACTAGAAACTATCCATAATCAATTGAAAATGAGTTTTCCAAAGCTTGAGTGCAACCCTATTGAGATACATATTTTATGTTACAACTAATCTACTACCTATGGCTCAAGATAGTTGACTAATATTTCTGACATTTGATTATTGAAATGACTCATCCTAGTGTATACGAGGTTGGGTGATGCTTTATGACCTGCTTAAACCAGAGATAACATAAAATAAAATATGCTACAAGTATAAAATACAAAAGATCTATTGTTCAAGCCAAATGTGAAGTCAGTTCAAGACAAGTGGGTGCCAAACAACCTAGGCTCATCCAAATGCAAGTCAGTTCAACACTGGTTCAAATGTGAAGCTAGATCATATGAAAATTGAACTGGGGACTATAAGATCTCATTTTGCTTCAAAACTCAAAAGATAAAGACAAAAAAATTAGTTGGAAATCTCTTTGATTTGATTTCTTTGATCCTTTGTAAATATCTTGTTCCATAAGAGTTTATCAATTTGGGTTGTGAAAAGCTACAAATAGAGCCTTTATGCTCCTTAATCCATTCCAAAATTCCCAATAATTCAAGTTCAAGAGCTCTCTCTCCCCTTTATTTCTTGCTGGCATGCATTGTGAGTGTTCAATCAACAAAGGGAGGAGGGATCTCCCAGGTACAAGACTTGAAGAGGCAGGAAGAGTTATGGGTTTCATATTCTTAACTTAGTTGTAGTTTCTCCATGTAGTTAAGCATTCATTTATTAGTTTTCATTAGGTTATATGTTAATATCATTAGCCTATTAGCTATTCATATTAGATTGTTAGTTTAATATACTTTTTGCATAAAATATTACTTTAGTCATAACTACTATCCTTTTATTGCAGGCATTACATTGGATAGTGATTCCAACAATCCCCATCCTCAATCCTATTGCATAGTTTCTATATTAATCATCGTAGTCATCAACCTTGCATGCATTTCATATCAATTATACTAAACTTTTGGCATAATATTAGCATGTCATACTAGTTGCATCACGTCTTGGGTTTTCGGTTCATATTAATTTTCTGATTATATTAAACAACATGCATGTTAGTTATAATGGGTTTACTCACTCCTTTGTCATATTAATCATCCTCATCAACATATTTATTACTAGTTGGTTAATTGCAATATATAACTTGCAATAATTCATCAATAGATGCATCGTATTAGTTATGTGATAGGCAAATTCTTAGGATTTTGTCTCCATGGAGTTCATATTTTCATCCCCCATTTAGCATGATATTTTGATTCTGAACTTACATTTGTAAATTGATTTTTGCATCCCATTTGATTTCCTATCATTATACCTGCATCTCATCATAAAAGGTGCACATCTCTGATATCTGTATTATTTCTTGAGCCATTTGTTCAGTTTTATGTGTAGACTATATGTTAATATCAAGCTTGTAGCCCCATAACCCGATTGGCATAACCCAATCACCTTAGCCCAACCTTTTTGTTCGTACTTTGGATGTATAGACAAGTAACATGCTTTGGGGGAGGGGGGATACAACCTATGAATGGCAGTTCGTGTCATAAAATATGTTTAGTGAGGACATGTGTGTTAGTCTACTAAACTAGCATGAGTAGTAAGTGCTTTGAAGTGAAATTAGTTTGGCACCTATTGAAATATATCATACTCACATATATATTCTGTTTGAGGATGTATTCCCAAATTGATGCATGTGATAGATTTGATTTATAAATGTAATTAATGAAAATATGACCCTACATGTGTGTATAGGCCTATAAATTGTTTTTCCTAATAGATGTAAGGGACAAAGTTATTGGGCAGGCTTTATGATGGTTGTCAAAAAACTAAACAATTGGTTAAAAGGAGGGGTTGGAACCCTCTATGGCATGGTAGTCATTCAAGATATAGTAGGGATCTTGATGTCAGAATTAAAATTGCATCATTGATGATTCTTTGGTTATGAATCACATATTTATGATGAATTTTTTATATTTGGTTTGGACTTTGAGTTACTTTTTGTATATATATACATATATAGTGAGCGAGAGAGAGAGATGCTAGATAGCCTCCTAGACATTGCTTTATCATCACTACCATTCATATAATCAATCTGAGGTGGTGATCAAGGCACTTATCTTGCATCACATTTCATGCACTCATAGCATTGATTCTTGTGTCAATGTTGGCAGGCAGCATCCATGTGATTTCATGTATTGCACATGGGAGGGTGTCTACCAACTCTCAATTTTCCTATATATGTGTGTGTTTGTGTGTATCATGTATGATTTCAAATATAATGTTTTTAATGTGCTTGTGGTTGTGAGAAGATCATATCTTCTATAGAGCACATGGGATTTGTAGTCAGCTCTTATTATTATTATTTTATTTTTATAGGTTATATTAAGGATCAAGTCCAACCTGAGTGATATGTGGAGATGGATATCACTTAATTTGTAATTTAAGTTATTTGATTAAAATTTAAATTTGGGACTTGTGATTTGAAGAATTGTTTGTTTGGTAGACTTTATTATGCATTGACAAATACGAAATATTTGTATCTTAGCTATAAAAAGTTTGATGTTTGTGATTATGTTGACCTAAACTTTTCTTTACCTCGCTCACAAAGATCACATCGTAATAACCCAACTCTAAAGATAAGGTAAGGAGAGTTCATACAAGCACCCCATGTTTTCGCTAATACTACACTTCCACCTAACTGAGTGCTTCTATGATCTTTGAGTATGCATCCCCTACCAGCCTAATGTGATTGGTTGGAGTAGCATCCATTTGAATTTACTTTAATGCAAGGTGTAAGCGGGGGCTTTCGTCATGCTTGTATCTATGTTCAAATGGAGTTGTTACTAGCTTCAAACAAACTCCAAATTTTGATTACGACATTGACATCACCCATATTATCTTCCATTATGATTATCATGACTAAAATGGCCAAGATAGGTTGGCATAAAGCCATTCAACCTGGTTGAAAGAGTAGAAATAAGACAATTTTTCACCATGACTACCAAGTAGCGTTGATATTATACTTTACATCAAACACAATAGGCAACCTATTCAAGAGGCCTCCTCTAGAGATGAAACTTCTCATGAGAGGACTATTATGGGAAAATTGCCAAACCATAAAATGTATTTGTTCTAGTAGATCCATGAGACTTTGGTTGTTCTCTCTCTGTGAAAATTTTATAAGAAATAATTTTTGAGAATTCCTCAGCTTTGTTGTCAAGCCATTGAAGAGAATTTGTCAACATTTTAGGCTTGAGATGTGGGCCACCTCTAGGGGAGGGAGAGTGAGAACTTAGGGTGAAAGAATGGAGATGAGGTATGACCAATTACAATTTACCTCAAGTGACATCATGCTTGAAATTGAGGCTAATACAAGGGAGATCAAATTGACATCCTTATTTATCAACCAACTGGTATAAAATCATGTTTTGTTTCCATTACGAACATCTCATATGCATAGATCTGCAATATAATGGTGTACCTTGTTGAGATCTTTTCATATGGATGGGTCATGAGGCCTAACTATAGGTGCCTCCAAAGATATACTTAGTTTCAGTTATGGTTCTCCAAGGAGTGCTCCTATTACATTTTAGAGAAAACTTCACTTTAGTAGTTATGGTTTATGAAGTTGTAACTTTAATATCTTGAACTTTTTGTGATACTTTATTGGCATATGTTTGTACCATTATGTCACTTAGGTAATGCTCTTTGATTTCTTCGATGTGGCATGCTTACGAGGTGCTAATGTAATGCCACATCGACCACAATAGCGCAATGCTAGAATTTTGTCATGTTTACTACTAGCATGTCATGCATCCACTAAGGTGGCACTAAGGTCTATCTTGATGTCAATGGCATATAAGATAAGTCAAATAACATTTTAAGTTACTAAAGTGTCAACAGAAAAAGGTAGGATATTGAAATGACATTTTAACAAACCGTAGGATATTAAAGTGAAATTTTCCCTATATTTAATCTATAGGGCCATCTTCAATAAGCATACTTCATTGAATGAATGTGAATCCATTAAGTTGAGTCCACCCAACCTCTTCAGTTTGCATAACGTAGACCAAGCAATTTGTTGTAGCATTCATATGCCTTCCTCCTGGCACCAAATAAAGTTTTCTTAGAGTTGCTAAGTGCACTTGATGCATTCTTCAGGCAAGTGTCATATACATTATGCATATAGGCATTCTATAGGCATTATATCTACTGTTGAGTGAGAAATATGAGAAACTTATCATCTTCCAATCAACTAGTCTTCTGTAGATTTTACCAATTTGAGGTAAGTGAATTTTGGTGATTTAGGAGAACTTGTAGAAATAGGAAAACCAAGATACATTCTGGTGGAAAGCTTCACCTACTCTTGCCTTTCCAATAACGCTAGATTGGTTCTTGTTGATATGTTGGCCATCATGCCTCCAAACTCCTTTAATGTCTCCCTTGCATCTAATTTGATCAATAGATTCTTCCCCAAAGAGAAGAAGATTATTTGCAAATATTACATCATTCCATCAAACAGTAAAAAGATGCCAACATCTATGATATGGGTAAGCTCTTACATACAGCAAGTATGAAGAAAGTGAGTCACATTGGCAAAGCTTGCTTGAAGGTTGAAACTCCTCCATTTTTTTACCTTCCCATAGGATAGATCTAGAAATTGAAGAGATATATTTTGTAAACAGACCACAAAGACGGGAAGGAATCCGTCCATGCAATTCTATAAAACACTATCATAAGCTTTTTCAATCTTCATATATAGATTACTCTCTCGTGTCTACCTTTATCCATAAATACTTGCTTGAAATTGAAGACCAAATGCTTCTCCGTTGTCTATTCCTTCTGAATAAACCCATAAGAAATCAATTAGGCCCCTATGCTTCCAAGGATGCATTGGGAGAAGTGTCCATTCAATTTTTGAGTTAGATAGAGGCAATGCTTGCTCAAGTAACTCCTCGGGAGAAAGGGTAAGGAAAGAGTCAATTATTTGTTATACCACAAAGCAACCCCTTGTTAGTGTATGAATATCCTAAAATGATAAGAACATGTTATGAATCTAGTTACAGTCATTGATCCATTCCCATATGGCATGTGAATCAAGACAATATGGTGAGTATTAGTTCAGTGACTCCATGAAGGTTAATAAGTAGAAAAGTGGAAGAACATAAATATCCTAATCTTAACTTAACTAACCAAAAGCAACAAGAAAGATATTTATCAATCTTAATATTCTTTAATGAATATTTTAAATGTTTAGGTAAGAGATTTGGTAACATTATATAACATTGTCTCCCATTCTTCAATTCAAGGGTATAATCACAAAAAATGTAAAAAAGGCTTTTAGATTGAAATTGATGCTACAAAATTTCACTAATTCTAATCTCTAAAAGAAATTAGTGCTAAAGGTGTGAATCATAATCCTTTTGGATGTGTCAAAATTGCAGGAATCTAAAATTGTGTAGGATTAAAGCAAGATGGAGAAAGCACTACAAGAATATGAAGATTCAAGACGGAATAGTTCCTTCTATTATATTGCAATTCCCTCATTGAATAGAACAACAAGGAATTAGTAAAGGAATCATGAAGGACACTTTTTGTTGCATGATTTTGGTGGTAATTTCGATAGAAAGATCCCTTGCAAATTCCTTGTAATCGCCTCTTTATTTTGTCACCATTATTATGGTGACCCTCTCACTAGTTTATAATATAAAGTTTCCTCATCATTACTTAAAACATTTCCATGCTAGTGTATCGCTATTATATTATTATCCTCCCTTG
Source organism: Brasenia schreberi (assembly GCA_036023115.1). Lineage (NCBI taxonomy): Eukaryota > Viridiplantae > Streptophyta > Magnoliopsida > Nymphaeales > Cabombaceae > Brasenia > Brasenia schreberi. The sequence continues at coordinate 3,922,737 of JAYKKT010000065.1, forward strand.
TCAAGCCTCCTTCAAAGTTCTTTGGCTAATGTATTTAATATAGAAATAAAATAAAATAATCTTTTGAATTATGTTTTTATTCAATCCTATATAAAAATAACTAATGAATTCAACATCCAAGTATGCATAGCAACATATGATTATTTATACACGAATTCTCCTAGAATTCAAGTATTATGTAACATTATTTATACAATTTAACTGGTCATCTCCATAACCAAATCATCCTTGACTGCTTCACATTGTTAGAAAGATCTATGAGCCAAAATATGTATAAAACATGTCAGGTAGAGCTTCACATTATTAGAAAGATCTATGAGTCAGAATATGTATAAAACATGTCAGGTAGAGTCACAATTGTTTTCATAAGACATATCTCTCCATATTGTAATCTTGAACCAAATTTGTATTTTCCCTCCAATAATACTCTAAAGTAATAATAACTAAACTATATGGTTAGGGTTTTAATAGAAGTCAAGGATAGATCACTCAACAATGTTTTAGTTCACTTGATTCAATAGAAAGGATGCTTTCTAGATAAATTAGCAATACCATAAATGTCAATTTGTCAAAATTTTCAAATTAAAAGAATCACTATGAGAATGTGTGTGCATATGTGTGCCTAAAATATGATCATACATATATTTTTGGTAAGCACCAAAGACGTTTAAAATTGAGTTACTAATTGTTAGAAAATGATTGAGTAGTGAAACCTCTACACTGCATTATGTGCATATACAATGAATGCTACCACAAGCAAATTGTACAAATTAAGCATCATAAATTGTTCGTGACACACAACTTAAATGAATCAGATGAAGAATTCAAATAATTAAAATGTTAAGCATCACCAATCATATTATTAGACCACATCACACACATTAATGAAACATGAACCAAGTAATCAACTGTCACTCCGATCAAGCACACCTACATTAGTAGATAAACATGTAATGTAAAGAATTTGGCTAGCCAAGAAAGGTTGTTGTAGAGATTGGTGAGGCAAGATGTTAGGGTGGTCAAGGTTTTAGCTGCATGGAGTTTAGGTGGGTCGGTTAAGAACAATATGATTGGACTCTGGTTTAACTTTCTAAGGTTATGAGATGCAGATAGGTAGGATTTAAGCTTAATTAGGTAAGTAAATAGGTTAGGACTGAGTTTTAGTTTCATATGTAACTAACCACAGATAGAAGATAATGAAGCAAACACTGATGACATGATGTTACATAGAATATATGAAGACATAATGAAGTTATGTAGATTCTATACACCAATATATAGAAACCTAAGTAACCAGAATTGACTTCAATAAACTATCACAATTGTACTTAATAAGAGATGTATAAACTCTCATGACAAATCTAAACAAAATATTTACAAGAAATGAGGTGGCTATTACACGGCTAAAGAAGTTCTCAATACATGAAGGAGCTCTAGAAAATAAAGTGAGTCACGCCCATGGTACCTAAACATAAAAATATTTGGGCAACTGGGAACTTGTTAGGGGAAATAATACTTGATTGTCGATCATTAAACATCTAAGACAACAGCTTCACCTCACAACACCTTAAAGCCTATCATTTTTCGTAACTAAGGATTGTTAGTGTGAACAAAGCTCCTTTTATGAAAGGTAGAATCTCCATTTTACTGCTTAATAAGATAGGTGCAAAAGGTAGAGTTTATGTGGATTAATTCAATATTAACAGATGGGGACATAATTCCATTGGAAACAAAACTTCATAATGATTTTCGGTAGCATAACAACTGGAGACAGTACTTTGAAACAAACAACATTTTGTTATCAAAACAAGGAAAGGAGAATGAACTAAATTGCATAGTGTGCATACAAAAACTCATCAAGTATGTTGTTAAAGTATATTACTATAAATAAGAAACAGAAAGAAAATAACTTACTCATCAATGTTTTTTGAGAATATGGAAGACCAACCACATATTCTTGTATATTTCTACAAAAGTACCATCATCCAAGTTTTCATAAGAAAAGATTAAGTGTCATGATTATATGTATAGAAAGAAAGATATGGGAAACAAAGGTGAGAACAATCTATAGAAAATTATACTTTAAGTGCACTCAAAATCCTAAGTATCAGGATAGCACTCCTCACAAAAATAAATAATTCCTCTAGGAAAAAGTATACATAGAAGAAAGAAATCAAACAAAGTAAAGATGTAGTAAACATGAGATTGGTAAGAAACTAACATGAAACTGAACATTTTGTCTACATGAATAATGACAACTAAAGCTTTGAAAGATATCAAATTGATGTTCCCACAAACGAATCTTTTCACCTCTGACATTTTTGTGATTAAAGCTTTTAATGATACCGATAATTGGTGAAACTTTTTATGGCTTCTTTTCTCAGTATTTAGGTTTGACCGATATCATCTACCATCACTCAATGTATAATCTTGTTCAAACAACCTAAAATGCATGTAGTAGGAGTAATTGAACAACATTAATGTTAATCTTTTAAGAATTCTTTTTGCATTTGTTCCATTCAACAAACATTTCAATAAACCATCCATTGTTGCACTATCATCCAAAGGACAATTTGATCTCTTGATGTGAAAGGAACTCTGAAGAATATAAAAAGAGAAAAATAAGATAAAACAACTTCATGCTTTCACTACAAGGAGTAATTAGGAAAGAGAGATTGTTAAATAGTAGATTTGGTTTGTCATATGAAGCTTCAATGAGATTTGATGGATCCTGGCCAAGTAAGAGAGTGAGATTGGACGGATCTTCAATGAAGCGAGAGAAATATTACTACAATATGAGATCTGTGTGAGAGATCCGTTTTATGTTCAACCTTCCCAAGTAATAAAAACTGAAGTAGGATGATTATGATATTTTACTTGCAGTATCCTATGACGAGTCAAGCTATGACTTAGAAGTGAACTACCTGAAGTTGTTAGACTGGAATTGCATAGGGTCAAGCTATTTAGTACGGTTTACAAGATTGATGGACCTATAATTAGTTTCTTTTGTAAATAATTAAAAGATAATATACATGTATTACACTCAGTTACCTTTATGTGTTTGGCGAATTTTTGGTTTGAGCCAATTCAACTTTTTTTTCTTTAACAATAATTGTAGGTTGAAATAAATTGTAAGAGAAGAATCAATTGATATGAAAATAATTATCAAAGAAATACCCTATGTCCAAAATTCAATTAAAAATATTAACCTTGATACACACAATCAAGTGAAGCAACATTATGTAAAGTGGATGTAAATAACAACTGATACATAAAGAGACTATATCAATTGATACATGCAGTATCAATTGTTGCTTCACTTGTCCAAATAATTATCAAAGAAATACCCTATGTCCAAATGAAAATGTATCAATTCATACATGACATGTACAATGCATGGTGAAAGCATGTAACGAAATAAAAATTTGGCCCTTTTATTATGGATATACATTTCAAGTTGCCTACTTGTTAGAAAAGGGACTCAAATGTTAGTTCTTGGGTATATGAGAATCTTTAATGTTAAAGGCATGACAGATTCTTTTATGCATGAATGCAACTATGAACAGGAACCTTGTTAACGGGCATTCCATAAATTTGAACTTTATGGCGTCCTTTTCAACTTATGGTACCCATGATTTGTCCCCTTTGTGACTGCAACTATTAAATAATTTGTCAGCAAATTCAAACGAGCATTGGCTAGAAACAAGGGAAAGCTCTGCTTTTAACATAATTTAATCACTTAAAAAAGAAAGTAATAATAATTTATACATGTTAATCCTTGTTTAGTTAAAAAAATTGATAAAATAAGCTTAATAAAATATTTTGTTCATGCAGTGCCCTAGTGGCTGAAGCATGGGATGCCATGGATGGCCTTCATCTTATATGGGAAGTGGAGCTCAAGTACCTCACACTTGAGATAGACTCCCTGGTATTGTATGGTTACAACTTTCAGGCTAAGGAGATCCCAGATTATGAGGTTTACAGGCTAATTCTCGATCTTAAAGGGTTAATGTCCAAAGAGTGCCGGTCAAGATTGGCTAGCCGGATTCTGCTTGGGCCATGAAGTTGATCTTCGTGTTTAGAATACGTGTCCTCAAGATTTAACAGCTTATCGACTGTGCGACACTGTATGGGTCCATTAGATGTATTGGGGTAGATTGGATGTATTTGGTCTTTAGCTGTCTTTTTACCCAAAAAATGCTAGTGATGGTAAGTGATCTTAATGAGTTAGGAAAATCGGATCCGGTTCAATATGCCAACTTATGCTCGATCATTGCTTTTCGATGGTATGAATATAATTTAAAAAATCTTAATAATTTTAATAAAGGATGCAAGACAATGCTATTACTCAACTTGCTTAAGTGGACTCTCACTCCACTTATACCGCTACTCATCTCCTTTACTCAGCAAGCAAGACGAAAGAGAAGAATTAAGAAGACAAGATGCAGAAAGGTTCTCTCAAAGGAGAAGAACACTATCAATACAAGTCGCCTTCCATCTACGTGAGGGCGAGTATATATAAGGCGGCTATACCATGCAAGACCCGATAGGGTTTATTATCACAAGGGAGCGGATCCTAGTGACCCGGGTCCACTATCACAAGCGCGCAAAATAGCATTCCTAATGTGAAGTGAAAAAGGAATTGAATAAGAGAAGAAAAAAGGAAGAAGAAATAAGAGAAGGACACCATTGGGACGCCGAGTGTGCATGTCTGTGTGTGTATGGTGCACACGCTCAAGTGAATGAGGGTGCATGAAAAGTCGATGGATGCTCGGGTGTGTGTGACAGGGTTCTTCGGGCTTATCATTACTAGCACTATGCTTCACAAAGGAGGTGTCCGTCGTGAAATCCCCGTTGGAGTTGATCTTTTCCTCTTTGATATGGCCTTGAGCTACCATGACAAGCACTCATCCTTTTGTTACAACCTAGCCCATCTCGCCCTATGCCACTTCAACCTAATAAAAAAGTTTTAAGAAGAAAATATTTAATATTATATATTCTACATAAATACAACTTATTATAATATTTTATATTATTAAACTAAAAGTTATTATGTATATATAATTATTTTTATATAAGAGAATACTATTTTTATATATTATATAAATAAACACTAATATGTATATTATATATATATAATACTCTAGGGTGGGTTGGGACAGGTCTACCATAAACCCCCCACCCCGTCCCACACGGGGTGGCTTGGAGTCGGTATCCACGGGACCGGTCCAAATTGCCATTCCTAATTACAATCAATAGTTCGGATCAAAGAAGTACCCAAAGAGGTTCAAAATCTTATTAACCTCGATGTACTTGTTTTTGCTTTTTCAATAAAATTTGTTAAAATGTGAGTCTTTTTTTTGTTACAACAAAGGACATAGCCAGGTATGCATGCCCTGAGAATCGAACTCATACCCTATGTGTCGTAGAGTTTAGATCCTTGCCAAGTGAGCCAACACCCTCGATTATCTGCAATCCCTGCAAGCTGGACTTGAAATCCAGATCTGATTAGTCCAATCAGGTACCAAAAAAAAAAGATGTCAATGTAGTCAGTCTATATAGAGAGAGTATATAGTCATACCCCAACCATTCAATCGTTTGATTGTTGAGATAACGATTGAAATAATAAAGCAAAAAATAAATACATATAATATAATCAAGAGATTCGGATGACAAGAGTTTACGTCAATAAAGCAATGGAAAGTTGCCACGTTTCAACCAACGCGTGTGTTTTAAATTCACCGACATTTTATTATTTAAATTGCAAATGCCATCCGCCACCCTTTAAATTTTCCCGACCCAAAGATCAACTTTTTTTTTTTGTTGTCGAAACCTAACACACACCCAGATCTACTGTTTTTCTTTTGTTACTAGAGGAGGCCGAAACCTAACACTCACTCACGCATGCACTCTCTTGGAGTCAACTTCTTACCGGTAGAAACAGTGCTAAAGTTGAGCTAACACTCTAAACGGAATTAACTGTTCATTTAGGTGCAAATAAATGCGTTCGACATGATTTGTTGACACAACCGGGAACTGGATTCGGAGCTCTTGACCCATAATCCAATCTAATATAAGCCGGATTCTGGTTTCGTGGTAGAAGCATCTTGTGTTTCAGTAATCTAATGCTAAGGGTCATTGGAGTTAGCTCACCCTTTCCTGCCTTTTGTCTCTATTATTGTAATATTATGTCAGTCAGATATAAGGAGCATGATGACTTCACGTTGTCCCTTAAGGTGGTAGCCACCGGTAAGGGAAGGTGGTAGAGTTTTAGCGAAGGGTATATGTTGCTTTAGTAGATTTCATTCAATCAATCAATTCCAAATAAAAAAAACTCAAAACCAATAAAAGAAGTAAATTGTAAATTTATTACCTCGAAATAGAAAAGAGACTTTGAATCAATAAAAAAGAATTCATTATTAAATGATTAAATAAATATTGAAAATAGAAAAAGGGGAACGTAAAAGACCAACCACTTCACCAGTCAAAGGCCGTTCTTTTCTCAGGCCAGCTCAATGTATAAACTAAACCGGTTCATAGTCTGATTCCTAGTTCAACCGGTCTACACAGTCAGTTAGGTCCGGTTTCACAAGCTATGGCACCGTGTAGAGGGGGATGTGAGACATGCTGGTCATGTCTCCACTTAGAGTTTACCTTGAAACAAATCATCGTCATTAGAACAATCAAGTAAACTTTTGATTAAGGTGTTTGACCACTAGATTATATGTGAAAGAGAAAAAAGGAAGATTGCACATATACAAGACTCATTGACTTTGATGTTGAGCTAGGTCCAACATAGACGCGGATGTAAGACATGATCGTCATGTCTCAATTTCAAGTTTACTTTGAAAAAGATTCCTCGAAATCGAAACGATCAAATAAACTTTTGATTCAAAGTGTTTGACCTTTGGATTAATATGATAGAGGAAAAACGAAGATTGCGAGTAAACAAGACTGACTTTGATGTTGAGTAGGTCCAATACAAAGGAAAACACTATGGGGTCAAGTAGTTGTAGTCTTCCCAATTTACTTGATTAGGTTAAGCACATGTGTGCTTTTAGGCCCAATTACATTTCCATTAAGCTCGATCAGATGACTCCATTTGGCTAGGGTATCGGCTGACATGTAAGTTTATAGTTAGATACCGATGCGATTTTTTTCCGAAGGAAAAAACAATGAGGATTCCGCATTTCCAAAGTGATTTTTAATGTTTTCTTATATTAATTTTTATATGAGAATGTCTTGATGTCTTCAAGCTCGAGAAGACACTTGAACTTGTCATGATAACCCGTTCGAGTGACCTATTTCATGAAGACTAGGTAATGGTTTGTTGGTTTATCACGGTGTTGACTTTTGCCCTCAAAGCTTTATTTATATGATCGGACAATCCTATGAGTCTTCAGAAATCCAGCAACAAGTATCATAATTTATTCTTCGGGTTCAAGAGAAAGTTTGTAGATAATGATTTTCAAAAAAGTAGACTCTACTTGAGTAGCAAGGGTTGGCAATAAAACGAGGGACAAAAAGAAACCTCACGAAATATTAAAAAAGGTAAAAGAAAGAGAATGAAAAAGAATTATCTTCTCAAAGAGATCTCACAAAAGGAATTGCAAAGGTAAAAATAAGAGGAAAGTAAATTGTTCAATTGAAGAAGGTATTGAATGTTTGCTTGATGCGCTCATGCACATGCACAGAGGATGTATGACATGCTTGTCATAGAATTATCTTCTCAAAGAGATCTCACAAGATGATTTCTTGTCATTAGAATCATCAAGTAAACTTTTGATTGATATGTTGTTAAGCTATGGCGTCATGCACAGAGGATGTATGACATGCTTGTCATGTCTCCACTTAGAGAAGATTCCTCATCATTAGAATGATCAAATAAGAGTACCACTAAATTATATGTGTCAAAGGAAAAAGAAAGATTAATAGACGTTGCCTTTGAGTTAGGTCCAATATAAACGAGGTCAACCAGATGCAGTCACCCAATTTACTTTGACTAGGCTAATCACATATGTGCCTTTAAGCCCAATTACATTTCCCTTAAGCTCGGTTATAAGACTCATTTGACTAGGGGATAAACTAACATGTAAGTTTTTAATTAGATGGCAAAGAGGTTTTTTTTACTAAGGAAAAAGCAACGAGTGTTCTTAATCTACAAAGTGATCTTTAGTGTTTTTTTTATAAGAAAATGTTTCTAATGAGAAAAATTACTTGTATCTAGACTTACCTGCTTTTGACACAGCCACAACTCAATGTATAAAATTGCTTATGTTTAACACATGACACAAAAATCAGATATGTACATTGCAAAAAATCAAGCACAATACTGAAATATTTAAAAGGAACCTAAGGGGCTCTTGAAATGGAAAGATTCATAATGAAAATGAGTTTACAGAGTGGTATTCTGAGGTTGTGTCAATAATCAACCAATTAAAGAAACTAATAGTGAAATTAAAGCTCAAAGCACTACGGGAGAAAGGAAATCGATTGAATTTGAAAGGCTCTCCTCTCAAAGCACTTCCTAAGCAAGAGAACGTCACGAAGGCATCAATCAATTGATTTATCGACCAACCAATCATGCAATCTGTTCTTTATGATTCTTTAGTTCGCTTTTTGTTTCTTCCTTCGTTCATATTTATCTTTCTTGATAAATTCATTTATGTAAGATCTTCTCTTTGAAATGATATATCCCTCTTTCCTTTCTTTAATCCTTTTATTTACCTTTTCTTTTGGTTCTCGTACCTACTATTTGAGTGGGTCCACATCTACAAAACCTCACACATTCTTTGTGACTCTTCTTAAGATTCCAAAGATTTGATTGAGATACTTGCAGGAGGACTCTCAAGAGTCCACAAATTGCTTGAGCGTAACGCTCTCGACATAGAAGTCTGTTCTCTAGCATGCAAGTATATCTTCTACGTGAATCCCTTAGGGACATTATTTGAGTGGGTTTCTATGCCATGTTTGAGTGTGTTTTCTGGATGTAAACACACTTCTTGACGTATCCAATGTGTATATTTTCTTTAGCTATGTATGTCAACCCAATCAGGCAAGAAATATGTTATGGTAATCCTTTATATACGTCAAGCACTCCTTATGTTGAGCAAAGATGCTGACCTATAATAGCTAAGTAGCAAACTACATGACTTCACCAAATAGGCATAACATTGAATACTAGTCATTTACCATTTGAAAAGGAGTAAGCCACTTCTTAATCATGTTTTGCCGATGTGCCTACTCAGACCAACACATCAAGAATTAGTTCAACACTTCATGTATGAAGGCCACATGTCTCTTTTTTAACTTATGAGAGATATGATGTCAGTGATGGTTGTTAATTAGCTAAACATTATGAGAGAATAAGAGTTGCTGATGAGGGCAATAGCAACAAAGTATTTGATATAGATATCGATGGTGGGGATGTTTACGGGGATCCTAATTCTTCTTGATGTGGCTTTTATATTCTACCTTGACCTTTGTTATATGCATGTAAATATAGTTTGAAAGCTATAAATACAATAGGAAGGATCAATCACCTCTTCACCTTGCCCTAAACTACTTTGATTGCACCACTGGAGCAACCATCACAAACATTATATGGAGATCCTCTAGCACCTGAAACCTTCATGCCTTCATCCACAACTCTAATCCCATAATAAGAGAGCGTAAATACTTCAATCTTTTCTCAACATCTAAATACTCGATATTATCTGCACATATAAGAGGTATATCGAGCACATATAAGAGGTCATGCTCACTCAAATACTTCTCCCCTACTCAATAAATGGTGGAGGGTTACCAGTTTCACCGGTAGCTGGCTACTCACCAACACAATTTTCTCTACCACCAGAAGGCAATTGTTGATTCCTTTGTAACGGTTGTCTCCTCCAACTAATTACAAGCCACTTGTTCTATCTTCGAGCAAAAAATTAATAATAATGCCCTCTATTAATAGAATGTAGTTCAACAACTACCGCCTATATTATGAATGCTCACAATATCTAGAATTCATGATGAGGAGAGGTTGAAAGGCAATTAGTAATATCCTCTATTAAGGAAATCATATAATAATTGGATTTAGAAGAACCCTAATCTTTGAATATTATGATTGCTCAGATGATTGTAGGCTCTTACATATAATTGTGCAACCTTTAAACCTCTTAAAGAAAAGGAGATCAATTGAGCAGTACTCTCAAGGATAAATAGATAAAGTTGCTAGATGGTCATGTCATTTCTTTTAGGAAAGAAATCAAGAAGATGAAATGATATTATAAATAATACAATATGGATATTTATAATACAAATCAATGCATCCAATTGTATAGTAGGATCTAGAAAGGCAATCAAGAATTGTTTTCTAAAGCTAGCTGACAAAGAGCTCTTCATTGGCACTACCTTTGCCTCTTACTTTTGCAGCTTATATTGATGCACATAATTTAAAGGATCTTATTTGGAACCACCTCCACGGCTCTATGTGAAGGAAGCAGGAAGAGGTAGGAAGGGCATCGATTAATTGATCAATCAATTAATCATATTTTTCTTTTTGATTCGGTTGTTTACTTTTTGTTTTCTTCCTTGGTTTAGTTTTTCCTTTCTTGGTAGCTCTACTTTTATATGATCTTTTGATTCAAAGGATAATTTTTCTTTCCTTTTTTCTTTCTTTAATCCTCTTTTGTTTGCTTTCTCTTTAGTTCTTGCTCTGTATTGCTTGAGAGAAGTCTATATCCTCGAAACCTTATACATTCTCTATAACTCTCCTTAAAATCCCAAGGAATTGGTTGGGATACTTGTTCGGGGATTCCTAAGAGCTCACAAGGTCAACTAAGTTATATAGACACCCCTTTGAGGATAGAGGTGTATGTCCTCTAGCACACTAACACATCCTTTATCTAAATCCTATCGAGATTGGTTACTCGAGTGCATTTTTGTGCAAGGTTCAAGTGGTGCTTCTTAAACATGACCACCATTTAATGTGATATCCCAAGAAATTTGGGACTTATGTGGGTTGGTGTGTTTTTGACACAGGCATGAAATGACATAACACTAAGGAGGCTCATATGCCACTCATGAGCATTGACAACAAACACTCTAGGTCCCACTCAACCTATTTGTGCCCTTGTTTGTCATTGAATTTGGGTCCAAACGAGAGAAACCAGTATGACTCCCTTAGCATCAAGTAGATTCAAATGTGAATAGAGACTAGTTCAAGTGAACTTGTATAAGAAATGCTAAGTTTGAGCTTTAGTTCAATTTCTAGATGTGGGCTCAACTCAAATCATATTCGAGTAACTCTAGCTTGGGCATTGTTGATATTGTAGCGCTCAAAAATAACACTAGGAGGTTTACAGTTGTAAAAAGATATCTAGTTTGATCTCTTCTCCCACTCTCAAAAGAACAGATCATGGAGAATAGAGTTGATCATTGAAACCTTTCAATTCATAGTCCTAGAAAATAGACTATCTCACAAGCTCAATTTGGCACCCCTCTCGCGACGGTCACCGCAGCTACCATGTTCAAGAAAGGAAAAGTGAGGGCCCGGTGAGTGTTGGTACCGGAGGAAGATTGTACATGACTTGTTAAGCTTGTTTCTTTTTCTAGAGCGATCTCATGCCGAGAGATTGAGCTCCTAAAGTTTGAGTCACTCTTGACCTAAGGGTAAAATGGACAAGAAATTGAATGGACCCATTTCCCTTTCTGCTATTTACAGGTAAAGAAAAAAAGCGAACTTGAGAGACACGTTATACGATGTCAGAGAATTCAAACGTTTAGAATCGGGTTCTCTTAGATAAAGAAATGTCACTTTGCCGTTAAAATTGACGATCGTGTAAGGGATATCTCATTTGAAATTCTACTGAATGACTATATTGCCCTAATTTTTTGTATTCAAGATACTCAAATACTTTTCCTAATCAAATAAATAACCGAATTATCCCAAGTCAAGTTGATTCCCCCCTTAATTCGTCACTAGTTGGGGCACTCAGGGCGATAATAACCCACCTGGCAGTGTTCTCGACTCTTGTGGAGGCTGATCACAAGTTCGACTCCCCGGATGCACATACCTAGAGCTTCCGGCTCCCTTTGTAACAAAAAAAAAGGTTCATCACTAGTTGGGTGACAATAAGCTGGTCGAGGTGGTTAACCTATACCCATACACGAAAACCTCATGTGAACAGGACTCAAAAAGTCCATGTTCTTGCCCTCCCAAAGTCTCATAGAAACAGGCGAAAGTTATTTTTTTTGGCTGTTTTCGACACAAACTTGACCAGTTTCACCCAGTTTCATGTCATGCCATATTCATGTAGAAAACAGTAAGGGGCAATAGCTTTGAATGTCACGAAATTGACACAAACACTGACACGAAAACAGGTCGAATTGCTTTATCTTAGCTACCATGTAGTTACCTAAGATTTACCTCGAATTGAGTTTGTTGACATTGAAAAAACAGATTTACAAGGAGAAATAGCTCACACAGCTAAGTGGTTCTCAAGGGAACGCACCTGGCCTCCTTATTGTAAAAGAACAAGCGGAAAAAAAGGATCAAGGGTTCTCAAATTTTTCTGAAATTGAAGGTCCTTCAATTCACCTCGGCTGCATTGAATGTCATCAATTCTCATCAAAATGATTTCCTTCAACTCGAAGGCTTTAAAAAAGATCTATTATCTAGGTGAGTTGCACCCTTCCGAGGAACTATTTAAAGTTGTTAATTGCAGAAATTGATCTCTAATACCGATTTTTTTTGACAGGTCCGACCTTCTAAGTTGTATCTTCAAGTCGAAGTTAATTTCGGGTTGACCCAGTACCCGGGAGAGCCGTGTACCTAAGGTTCACCTAGAATAGAGTTTCTTGACATTGGAAAAACCGATTTACAACCAGCAATAGCCACAAGTTAAAGGTCATGATTTTTTTCATATAATGGGCATGCATCTGGTCTCTTGGTCTAATTTTTTTCCATATGAACAAACGACGACGACGAAGAAGAAAGAGATCAACAATTCTCAAATTCAGTAAGGGTATTTGTGTAACTCCTGATTCGGGCACTCAAAAAGCGCCCCCTCTAATTTTTCCTGCCGTTAGAACTGAAGGCCGTTACTCATGGGCCTATCGAAGACTGCGATGCTCGTTCTCCTTAGATTAGAATTCTTGCCGAAAGGTACGGCTAAGTTGCGAAATATCCAGAAAAGAAAATTCCTGGAAACTCTCTCTCTCTCTCTTTAAGAGGTAGGACCCATCGTCATTTTGCCCTCTGTTTCTTTACATAGTGAGAATCCATTATTTCTTCGTCCTCCTCCGTTTTCTTTTCCCCTGGTGCGTCTTTCCCTACTTTCGTCTTTCCCTGGTTCGTCTTTCCCTACTTTTTTCTGCATTGGGTTTTTGTTTTGTTGTTTCTCTTTGGTTTGTTGGATTTGATTAAAATCTGTGGCGTTTTCTTGTGACTGTTGAGTCGATTGTCATAAGAGACTCATTGCATTTTGGGGCATTTCCTTAATCCTTCTGATTAGGGTTGTGTCCCATTATCGTTCTTTCCCAAGGTTTCGTCTCTCCCCCTTTGCTTCTTTTCGAAGATTTAATGGGTTGTTAATGTGATTCGTGGGTTTGCAGGATCCATCGAGGGGGAAAGATCGTTTCTTTGTGTTTAAATCGAACGGAAATGGGGTATCTGTGATCCTTGGTGCTTCATTTGCCGGTTCTTCTCTTGAAGAAGGGGCGTATCTTGATTTTATTCGATTCTATGGAGCCGTAGATCTTCGTCCAGCCGGTCACTCCGTCGCCGGAGTCGTGTACATACAGCTTTAGGGCTCGTTGGTGCTCTCTGCTTCGTGAGAATGTCGACTGCTGCCGGAGTTCTGAGCCCCGTTTCCCCGGGGTTCGGTCACAGCCGGAACCATTCGTGGCGGGACGATTCCATCCTAATCTATCTCACCCTCGCCGGCTCCGTGATTCCAATGCGCGTGCTGGAGTCGGATTCGATCGCTTCGGTGAAGCTCAAGATCCAATTGTTCAAAGGATTCCTGAAGAACAAGCAGATGCTGGTGCATCGTGGGCGTGAGCTCGCAAGAAACGATTGCTTGATCAAGGATTACGGTGTCTCTGATGGCAACGTTCTTCATCTGATCATTCGTTTATCCGATATCCAGGTGATCACGGTGAAGACCGAAAGCGGAAAGGAGCTCGAATTCCTTGTTGAGCGATACCGGAATATTGGCTACCTCAAGCACCAGATCGCCCGGGAAGCGAAGGACTTCGTTGATCTTAAGAACCAGGGTTTGATCTGTAATGGGGAAGAACTGGATGATCTTAGCCTTGTCGATGATATATGTAAAGATGGGGATGCTGTGATTCACTTGATCGTTCGCAAGAATGTAAAAATCAGGGGAAAACCAGTTGAAAAAGATTATGAATTGTCAATTGCCGCCTCTAATTTGCACGAAAAGCCTGCCTTAGCAGATAAGGTTAAGCCGGAATCAGAATCCCTGGTTGGTAAACAACCTGCTAGGGACTGGTTGGAACCTGTGATTGTGAATCCGGCAATTGGATTCACTGGTGTCCTTAAGGATCTAATTGATTCCGCGGCTGCCGGATTGGCGAAAGGTTTTTCACCGATCCGGTCGGTCGAGGGGACGGGCGGAGCATATTTCATGCTTGATGCTTCCGGAAGCAAGTATGCTGCCGTCTTCAAGCCGATTGATGAAGAGCCTAAGGCTGTGAACAATCCACGGGGGCTCCCAATATCTTTGGATGGGGAGGGGTTGAAGAGAGGGACTAGAGTCGGCGAGGGTGCTTACAGGGAAGTTGCAGCTTACGTTCTTGATCACCCCAAGAGTGGGAGGCGGCTGTTTTTCGACAATTCAATTGGTTTCTCTGGCGTCCCACCAACGATCATGGCAAGGTGCTTGCATGATGGGTTCAATCATCCTGAGGGATTCTATCGATCTTTCAAGAAGGTCAAGGTTGGGTCTCTGCAGATGTTTGTGAAGAATTATGGGAGCTGCGAGGACATTGGGCCGGGGGCTTTTCCTGTTCAAGAGGTTCATAAGATATCTGTGTTGGATATGAGGTTGGCGAATGCGGATAGGCATGCTGGGAACATTTTGATAAGCAAGGAAGGAAATGATGGGAGAACTGTTCTGATTCCCATCGACCACGGATACTGCTTGCCTGAAAATGTAAGCATCAGGTTCTCCTTTAGCTTCATTTCAATGATTTTGTAGACGTGAGCTTGCTGCATTCTTTTTGTGGAAAAAATGGAGATTTGATGCATCTTGTTATTGGGTTAATCTGAATATATGATAGGGTTCTTGTTTTTCCTAGCCATGGCCCAAACTTGTTTCTGAATGCTGCTACTGTTTCAAGGAAAACAAGTAGAATTTATCTCAGAGTGTCAGATTTGGATCTGTAAAACATCATAACTCCCCCAACTCTCTGTGTGCCTGTCCTGCTTATATTTATCAAAATGTGGTTGGGAGAACAAGTAGGATGTGTATTGATTTCATAACTTCTGATCTAAATCTGTAAAATGGAGGAATTCTTGACTAGAATCATTTTCTTTTAAATATTATTGCTGGGTTCCTCTTCAATCCATGTTAGACATTGAAATCGTGAAATTCATTTGATACCTTCATATGCCCCTCCAGCTTTTTTCTATCAAACTGTGGTTAGAAAAGTAGGTAGGATATGTATGTCTTCAGAACTCCAGGTTTAAGTATGTAAAACAGCAGAATTCCTATCATTGCTGTCATTTTCTTTGAACATCATTGTTGGGTTCTCTCAGTCTCAATCAATTGTTACATGGAATTCACAAATAAATTTGATCTCTGCTGCCTGTCTTGATTTGAACTACTAAAATGTTGGTGAATGATCAGACAATTTTGCTTCTGCAGTTTGAGGATTGCACATTCGATTGGCTTTACTGGCCTCAAGCTCATGAACCATACAGCGCTGAAACCATTGACTACATCATGTCTATGGATGCCGAGCTTGACATTGCGCTTCTGAAGTTCCATGGCTGGGAATTGTCCCTCGAGTGCACTCGCACCCTCCGCATCTCCACCATGCTCCTGAAGAAGGGTGCCCAGCTTGGGATGTCTCCTTTCCAAATCGGAAGCATTATGTGCCGGGAAACGGTGAACAGGGAGTCGGTTATTGAGGAGATCATGCATGAAGCACAAGAAGGCATACTCCCTGGCATGAGTGAAGCTGCATTCATGGATGATGTTTCCCGCATTATGGATTGTCGTCTCAGTGACGTTCTTGAAGCAAAAGCGATTTGATTTCTTCTTTCCTAGTACGAATGGAGGATAAGCTAAGGATTTATTTTTCCATGTCCTAATATAGGAGAGAAGCTAAGTGATCCGTACCTTGTATATGCCTATGTATATATGTATATGATGTACGTATATATGTATTTATGTGCATGCATATCTGTATGCATGATGCATATATATACCATATGGCAGCTAGAACTGGCCTCCCCTCTGTTTTGTGCTGTTTATATTTGATCGGCAACCAGAATGAGGTGAGAGGTTGTTCCTTATTTTGTGTGTTTATAAATGTATTGAGAGTTTTCTGTTGATTGTGATTAAAGCTTGTGGCTTGCTTTGTTCAATTCACTCTTAACCCTGTGGGACAGAAGTAATATATATGTCTTATATTATTAATCTCTTGCACTTTTCATAGACATGTAAATTGTATGCAATAATGTTACTGCCTCACGCTTTGATTTGGGTTACTGGATGATTTGGGATGGATGTTTCATGCATAACTTTTAAATGGTTTCTTTCTGATATAGGCACAGTTTATACGTGATATATATAAACTGTATATTGTGAATGGAGCCGGGATCTTAAAGATCATATTTTACCTCCACTATTAGAATAAGATATATGTATCTATACATCTAATTTATGAACATCGTATAATTGATAGGAGGCGAACCTGATTCGCATCTTTTAACATTCGTTCTCATGTTCTGATATAGGCACAGTTTATACGTGATATATATAAACTGTATCTTTTGAATGGAGACGGGATCTTAAAGATCATATTTTACCTCCACTATTAGAATAAGATATATGTATCTATACATCTAATTTATGAACATCGTATAATTGATAGGAGGTGAACCTGATTCGCATCTGTTAACATTTGTTCTCATGTTGCTGCCTAGTATGATGCATGACATTCATATCTAAGAAAGTAGTTCTAAGGTGGTATTGGGAAATTATCTTCTTGTACACATGATTCAGATCCCACGATCAAGATTGGAAACCCAGTAAAACCATATACAATTGAATACTTCATAAGGGATTCATTAAGATCACGTGATCCAACTTGGGATCTCGACAACCATGGCCGGAGGAGGAGGGAGGATGAGTTAAATGGGTTTATGCGTATTTTCTTTTTTCTCTCATTCACACCAACCATGTTTGAACCTGTAACCCGGAGAAAGAGCAGTTCCACCAGCAGGCCAGGGCTCGGTTCATGGTTTTTGCGGTTTTCTGCCGTGCTTAGATCATGCCTTTGCCCTTAAGAGTAAGATTCATGGTTTATTTCGAGCATAATTGGAAATTGTTACTGTTTTTTTTTTCTAGGATTCTGTTCATTTTGAAAACCATTTGGTAACAGCTTGCATACTTATTTAACGTGTCACCCATTCTTAGATTCGTGTCACTGAGGAGCTCATAGAAGCAGTTAGACATGGTCGTGGGGGCTGAAAAGATAATTTCTCCCCTTTCTTTTAGGCCCAACTGGGGCTAGTGGTTTCCATAATTGTATATTTAAAGTGTCCCTGTTACGGGTCTCCTCAGTTAGGAATGTCTCTGCTTACTATACCAATGGTTCCTCACAAGGTCAAGGCATATTGATATAGTTTCTTGGCTTTGAGCGTGATTTAGACATAACCGAACTAGTTAATTCCCGTTAAACCTAGATCAGCGGTTTCAACCACCGGTTCCAGTTCACCCGTAATCATAACCGAACTAGTCATGTTATGGTTTCGGGACTGCCTGTTTCATCCAGTTTTAGACCATGGTAAGAACCATCGGTTCCTCTACTCAATGGTTTTTTTTCTTAGAGAAATAGAAAGTCTTTACCTAAGATGGTTAGAAATTATAGAGATTGTATCAAAATGTAGGTAATAATGAGATATTTTTGGTTCTGCAGTTTGAGGATTAAACATTTTGTTGGAGTTACTGTACTCAAGGTCGTGAGCCATACCACGCTGAAACCATCGACCTCATTAGCCAAGCCGAACCTAAAGTACCATGACTCGGGTCCTTTTCTCGAGCGCACCGGCACACTGATCACTTATTTTAAAAAACAATACTTAAATGTGTTGGGGGGTATGTGATTGTGCAATTAGGTAGAACTTTGTTCCTAATAAATCAAGGTATATGGCAGTGCATATCTCACCCTTGGTACTTCCCAGCCAGGACCAGCCCTTTTAGGCCCGGGAAAATGTGGTCTGGACCAGACAGGCTCACATTTTTTATGGGCTGTAATTTGGCCGGCTTGGCCCCATGAAGGGTCACAGTCCGGGATGAGCAGTCCCTTTTCATACCATCTTATATGTTGTATATAATATAATAATATATAGCATTTTTTTATATACATAATCCCCGAGTCTTGCTCATTTTGACATCCTTAACAGAGGCCGAAATCAACACACACCCTATATATCGAACTCATGACATTCAACTCGTAATCTAACCCTAACCAAATAAGTAATTACTGTTTGTGTTTTTTCCATTTTTTATTAAAAGAATGGAACTTCATTCATTCATTCATGAAGGTGCAACCGGGTTCATAGAGCATCATATAATAAAAAAACAATATAAACATAGAACAGAGGATCTACATGTGTGCAAAAAGAACACTTCGTCTTCATTCTTAGCATATGAATACTTTTCAAAACCCTCTGTGAGTACAAAAATATTTTCCATGAGCACGTCACTTCATTCTATCAAAGGGTGCGATCATACCAATACTAAAGCACCGGATCCCATCATTACTCCGAAGTTAAGCATGCTTGGGCGAGAGTAGTATTGGGATGGGTGACCTCCTGGGAGGTTCTCATGTTGCACTCTTTTGAATTCCGCTCATGTAAGGGGTCACCCTTGCATTGTCAGTCCCAAGCCCAGATAAAGGAGGAGAGTTGTGTTAGGCTTCCGACAACTAGCGTAAAACTTTGTTGAACTTTTATAACATGGATTATAAAAATTATAAGCATTGCTTTGCGGCGTTCCCGCCTACCGATGCGCTCAAAGCCCGAATGCAGTAATAAGTAAGTAAGGGCTACTACATTTTCGCTCGAATATAGTTAATCAATTGCAGAGAGGGTTCCCACATCATGGACGGGTGTGGGTAAATAAGTTAGTCCCGCTACATTGCCGTCGGAATATAGTGAATAATTTTACATAGAGGGTCTCCGCATTTTCAATATGAACGGATGGGGGGTAAGGAAGCTAGTCCTAGATAATAAGATTTGTATTGGTTCTTGAAATATCGAAACATTATCCGGTAAACTAATAGAGGTGGTAGATACTATGATTCGGAGAAAGATATATATTCTATGTTTACGAGAGACAAAGTGGGTTGAAGAAAAAACAAAGGACATTGAAAATATAAGTTTTAAATTATGATACTTAGGTAAGGAAAAGGCTCGAAATGGAGTTGGTATTATCATAAATAAAGATTTAAATGATAGTGTAGTAGACATATAACGATATGGTGACCGAATCATGATGTTGAAATTAGTGTTAGGAGCAGAGGTTTTGAATATAGTTTGTGCTTACGCACCCCAAGTAGGCCTAGAAGATAGTATAAAGACAACTTTTTAGGAAGAGTTAGATAAGGTGATTCAAAAGATTCCACAAAGGAAGATGATTTGTTTAGGAGGAGACTTAAATGAACATGTCGGTAAAGAGACATTAGAATATCAAGGTATTCATGTAAACTTTGGTTTTGGGGATATAAATGAAGAAGGTAGGGAGATTTTAAATTTTGTTATGGCATTTGATCTCTTTATAGTCAATACAATCTTCAAAAAATGAGATAACATTTAATTACTTATAAGAGTGGCTTATCACAAACACAAATTGATTACTTTATTTATAGAAAAAAAGATAGAGCGTGTTGTAAAGATTGTAAGGTAATTTTAGGAGAAAGCTTAACCACCCAACATCAACTTTTAGTTATGGATTTACACATAAAAATATGGACAAAGAAGAAAAGAGTGCATCGAGCTATTCAGACTAAATGGTGGAACCTCAAAAGCGAGAAAGAAGATATATTTAAACAGAAAGTCCTTCAAGGAGATACTTAGAATTATGTTGGTACACTTGTGATATGCGGAACAATATGACTATACATATTAGAAAAGTGGCGAAAGATGTGTTAGGTGAATGTAAGGAAAGTGTACTAGCACAAAAAGAAGCTTAGTGGTGGAGTGAAGTAGTGCAAAATAAAATCAAGGCAAAGAGGGTATTTTACAAATTATATTATGCTAAGAAAACTAGTGAAACTTTAGAGGCTTATAAGAAAGTAAAAAAGGAAGCGAAAAAGGCGGTCAGTGAAACAAAAGCTAAAATTTGAGAGAATTTATATAAAAAACTCAACTCAAAAGAGGGTTAAAGAGATATTTTTAGGATAGCTAGGGCTAGAGATAAGAAAAATAAAGATCTTAGAGGCTCTTAAACATATGAAGGGTGGTAAATGAGTAGGACTAGACAATATTCCTATAAAAGTTTGGAAATACTAGGAGAAATAGGAATTACTTGGCTCACAAGACTATTTAATAAAATATGGAGAAACCAAAAGATGCCCGAGGAATGGAGAGTGAGTACACTTATACTCATGTATAAGAATAAGAGAGACATTCAGAATTGTGCGAATTATCAAGGTATCAAGTTAACGAGCCATACTATGAAATTGTGGAAAAAAATTATCAAATGTAGGTTAAGACAAGTATTAAGTACAATAGAGAACCAATTTGGATTCATGCCAAGTAGATCTACTGTTGAAGCGATTCACCTTTTGAGACGTCTTATGGAACATTTTAGAGCAAAAAAGAAAGACCTTCACATGATATTTATTGATCTAAAAAAATCTTATGATAGGGTATCGAAGGAGGTTCTTTGAAGGACCTTGTAAAAAAGAGGTATCTCATTGACATACATTAACCTTATAAGAGAAATGTATGATGGTTCAAAAACATGTGTGAGGACTCACAAAGAAATGACAAACTTCCTTGAAGTTAGTATTGGGTTACATCAAGGATCAACTTTGAGTCCATACTTATTTATAATGGTGATTGAGGAGTTAACAAAACATATTCAAGATTAAGTGCCTTGTTGTATGTTATTTGCATATGACATTGTGTTAGTAGAAGAGTTTAAGGAAAAAGTTAATAAAAATTTGGAACTATGGAAAGAAGCATTATAAAGCAAAGGCCTCCGACTTAATAGAACAAAGACAAAATATATGGAATGTAAGTTTGATCATTTGGTTACTTCAGAAGACATAAAAATTAAAATTAGCACACATTGCATCCCTAAAAGTAAAGTTTTAAATACCTAGGGCCAATTTTTCAAAGTGATGGAAGAATTGATGGAGATGTTATGCATAGAATTAATGTTGGTTGGTTAAAATGGAGAGAAGCGTTAGATATTCTTTGTTATAAGAAGATACAATTAAAGTTAAAAGATAAATATTATAGAGCAACAATTAGACCTGCCATGTTTTATGGTTCTGAGTGTTGAGCAATTAACCATCAACATGTACAAAAGATGTCTTTGACAAAAATGAAGATGTTGAGATGGATGAGTGCTCATATAGGAAAAGACCGTATACGTAAAGAGGTTATTAAAAATAAATTAGGAGTGACACCAATAGAGGATAAAATGAGAGAATCGTTTAAGATGGTTTGGACATATAGAAAGAAGATCAGAAGAACAATCTTTAAGAAGGTATAAAAAACTAAATTTGGAAAGCATTAAAAGAGGTAGAGGAAGGTCACAAAAGTGTTGAAAAGAAATAATAAAGAATGATCTAGCTTATTGTGAGTTAACTACTAACATGACATATGACTCCATGTATCCGACCCCTTCTAGTATGGGAAAAGGCTTAGTAGTTGTTGTTGTTGTTGTCACCTTTATCTTAACGGAAGAGTCGAAGGGAAATGAAGACGAAAAGAATAGAAAAAGGAGATGTTGTTGGTGGCGAAATGGCCACCTTTCCATGTTGCAAAAGAACTTATCTCTTCTCTAGACGCACCCACTCCAATTACTTAGGAGAAGCGAGAGAGGAAAAGTGAAAACAAGAAAGAAAATAGGAAGAAAGGGCAGACTGCAAAGGGACGATCGCCAGGAAGTCGTCACCCCTTCTCTCTGTCACTAATTGCTTCTTGTGCGTGGACTTGGGCAACTTGTTATTACGTTGTATGGTTAGAATTGCTTCTTCACCATGAGTGGTTTTGTGAGAATTATTGTCATAATAATCGTATCATATGATACTTGGATAGATACTTGTATCGTTCACCCATTTATTTATCAGTACATATTGCATCCTACGTACAATACAACCTTATCATAGAAATATATAACTTCTGTTGTTACAATGGAGAGGCCGAAAGCATATATGCATGGCCAACGTATTGAACTCACGACCTCCAACTTGTGAGTCGAACCCCTAATATGGATATTATTCTTGATCCGTATTTCTTGCTAATATTGTTCCTTTTATGGTAGGATTTTATTGAGATCTTTCCTCAACCTTTTGAGACCACGGAAGTTCTATAAGATTGAGACGTTGTAGTTCCTTCATTCTTCACATCTTCATTATTGTGATTCATGTGTTCATGATATATATCTATATATCTATATATGTATACATGTATACATATGTATATGTATACATGTATACATATGTATATGTATACATGTATACATATGTATATGTATATATATGATACACATATATATATATACATATGTATGCATGTATATATATATACATGTATACATATATGTATATATATGTCTATATACATATGTATATATATTTATAAATAGTGAGATAGAGAGAGAGCGGTAGTGATATGTACTCAAATCTGTTCAAACAACTTCATCTTCACTATTCAGTCGTCGAGTTCTGGATTTAAAAAGCAAAGATATGATTTTCATATTTCACAATTAATATATAACGGTAAATTTTACTTTTAAATTCAAATTTTCATTATTTATTGTACCAATCAAACCGAGAAGATCTTTGAGTGGATTTAAGGATGGATGGATTTGAGCATGACCACTCCCTTATTTATGTGTGTGTTTGAGAACGAGTTTGATTTGAGGCAGGGCAAAGCGACAACCAAGATGACGTTTTTCATGATAATTACAACTATTCACCCTAACCATCCAATCTATCCGATTAATGAAACCCTACGATTTGTTTTTTACCTTCCTTCAAACCATGTTTCTTGCTCCCATCAGCTATGAATCAAAAAGAATGAAAGGATATTTGGATGTTTGATATTTTCACAATCTTTCTATCGACGAAGTTTTCTTTTACGCCACAAAAAATTTCGAGCTTATTTTTAACAATAAACACGGCAGTAAACCTCTCTTTCAAACAGCCATGCAAGCCAACGCATCAAAGGCTATAAACAATAACCTTTACTGATATTTATATGACTAGAAAATTTTCTTGAAAACATTCCCATATTTTAATAATAACCTTCTTGCAAAAAAAAAAGAATTCAACGATGAGAACATTCTTATATTCTTCTTTGGTTATTTTTAGCAATAATTTTATTATTTTGACATTGCCTTTCTCAATTTGTTTGATGCAATACGCTTGCTAAATATCATTGTTGGGGGGAAGAAGCAGAGGCTGATCCTTGCATTCTTCCGTTTAAAGGAGGGTGGGTCGACGTAATAAAGTTTTAGATTGGATAGTTAGGATGAAGAGTTCCTATTCTAAGCTAGGTTCCTACCACGGAGGGCCTCCCTATTGGAGCAGCCCTATATTCTCTCTCTCTCTCTCTCTCTATATATATATATATATATTATTTATTTATTTATTTATTTATTGCTTCCTCTTTCATGAAATAGCTTTTATGAGATAATATCAATATAATGTATTCACAACCTTCTGCATTGTTTGTTCATACAGACTGAAGATGGGGATGTGATCGATTGCGTAGACATCTATCAACAACCGGCTCTTCAACATCCTTCCCTTAGGAACCATGTTATCCAGGTCCTGTTGCATCTGAACTTCATTACCTATATTCAAACATTTATATATCTGCATCATGCTTATAGCATGTGCTAGTGTGATTGCTCAAGTGTACTGGCCATTCTGAGTAAAACAAACCAGACAAATGTTATTGGTATTATGTTCAGCTTGTTGGCTTGCCTGCCCAATCTTTATGTATCAAGTTCGTCAAAGTTAAACGTCAAAATTTTGATGTTTAAATTTGGTATTGAAACAAATTTCTTCCAAATTCGGGTCATGTTTTAGTTTTTCAGTCACTAGTGCAAAAGTTTGGAATTAGAAGATTGACCATATTTTCCTAAACAATTATATATATAACTGTTGTATGCAAACTGGTTGGATGCAAACTGATGCAAACAATAGGTGGTTGCCATTCATATAGCACACCCATTCACAAAAAGTCGGAAAGGTGAAAGGCAACATTTTGGTGGTTCAAATCTAAACCATTTGAGATAAATAAATGGTCAAGAGTGACAAGACTGTTTGCATGGGTTCGTGTACAAGCTGTACAAGGGTTGCATACACCAGCTAACACACTTAGGTGATAGAAAATTGATAAATGATTGAGATTTTAATTAATAAAGTAAAAAGTAAATGTATTTTTGCAAGTACACTTTATTCACGTGAATCTTTTTGCTTTTAAATTTCAAATCTAAATCATTGATGTCCAAAGCCAGAGCTCATTGCAAGATATGTGTACATATGTTTTTCTTACTTGAGAATTGTTTTCCACAGATGAGGCTAAGCATGGAGCCAAAGATAGAACAAGTGAGAGTGAGGAGCTCATCTCAGATCACCACATTGTCTAGGCAAACATGGCTAAAGAGTGGATTTTGTCCCAAAGGAAGCATCCCTATTTTAAGGGCTCCTACACATCAAGCTAAAGCAATTTCAAGCCCATTTGTCCTGAAATCATCACACAATCTTCCTCAGATAACGTTCATGAGGTAAAATGTATGATATTTTCAGGCACAATATGTATCAATTTTGAAAAGGATATAAGGTCGAACATTCTATAAGTATTGCTTCCTTTGTAGTGGCGGGTCTCAAGCCCAGATGTGAAAGGAGGAGGGTTGTATTAATTTTCAAACAGCCAACAAATTTTCTCTTCCTGTGATAAAAAAGGGTATGGCTTATGCCTTGATGAACACGGATATTCACTGGTTTTTGGAAGAGAACCTACAGTTCATCTTTTAATTTGGATGCCTATTTGCTCTTTATTTTGCTTATACAATGACTGAGGGTATCCAGTTTGCATACCTTATGAAATTTGCCATGTGTGATTGGTGGCATGCCTGTAATTTAAAAAATTTAAGGTTTTTGAAAAATGAACGAAGGACAATGTTATTACACTTATGTCTTCGAAAAACAATAATGGGGCAAGAGGAGGGTGCACAAGTGGTGGGCAGGATTTAATCACCATATGTATAATATATATATATATGTGTGTGTATGATTATATATAGCCACGTATACATGATAATAGTATGTTTTATAAGATATGTATATGTGGGCCATAAGTCGTGTTTATTATATATAAACATATATGTGTATTATATATCACTTACATGATATACATATTCATATATAACGTAAAATACATTGTTTTATAAATATAAATATTTATAATACATAATATATTTCTCCGGTTGGGTTCAAGTCAGGTATGTGTCAACCTGGACCTTGCACAAATTTTTTGTGGGGTCACTTTTGAAAGACCTACATCTGAACCAGAGAGAATTTTCCTGTCGGTTATATGATCCAAAATATCTCTAGTGCATGCTTCAGGGCAGATTAAGAAGATGCAGTGACTTATATTTTCCTTCTATCTGAAGCAGTTGGCTATGGTTGTGGGCAAGTTCCCTCAAAACTACTGAGTATTTGGCGCCAATGCAGAAATGAGCATTTGGAGCCCAAAAGTTCTTCCTACAGAATTCAGTTGTAATATGATCAGCGTCACGAGTGGCGGTGCTGGCCGGAGTACCCAAGAATTCATTTTAGCAGGATGGATTCCCTCTTAGCTCAGTCACACGCACAGGGCTGTTTAACGAGCTGAATGAACCAATTTACCTGAAGTCTTCCTTTGTGGAAAGCTAAAAGAAAATGGAGCTTGTAATGCTTTAATACCAAAAACCTTAGGGGTGTTTGATTGCAAGGCCGGGCAGTTCCATCAGCCCACCGCTGGGATGAGCTGCAAATGGGCCTCGAAATTGATAAAATGCAGGATTGTACATTTTACTGCACACCAAAGCTCATGTTTGATTTTCTTTCACGGGAATTAGAATGATAGTTTCAGTTTAGTAGTCCCAAGCCTTGTAATCAAACACCCTCTTAGGATATGGTTTAGGTAATAGATTTTGAAAATGCCATCCGATGAGCTTTCACATGCGAAACTCGCCTCCTATGGTTTAACAATCTAAATAAACGTCATCAACATGGGGTCAAGCCAAACACGTTTAGTTCACTTACCAGCTCTACACACAGTTGGGAAAGAGAGAGTTCGTCTCCCTCATCAACTAAGGAACACTTGCTCATTTTCAGTCGCAATGGGCCGCTGAGTCCAGGTATGCGTGCTCCGCACATGAAAATACTAGGTTTATGCAAGTTCGTGTACAAGGCGATCTATGTTTTAGTTGTTTTCCTCAGCAAAGATGATACTAGGTTTGTTTCTAGAGATTAGGGGTCTTTATGAGTCGGTTTGGTTCAATGACAGAGCCGAACTGAAACAAAATAACCAAAAATAGAATTATCTTTTCATTTGAAAACCAAAACAGAACGGAATAATGTAGGCAACCGAACCAAACCAAATTATTCGGTCAGTTCTGTTTGGTTATTTGGTTTTGGTTTCATGGCTGAACTCATATATATGAACCATGAAAATCTTTGACTAAACAAAAGAATCAATTTTCACCTCATTTATATAATTATGTTACAAGCTGGAGTTGGCATCACCTCATTGGGTGTAAGAATTAACCATGTACGACCAAGGTAACATGCTATTAGGAGGAGACCTTCTTTCTAACAATGATCGCATGGGGCTTAATTTGGTTATTCAGTTTGATAGGCTTTGGATCCTAGCCAAACCGGTAAACTTAATTTTCATGAAATTGTAAGCCAAACTGGTTTTTAATAAAAGTGAACCAAATTAGAAATTTTGGTTCAGTTTAGTTTTGATTATTTGGTTATAACTGAATAATGATCACCCTTATTATAGGCTATATTCGTTTAGGAGTGAGCACGGGTAAGGCCAACAAGGGAACCACCTTAGGCTCCCCAATTTTAAACTCGTTACAGTTTCATTTATATAGGTCCAAAACTTTTCAGACTTGGGCTCCAAATATTCAAAGTCTCATATAATATCCATTTTTTGCTTTAAGTCTCGATTTATGTTTTGCCACTCTTGTTCGCATTTGTCTACAACAACGAATCACCCATTATGGTAAATTGGGGTTCTGTCTCCCAACAAAGTCTGGCTGAACCACTTACGAGCTATTTGTGAAGGAAGAGCTACAAAACACTATAATATATATAATAGAGTGGGAGATGTTAAGAAGCCTCTTGTACTGGACATTGCTTGATCATTGTGATCAACATATGGTTGATGAAGACATTTATTTTGCATTGAATTTAATGTACCCATTTGCATCAAATGACATTTATCTTCGTACCAATATTAACAGGAAACTCGATTTGCATCACTCGTGTGATGATATGGATGACACATGTCATCTAATAGAGTCTAGCATGAGAGATTGTAACTCCCAGTTTATATATTTATTTATTTGCTTCATCTTCCACGTCTATAGCAAGTATGATACTGTTGGTCCAGGACGATTTCTTGTGTTGGAAAGACAAACCTTCTAATTGGTATTCTTCCCACATTTCCTGGTGACAAGTAACAGCTGCATTTATAGTTCAGCAGAGATAAAATTCATCAAATTGACATGTCTATCACTGACAGATCAACTCATCTAGCACTCAGAGGATGCATTGTTTTTGAAATTCCGGGGTCTTTCGATAAAGAGGTTGAAAGCCATAAGTCGTGCTACCGACCGTCGGGCCTTCAAGGCGACTCTTTTGTCCCGGCCGGTGGGCACACGAGAATCAGCCTGGTTAGCCGATGACCCGTCAATACAACAGGGGATCCTGTCTTGTCTGTTCAGGCCCTTTGATAACAATATACTCTTGTTTTCCATATTAAGATTAGGCTTTCTGTTCTACATTATACTCTGTTTGAGTTTCTGTGTGTATGTGTGTGGTTATTCACAATTTCCATGTCTTGCAGGACTTGGCAAAAAGGGACTGGTGGCTTTTCGTTAACAATGAGAATGTGGGATATTGGCCAGGCTCATTGTTTAGTTATTTGAGTTTCTGGGCAAATAACACCTATCATGGAGGTCGGGTTCTGAACACTAACCCAAGAGGATACCATACTTAACCCAAGAGGCCAGGTTCATGTACAATGGGGGTCGGGTTTTGGTTCAGGTTGTTACTAAATCCTTGTTGATGCCGAAAATCCTTACCGAGTGTCATTTGAATTGTGTCGCCACTTTTGAAGATAACAATCCTTTTGATAACACTTCTTATTTTGGATGAAATTAAACGAATTAACTACACATTGTCACCTTTCGGATCTTTAGTTTATAATTCCTCTGAATTGTTTGAAGGATAAATTATAAACTGTTGCGGTCACTACTCTGGATGTTGTTCAACTTTGTTTATGTATTTTCGAATTATGTTCACCTCAAGCACTTCCGCTTGTATCCGCTTCATTACATTTTTCAGTTCAGACCCTGAATGGAAAATCAATGAAATCTCAACATGACAGAAGGTTCCAACTCTATGTGCTGACCCATTGGGTCGCAAATCGTGTCATTGTGTTGGGTCATATTGGGTCTATGTCAAAATTTGAATTTTATACACACATATATGATTCTATCCATAGTTTTATACATGCATACTCATCATATTGCTTTTAGGGGCATGAGTTGATGTTTAGAAAAATCTAAAAGGTCTTATTATACTTGTTTTGAAAAGCAAAAAGTTGGCATAAATGTGCACGTGGTAAAGATCATAGAATCATGCGTATAGATGTACATGTATATGTATATATATATATATATATATATATATATATATGTATATATATATATATGTATATATATATATACATATATATATATATATATATGTGTGTGTGTGTGTGTGTATAGAGAGAGAGAGAAAGACCCTAGTAAACGGTAGCACAGTTAAGTGCTAGCAAATTCAAACAAATCTCAACTACCAATCTTTGATGATGTATTTTTAAAATTTGAAGTTAAAAAATAATAAAGTATATATGTAAAAATTATATGACTGATATTTATTTGGATTTACCCTAGGAAAAATTGTTACTTTAATTTCATTACTTCCACTGTCTCATTATAACTGTTCTCATTTGATGAGTGAACAACCTTCCTCTAACTCACACCAAGCGTACTCGACTCTATTTATTCATTATCAATTAATTTTATAATAAATACTTCAATAGTTTTTGCCATCTATATAAAAAGTAAGCCACATTTAGGAATATGATTTGAATAAAATTTACCAACGTCAGATCATGATCACGACAAATTACACATAAAAAGTAGTATACAGGGTATAACTCTCTCACACACCTCAATACTTAAACATAATTCTCTTCATTTTTTTACTCATAAAAGTGAAAGTTATAGACAAATTCTTGGAGGTTGATAAGAACATGACAATCTAAAGAAAAGACATCTTATACATACAAATTATGGAGTATATAACCCTTATACACTATATATTGCCTAACATCTAAAAAAAAGTGAAACAAAACTCTTACATGTTTGTCTTATATGTTCTATCAAACTTTAATACCCATGAAAATGCATATAAAAGTTGTATTGAATGAGGACGTACAAATACAATATCACTAACAATATTCGTATAAGGGATTTTATGATACCATGTATGATATTGATGAGAATCTAAATCATTTAGTAATTGTTGTAGAATACTTCAAGAACCCTTATCTTTCTTCCTAATTTTCATTCGTGCATTATAAATTTGTCTTATCAACCCACTTCAAATGTATCAAAATATGTTTTAGTTTGCAGAAACTTTTTGTAAGGTCTTTTGTCATACTATACTCAGATTGATTCAACCTCTCTACAAAAGCATGCCCTTTAACTAGACGATAGTTATGTGTTTTATTCACTACATTCAACTCCCAATAATCATAGAATGCATCTTCTCCTGTCAATGCCAGTCGTGAAGTAAAAAAAAGGGAACGACTGAATTTGGTGTAGAGAGGAGAGAGAAATTGATATAGGAGTATGAGGTATCAACTTATATTAGTCAAGTAAATTGTTGTGCTAAATTATATTTGACATTACACTTAAATATTAGGGAAAACATCACATAAATACCCTTGCGTTTGGGTGTTTTCCAATTTGGATCATAAACAACTCTATGACACCATGTGGTTTGTGATGTTTATTAAGTTAGTTCAAGAATGGTAACAATGTCACTACAAAGATGACATGAAAGACGGATGCACATGCCAGTGCTAATGTGATAGCTAACTCATCTACCATATCATTTTGGGATTGAATAAATCACATGTATGCCATGTAGGGGTGTGCATAATTCGGGTTAAACCGAAAAATCCAAACTAATCTATCAAGTTTGGTTCAGATTTATATAGATTGGGTTCAGGTTCATTTTAGATAAAAAAAAATGGTTTTTGATTCAAGTTCGGTTTTATGGGATCAAAAACCAACCCGACCGAAAAAATGATGTTTTTTAAACTTACTTCCCTAGCCGTAGTTCACCTCTTTGCGAACATCCTCCTCCTCCCTATGCATTGTCCTCCTCCTCCTTGTGTAGCATCACCCTCTCTCACAACCTTGTGCTCCCTTAGCTCTCTTCCTCCATCCCTCTCTCTCGTGGCTCACCCTCTCTAAGGTATAAATTTCTTTGCTTCTTCTCTTTTGGTTTTTTATTAAATGGTTTGCTTTCATAAATTTTTACCTTTGTTAAAGGGAAAGTAAATGTTGAATGGGATGGAGAGGCATACGATGAAAAGAAGTGGTTGTTGGGTGCTTTTCGGTGAATAGGCCTAGGGTTGAATTCTTTGTTTTGATAATCTTTAAAGGAGGGGCCTGACCTTGATGAAGTGATGCTCATTGTGTAAACAAAAGTCAAAGGTTGTATAATTTGCTCTTGTTTTGTAGGGAGAAGAGACATTTTTGGGTAATGACATAATACACTTAGGACTGCATTAGTAATGAGTAGGAATATGAGAGAGGAATTGTAGGATGGAGTTATTCCAATAGCAATAATGTGAGACCTATTTGCTTATGCAAGTTAAATTTATTGCATCTTTTATTCTTATTGTTGTGCTTTCTAGGATAATTCCCTTAATTCATGGTATGAACATGAAAATCAAAGCTTCCTCATTCTACAAAGCTAAATATGTTTAGAAAGATAGAAGATTGCTTTGGAACTTAGTAATCTTGAAGGAGGGTCCTCTAATAATTTTTTCAATAAAGAAGAGTTAAAGAGAGCTTGAAAATGTAAAGAAAAAAAGAAAATTTGAAAACTTACTCTTCAGCCATTGGCTTCAATAAAATCTTTTGCCTTTTGCATTTTTGTAGCAACAACAAACACAAGCCAAGTTTTCAATTTATGATCAAATTGAGAACTCAACTTATATTAGTACCAAAAGCACAATAAAGTAAATAGAAATATCCTCAAAGAAACTAAGATAACAAAACAACAATTTGACCTTGCTTAGATGATGTTCTACTCTTAAATACTCAAATATCAATGTTACATAGTGGACACTCTTACTGCTTAGGGGGTTCATCCATGGATCTTTTGTACTATGTACTATGTAAATGAGCTAAGGTATATTTGAAGAGTTGTTATTGTAAAATAATAAAGATCTTATGGTGTTTTGTTAGATTCATTTAGTAAAGATTGGTGCTCTTGAGAAAGTACAATTATCAAGAGCTGTCCACAGGTTTTTTATCGGACTTATGTTATGTTAAAAATGCATGTGGTGAAAAAAGGGGGCCTATTTTTGCGAATAAAATGCATAGTTTATACCTGTTATTAACCATATGTATCTTAAATGTATTGGAATTGCATCACATGTATAGGAATTGAACATATATATTAGGTATTTATTTTTAAAATTTTACGATAGCCTTCTAGATTATGTTTAAACACTGAAATTTTAAGTTCTCCAGTCAAGCGCTTAGCAATTGAACTAGTGATTGAAATCATTGCTCGTTGTTGTGTGTCTTTACTTTGAACATAGTTGCTAGTGGTCAAATCTACCCTATACTTTTCTAATGGCGTATATTCTCTTTTAGATATTTGAAGGTATTGGTATTGCTTGTTTGTCTTTGGGTCTTATAGTGTCATTTATTTGGCATCCTAAAACAGTCACCACTCACTAGTAATATCTATTTTTTGAACCTTCTTTTGAAGTTATTCCATTCAAACGGATCCATACAGTTGGCTCTAGAATATAAGGGTTGGATGGACTAGTATCTATGTCATATTAGATTCATGCATATTTATGTTCCCTTTTGAAGTTTAGTACATGTTATATTAGTATTTCTTTTAATGTTGTACATATCATGTGATACTTATTAATGTTTTTTTATTATGTTAGATGTCTCAATTTATAAGGTATACCTGAAAAGCTAGTAGAAATAATCTCAGAACAAGTAAACTCGAATACAACGCAATCAAGTGATGATGTAATATTTTAAAAGACACAAAAGAAGCTCATGAAGTTAAAATTTAAAGTATAGGAGTATTTCACAAAGTTTAAAGATAAATCAAGTGATATCAAAGTAAAATGCAATTATTATAGTAGAGATTTTTATTGTAACCCTAAGAAAAATGGCAATACTATGCTCAAAAATTATATTGGTGCTTGTAAGAAATTACTATAACATCTAAATATTAATTATAGTTGTACTTGATCCTCAAGAAAAAATTGAAGTGAGAATTCATTTTTTATAAATTTATGGTATACGCAATCGCAAAGGATTATTTCAATGAGTGAGAGATAATCTATTTGATATGTATGATGAATATAGAAGAATACTTTAACTTGAAAATGTTAGTGTCTTTCAATAAGTAAAAACTCTACAAGCAACCTTGTATCAAGTGAGCTGAGTAATGATAGAACAAAATGGAAGTCTAGAGATTTTTTAAAGGAAGAATACATTAAAAGAAAAATGGGGTTGGAAGGTGAAAGAAAAAAACTGACTTGGGTATTTATTTAGGTAAGGAAACATTAGAAGATCATGATGATTTTGATATTTTAAAATGGTGGAGATTAATTTAGAGAGATTTCTCATTCTTGCACGTATGACAATAGATATCTTGGTGGTTCCCATATCTACAATAGCTTCTAAGTTTGTATTTAATATAGAGAAAGGGTTATTGATACATTTAGGATCTCTTTGACTCCTAGGGTAGTTGAATGTATGATTTGTCAACAAGATCAATTACAATATTGTGTTAGTTTAAATACTAAGAAGGAATTGAAAGATGTTAAAGATTTTGAAAAAGGTAGCACATATTTACTAATATAATTGCATTTACCTTTTATTGTTATGTTCTTCACATGATTGAATTATTTCTTGTATAATTAGGGTTTGCAAGTTGTTGGATTGGTAGGAAGTGTTGGCATTGAGTAGTAACACAAAGTCATTAAGTAATTATATTTTATTATATCAATTAGTTATTTCATTTACCTTTTCATGTAGGTCAGATGTTGTTGAATGAAGAATGAAGATGATGTCTAAATGATTTGCTTGTTGATTGTCGTTGGTATTTTGTAATATAGTAGCATTGCATTTGTGATAATGTGAATGGCTTTCAGTAATTGGTAGCATAGTAATGTTTGTGTGCCTCAAGACTTGTTATCATTTGTAACTTATTTATGTGTTTGTTTCATACTGTGACTTTATTATTATAATATTGCTAGTTTACTCAATAATCTATTTCTTAATAGTGAATTGCCATAAAGTTGTTTTTAACTGAATCATGTGGTTATTATGGATGTAAATTTGATGTGCACATCAATTGAATTGGAGCTATAGAGTTCCTAGATAAAGGAACTGAAATTTGAAGCAACTAGAATTAGTTGTAACATATACATGTCTTTGTCGGTTAAGGTAATTGAATAGGACATCTTGTTGTTCAGGTTGATGGTGTTGAGTCCTTAACCAATGTGTTCTCATTGGGATGACCAACCAAAATGATCTACTTGATGAAGCTCTTCTGAGGTAATGTCTAAAAATTAAATTCACTATTATAGCTTATTGATATGTAAGTTGGGTATCCTCTTATTAGGCAAAAATAAACTCATACTCTATAGATCATCGTAGATGTGAAAATTTTACTCCAAAGCCCATGTAGAGACTTGAAATAAGTTTTCACTCTACGTCGTGCACGAGTATGCCAGCTAGTTTCACTTAAACTAGCAAAGTTGTATTTCTAACTTCGTATAGTAGTTGTGAGGAGGCGAGATCTTTTTATCTTAAGCTTTCTTGAACCGACACTCAAGAGTTAACTTAGATGCTTTGAGAATTGATTTGATCAGGGTATGTATTTCCAAAATTTACTTTAGAGACAATTTGAATCAAACAAAATATGCACTTGATCTAAAGAATGAAAAACTTTCCAAGTTCTAAAAAACAAAAACGGGTTCTATTTTCAGAGCTTATTTCAAGATTTTTTAAATAATCTCACGATATCCAAAATTCATGAAAATTTAAAGTATGTAGAAAAGAATATGGAGATCTTGGTACTATTTTTAATTTATTTTTGTTTGCTATAATTGTACAGAATTAAATCTGAGAAATGCCAAATCTATTATAGAAATATAAAAGTCTAAAGAAACTTCTGTATTTCGATTCACAGAGCTTCAATTTTTATGAATTTAGTCTTGTTAGAAATTTTTGGATGTCAACTTTCTAATGAGACTAGTTTCAATCGATTTGGATCAATACAAACAAAGTTATTGGATGATTACCAAACCTCTATTGTAGGAAATACATATTGGATAAACTTTGTTATGAATTTGTTTAATCTTCCCCAATTTTAATTACATAGTTGCACGACCCTAAAATTCTTGAAAATTTTTATTATATCTGGGCTTGTTCGTGAGGATTCAATTTACCAAATTTAAGAATATTTGGAGTAGAAATATGAAAATAAAAAATATAACATCAGACATATGTAGGATGGTGAAAACAAAATTTCTGTATTTAAAACATACGTGAATGCATTCGTAAGAAATTAAAGACTAATCACAGCAAATTCAAAGTAAATAACTGAAAGAAAATGAAATGAAATATGTTTATAGCTTAAGCATAAAGGGAATTAAAAGATATAAAATGATATATCATATAGAGAGGTAGGATAAACTTGAAATCAAAGATGTAGAATACATAAATGTAAAGGAATGAAATAGACAACATTACTACTCTATTATAACATGGGGGAGACTAATGCTCCATTAATACAACCCCTTTTGAATTGAATGAGAATAAGAAGAGATTTAGGCAAGTAAAGGAGGAGGATTAAACTTACAATCGGGCTTCAACACACGTCGGCCTTGGATGGGATAGGAAGGGGTTGATCATTTCTTCCTTCTCTCTTCTCCTTCCTCTCTCTCTCTTACTGCAACTCTCACTCTCTCTCCTAGGCTCCCTCTACTCTTCCTTCAATGTTAGAAACTCAGCCCCAAGGGCCTCTTTTATAGATTTCAAGGGGGGCCTCTAGAGCCTTCCATGATTTTGGTCTTTGGGGCCATCCCAATCCAATCCAATCCAAATGGCTAAATCATTCATGCACATGGGGTGCATGTGGGCTTGGTGCAGCCCACAAGGACCAACTCTTTTATTTGACTTTGCTAGGTGAGCTCGACTCACCCTAGCCCACTCCTTGCTCGATCTTGGTAGCTTGGCTTGAGACGAGTCTTGACTTGGGTGTGGTCTTTATTTGTTCTTTGAACTTGAGACTTGAATCCACCTTGGCTTGAGTCAGCTTCTTTTGGCTTGTCTTAGGATCGACTTGAATTTTGAACTCAGGATGACCCTGCTTCAAGGCTTGATTTGGATGCTTAATTCGATCTTGCCTTTAGGAATTCTGTTTGCTTGATTATCTTTTCATTTATGGTTTTAATTATTTTCTTTTTTATTATTTAAAACTATTTCATTTGTGATATATTTGAAAACATCGAGTTTTAACGAAATTTTTAAATATTCTTTTTGAAAAACAACTGAGTCTCATTCACAATGTTTGTTTGTATAGGTGACCTACTTTTGCTCATTGAGTTAGTATTTACTATTTCAATCACTTTAACCCTTTGTTGGGTGTAGGGTATTGGACCACTTTAACCCTTTCGATGTATGTAGGGTCTCAAACTACTTTAACCCTTAGGTGTAGGGTCTTGGAGTAAGACTATCTTCGATCGGGCAAGTTTTTGAGGTCTCATTTGGATTTGATTTGTTTTTTAATTTCAAAGGTTTTGTTAATTTAATATTTTACAAACATTTTTTGGTTTGGTTCTCAATGTCTTATTTTCATTTGTTTCTTTGAAAACTTGCTTGAAACTATTATTTCATTGAAGGCAATCATTTAAAAAGGTAGATTCTTACAAATTTGGACTTGAGGGCAAAGCAATCATTTTTTTGGCTCGTTGTCAAAATTGGATTTTTTTGAAAGGGGTGTCGTTTACCCATATTTTGATGCTGCTACAAAATTTTGGTGGGACGTGAGTTCGTTTAAGGTGTCTTTATTTGAAAACACTTAAAAAACTCGAAACCGTAATTTTTTTCTTAAAAAGACAAAATTTGTAAAAGATCAAATCTTTTGAGAAAATTTTTGGGTGTTTACAGATGCCCCTCTTTGGTATTAATCAAAATTTATTTGCTTAATGTCAAAGAATAATACCCATAAAAAAAAAAAAATTTGAATACAAGAGTTGATTTGAGTTGAATTAAGATTTTGTGAACTTTCACAATCTTTGTTAAGGAGTTCATTTTTTAGACTTGGGTTATCCTAATTATGATAGAAGAGGATTTCTAGTAAGGGTGACTCAACATGGATGATGGTTAATCAATGCATGGATCATATGTGCATAAGGCCATTTATGAATGCATATGAGTATGAGATATATGCAATGGATGAATCATGAATGTTTGATGATCTCAACGATTTTTTTAGGAGAAATCTCATGAAAATTGGCTTCCCTAAGTGGAACGACCTCAATGTTTTGTTTTGAGCATCAAAATTACAAAAGGAACCAGAAAAGTAGTTATTATTTTAAGAAGTAATTGTTTTCTTGATTTGTAAGTTGTTTAGTTTGGCACCTATTCTAGAACATCTTTCGGTTGGAGATGATAACTTAAATCCATTTTGCTGCAAATGCTGCTGTAAATATGATATTTGCTTTTTATATAGTTTTTCATGTCACTTCTGTAGTTCATTTTTGTGGTCCATTGGTAGTTCTTTCCATTTGAGTTCTTAAATGAACTGATTTCGCATGGGAGGATTCATTCTGACATTTTGTGAAAGTTTGTCTGTACGGGCTTCTTGCCACAATGCTGTGGGCTATATTATTTGTACTGTTACTTTTTCTGACTGGCCTGAGCGTCACAAGCTCAGGCAGAGCTCACATTCTTCTATCATGTAACCTTTGCTTTCTCTTTCTCATGAAGAAAGGAACTTTATTAAGAAAGTATTTTTTGAACATGCAAACAGGGCATTGCACCGTCGGATTTGGGATATTTACTCGATCATATAGATATACCTTTTCCAGGTTCCTTGTGGTAAATAACTAAATGTGGAACTTTTGTACTCGTGAATGTGCATGCTCCAGCTCCCTTACTGTGTATTTGCAGATACTGCAATAAGGCCTTCCTCCTGGACTTTGAGTAGGACAGAATTTGGATGAAATAACTGTTTTTGGAATGGTTTTAACCTACTGATTAGTGAAGAAGAATCTCTGACATGGGATGCTATTGAAAGAATATCTTGAACATATGCAGGGTACTAAAGGGGTTGATTTGTAGTGCACGTCTTAGAATTATGATATGCGGAGGTATTATTCAAGAAATGAATCCAAGAGAATTAGTGAAAATATGGAAAGAAGCACGACAATCAGGGTTAATGTGTTCGATCATTGGCTTCCCTCACAACCTGGATCTATATTTTGCTGTTATGTTAAAAGAATTGAAATTCAAGATAAAGTATGTGGTGGTTTGAAAGTACGTTTTCAAACCCTACGGTTTACTGTTTTAGATCTGTGCACAACACCTTACCACTATGAGTATTTCTCGTTTAAGGCTTCCATAGGCATAATGTGCTTATGTTGATGTCTTTCTTCATTTAGATGATTTTTTCTCGTGTTGTTGGCGACTTTGTTTTCGAATTGTCTATCCACCCTGATACACTTGATCATTTTTGATAGGTTGAAGTTGACATGTTTTACTGCTGGTTCTGGTTTGTCTGGAATCTGGAACTGTAGCCGCACCAGTACCTGCTGGCAGACTATGTTGATTTTTTGGTTCCTTTCTTGTTCATGTATTTGGCCAATCTATTAAATTTGAATGCTTTTAGCAAAATTGTCAAACCTTTGCTAGCATGTGATTTGAATCGCCAAGCTTGATTAAGTCCAACTACAACTGGTTACAAGGAACCAATCATGAAAGCCATGGCTTGAGCCAAGGAAGACTCATCTAGACCTTCACTGACTTCAAATTTTAAGGAAATTGTTGAATGCACGTGGGATCCAAGACAATACTGGACCGAGTGGACTATGGCGGGCCCACTTGTTGTCAAAGTAATTTGTGTCCTCCAACAATAAAAGATTCCAAAGGAAACTAGAGTTAATGCAATTCATGGCCTTAATTAAAAGTACACTTAATGCAAAACTTTACTTGAGAGTTCCTAAGATGCTTTAAGTTGTTTTTTTTACAATTTTTGAAATAGTTTAATTAGTAGTT
This sequence comes from Brasenia schreberi, assembly GCA_036023115.1. Lineage (NCBI taxonomy): Eukaryota > Viridiplantae > Streptophyta > Magnoliopsida > Nymphaeales > Cabombaceae > Brasenia > Brasenia schreberi. Next base: position 3,962,066 of record JAYKKT010000065.1, read on the forward strand.
AATGTTACATGGTGGTAACTGTTTCCTGGGAATCCCTAATTAGTGGCCCTTTAGTGCAATCAACTGCAAAGCCTGTGGAAACATACAATCATAGGGAATGAGAACAATCCACCTAGTAAATTGTACGGCGATAATGTTATGTGTAAATGTTCTTTTTGAACTCAGCTCAGAGAGTATGTTCGGAGCATAAATAGACATATTCCAGAATGAAAAATCATATTGTTTTGGCTCTAGAGTTTTACTCTATCTCCCACACTCTCATCTTGTCTCCCTCACTCTTATCCTGTATTGGTGGCTTGTGAACCAGGCCTTATCACCATTCTCGGGTGTGGCAGTTCTGGTGTATGTGTGTTTGTGTATTGGACTCAGTTTCACAAGCGAACGTTAATAGTTACTCTGCATAGTTCTTCTCAACTCTCTTTGATTAGCTCAGCTCGCATCCTCTCAACTCGGTCTGTTTCACATCAGCATGTTTTATTTCTGCCAGGTGCTGGAAGCATATACTTGGGGGTGGGTGCAGGGTAGATGGTTTTGAAATGGGCTCCTCCATTCATTAAATAGAGAAACAAATATCCAACTAAATAATTTATGCGTTTTTCAAGCATCTTATCTTGTACTAACGCAGTCGTAGAAAGAGTAGCATGTTGTGCTTAGACTTCAAACAGTTCAGTTGAACCACGTGCTTAGACTTCAAAAAGTTCATCTGTAACGACGTTAACTACAAGGTCTCAGATTATTGGTTCATAGAGAATCAAGTTTATCAATTAGTCATGGAAGGCCATGATTCATCAAAGCCTTGGGCAGTAAAAAGAAGTGAAAATGTTGTATGATACGAACTACAACTACAACTAAGCATTTTCCATCGGCTACATGGATTCTTTGTTTTTTTCGTAGAATCCATGGCAAGTCCGACAAAGTTTTCGTTGGTGTCGCAACCCTCCTTTTTTCGGGCTTGGGACTGGCTATGCAAGAGTGATCCTTTACATAGGCAGAGTTAAATGTTGTATGATTCGAAATTATACTAAAAACACTAAAAACTCAGGTTCCCAATAACGACAAACGATTTTAATGGAGTTGAATTTTCTATAGCAGTTTCATTTGTTTATAGCTAGATGAATTAGAAGTATTTTAAGCTTGCGAAGTACTTGCATCTGTGCATGCTCCTAACTGCTACAATTTTGGATAAAGGCAGATCTGCTACTTGTTGGTTATCATTTTATGAAGTACAATCGGGAAGGCCATTGGCGATCTACAACCTGTGGCTAGTCCTAATTTCATCAACGCAAGACATGGTGAGTGATCTTGTGCGCTAAACAGTTTCCAAATGTCTTCGTGTGTTGTACTTCATGCTGATTTATGGCTGTCGAAATTCTTAACCATCTTTTTTTGAATTGACTGGTTTTTGGGAAATCCATCTGCAATTTGTATATTTTATAATTGAATTTCTCCCAACATATTCTTTAGGTGCTTAAAGAATAAGTCTCTAATCATTTCACTTTAGCGACATTTGAAGTCATTTATTGATTGACTGTTGGTATAGATTTAAGGGTTTCTGTAGTTTAATTTTGGAAGAATTCCTTTGACGTGGATCTGAAAAGTTGGATCAATCAAATTGCTTTTGATTGGAGTATCCGCGCTTGTGCAGTTGATTTTACGCTATCATTTTGTGTTGCTGCAAAACCATGATATGAATATAAAGAAATGAGCAAACTCCAGATTTTATGGAATTATGTGCGATCACTTGGGCTCTGTGTTTGGGTTCTTACCATGAGAGGGAACCTGCAACCTCTAATATTTTCATGGCTTATCAAATTAGTGACAAATTCTTAACATTGTTATCCTTAATCCAATGTGACACATGAATTATTATGCAATCTGCTACATCATTTGCCATGTCGAGTTATATTAGTTGAAAAGATATCATGTCATTTGTTACATCAACATCACAACATCACCTGCTACATCAACTATCATACCACTTTAAATTTAAATATCAATAAATAGTAATTTTCAATATTATTGAATATTTTATATTCTTTAAAATTACTAATTATTGTATGTTAATTTAATAATATATAAAAACTTTAATTTAAATGGTATCACCTTGAGCACGTGAATCGATCTTTGGATCATGCTTGGATGATGCCAATAGCGCGTATAGACTAAAGACTCAACGTCAGGGTCCACCAGGTCTGTCTTAATAAAAATGGCAACGTCTCAAACCACATAGTTGGAAATGAAAAGGGTAAGAGAAAGATAACAAACATGTACACATTCTATTTTGTACAAGATGAAGGCCAATATTGAAAACATCCATTTTGACTATAGTGGACCTGAGCAGACCTAAAGAATAAAAACTTGTGAGCACTCGTCTTTGGTTTTTTCTTTTGTTACAACAGGAGGTTGAAACCAGGCTATGCATGCGAATATCGAACTCACTGCCTTCAAACACACACAAACATGTACACATTCTATTTTGTACAAAACAAGTTTTTAATTTTCTAATTACAGTTCTATAAATAATTGCAAAAACTTCACAAAAGTACCATGTATTTTGATAATTTTTTAAATTTTTGTTGACGCAGTTTGAAAAGGTCTCTATGCTTCCCTATGGTTTTCATTATTTATCAAATTGACAAATGCCTAAGAGTATTATCTTTAGTCTAATATGACATCAATTGATACACCACCTGCAATGTTAACTCATATTAGTTGATATGGATCCTACATCATTTGTCACATCAACATTACCTACTACTTCAATCATCACATCATCTTATATTTAATATTATAATTAGATTCCAATAAATATTAAATATTTTTAACATTACTAATTATTGTATGTTAGATTTAATAAAATATATTAAAATTTAATTTACTATTTAGCAATGATATCACTACTAAGTCAGCAACCACATTTGCCTTAGGCGTATGAATCGATCTTCCACATCATCTTCGCATGACACTATTAGCACTTTTGGATTAACCTAATAGACAACACAAGTCACCCGGCATTGCGGCAACATTCTTAAACCACATGAACCAAATTGAAAGCACCCAAACCTCGAGATACTTATTTGAAATTATAAAAAGATGTTGAGCAGATTAGCTTCGCAAGTACAAACAAAATAAAAACACTTTAAACAAAGCATAAAGTTAAGAAAAAACAAAAAAAAATGAAAGAGAAACACAAATTTTACACAGTTCGGTCAGAGGTATCCTACTTCATGGGAAAGAAGAATATTTTGCCACCATGCCAAAGAGTGGTGCACAATGATATCTCACATAACTTAAAACCTGACCTTGTTCATATCCTTTTCTATGCTCTCACCCTATTCACAAGATGTAATTACAGAAAAAGTTTTAGGGCATTCACCAATACAAATCTTTAGTTTTCCTATCCATTTGGATTCGGATTACAGCCAAGCCACATTAACAAAAAATTTATGACTCAAAATACATTAAATCACTTGAAAAGTGGCATCTTTGTCTCAGAAAAGCACAAATCAGACCTCTTGCTTTGATAAATAGTCTATGATATAGAATACCATGTATGTCAGATTATGTGAAACTTATCAAGAATCATGTCATCACATAAGCAAATTAGCAACAATCCTCCTCTTTCTGGTCATTGCTCAGGCGTGGCAAAGAAGAAAACCACTAAAGAATTGCCGCTTGCTTGGTTAATGCCGTTAAAAAATGATTGAATACGATCAACACCACCAGAGAACAGACGAGTAGGCCTGGTCCCCTGCATGGTGGCAATCCTTTCGGGTTTGAGCTCAAAGAAACACTCTGTGATCCTAAGGACAATGCCATCTTTCGGGCCTTCTTTCAAGATACCACACATCATCTTCCTTGCACCAAACCATGTTATAGCATTTAGTGGTGCAACGACTCTTGGTGATTGGGAAACAAACTTTCGGCACGTCTAATGATGGGCACGACATGACCAAGTGCTTTTGGATCGGGATGAGAGCATCGATCGCACCGCGACCAAGAGCAATGTAACGTAAATCTATGGAAACGTTACACGCAACGGAAACATGTGCATTATATAAATAAAATGAAAAACAAGTTGTAATGAAAAACTCATACGTGAAAAACAAGTAAGATGAAACCAGACTCGCAAGAAAATAGATGCGATTCATTGAGAAAGAAAAGGAATCTTTCCTATCAAAGCCATCTATGAGAATTCGTGAAATCCATAAATCATCTTTTTTACTTTATCTGATCTCACCGAGGAGAGAAACCTGTTTTTGGCCCATTCATCATTCCACTGCATTATTGATATTGCCGGCAACGAACCTGCGCGTACATCTTTATTGGTATAAGGAGCTAGTTCATTTGGAACTTACAACAATAGGTAAAATAATAAAACAGAAAAATATAATACAGGGCGGGGCAGAGAGGCTGCCAGACGTTTTTCTTGCAAAACAAAAGATAAACAACAAAAGCAACATAAAGGTCAAGATAGGCTGATGCAGGCCAAGACCGACCAAAAGAGAATAGAGAGGCCAAAAGAAGGAGAAGAGAGAAAACCAAAGCGGAGCATAGAGGCCCAAAGGCGGAGCGACAGGAAGTGCAACATCTACAGGAAGACCCAAAGGCGAAACAATGGAGCAACGAAGCCAAGGCGGAGCATGGAGCCTTCCTCTCCTTCTCCTTCTCTCCCTCTCCCGCTATACCTCTCTTCCCCTCTCTCTTCTTAAAACGTCGAAAACCACCCAACAATTTTTAAAAACCGTGAGCGAAAAAACCTTTTTTTTTTTAAACCGTCCATAGTTTTGGAAAATCATTGACAAATTCCATAAAATTGCCTCGGATAGTGGATTGAAATGTCCAATCTACCTTTGGTTGTTTTTATTTTTACAAAACTGTCACTAGGCGAAATTATGAAAAAGTCCAGTTATTTTAAAATAAAAAAACAGTTTTGTCCTTAATAGATGAAAAGACAAAACAATCCACTGACAATTTATAAAAATTACGAAATACTAGGCTATAAAATTACACTATTGCCCTTAGATGAGCATAATTTCATAAAGGCTCATGTGAATATCTTTGACTAGTCTAGAGACAAGCTAAACAATAGGTCCTACAAATGTCCTAAAGGCTCCACAGGATATCAATTTTATTATAAAGACCATGTATTAATAAAAAGTAGGGATACTGAATTCTTAGAATACACTAAGAACGACATCCTTGAGAATGATGATGAATATGTTGATAATTTAGTAGATCTAAGTTCATTAACATTAGAACACATACTAATGCTGAACTTATTGAACAAACCAAAACTTTAAGTAGACATAAAAAACCTAGAGTCACACCATCCTACGTAAAGGATTATCACACTTATCTTAGAGAAAAAGTGTGTAATGAGGATTTAGATGAGCTGACTGATAAATTGACATATTAGAACGCTATTGATGTATCTGAATCAACACATTGGGAAAAGGCCCTGGATGAGGAGATTGAATCCATTGAGAAAAACTAAGTTTGCGAATTGACTGATTTACCAAAAAGAAAGAGTCATAAGCTGTATATGGGTTTAGAAGTCTATCAACAAGTTTAAGGCGATGTTGGTTGCAAAATGATTTTCGCAAAAGGAATGGATACATTATTTTGAGACATATTCTCCTGTTGTAAAATTTACATCCATAAGGATAATCCTAGCAATATCAGCATATTATGATTTACATCAGTTAGATGTAAAGATTATTTTTCTAAATAAAGATTCATAAAATCACTTTGTAATTTTGAGTAAACTCGTTGGCATGCTTAGGCACAATTTTTGCAAATAAAGTTTTTCAGTCGATCCACGATCCAAAAATTTGTTTACATACATGACACACTAATACCAACATTAGTACATTCAAAGACCATGCCATAGTCATTGTCGAGTTACCTTACATTGCTCAAGTTGTTAGAGACATACGAATAGTGATTCCAACGAGCACATCAATTGACTATATATGAGGATGATGGTGAAGATACAAGAGCTCAATGTTGCAGATGATCCATGCATTAGAATGAACCATTGTATATGGGGTTTATGTATTGTATTTGGGTTTTTTTGTATTATTCATTAAGATATACATAAATAATGTTTATAATGAATGAAATTTTGGTTTGTTACTCTTGGATCTCAATATCCACAACTATAATGAAATAATGTTTTTATTTTAATTGAAAACATAATTACATATACACATTATTGTAGATGTGGAAATTTTACTCCAAAGTCTATGTAGAGACTTGAAATAATCTTTCACACACTACGTCGTGCGTGAGCGTGCCAACTAGTTTCATTTAAACTAGCAAAGTTGTATTTTCTGACTTCGTATAGCGATTGTGTGGAAGCGACATCTTTCCGTCTTAGGCTTTCTTTAACCGACACTCAAGGGTTAGCCTAGATGCTTTGAGGATTGATTTGAATAATGATTGTGTTAGGCGTCCAACAATCAACGTAAAACTTCGTCAGATTTTTATAACATGGATTACAAAAATTATGAGCATTGCTTTGGGGCGTCCCCACCTAGCGATATGCTGCAGAGCCCGAATGCAGTAATAAGTAAGCAAGGACTACTACATTTTTGCCGGAATGTAGTGAATCAATTGTAGAGAGGGTTCCCATATCAAGGAGGGGTGTAGGTAAAGAAGTTAGTCCCGCTACATTGCCGCCCGAATGTAGTGAATAATTTTTAGAGAGGGTCTCCGCATTTTGAATATGGACGGATGTAGGGGGTAAGGAAGTTAGTCCTAGATAATAAGATTCGTATTGGTTCTTGGAATATCGGAACATTATCCGATAAGCTAATGGAGGTGGTAGATATTATGATTCGGAGAAAGATTCATATTCTATGTTTACAAGAGACAAAATGGGTTAGAGAAAAAGCAGAGATAGAGGATACATATTTTAAATTATGGTACTCAAGTAAAGAAAAGGCTTAAAACGGAATTGGTATTATCATAAATAAAGATTTAAAGGATAGTGTAGTAGACATACAACGATATGGTGACCAAATCATGACATTGAAATTAGTGTTAGGAGCAGAAGTTTTGAATATAGTTTGTACTTACACAACCCAAGTAGGACTAGAAGATAGTATAAAGACAACTTTTTGGAAAGAGTTAGATAATGTGATTCAAAAGATTCCACAAAGGGAGATGATTTGTTTAAGGGGAGACTTAAATGGAAATGTCGGTAAAGAGGCATTAGGATATCAAGGGATTCATGAAAACTTTGGTTTTGGGGATATAAATGAGGAAGGTAGGGAGATTTTAAATTTTGCTCTAGCATTTGATCTCTTTAAAGTCAATACAATCTTCAAAAAATGAGATGAACATTTAACTACTTATAAGAGTGTCTTATCACAAACACAAATTGATTACTTTATTTGTAAAAAAAAGATAGAGTGTGTTGTAAAGATTACAAGGTAATTCCAAGAGAAAGATTAACCACCCAACATCGACTTTTAGTTATAGATTTATAAATAAAAAAATGGACAAAGAAAAAAAGAGTGCATCGAGCTATTCGGACTAAATGGTGGAACCTGAAAAGTGAGAAGGAAGATATATTTAAATAGAAAGTCCTTCAAGGAGATGTTTGGAATTATGTTTGTACACCGTGTGATATGTCGAATAATATGGGTATACATATCAGTAAAGTGACAAAAGATATGTTAGGTGTATCTAAGGAAAGTGTACTAACACAAAAAGAATCCTGGTGGTGTAGTGAAGTAGTACAAAATAAAATCAAGACAAAGAGGGCATGTTACAAATTACATTATGCTAAGAAAAAGTAGTGAAACTTTAGAGGCTTATAAGAAAGTAAAGAAGGAAGCGAAAAAACCGTCAGTGAAGGAAAAGATAAAATTTGGGAGAATTTATATAAAAAAACTCAACTCAAAAGAGGGTGAAAGAGATATTTTTAAGATATCTAGGGCTAGAGATAAGAAAACTAAAGATCTTAATTATGTTAGATGCGTCAAGGACGATGAAAAAATTCTAATGGCAAATGATGATATAAGAAATAGATAGAAAAACTATTTTTATAAGCTTTTTAATGAAAATAAAGATGTTAGTATTAGCTTAGGAGAGTTAGCCAAATCAGAAAAGTATATAAACCATAATTTCTACCGACGTATTCAAAAGAATGAAGTCAAAGAGGCTCTTAAACATATGAAGGGTGGTAAATCAGTAGGACCATACGATATTCCTATAGAAGTTTGGAAAATACTAGGAGAAATAGGAATCACTTGGCTCACAAGACTATTTAATGAAAACTAAAGATCTTAGTTTTGTTAAATGCGTTAAGGACGATGATGAAAAATTTTTTGTGGTAAATGATGATATAAGAAATAGATGAAAAAACTATTTTTATAAGCTTTTTAATGAAAATAAAGATGTTAGTATTAGCTTAGGAGAGTTAGCCAAATCAGAAAAGTATATAAACCACAATTTCTACCGACGTATTCAAAAGAATGAAGTCAAAGAGGCTCTTAAACATATAAAGGGTGATAAATCGATAGGACCATATAATATTCCTATAGAAGTTTGGAAAATACTAGGAGAAATAGGAATCACTTGGCTCACAAGACTATTTAATGAAAACTAAAGATCTTAGTTTTGTTAGATGTGTTAAGGACGATCATGAAAAAATTCTTGTGGCAAATGATGATATAAGAAATAGATGGAAAAATTATTTTTATATGCTTTTTAATGAAAATAAAGATGTTAGTATTAGCTTAGGAGAGTTAGGCAAATAAAAAAAGTATATAAACCACAATTTCTACCGACGTATTCAAAAGAATGAAGTCAAAGAAGCTCTTAAACATATGAAGGGTGGTAGACCATACAATATTCCTATAGAACTTTGGAAAATACTAGGAGAAATAGGAATCACTTGTCTCACAAGACTATTTAATGAAAACTAAAGATCTTAATTTTGTTAGATGTGTTAAGGACAATGATGAAAAAATTCTAGTGGTAAATGATGATATAAGAAATAGATGAAAAAACTATTTTTATAAGCTTTTTAATGAAAATAAAGATGTTAGTATTAGATTAGGAGAGTTAGCCAAATCATATAAACCACAATTTCTACCGATGTATTCAAAAGAATGAAGTCAAAGAGGCTCTTAAACATATGAAGGGTGGTAAATTGGTAGGACCATACAATTTTGGAAAATACTAGGAGAAATAGGAATCACTTGGCTCACAAGACTATTTAATGAAATATAGAAAAAACAAAAGATGCCCGAGGAATGGAGAGCGAGTAATACTTATACCCATATATAGGAATGAAGGAGACATTCAAAATTGTGTGAATTATCGAGGTATCAAGTTAATGAGCCATAGTATGAAATTGTGGGAAAGAATTATCGAATGTAAGTTAAGACAAGTATCGAGTACAACAGAGAACCAATTTGGATTCATGCTAGGTAGATCTACTGTTGAAGCGATTCACCTTTTGAAACGTCTTATGAAATATTTTATAGCAAAAAGAAAAACGTTCACATGATATTTATTGATCTCGAAAAAGCTTATGATAGGGTACCGAGGGAGGTTATTTAGAGAACTTTGGGAAAAAATGTATCCCATTGATATACATTAACCTTATAAGAGACATGTACGATGGTGCAAAAACATGTGTGAGGACTCATGAAGGAATGACAGACTTCTTTGAAGTTAATATTGAGTTACATCAAGGAACAACTTTAATTCCATACTTATTTATGATGGTGATTGATGAGTTAACAAAACATATTCAAGATGAAGTAACTTGGTGTATGTTATTTGCATATGACATTGTGTTGGTGGAGGAGTCTAAGGAAAAAGTTAATAGAAAATTGGAACTATGGAGAGAAACATTAGAAAGTAAAAGCCTTTGACTTAGTAGAACAAAGACAAAATATATAAAATGTAAGTTTGACCATTTGGTTACTTCAGAGGGCATAGAAATTAAAATTGGCACACATTGCATCCCTCAAAAGGAAATTTTTAAATACCTAGGGCCAATTTTTTAGAGTGATGGAAGAATTGATGAAGATGTTACGCATAGAATTAATGCCGGTTGGTTAAAATGGAGAGGAGCATCAGGTATTCTTTGTGATAAGAAGATACCATTAAAGTTAAAAGGTAAATATTATACAGCAGCAATTAGGCCTATCATGTTTTATTGTTCTGAGTGTTGGTTAGTTAATCATACAAAATATGTCTGTGACAAAAATGAAGATGTTGAGATGGATGAGTGGTTATACAAGAAAAGATCGTATACATAATGAGGTTATTAGAAACAAATTAGGAGTAACACCAATAGAGGATAAAATGAGAGAATATCATTTAAGATGGTTTTGAAATATAGAAAGATCAAAAGAAGAACCTCTAAGAAGGTATGAAAAACTAAATTTGGAAAGTATTAAAAGAGCTAGAGGACGACCACAAAAGTGTTGGAAAGACAATAAAGAATGATCTAGCTTATTGTGAGTTAACTGCTAACATGGCACATGATAGGGCTTTATGGAAACAAAGAATCCATGTAACTGACCCTGTGTAGTATGAGAAAAGGCTTAGTTATTGTTGTTGTTGTACTTTAGAGTTAATTTGAATCAAACAAAATATGCACTTGATTTAAGGAATGGAAACTTTTTAAGTTTTGAAAAAGAGAAACTGGTTATGTTTTTAGTGCTTGTTTTTAGATTTGTTTAAACAACTTCAGGAACTCCAAAATTCATGAAAAAATTATAGTATATAAACCAAAATGTGTATATCTCGAAACTATTTTTATTTTATTTTGATATGCTGTGATTTTAGAGAATTAAATCTAAGAATTGCCTCTTCTCAGGCATTCAAAATCGATCTATTATAGAAATACAGAGGTCTAAAGAAACTTCTGTATTTCGGTACACAGAGCTCCGACTTTTATGAATTTAGTCTTGTTAGAAAATTATAGATATCAGATTTCTAATGAGACTAGTTTCAATAAATTTGGCTCATTGTAAACAAAGTTATAGAATGATTACCCAACTTCTATTGTAGGAAACACAGACTAGACAGACTTGGTTTTGAATTTGTCTGATTTTTTTCTATTTTATTTACGTTGTTGCGCGACCCTAAAATTCTTGAACATTTTATTATATGTGAGCTTATGTGTGAGTATTTGGTGTACAAAATTTCAGATTATTTGGACCAGAGATACAAAAATAAAAAATATAACATGAGACATATGCAGGATGCTGAAAACAGAATTTCTGTTTTGAAAGCATACGTGAATGCATTCATTGAAAATTAAAAAAAACTAATCACAACAAATTTAAAGTAAATGACTGAAGGAAAATGAATTGAAATATGTTTATAGCTTAAGTATAGAGGGGATTAAAAGATATAAGAGGATATATCATATAGAGAGGTAGGAGAAACTTTAAATCAAACAAGTAGAATGCATAAATGTAAAATATTGAAATGAACAACATTACTACTCTATTACATCGTGGGGGGAGACTAATGCTCTATTAATACAACCCCTTTGAATTGAATGAGAATAAGGAGAGATTTAAGTAAGTAAAGGAGGAGGATTAACCTTATAATCGGGCTTCAATAAACGCCGACCTTGAATGGGATAGCAAGGGATCGATCCTTCCTTCCTTCTCCTTCCTCTCTTTCTCTTTTTTTTTTTTCTCTTCCTCTCTCTCTTGCTACAGCTCTCACTCTCTCTCCTAGGCTCTCTACACTCTTCCTTCAATGCTCATGAATGCTGGAAACCCAACCCCAAGATGCCTATTTATAGGTTTTTAGATGGATCTCGGATTGGGCTTTGATCGGGTCGTTTTGGAGCTCCATTCTCGATCCAACTCCAAAGAGGCATGGTTGCACATGGCTTTATGTGGGCTTGTAGTTCCCTGGTCAAGGTGAGTCCAACATATTGGTATGGGGCAGCCTTTGGTGCAACCTTTGACTCGAGTGGGTGCAGTCCTTGGCTCGAGTTGGTGGCTTGCGATGGCTTTCTCATACAAGACTAGTATAGTGTGTAGTGCAAGATGACCACGAAGAATACCAGCTGAGACTTAGAGAGAGACTGCAACATCGTCTCCTTGATGAAACTACCTTCCTCTACGAGGTCATCTCTTGAATCTTCATCTACCACACTTTTTCCTACAAATCACTTTGTTTTACGGGTTGGTCGTCACTCGCAGTGGCTCTAGCAATCTCTGATATCATGTTAGGAATCATGTATGCATTTTTATGGAATTGAAAAATTCATATATTTATAGATGAATTAGTCATTTGTATACAAGATAGAGAAATGAGAGGGAGACTCTCCAACGGCTAGCTAGATAGTTGTTGGAGTCTCCAATGACTATCCAACTAGTTGTTGGAGGACCTGTTCCGGTCCCAATGACCAGGCCACACTGGCCTAGTCCTCGAAGTCAGTAGAAACAATCCTATTACATCTTAATAATGATGATATCAAAAATAGATGGAAATTTTATTTTTATAAACTTTTTAATGAAAATACAGATGGTAGTATTAGTTGAGGAGAGTTATCCAAATCAGAAAAGTATATAAACCTCAAATTTTGTCAGTGTATTCAAAAGAATGAAGTCAAAGTGGCTCTTAAATACATGAAGGTTGATAAATCTGTAGAACGAGAAAATATTCCTATAGAAGTATGAAAAATCCTAAAAGAGATATGACTCACTTGTCTAACAAGACTATTTAATAAAATATAAAGAACTCAAAAGATGGCTGAAGAATGGAGAGCGAATACACTTATACCCATATATAAGAACAAGGATGATATTCAGAATTGTGTGAATTATCGAGGTATTAAATTAACGATCCATAACATAAAACTATGAAAAAGAATTATCGAACATAGATTAAGATAAGTATCGAGTACAATAGAGAACCAATTCGGATTCATTTCATGCCCGATAGATCTACTATTAAAGCAAATCACCTATTGAAACGTCTTATGGAATATTTTAGAGCAATAAAGAAAACCTTCACATGATATTTATTGATCTATAAAGGCTTATGATAGGGTGTCAATAGATGTTCTTTGGAGAATCTTGGAAATCTTATAAGAGACATGCATGTGCACAAAAACATGTGTAAGACTTATGAAGGAATGACAAATTCCTTTGAAGTTAATATTGGGTTACATTAATGATCAACTTTAAGTTCATATTTATTTATATTGGTCATTAATGAGTTAAAGCATATTTAAGATGAAGTAACTTGTTGTATGTTATTTGTAGATAACATTATGTTAGTGGATGAGTTTAAAGAAAAAGTTAATAGGAAATTGCAACTATGAAGAAAAATATTAGAAAGTAAAGGTTGTCGACTTAGTAGAACAAAGATAAAATATATGGAATGTAATTTTGATTATTTGGGTACTTCAGAGGACATGCAAATTAAGATTGTCACACATTACATCCATCACAAGGAAAATTTTAAATATTTAGTGTCATTTTTTCAATGTGATGAAAAAAATTTATGAAGATGTTATGCATAGGATTAATGTCAGTTGGTTAAAATGGAGAGGGACATCAAGTATTCTATGTTATAAGAATAAACCATTGAAGTTGAAAGGTAAATATTATTGAACAACAATTAGACCTGTTATGTTTTATAATTCCGAATGTTGGGCAATTAATCATCGACATGTACAAAAGATGTTTGTAGTATAAATAAAGATGTTCAGATGGATGAGCGGTCACACAAGGAAAAACCATATACATAATGAGGTTATTAGAAATAAATTGAGAGTAGCACCAATAGATGATAAAATGAGAGAAAATCGTTTAAGATGGTTTGGGCATATAGAAAGATGATTAAAGGATGCTCCAGGAAGAGGATATGAAAAACTAGATTGTGAAAATATTAAAAGAGGAACAGGACAACCACAAAAGTGTTTGAAAGAAACAATAAAGAATGACGTAGTTTATATTGAATTAATTACTATCATGGCACATGATAGGACCCTGTGGAAACAAAGAATCCATGTAGCCGACTCCATCTAGTATAAAAAAGGCTTAGTTATTGTTGCACCTTATCTAACTCCTCTCAAAGTGCCTTCTTTATGTTATCTTCTAGTCCTACTTATGGTGTATAAGAACAAACTACATTCATAAGCTCTAATCCTAACACTAATTTTACCATTGTATATCGATTACCATGTCATTATATGTCTACTATGTTATCCTTTAAATACTTATTTACAAGAATATCAACTTTATTTCAAGCCTTTCCTTTTCTCGAGTATCATAATTTAAAACCTATGTTCTTAATCTCCTTAGCTTTTTCGCTAACCCATCTTGTCTCTTATAAACATAATATATGAATCTTTCTTCCAATCATAATATCCACCACCTCCATTAACTTGTTGAACAATGTTCTCATATTTTAAGTACTAATGTGAATCTTGTTATCTGAGACTAGCACTTCCTTACCTCGTTATCGATCTATGCTGAAAATGTGAAAACTCTTTTTGTAATTTATTTATTAAAATTTAGACAACAATATTGTGAGAGTAACTACTTTACTCATACCTATCAATGACATGATAACCCTATCTATAATTAATTTGCTAATTCCAACTAGAGACATAGAGGCCCTTGCTTACTTTTGCTTATATTCAGGTTCTCAATACATCGCTAAGAGAGGATGCTCTAATGAAATGTTCACAATATTTAGATTCTATTGTAGTAAAACCAATAAAGTTTTTTGCTGGTTGTTAGAAGCCTAATACAACCCTCCTTTTATATATGGGCTTCAGACTGGTCATAACAGAATTGTCAGTCTTTTAGTCCATATTACTAAAATAGCTTTCAAGAAACATGACAACCCCATAGCCTTATATATATATATATATATATATATATATATATATATATATATAGAGAGAGAGAGAGAGAGAGAGATATTGAGTGTGCGCGTATTGAGAACCCGAATATAAAAAATATGCATGTGAATAAAGTACACCTACAAAAAATACACATACTTTTAAATGATTGAGATTTGTTGTTTTCTCTATTTATCTATATATATATTATGTGTATGCGCGTGCTTGAATGCAACAAGCAAGCACAATAGGGCCACTATGACTATGGATTTTACAATTTATGATTGAAATGCAACAAAAACGGAATTGATAACCCAAAACCATGAAGAGTCCTACAAAAGTAATAAGAGACACTTTACCAATTAACATGAGTCAGATGTATAGGTCCTGATATGTTGAATACATCTCACTCTGATGTCGTAGTTTTCTTACTTCAAGGTATCCTCCAGGGCCCCTAATACCGATAAACAATCAATAAACAACAACAACAATTAAGCCTTTTCCCATACTAGATGGGGTCGGCTACATGGATTCTTTGTTTTCACAGAGCCCTACCATGTGTCATGTTAGCAGTTAACTCACAATAAGCTAGATCATTCTTTATTGTTTCTTTCCAACACTTTTGTGGTCTATAGATAATGCAGCTAACTATAAAGCAGTTGAGAAGGAGTTAGCAGATACTTATGGGACTTTTTATTGGACATTGTAGCTCATCCTTGAGGATATTGGTGAGATGGAAGCAACTGAGTGTTGCTAAGATATTACCAAATTTATCTACAACCATGTTTTTGTATTATGTATGATGAGGAGATATACAGACAGTGCAAAGCTCTTTCATATAACTGCAACTCGGTTTGCAACTAATTTTTTATCTGTATAGAGCATTGTGAAACAAAAGCTAAGCCTTGATGATAGTGTTTCCTCATATGAGTGCCAACAATTTATAGAGCTGCTTCAAAATAAAAGAAACTGAAAGCTAAACGAGATTTCAAAGATTGGAGTACATTTTCAAACTCCCGTGTTAGACTATTGAGGATTATATGTCCATTAGTGAAAGTTGACATTGGCTGACGGCGATGTGAAATCATCTATGAGCTATCTTTATGAAGCCATGAATAGGGCAAAAGAAGCTATTAGAAGCAATTTCAATGGAAGAAAGAGAGATTATGTGCCCATGTAAAACATTATAAAAAATAGATGGAATAAACAATTGCATTATCTTATTCATTTAGCATCTTATTACTTAAACCCAACATTTAGGTATTCTGCAAGCTTTAAAAGGGATGGTAAGGTAAACCGATGTATCATTGATTGTATAGATAGATTGATCCCTAATGAAAGTAGAAGAGATGTTATACATCGAGTGATAGAGATCTATGTAATGATCTTCACTTGATGGGTTTGCCTATAGTCATTCGCAACCGCACTAATATGCGCTTAGGTAAACTATCTATCTTAATATTTAAGTTTCTTAAATCTTATATTTATTATTAATTAAGTCTCTTATGCTTGTCTTTTTCTATCAGATGTTTGGTAGAATAGGTTTGGACGTAATTGCCCAAACCTTAGAAATTTTGTATTAAGAGTTTTGAGTCAAACCTATAGTGCAATGGATTGTGAAAAGAATTAGAATGTCTTTGAACACATCCACACAAAAAAGTGTAATATAATGGAACATAAGTGACTCAATGACTTATTTTTCATCTACTATAACATGCGGCTCTGATAGAGGTAATCTTGTATTAGTTAATACTTAAATATTTAATTCAATATTTTATCTTATTTAAATTAGTAATTTTATTTATTAATTACTTTTCTTTCTTTCTTGCAGGTAATTAAAAAATTTAAATAGGAAAGAAAACCAATTTGATCCAATAAGTTTAGATAATTTTGATATATTAGGGGAGTGAATTATAGAAGATAACGAAACAAATGTACTCCCAATTGAAGAAGACATTGCATGAATTAATTTGAAAGGACCACAACAATAATATTATCAAGGGGATGATGATTTTGATTTTAAGGATTAATTTGAATAAGGCGTGTATTTCTAAAATTTACTTTAGAGTCAATTTGAATCAACTAAAATCTATACTTGATCTAAGGAAGGAAAATTTTCCAAGTTCTAAAAAATAAAAACTAGTTCTATTTTCAAAGCTTATTTTCATATTTTTTTAAACAGTTTCGGTATCTCCAAAATTTATAAAATTTTTACAGTAAACAAGAATGTGAAGATCCTATAACCATTTTTATTTATTTTTGTTTATTGTAATTGTAAATAATTAAATCTAAGAAGTGTCTCTTCTTAGGCCTTTGGAATTGATATGTTATAGAAATATAGAGATTTAAAGAAATACCGTATTTCGAAGCATAGAGCTCTGGTTTTTATGAATTTAGTTCAAAAGATATGAATATCAGCTTTCCAATGAGACTAGTTTCACTAGATTTGGTTCACTATAGACAAAGTTATTGGATGTTTACCCAACCTCTATTGTAAGAAACATAGACTGCATAGACTTGGATATAAATTTGTATGATTTTTCCCTATTTTATTTACGTGGTTGAACGACCCTAAAATTCTTAAACATTTTATTATATATGAGCTTATATGTTATGATTCAGTGTACAAAATTTCACATTATTTGGAGTAGAGATACAGAAATGAAAAATAAAACATCAGACATATATAGGATGCTAAAAACATAATTTCTTTGTTTAAAGCATACGTAAATGAATTCATCCGAAATTAAAAGGCTAATCATAGCAAATTTAAAGTAAATGACTGAAGGAAAATGAATTGAAATATGTTTATATCTTAAGTATAGAGGAGATTAGAAGATATAAGAGGATATATCATATAGAGAGGTAGGAGAAACTTGAAATCAAACATGTAAAATGTGTAAATGTAAATGAATGAAATAGACAACATTACTATTCTGTTACATCATGGGGGAGACAAATGCTCCATTAATATAACCCCTTTGAATTGAATGGGAATAAGGAGGGATTGAAATAAGTAAAGGAGGAGAATAAAACCTTGTAATCGGGCCTTAGTGAGCATCGGATATGGGGGAGGTAGGAAGGGATCGGCTCCTTCCATCCTTCTCTCCTTCTTCTTCCTCTCTCTTTCTCTCTTTCTTTCTCTCTCTTCCTCTCTCTCTTGCTACAACTCTCCCTCTCTCTCTCTTAGGCTCTCTACACTCTTCCTTCAATGCTAGAAATCAGTCCCCAAGATCTCTTTTTACAGGACTCAAGGGGGTTAGGCGTAGAGCCTTCCACGATTTGGATTGGGCGGGTCTTTGGAGCCCAAACCTTGATTTGGTCCTTGGCTAGCTACATGGTCTTCATGTGGCCTCTTGGTGGTCCTGCCTTGGTCAATTCTAGTCGAACCTCATGTGGCTAGGTCGGCCAAGGAGCTTGGTCTAGCCTTAGTGCAGTCAATTGGCTCGATCTAGCATGATGCGGTCTAGCCTTGGTGTAACCGGCTGGATGTATATGGATGTGGCCCGGTTAAGTTCAACTTGAGGCATCCTTGTGCCATGCTTCATGGAGTCTTTGATTGGTTCATGGTATGGGGCAGCTTCAGGTGTAGCCCTTGACTTGAGTTGGTGATTCTTCATTGCTCTTTGGCTAAGTGAGCCTCTATCAGTCGAGCCAAGTGCCCTTCTTCATGGGTCCTTCGTCTTGGTCCACATGAACTCAGTCCTTGCTTGATGTGAGATTGACTTAACTGTTGCCTTGATCTTCCCTCCCATCCTCAATCTTCGGTGGGGGCGATTCATTCTAATCCCTGCTTTTGATTTGATTCACAGCTTTATCCCTAAATTCGACTTGAATCTTGCGCTTGATTTCAAATTCATGGTTTCAAATATTTCTTTTGATTATTTAAAACCATTTTCTTTGAGATATATTTGAAAACAACGAGTTTTATCGAAATTTTTAAATACTTTTGAAAACAACTGGGTTTCATTCCCAGTGTTTGTTTGCATAGGTGACTTACTTTTACTCTGTGGGTTAGTCTTTACCATTTTAACCACTTTAATCCTTTGTTGGGTGTACGGTGTCGGACCACTTTAACCCTTTCGATTGGTGTAGGGTCTCGAACCTCTTCAACCCTTGGGCATAGAGTTTCAGACCGCTTTAACCTTTTGATGGGTGTAGGGTCATGGAGTAGAAGTATCCTCAATCGGGCGAGTTTTTGAGGCTTGATTGGAATTTGATTTAAATTTTAAAGGTTTTTGGTAAATTTGACATTTTGCATACATTTTTGGGTTTGGTTCTCAATGTCTTGTTTTAATTTGTCTCTTTGAGGAAACTTGTTTGAAACTATCCTTTTTTTGAATGAAATTATTTGAAAAGGCAGAATTCTACCAATTTGGGATTGAGAGCAAAGTAGTCATTTTTTTGGCTTTTTGTCAAAATTGGATTTTTTTGAGAGGGGTGCAATTTACCTTTATTTTGAGGGTGTCTTTATTTGAAAATCCTTAAAAGACCCAAAACCACAAATTTTTCTTAAAATGACAAAATTTCTAAAAGATCAAATCTTTTGAGAAAATTTTTGAGTGTCTAAAGAAACCACGAACCCAACCCTAGCTCAAGCCCACCTCATATGTGATAAGCTTAAAGCTGCCCTACCTGAGTTTGGTCCTCTTGAAGACCATCCCCCATCCTCCCCCATTGCACTATGGGAGTGTGAGTTCTTTGGGTTTCCCTTCCCTATGAGTGCATCACATCCTTCGGGTGTAACCACATCCAACCCATACCAACCTTCGGCTCATGTTCAAGTCCATGCATGCCTAATGGGTCAGTCATGCCTTTCCATAACCTCCACGTAGCCACCAAGGGACCACCTACAGTTTCTCTTGGGACCCATGCCTTCCCATCTAGCAAGGGATCAACCATGTTCTCCCTTGGCATACACATGCACTCACATAATCCACCCCTAGGGGCACATTGGGTTTCACTTAGACTTCATCATAAGAATATCAACCATTCCACACCTTGGGTGCGCATCCTTGATGCACCTGAACCACCGGATCCCCCTTGGACATGATGTTAACTCCGATTTTTGTGTATTGTGCATAGGTTATCTTCAAAGTCCTAAAAATCTGAAAAAAGAAAAAACCTAAACACAAAAAAAACCAAAAAACCGTTTGTCAAAAGGATGTTGTAAACACCCAAAAATTTTCAAATGTTTTCAAAAACTCCTGAATTTCCAAAAACCAGTTTAAAACCTTTATGAACCTTTAAATTCAAAAACACTCCTAAAATTAAAAGTTTAAACATTTTGGGAAATGCTTTAAATAAATGTTTTAAATTGGAGTTGAAATCGCCCCTGAGTTTCGAAGCGTACAAAGACCCTGGCACAGGTTCAGATTCAAATTAAGACTAGATCAACCAGATCAAGTCTAAATTCCATTGCATCTCATGAAGGTCAAATGAGGCAAGTGCTAAGACACACTCAACTTAGAACGAGACTACCAGGCAATTCAAGTTCCAACCGTGATAAAGCACCAAATCAACTCCAAACTCAGTACTTGCTCGATGAAGCTCAAGACCGTGCATGGCCGAGTGAAGTTCAAGTTTACCATAAGATATGATGTTGAGGATGCTCAAGGAAAATCCAACAACCAAGTGGTATGAAGAATGCATCAAACACAAACCCAAAGTAAGGATCAACCGATTGATCCAAGCCTCAAGTGGACGAGCCCAAATCAAGTTGGAGTTGAGACCATGAGGAATGAAACCGAATCAAGAATGGAATCAAAACCAAACCTGCCCATATGAAATTAAATAGGGAGCTGAATGAATCAAGAAATAAATGCAAGATATAGGGCACGGCAAATCCTACCCAAAGTTGTGAAGACCGGCCACATGACCCTAGGCCACAATCAAGTCAAAATGGCTGCACCTATGCCCAGCCCACATGGGCTGGCCTAGGTGGACTCAAGAGGAACCACTTAGGGCTGGTTTGGGATGGATCAAACCCACCAACAATCAGCTCCTACCCGCCCCATTGGAAGACACTAGAACAACCCCTCTTGGCCTATAAAAGGGGCCAAGAGGGGGGCGGGTGGATCATTCACAAGAGAGAGAAGAAAGGCTGCTCAAAGGGGGTTTGTGTGATAGGTAGGTGAAGGAAATTCTAGCCAAGGGACGTCCAAGTGTGGGTGCAAGCAAAGGGGTAGATAGGTGAGAGTGTGAGAGATAGAAGAACAAGATCAAGCATAGGCCAGATTTATTCTTGAATCCCGGCCCTCTTGTAATACAAACTCGGGTAAGTAATGCGTTATTTCATTCAATTCTCGTCTTCTTCTTTTCAATTTGATTAAATTGGGGTTGTAATAATGGAGCTTAACCTCCCCCAATGTTATAATAGTGATTATCTTTCATTGCTCTTCATTTCAATTGATGGATGATTCACTTTTGCACACACGCACTCTATGTGTTTGATTGCTATTCTACCTCAATATATTCTATAATCCTCATATACTTCTAATACCCTCTATGCTTAAGCTATAAAATACTTTCAATTCATTTACATTCCAGCAATTTACTCTGGGGATTATAGAGTTGTTGTATTTTAATTTTGGGTGAGTTTGCATCATTACATTCATAAAAACAGAAAGCATGATTTCATCATCTGCATATATTTCTTTCTATAATTTTAATTTCTTGATGCTTGCTCCGATTAGACTAAAACTTGGCACACATATTCCACACGCATTAGGCTACTTTAAATAAAATTTTCAAGAATTTTAAGGCCATCCAACCCTGTGATAAAATTGGGAAATACTAAAGCACTTTTTGAACACTTGTTACACAGTCGGATTTCCTGAATCAGAGGTTAGGTAAAAGTCTCTCATATCTCTGTCCATAGGAATACAATTCATGTGTTTTTTAGTGCATTGGAAAGCTGACATCCACATTTTTCCAATAATACCAAAATCATTAAATTCGGAATTCAGATCACAGAGATCCAAGCTCTTCTTTGAGCTTTTATATTTCTGGGATAGAGTAATTCTGGTTAACTAAGTTAGGCCTATTCAAACATTTAATTTTGATTCAATACGTCTTTAAATTCAGATCTGTAAAAGGTATAGGGTTTTTCATACTACCAGTTTCTTCTGATAAAATTTTGAGAATTTTTGGAGACCTGTAGCATATTAAGATTGACTTTAGAAACAAGCCCTGAAAATGGAAAACTCTGGCTTTTAGGACTTGTTCATTTCAAACATTGAATCAAAAGTGCACAAACCAAATTCTTTCAAAACACTGGTTGTTCACGTGATTTGAAGCAAAACATGTTTGCAAATTGAAGTTCATAAGCGCTTAAACTGACCCTTGAGCATCGGTTTAAAAAGGTTTAAGTTAAAAGAGTCTGCTTGCATATAATCGCCAAAAAGAGTCAGAAATATTTCAAATCTTTGCTAATTTTTGTAAACTAACTGGCACGCTCGTGCAAGCGTAGATATGAAAAAGTTCACTTTGAGTTTTCTATAGCTTGGGAGTGAAAATTTTAATGTCTATAGATTTGGCATGCCCGGTGAGACTCGGGTCTTGAGAAAACTTCAATTCAAACAAGTAGAACTTCAAGAAATCTTTCTAAAAACATGTTTTCAAAATTGTGCACAAGAAATTTTGCAAGCAATAGATGAAAAGTCGAGGAAATCCTCATCGAGTAACCCAAAGTGGTTTTCCATGTCTTCTAAAGCCCAAGAAGAGATGGCTGCTATCAAAGAAATTTTCAAAAAGATTGATGCTCTAAGCCATAAGGCTAAGGCACATCGATCACATAGCAGCTCATCTTGGGCATATAGAGATCATGCAAGGAAAACCGATCCTAAACTCGACGAAGGATATGAGGCTGGAGATGAAGCCCGAAGGCAGATCAAATCATCCACCCCCAAACCCCAAAGCACTCCAAGTTTAAAACAAAAACCAAAAAAACATTCTCATACTTCAAAAACTCAAAAAAATCTAGAAAAAATTCAAAAACACAAAAAATTGAAAGACAAAACTTTGAAATTCTGGAAGTTAGAAATGATTCGGGGCACACAAACACAGTGGGGCATGAGATCCACATCCCACTAGTGGCATGAGAGGATGAGAGTCGTATACACATAGGATTGGAAACGGGAGCTCAAAGCCACGCATGAGCCAGAGTCACCCAAGGATGAGGCTTGCTCTCACCATGAAAAGGTAGACGAGCCGGAAAGAGGTATGTCCGAAACTCATCTCCCTTTGAACTCCCCTCTCGATCCTCCCCTTCTTAGTGTAGGGTTGACCATTCATAGATCAGATGCATCGAATCACACTCATGCACCCACATACCCACTCTATGATTTCCGAATTGAGGATTTTCAAGGTGCACCGAATGTTTCGCACCAAATGGAATTTCAAAAACAAAAACAAAATAAAGATCAAAATATGGTAGACAAGATGAGTCCTAAGGCATGCATCAACATCCTAGGGATACCTAACCCTACCACGAATGAACCCACTTCCTCGAGCCTAGTCTTGTACCATGAACCCAGGCCTATGGCCCCAAACCCAAATAATTCATCCCTAGGGGCACCTCGAGTTGCACCTAAGGAGCATGTCAAAACCATCCCTTAACTAGAACCTAAGCCGTCTCAACCCATGGTTGTGTGGAAGCCCAAGTCTTCCACCACCCATCCATCCCATCTCCTACCCAAAATAAAACAGCTATATATCCATGATAGGGATGATTTTATATTCCAAGAGCATGAACTTTACAAAACATTTTCAAAAATCAAAAAGCCTTTAATATGATCTTAAAGATGGGATATAAACCATATCAAGGGCTAGGAGCTAAGAACCAAGGTAGGCTAGAACCCATCCTACCTAAAGCAAACCCAATTCGATATGGATTGGGTTACATCCCATCCATACCTTCTGAACTACCACCTAAGACAACTTGGGCCAAGGGTGCCCCTAGAACCCACTAAAACCGAGACCCATGGCTTAGACCTTTTCTTTTGAGTCTAATTCATGGAGTTTTCTTCATAGGTTTGGTGGAAGATCCTTCCTTTTCAAAAATCCAAAAAAAAAAATAGATATTGTCAAAAACCAAAAAATTTGAAAAATCTTCAAAATCCAAAAAACATTTGAAAAATCTAAAAATTTCAAAAAGAAATTTGTTTCATTTATTCTCCAATTCTTTATTTGGAAAAACCTCAAAAAAAAAAGTCTTTTATATTGATCCTTGAATTCGTATTGTGAAAAAAGACAAAAAAATCGAAAAAGTTCAAAACTCCAAAAACAATGGCCATGTACAAAGCCAAGTTCCAAAAATTTTCAAAGATTGTATATACTCCCAAACCAAAAATCGTTCAAGCTGGTCATGTATACCTCTCGCTTGCCTAGCACTTCCCTAGAATTTAATGCTTGAAAATCATCAAAGCAAGGAGGAAAGATCATGCCTCCAAGCTTCCCGAAATTCGTAGAACCCTTGACTTGGAAAAATCAGGGATTTTTAGAATGAGTCTAGCCCATAGTGTGTGCATGTTTACATGAGCATCATGCATTGCATTTTGAAATCATATATTTGCATGAACAATATCGGGTCTAGACATCATCTTAGAACTCAAGTTTAAGGTTTGTGTTAAGCCAAAGGGGCATGAGAGTCGACCCCCTAAGTATCAAACCATCATAGGTATGTCTCCACCCTTCATATGAATCAAATCCAAAACATCCAAGGTTGCTTCAAAGCTAGCAACAAGATGCTAATCTCTCAATGAGTTTTTGAAAAAGAGTTAAATTCGAATGACGATTTCCAAAAAGCTTTTGAAAGGTTTATGATTAATCCTCCAAAATTTTAAAACCTCCAAAGCAAGCTTTACAATTCATGTGAATGCATTGGTTGCTTTACTTGATCAATACGAAGTTGATATCCATAGAAAGTGTGCCATTTATTTCGAAAACTCTATTGGCATATGAAATTTTCAAGCCATAGAGAAATCGTGCTTGGCATTGGTATAGGCTTCCAAAAGTTGAGACATTATTTTCATGTCATGAAATAGGGATAATGTTGATTCAATCAAGCACTTGTTTGAAAAAAACTACCTAATGGGTAGGATAGATAAATGGCAGCTCCTCATAATGAAGTGAGATTTTATCACCAAAACTCCATTAAAGGAACAAGCCCTAGATCATGTGGCCGAAATCCCCTCTTGAGGAGACATATTCCATACTTAACCAAATGCCCGATGAAGGCATATTTTGCAAATGAATTTCAAAACTATGTTTTAACAAATTGTTTAAAGAAAATCAAACATGAAAAATGTTTTTTGATGAGGCAAAGAATCAAGGGCAGGTATAGAAATCATCTTCATATCTCCCGAAGAAAAGAAAAAAAATCTCAAGTGCCATTCGACTAGATTTCGTATAAGGTTACCAAGTATGAAACATTCATACAAGGCCTAAAAATTTCGAAAATCTAGGAACTCATACATTGAAATCTTTGGAGATGCTTTTTATAAACCAAGTTTTGAAAATTTGGCAAGTCAAAAATGAAAATTCATCAAGAATTGGCCATTAGAGTGGTTGGCTCTTTCAAAATATGCACAATTGGCACTCACGATTTGCAATGCTTACCAAAATGACCAAAATTGTATTAAAAAACCTTGGTTTCAAGACATGGAAAATTTTTAGAAAGGGAGGATTTCCCGAATTTGCTTCTTCAAAAAGATCATGTTTTGATGGAAAAAAATTTAACCCTACATATGACTTTGAAAAGAAAATTTTTCAGCATCTTGTTAATATGAAAACCTTGATGAGGTTAGGATAAATACATGAGTCCCATGATAGAGAATGTGGAGATCATGTCAATTCAAATATGATGGTCATGAAGATCACTTAGGGTTGGTTATGTTTGTCCATCCTTAAGCAAAAACTTATCATGATCATGTTAGAAATGTTATAATTGTCAAGTGCATGAATATGCCATTCATATCCCATCATCCGTATTATATGCCATAGAAAGTCCATAGCCCATTAACCATGCGGCCATGTGACATCACAAAATCATACCAAACTAGGGGCATTGAAAATGCATCCCCTAGACACTTTCATGAAGACTCAATTTCATAAAACATGTATCTCCATCATATCATGTGGAATACATTTCACATTGTCATCATTTTATAGTATTTCCATTATATCACATGGAGTGCATTTTTACATGTCATACATCGCATACATATCATTCACCCAAAGAGGCCCAAAAATGTGGCAACCCAAGTAGGAATGTCCCCATGTCATGAAAAGGGCAACAAAAATTGATGATACATGTTCATGGATTGATATTGTGGGTAGAAATTTAGTAGACCCCGAAAATGCCCAATACTTGAAAGGGTCTATGTTAAACTCTTTCGAAAAGATTTTAAAAATTGAGCTCCTTTGAAACTTCTTGAAAGAAAGATCAAGATTAATTGTATGACCCCGAATGAGAGAATTAATGCTTTATGAGAAGTAGAGTTTTCAAAACCAAATTGGTGACATTTCAAAAAAATCTTTGGCTCACAAAATGAAGCCTTGTTCAAAATAGCAAAATATTTTCAAATGGCAGATGCTATTAGGAAATGGGATGATCTTGGTTGAATCGAGTAACCAAAGGGATAAGTTTTCTCTCAGTTTACTCCTCTCTCCAAAAAGGAAAATTGGCAATATTCAAAAGAAAAATAAAAGACAAAGAGAATACAAAAACTCCTTAAAAAAGAAGTCTTTCCTGAAAAGAAAAAGGGAATACAAAAACTTCTTCAAAATGAGTCTTCTCTTTGAAAGAAAAAAAGGAAAAGAAAAGAGAATGCAAAAACTCCTCTGAGAAGAAGTCTTCCCCGAATAGATAGAGGGAATACAAAAACTTCTTCAAAAGAGCTCTTCTCTTGAAAAATGAGAAAAAGAAAAAAAGTCAAAGCTTAAAAAGAGCAATTTTCCATCTATTTGCCTTAAACTATGGGACGCTTCAAAAGGGACCGTGGTAACTCTTTCCCACATCCCCACAGCTTATCCCAATGGAAGAAGATTCAACCATAAAAATCCTAGAGTAGGAATAGAATCTACTCATTTGGATTTCATTTTGTTTGAGAATTAGACTTTATTATGTGGGAAATAGAACTTTGAAATGTTTTCCAAAATTTCCTACCAAAAACCTCTACCAAGTAGTAGGTATGGAAACCCGAATGAAGGGAAATATGAAAAATTGGAAGTCCTTTTGATGGAAGATAAAAAGAGTTACTTTCGAAAAAGAATTTTGAAAAAACCCAAAATGTCAAAAAAAAGACATGGGATAAATCTGCTTAGGGCAGTCAGTCCTTAAAGGCTCTCTCCAAGCTCAAAAGCCCCAAAATTGACTCTCCCAAAAGCTCACCTCATGCATTTAGAAGTCATTCATGCATGATCATACCTAGGAAAAGTACCCCATATAGGAAAAGTCCCTTTTCGGTGCAAATCCCTCTCCTATGACCCAAGAAAAAGGAGTTTACGAAATGAAGGGTGATTTATAT
The DNA here is from genome assembly GCA_036023115.1 of Brasenia schreberi. NCBI lineage: Eukaryota > Viridiplantae > Streptophyta > Magnoliopsida > Nymphaeales > Cabombaceae > Brasenia > Brasenia schreberi. The sequence continues at coordinate 3,989,450 of JAYKKT010000065.1, forward strand.
TCTCAAGGAAATTTTGGGAAGTAAACCCATAAAGGGTGTTTCTTAATGCCAAAGAGGGGCATCTGTAAACACCTAAAAATTTTCAAATGTTTTCAAAAACTCCTGAATTTCTAAAAACCAGTTTAAAACCTTTATGAACCTTTAAATTCAAAAACACTCCTAAAATTAAAAGTTTAAACATTTTGGGAAATGCTTTAAATAAATGTTTTAAATTAGAGTTGAAATCGCCCTTGAGTTTCGAAGCGTACAAGGACCCTGGCACAGGTTCAGATTCAAATCAAGACTAGATCAACCAGATCAAGTCTAAATTCCATCGCATCTCATGAAGGTCAAATGAGGCAAGTGCTAAGACACACTCGACTTAGAATGAGACTACCAGGCAATTCAAGTTCCAGCCATGATAAAGCACCAAATCAACTCCAAACTCAATACTTGCTCGATGAAGCTCAAGCCCGTGCATGGCCGTGTGAAGTCCAAATTTACCATAAGATATGACGTTGAGGATGCTCAAGGAAAATCCAACAACCAAGTGGTATGAAGAATGCATCCCGACCTTCCTTTTTTATACGTGAAACTAAAAATGATGGGTTACCTCGCCCAACAATGTTGAAATTGGCAGGTGCTCGGTCGTTGCCTTTTTATGCCATCTTCTCTTTCTAGGGAATTTGTTTCCGTATGGTCCGAGTTTATATATGGCAGGTTTCAATCACTTTATAAAAAAACATTTTATATTTGAAAACATTAAATTTAATGAAATCTTCAAATATTGCTTTGAAAAAATAGTAGGTTTCATTCCTAGTTTTTGTTTGCAAAGGTGACCTACTTTTGCTCCGTGAATCAATCTATAACCACCTTTACTATTTAACCCTTCTCATGGGTGTAGGGTATCGAATTACTTTAACCACTTCAACGAGTGTAAGGTGTTGAACCACTTTAACCCTGGGTATCAAGTCTTGAAATGAGATCCTTCTCAATTGGGCGAATTTCTGAGGTCTGGTTTGAATTTAACTTGTTTTTTAATATGAGGGGTTTTAGAATTTCATAAATTTATAATTTGCAAACATTTTTGGGTTTGATTCCCAATGTTACCTTTTTTATTTGTTTATATATAAGAAATTGTTTGAAATGATCATTTCTTTTATGATAATCATTTAAAAAAGCAAAATTCTGTCAATTTGGTCCTGAGGGTAAAATCATCATTTTTATAAAATTTTGTCCAAATTCGATTTTTTCTGAAAGAGAAGCAATATTCCATCATTTTGAGGCTGCCATAAAATTTTGATACCAAAACGAGCTCATTTATGCATTTTATCTAAAAACCCAAAGCTGCTAAAAATAGCCAATTTTCTAAAAGGTAAAAAAAAATTATTTAAAAAAAGTTTGTGTGTTTATAGAACATACAAAATCTCAAAATACAAATAAATTTTTTTAAGAAAACTTCATACCAAGTTCTCACTCAGGTAAAATTTTTGAGATTTTTGGATTTTTATAAAGTGGCTAAAAAAATATAAACTCACATAATATAAAACATAACCAATTATGTTTTCATAAAACTAAATCTGGTTTGGCCAAGTGAAATTGATGTCCTTTTGAAAAGGCAGTTTTGAGTTAAAATTATTTTGAGAAGACTCTATATTCAAATATCACTTTTTCTATGCATCTAGGCTAGCCTTGAGCATCAGTTCAAGAAGGCCTATGTCGACAAGAACCTACTTTCCCACAATCATCGAATAGTCGGATAAATCTTTTTGCAAGTTTGAGTAAATTTATCAGTAGGCTCGCACATGTTTTTGCAATCAAAGTTTTTAAGGCAATACAAGATCGAAAAATTTTGTTTACACTCATCAATAGTGATCTCCAATATGTCAGCTAAATATCTTTCTTACTTTAAGTTTCATCCCTAACCTTAACGAGAAAATCTTGATACCCATCAACAGTCTAACAATCTCATGAACATTATAAAGGGTGATAATCATCTCACCCTATGACATGTGAAAACTATTAGTGTCGATTGTTAATGTTTCATAAAAGCTTTCACCAAGGCATGGTCTATTACACAGAGCTCCCTGCTCATACAACCCATTATATTATATCAATAGCAAATCTAGAATTTTTGTGGGATGGGGAGAACTGCCTAGTCAACCATCTAAGGTGGGGTAAACTATGTATTGTAGCCATGGATTTGATCGTGCCCTTTAACATTTTCATTGGTTTTTCGAATTTCAGGTGGGGCTGCCACCCCATCTCGCCTCAATGTAGATCCACTGCTATATTATATAATATTTACCAAACTACGTGACGTAGCATCCGCCTCTTTTATGAAGATCCACCATCTCAAAACATTATATCCTATGTCTTGTCACCGCTTTTAACAAATTGTGGATATATTAATAATACAAATAAAGTTTGTTGGGATCTACTCCTACTAAATATTATAAGCCATATAACCTATAAAATTAAGGAACAACTCTTAAATACCAGGAACTTCAACATCATCGCCCTTTGTAAGATCGATGTTGGCATCTAAATCATTACGATACTTTGAAGAAGTTGCTTCATCATCATGATCTAACTCATGAGCGTACTATGAAAGATGGTTGTAACATCATGCTCTAATGATCGACAACATTGATATCATTATCTTTTTGTATCAAACTCATATCAGGATGATTTGTAATGCTCTTTATCGTCTCCTCTTTGTTTTCTTCGTGATCATCTTTTATAGGATATCGTGTTATGTCATTTTGATGATGCATTTAGTGTTACGACCTTTTAGTCATTCTCTATGTCATATATGAATTATGAATAAGATAACAATGGATAATAAGTTATCGATAAGATAAAGATTAATGTAATATAAGGTGATGCCCCCTGTAGAGGAGACGTGTACCTTCACATCTCCATGGTGTGAGAGACGTGTGCAAGCGCATGTCTACTTTGCAAGGGAGATGCACCGAAGGGCGCATTTCTGTTTGCATAGATGTGCTATTTGGGTCGGTCTCCTCTTTCTTTTAGAAGAGAAGGAGAGGGGAGAGAGAGTGAGGCTTACTTATAAAGGATCTTGGGCAAGAGGCGAGTGTAGGGAGAGATGAGAGGCAGGCTCTAACAAGTAGCAGGTTCCAACGTCACGAGAGAGACCAAGGCGGCGTATGGGAGGCTTCATCAGGATGAGAGAGAATAGCAAGAGCATAGAGAGACGAGAGGATGAAGAGAGGAGCGGTGGGAAGAGACCTCCGATGACACAAGAGAAGGGCATCAAGCAAGGGGGGAGAGAGAGAGAGAGTAAAAGGGTTAATTTCACACTAGACTGTATACTCAGTAACCATGTATTTCTTGGTGCTGGTTATCGGCTACTTAACACAACTATCTCTCCTTTTCTGCGCTTAGAGTTGGCTATTTACTGCGAAGAGAAAGGCAAGTTTCATGCCCTGGGTATCGAATTCTATCACCTTCTACTTGTCAGTATAACCCTAGCAATTTTTGCCCTCTTTTTGTTCCTTTTATTGCGTGCTACAATTTAAATGGATCCAGTTTTCCTTTCTGAATCCAAGAAATTGTCATCTTACTCCTCTGAATTTCAAAATTTGTCTTGAAGGGACATGGATCTGTATCAAATTATGAACAGTAGCTAATCACGATACAAAAATAATGAGCAGTCAATGCCTGGACTCCATAGCATGGCCCCAGTTGACTATTTAATCAATGGTAGAAGTCATATAAGAATTGGTAGGACAACTTTTGAATGATTCTAGCTCCATTTTCTTTTTTCCTATTCCAAACTATGAGCATAGTAACGACTCTTTGGCATTTATTATACCTCATAAATGCAACATTAACAAGTTCGATTATTGATTGAACAGTCTTTGAACATGCTTGTCTTAACTGACGATTTGTTCAAACCAGGTCGATTTCGTAACTTGTCTTAGTTGCTAAAACTTGGCAAATTCGGTGCTTTTTCCTTAACTTGGCCAGATCCATCCTTTGTTCATTGGTAAGATCGATGCAAGTGAAGTTAGATGCATCTGGTATTGCTTGGATCTCACCCAATTCCAACATGTTTGCATCCATGGATGCCTGCATGACAGTCTCTCAAGTTTAGGTTTTCCTTACGAGACCTTCAAAATATGTCATGCTTTGTGTCCCTAATGCTTTGTTTTAGGTCTTCAACTTTAAGCAATATAATCTTCAAATGATGCATGATGTAGCGAAAAGAATGACAGTCCTAGACTTTTAGAAAGATCGAACCCCACTAGAAAAGGGTAAGACTATGAGGGGCCATGAGGGGATTCAGAATCTCTATCCAAATCTGTCAGACTGGATTAGGACAGACCCACTTGTCACTGAGAAAGAGCTCTAAAACAAGTTGTCGCACTCAGGCTCATGGTGCCACATCCGACGGGTTAGCGTAAGGGTTAACGGCCGCATGTCCCATGGACTCTATGGACTCTATTGGAAGGAAATCTCCTTGAAGCTTTTTACAGTAAATTGTTGTGCTCACACTCAAAAGTTACCCCTCTGCTGAAACCAATTATCATTGAAAAAAAGCAAGAGAAATACATGTTCGTGTGAACAAAAATTTTGTCCGACACGACATTCTCCACACAAACCCGAAGAAACAAGACAATTGTGGTTTCAAGTCGCTACATAATACGAGTAATTCGAAGAAAAATTTTAATGCAAAGAGATGCCAGGTTAGGGACAACTGGAGGAGACCCACAAACTTTCTTGGGGCGAGGCGAAGTTCGGATTAATTCCGTAAATTTGTTTTTTGGACTTCTTAATTTTGGATTTCGGGTTAGGCATACACCTTGCTTTGCCAATGAATAGGCAAGGTTATTAGAGCCCAATATACACATGAACCCAATTTGAGCTGAATTAGACTTGGGTCTTGGTCTAGGAACCATTATGGCTAGAGGGTGAAGTTTGAAACGACGAGGTCATCTTCGCTGTGGGTCATGCCTGTTGCTTCGCAGCAACAAACAAGACTATAAAATGCTTCATCCCTGCCATTGGAGGAGACATCTTCCATAAGCCACTAGACCATAAGATTTTAAGCATGGCAAAAGCATAATTTCTGATTTGAAAAATTTTCCCTTCTAAACAAAGCTTCCCCAGAATTCTCAATTTTCGTCCTTCTTTCCTTCTTTATTATGTCTATATTTTTTAAACCATTCGTATGGACATGACTGGTTTGCAACTGGCACCATGATTCCAACAAGAACCGAATCGGATCAGGAGCTGAGTAGAACCATAACTAGTAAAACCGGAACCAAAACGAGGACCACCCAGTTCGGTCCCGGTTTCATAGAATTGGAACCAGCATGAAACCTTAAAATTTTATTTTTAATAATTTTTTCCAATTCTGAATGGTTTAGGACTCAAACCAGAACCAAAACCATCCTAGTCTCAGTTCAGTTCTTATTCATGGTTCTAAGAAAACCGGAACCAACGGTTTGAAATTGCCAGTTCCAGTTTATATGAAACTGGCCCTGTTTGCATCCGCATTTGCTGCGGAATAATGTTTGGTTTTGATTTGGTTTTGTTTGAGGAAAATTATTTAATTTCTTGGGGGTTCGAGAATGTAGTATTTCGTAATGTTGATTGCAAAATTTTAATTGAATCTTTGCATCCCGATGCAGAGATGTCACACATCACCATTGGTCTGCTCAATCACATGTATAGAATTCTGTATTTGCTGCAATAGCGTTTCCCAAGAGATCCAGATTGTCGGGTTCGAATTGAATCCATATGCGGGCCCATTGGATCCGTTGGCTTACCGTTACGCTCGGCTGAATTATTGCATTATTGCATATACAAATACACCACAGATGACTGCTATGATACACAGCTCATCTGCTCAAGTCACCCTAAAAGTTTTTTTTCTTATATCGGCGGCACTAATTTACCAAATCTCATTATAACTCCTAAGCTAACTGGACTTTTGCGAGGGTTGTAAGATAGAAGAAGAGGAGAACACTATTGGTATGAGTGATCTCTTGGGAAGTCCTTGTATCACACTTTTTTCCTAGAAGTTTAATATATATTAACCATAATTGTCTTGTCAATGCCATTTTTGGTATCCTGGAGAACACAAACTTTCCTGGATTAGAAGAAGAGTAGAACACTATTGGTATGAGTTTATGAGTCTATATTAGCTTGATTTTAGCATATAAGTATGCAACATTTGCATTATCAAATACCAAATTTGTTTTTGTGAAAAAGTTAAAAGTGAAAGAAATTACCACAAAATTTTGAAGGAAACAACAAAAATGATCTAGTTCATGTTTAGCTAATTGTTAACCTGACATAAGATCAAGCTTTATGAAAAAAGAATCCATATAGTGAACCCCATCCAGTATGAAAAAGGTTTAGTTCTTTTGTTAAATAAAATTAGTTTCTCGATGCAAGTTCAGTTATGAACATGAAACTTCTCAGTGTCGTGTAATGATGCAACCATTAGGGAAGAACATTGCTTGTTAGTATTTGTTCACGCCGCTAAGTTGATCAGGGCATAAACAAGCTCGGTACAACCCGAAGTCCATCTCAAGCAGCTTATCTCATCTCTCAGCCTTTTCAGGGTGGCCCACAGGTATTGAAATCTCTCTCTCTTTCTTTATATATGAATAATATATACATATATAATAGAGTGATTGGATCTGCTCACCCAGATGTTCACTGTTGCCTGTTTTTGAGGAACGTGAGAGTAATAACAATGTTTTAATTATACTCATACCATATAAAACAGTAGATAGGCATTAGTTATACTCATACTATATATAAAAACAGTAGATAGACACGTAAGAGTTAGACAGAAATTGGTTTCTTATATAATATATATATATATATATATATATATATATATATATATATATATATATATATATATATAATCAATGATTGAAATCTTTAAATCAAAAACTAAATAGTTCTGTAACTGTAAAAGTTACTAGCATATTTTTTTGTTTTTAAAATTTCAGTTGAGATTTTGAAGAATGTTTAAACATAAATAAACATAAACTAATTTCTCTCTCTATCTCTTTTATATATATATATATATATATATATATATATATATATATATATATATATATATAATATAATATAGCACCATCCAGGAGAGGTACGTTGTTTCTAGCAGCTAACTCCCTTCTTTTTTCGGGAGATAGCTGCTAAGTCTAATCAAATGCTGGCAAGTCATGTGCGTGATACCTTGTCATGCAAGTATCTATAATACTGGCTCATCTCCATTTTACCTTGTCCTGTTCTCTCACAATGAAACCTGACCCATTCGTTATATCGAGTTTTAGAATCCATAATTCCAAAAGAAAAAAATGAAAAGGTTCTCCGAGATAAAAAGGTTGTTTAATTGACAGTCCCAAGCTGAGTGAAGGCATTAACAAGATCGATTTAATCAGTGGTTTGTTTGCTTTTGGCTCTCTGGTTGGGTTCATTTTTAAAAAAGAAAGACAATATTTTTTTTTAGAATTTTGAAGTTTAAAGTTCAGACCACGAACACCATATATATATATATATATATATAGAGAGAGAGAGAGAGAGAGTAGATCTTTTTCACTATTACGCCGATGATTTCTTTTTTATGATTATAATAAGGTTGTGGTCTTTCATAATTTTTCAAATATCATTTATAACTTTAAAAATTATACTTATGTCACCAAAAATCAATGATAAGATATAAGTGGGTAGGATATGGCTTTCTTACAAACAATAACAATTAATCCTTTTCCCATATTAGATGAGATTAGCTACATGAATTTTTTATTTTCATAGAACTCGATCATGTGTCATGCTAACCGTTAACTCGACTTGAGTTAAATCATGCTTTATTGTTTCCTTTCAACACTTTTGTGGTCTTCTTCTTCTCCTTTAACATTTTCACAATTTGGTTTCTCATACTTTCTTAATGGAGGTTCTTTTGGTCGCCTTTATACATATTCAAACCATATTAAATAATTTTCTCTTATTTTGTCATCCACTAGTATCACTCCCAATTTGTTTCCAATAACCTCATTACATATACGGTATTTCCTTGAGAGGTCACTCATCAATCTCATCATCTTTATTTCTTTCTGTAACAGAAATCATACAACATAGTGGGTCTAATTGTTGCTCTATAATATTTACCTTCCAACTTTAATGACATCTTCTTGTCATATAGAATATGTGATGCACCTATCTATTTTAATCATCCTGTATTAATTATATGCGTAACAGTTTCATCTATTTTTTCATCACTATGAAAAACTTAACCTAGGTATTTAAAATTATCCTTATGAGGGATATTATGTGTGTCAATCTTAATTTTTATGTCATTTGAGGTAACCAAGTGATCAAACTTGCATTTCATATATTTTATCACTGTTCTACTAAGTTGAAAACATTTACTTTCTAATGTTTCTCTCCATAGTTTCAATTTTCTATTAATTTTTTTCTTGGATTCATCCACTAATACAATGTCATCAATGAATAACATATATCAAGGGACTTCATCTTAAATATATTTTGTCAACTCATTAATAACCAATACAAATAAATATGGACTTAAAGTTGATCCTTGATGTAATTCAATATTAACCTCAAAAATTTGTCATTCCTTCAAGGGACCTTACACATGTTTGTGCACTATGATATATACCTCTTATAAGATTGATGTATGTTAAAGTGATACTTCTCTTTTCTAAGATTCTCAAAAAAGTATCTCATCATTCTATTGTAATCTTTTTATAGATCAATAATGCCAGTTGTTTTTTTTTATAAAATATTTCATAAGACGCCTCAATAGAATAACCAAAATAGTAGATATTTCTAGCATATATCCAAATTGGTTCTCTTTTGCACTTATATGTATCTAAACCTACATTCAATTATTCTTTCTCGTAAGTTTATAGTAGCACTTATTAATTGATACCTCGATAATTTGTGCATTCTTAATGTTTTCTTTGTTCTATATATATATATATATATATATATATATATATATATATATATATATATATATATATATATATATATATGTATGTATAATTGTACTCTTCTTCCATTCTTCATGCATCTTTTGGGTTTTCTATATTTTATTAAATAATTTTTTAAGCACATATAATGACCGTAACTTTTAAACATTTAGCATACAATGTATAGCAATAAAAGTCACCTTCTTAAGTGGTAATTATTCTCATTAGTAGCGTATCATGAGTTACATCTTCACTGTGATTATGTATAGTGGTATTGTAAATAAGATTTATCTAACTTTTTCACTATTACATGAGTTCTTTCCTACTTAGTTTTTTTAAAAGAGTTTGCAAATCTTATTATACCATATTTACAATATCATTATTTTTGCTTTAGTGGTTTGCCTAAGACTCAATTGTATTTGTGTAAGACGAATCGAAGGTCTTCGTTGTTTCTTAAATGTGTTTGTCGGGATTCATTCCATTCGGTTATCTGATACCGGTAGCATCAAATAAACCTATAAACCTATAGATCAGTGTTTATCATGTCTCAAAGAATAGCGCTATACTATCAAACTCTTTCAACCTCTTTCTTTTTATAATTGTTCTTTTCTTGTTTCTTTTAGCCACGATGGACTCACTTTCCGTCGATCCTAGGACCATTAAATGAACCAAGCTGTTTGTCACTTAGTTCAGCTTGTGATGAGATTGTTCATGTTCGGTTCTTGTTCTTAATGAACTACAGACAAGTTGGCTTATTAAGCTTTATGAGTCATATATATATATATGTGATCGTTATAGTACTTATACACAGATATTGGGTGAGCATAATGCAAATAAAAGATCACATCTTTCAATTCGACAAGAAATTTGCGTAAGGAACATATTTTCTCTACTTAAATTTAACGAAAAAACTAGATTTTCTAATGAAGGTTACATAAAATGATAAAATATTGTTCTTATTTTAACAAGCAACCCGTGTTCAGGACATTTAACTTGGCTAGTGTTTGGTTTGACGGAAATGACTGACAACTCAAAAATTAATAATATTTTGACTTACAAACAGGCTAATGTAACAAAAAAAATTAGCAAGATTTTTAGAAGACTGAAAGTGTTAGCTCATCAGTTGGGCGCTCGGATGCCTACTTGCAGCGTGTGGGAGTGTTTGGCTTATAACTAGAAAAAGACGTCGGTTTCAGTTTGCTCATAATCTAGAATTATAACTCAATCGGTTTGGTGCTCTTTTCTGTACGATTCTAGAACTTTTAGTTCTGAAACAGTTCCAATTCTGGTTACAATGGTTGTCGGAAGCCTAACACAATCCTCATCTTTTATTCGGGTTTCAGACCGGCTATGTAAGTGTGGTTCTGATGTTTATGATAGAAATAAAGATGCTTAAATGTATGAGTATTTCTAAAAAAAATATTATATACGTAATGATGTTATTAGAAACAAATTAATAGTAATACCAATAGATAACAAAATGAAAGAAAATCATTTAAAGTGGTTTGACCACTTATAAAGACGATAAAAAGAAGTTCCAATAAGAAGGTATGAGAAATTAAGGTGTGAAATGTGAAAAGAAAAAGAAGAAGACCACCACAAAAAGTGTTTGAAGGAAACAATGTTGAGTTAAATATTAACATAGCACATGAATGAGTTTTATGGAACAAAGAATCCATACAACTACTTTATCTATAATGAAAAAAAAAGCTTAGTTTGTTATTTGTTGTAAATTTTTTATAAAAAGAGCGACACAAGCAGTTTGAAATTGCATGTTCGAGTTCGGTTTCGATTTAAACCGTTAGGAACCGACCATCTCTAGAAGGAACCTTACAAATTGCACGAGCCAATGAAGCTCTTGCATAATTTTTTCTCATATCAATAAATTGGATCAAGCCACTTAGTTTATCAAAAATGGTCGTGGTCCCTTCAGTGGGCCTCACCTACTTTTGGTCCATATATTGACTACTATGGAGCTCAACTTGGTTTCACTGCAATTTGCCAAGATCGGTCAATTTAGTCCAAGTAGATACTGGTTTGGACAAAGCAATTGGTCTTTATACAACGATTTTATTTCCATATATATCCATCACGCTTGATGTGGTTATTGGTTAGACATGACCGGTTCTTGTTAGTTTCGGACCCGAAACCGTAATCATGAAATTTTATTAAAAACTTAAAAATTAAGACACAGTAAGACAATCGTTGTGTTCCTTTGTCCAAATTTACGGGGAAGGGGTTACTAGTCATTAAGTGGATGTTTTGGGGGTATTTTGGTCAAGCCCAAGCCCAACGTTTCTTTCCACCCATGTGTAGCCTATCATTCACCAATTATCTCGATCACATCTTCCGCGTACGTTCTTCGTTACAGTAGACGACAATCATGAAAGGAAAGAAAAAATAAGATTCCAAAACGAAAACCCACTTGCGTTGCGCACTTTACTAGAAAAGATAAAAAGATTTCCACCACCTTAACGTCATTTTCCACTCTTGTCGGTAGTAATGGGAGAAAACAACCAATTTACTAAATTAAATTAGACTACGAATGAACCGAACAATTGTGTTTTTCATCAAAGATCTAACTTCATTTAAGAAGAAGATCCAAGATACATCATTAACAAAATAAAAACATTTTATCATGAAATATTAAAAAAATTATTTTATATAAGATAAAAACCATCATTAACCGACATCCTTACAAGGTCCAGTATAAAACACATACATGCTTCTCTTGGGAGTCGAACTCTTCATCAGCAACAAGATTGTCATAGTGCCCTATCAGTTGAGCTAACGTTCTAGGTGCATCCCACCAAAAACCCTTTTAGTGCCTCTAGCCAACAAAGCAAGCCCACTTCAGTTAATGCAAATTCATCTATATTAATTTGGATTAAGTAATATACATAAAGGCCAGCATAAAATATATAACTAATTCACAAACGCTATTTCGAAAATAAGTAATTGAAAAACCCATACATTTCTGGGATGGCACTCACTCTCATGCATGCAGTCAAAAAGAGTTGCAATCTGTAACCGACCCCTTCAATCATAATTGAAGGTTTGAAGCTCTCTCTCTCTCTCTCTGTATATAAATACAAGCGACGCTAGGTTAAGCCACAACCAGAGCCTCAGAAATTTCTTTAACTTCTCCCACCCTCTTTCCGGCATTACCATGGCCAGCCCGTACAGAAAGATGAAAAAGCCGGAGGCGACCACTGAGCAGATATCTGACCCCGCTCATCAAGAAGAAATTGAGCAGCCCAGTTGGAAGAAGAGGCTCATCCTGATCTGCGTTGTGGCCATGGCATTTCTTTTGGCCTCCGGCATTGCCGCCGGGCTTTATATCCGATCCCGGACCTCCGGGTCTGGGTTCAATCAGGTTGCTGTCCAGCCGAGCCAGGAAATCGTGCTCGCTTGCCGGCAAACACGATATCCAAGCCTATGTATCGACTCGCTGGTAGCATTCCCAGGTGCTCAGTCCGCCGGAAAGTCCGACCTTGTCCGAATTTCGGTGAACATGACCCTCCTGCACACTGGCAGGGCTTTTTCCGGTCTGATCAGGGTCGGCGCTGGAATGTCCATGACCCAATTTGCTCGACAGGCCGTCGACGATTGCATCGAGCTTTTGGAAGAATCTGTCGACCACTTATCGAAGTCAATGGCGGCAGTGGCCGACGGCCGGAGCGGGGCGGCCGACGTGATGACGTGGTTGAGTGCCGCAGTGACGAATCAAGACACGTGTAAGGAGGGACTCGGGGAGGGGGCTGAGACCGAGGTGAAAGATCAGGTGGCGGCGGAGCTCCGAAATCTAGAGGAGATCCTTAGCAATTGCCTAGCAATCTATGCCATAGCCAGCGACGACCGGGACTTTGCCGGGATCCCGATCCAGAACCGGAGATTACTCGCCCACCACGACATCTCGTGGAGTGGTTTTCGAGCAGAAGAAGGCGGTTTCCAAATGGGTGAGGATGGATTTCCGGCATGGCTGATAGGTCGAGACCGCCGGCTGCTTGCCATGGAGGCCAAGTACGTGCAGGCCGACATGGTGGTCGCATCCGACGGCAGTGGCACGTACAAGACCATCGAGGAAGCGATCAGGGCCGTTCCTGAGAAGAGCACCAAGCGCACCATTATTTACGTGAAGGCTGGCAGGTAAAAGCTCAATTTTACTCTCTCTCTCTCTCTCTCAAATTACCACATTTTTACATGCATATATTAAAAGTATTTTGGTCGGTGATATGATAAGAAAATAATAGGACTGTCCGACACAGAAAATACTTAAAAGGTTATATATCTATATGCTCGAGCAAGTCTTTTAACAGTGAATTGTATATAATTTCACTTACAGGGGGTAAAACCCAAAATGTATGCCAGTAAAATGAGAAAAGGAGTTGGATGTGATTCGGTGGATGCATTAATGGGCCATTTTTATTCCATTTCATGCGTCTTTGTGGTCCCTAAAATATGAAAAGGATTGGTTCTCAGATTAAGACTGTTTTGACTGACAAGTTATTGTAGGAAACACAGTTTCAACTGTGAATATATGGCTTCCCAATTTTGTAAAGTGTTTTCCTATTGCACTAAACGTCCCAAACCCAAAACCAATTTTCCTAGTTCCTAGGAGAATTAAGTGCGTTTGGATATTGGTGATTCCGTGGAAACGGATTCCGATTCAAATGAATTATCTGTTGCAGTTTGAAAATAAAAGCGGGCCATGGGAAATGTTTTCCTGATATGCTAGATGTCCGGAAGCCAAACCCAAATTTTCCTAGTTTCATGTTTTCGTGTTGATGGTAGTTTCCTTTTAAAGTTTTATAAATTTTTGGCAAAATTCATGAGAATCTAAATTTGGTTTATTTATGAATTTCATGATACAAACAATTTTATTTATTTTTAACAAGAAAAAAAACATAATTACATAAAGTCTCCCATTCTGTCATCTAGACACCTTATCCTTCAATAGCCCCAGATCCAACTCCGACAATACGACCCAAAAGCCACCTGAGTCAGATCCAATTGCATATTCCCCCTTCACAATCAACAGTAGGTCACTAAAATGGGTCAGTTGTCACAACCCATCCTTTTCCGGCAATAGGAATTTTGAATCACCAAACAGCCTGGTCAAATATGGGCTGTCCAAAGGTTAATATATTCTGCTTTTACCATATTAAGTTTAATATTTGATTTTCATCATAAAAACATACTAAAATTGTATAATGTACTAACTAGGCTGAGTCGCGAGTTGAACACAGTTACCCACGATGCAGTGGATCAATGATAGATCGGATTCCAAGTCACGGTCTAAATTTGATCTAGTAAATATGGTGATGCTTTTAGAAGTGGTAACAAATTTACTACGTGAAATTGTGAATTATTTGAAAGATTGAGGTTTTATTTGGGAAATTTTTACTGAATTCTTCTTTTTTTCATGTCTTTTTTCATGATTCTTTTTACAAATCCCATCAATCGAACTCCCCACCAGTAACAAAGGTGTCAGAGTAGGCTATAGGTTCATGATTTGATAAATACGTGGAAAGACTGACTGGAAAAGGCGATTCCCTTTTCCAGAAGAGAAAAGTTTTTCAACTTTTTGGAGTTCCTTAGCATGGGAGAGAAAACTTTTCCAACTTGGGGACAGATTATTACAACACCAAAAATGCCCACATTATCCTCTGTTTTTCATGAAAGAGTGAAGGCAAGACAGCTGCTTTGCTTCATTAATACTCTTAGTATATCATGATTTAGGCCATTGATCAGGACTTTCGCATCTCGAGTCATGTTCGTGTTCGAGGTGAACAATCCCGATAAAGATCCTATTGAGCATAGACTTCTTTTTGGGTAATTCCTGTTGGGTTTTCATTTTGTATATAGGACCTGTTTGTGTCCTGTCAATGTTTGTGTCGAAAAAGAAGTCTAACCAAAGAGGGATTATTTGCATATCTTTGTGGGTGGAGAAAGAACGGGTCGTGTCCTGTGTCATATTTTCGTATCATGTTATTATATTGCCTTTATCTTGCAAAGGAAGGCTCCTTGTTTCTCACTCCTCCCCTTTCTTTCGCCAACATCATCCATTCTTAATTTACTTCTAACAATTCCATTAACATTACCAGTGATTTTTCTTTTATTTTTTGGTGAAAATGTAAATTTTCTTTAAAGAAAAATCAGATCTAATGTTCCCATTTATTTTTTGAAGCATGGGTGGACTCTTACAGTAATTTTGATGTGCGCGTGCAGAAAATTTTAGGTAGATTTGAAAATCCACGGCCTCAATTATACCAATAATTTCTTTTGAAGAATTATTTAGAAATATAGTCCATGCGTTGATCATACACACACACACACACACACACACACACACACATATATATATATATATATATATAGAGAGAGAGAGAGAGAGATGTATATATAAACCTTGTCACAGGCAGATGCAGGTTTGACAAGAGAAGCTTACTATAAGTTATTGTTCTTATGAGCACCATAATGATCATTATTATTTTTTTCGGTATTACTTAGTATTTCTAATGCTCTACAATATTAATTTGATGGTCATGGATTTTGATTTTAAATTTCTAAAAGATCAATGGATGACATCTCTTGGCACGAGTAAATACAAACTTTGCAGCAACTAAATACCGCTATACAGGCTAACTTATTATTTTCCACAGATGCAGTACTGGAGCACCCTTTTAATGAGAAAAACAAAATTTGAGATTTATAGATATCAACAATAAAAAGAAACCGATTTTTTTGTGGGCAAAGTAAGAAAAGTATTATTTTTGTTTTTGAGGAAATGATAATATCCTTATTATTGGCTTGTTTGGCACATGTTTGAGTCGATGGCAACTCGAACTGGATCGGCATGTCTTGAACTGGCCGGTTTTAATCAAACAGGTAGGGCCGATACCCTTGATTCCATTTCGGGTCTTGATTTTGTTCCTTTTCTCTATTCTTTATTTTTTCAATTCTTTCTTTATTATTTCAATTGTTAAGATATTTAATTCAATTAGACTGATTTAAATACTTTTAAAAATCGTGATAGATCAGCTCCTAGTAAAAGCTCAATCCAGGCATTCACGACCTACGTAGCGGCATAGTTCGGTATAGGCATTGATCAAGAGCGTATGATCAAGGTTCAACACCCAGTGGCGTAGGCATGCCATAACAGTTTGTTTCGACTTCGACTCGACCCGAAACTCATTTGAATTTTTTTGGCGCTAACAGGCGGGTTGGACACAGGGTCATGCCCTGGTTGAGGGGTTCACCTCGAAAATAGTTCTTCGTCATAAAAAATATATATATACTGCAATATCCCACTTCGACTCGTTCTAGTTTTTTCTTGTTTTATCAGATATGAGGAAAACTTGAAGGTGGGGAGGAAGAAATGGAACGTGATGATTATTGGAGATGGAAAGGGTAAAACGGTCATCACGGGGACGAGGAGCGTTATGGGTGGATTCACCACCTTCCATACGGCTACATTTGGTATGTCCTTCTCCAACTTTAGCTCCTTTAACACTTTTCCTCAATTACCCTTTTACCCATGCCATTTTTTCCCTCATCTTTCATGAGAGCCATCATCTTTTCCTTTCATTTATTTACATCTCGAATAAACCACATTTCAAGGGTTGAAACAAACAAATATAGTCTCCCATGGGAGCGTATAGACATGGCCGGTTCTCGTTTTCCAGGAACCAGAAATGAATCAGGACTGGGAAGACTGTTTGGAACTGCCAGTTCCAATTTGAGTCCTAAATAAAGATTATTCAAAATTTTGAAATTTAAAAATAAAAAGAAAATATGAAACTGTTATCTTGGAACCATCAGTTCTGGTTCCAATCCGGTTTTGGTTCTATGGAATGTGAAACCTAGACCAAACTAGGTGGTCCCTAGTTCTGGTTCCCTGTATTGTATTACGGGCCAAAGCTGGGTCCGTTAGGTGGTGGCCATGAGACATTTTGGATTCATCCAGAATATCCGATCCAACAGATTGGATCCACTAGGATCTACTAAGTTGGACCCAACCTTGTGCCACCCACAGAAAAAGGTGAGTGGTTGTTTGTGAGGGTCCCATTGGTTGAACAGGTGGGCCTGCAAATAGTACCATATGCCATTAAGGGTAGAGGGGCCCTTATCTATCTACGGACTCAATAACCTAGGGTCCGGCACATCTTCTTCACATGCTGGGGTGCGATTTCGTGTTTCATTCCGTGTTATAACATTTTGTGTCAATTCAATTACAACCTCTTTTCTCCTATCACATTATCACTTTGGTTGTGCACAATCAGGTACGTTATGGGTCAATCCCGTGTCAGATTTTAATATAGGGTATCGTGTTATATTGCTAGGAATTTTCGTGTTTTAGTTCATTCTCCTATTATGCCATTTAGTTCGTGTCAAGGGATTGACAATCAGAGCACAGGCTCTTTGTTGTCACCGTGGTGTTATATATATCAGGCCACGTCCGTGCCAGCTTTTTTGTCATGTCTGTTTTTCCACTCTTATCAGTTGGACACGACTGGGGTACAGTGGGCACGACAGACTTTCTACAAAGAGATACGACACGAGGGGCGATTGAATTGGACGCTTCTTAATTTAGTCCGTCTACAATCTCAGTGAAAAGTGGGAAATTCGGTCATTTAATATGACTCAGAGAAGAGGTTTTAATTGATAAAAAATTGTATAAACAAATGCATTGGATGAACTCATATCCAATACCTGATGATTAAATAAAGAAAAACATTTAGTGCCCTTGCATTCAGCTCTGCCAATCATCATATACATATATAAACATATATGTATACATACATATACATATATAAACATTATATACATAATGACAATCACCATCCTCATTATCATCATCATAATATTAATAATAATTATCATTATTACTATAATAGTAACAACAATGACAAAATTAATTATTTTAATAATAATTAAACATTATGACAACACGTGCTTAAATGTTAATGCATTCATGCCTGGCTTCAGGCTCCCCTTTGTAAACAGCATTTGATTAATAAAGCAGCATTGGATGCGTCTTCATGCAGCTCTGCAAATAATTGTTCATGGCATTTGTTGCATGCTGAAATTTTTATGGCATTTAACATGTATGAATTTATGGTTTTCGTTGAAGGCTTATTACTAAACTTTCCTGTCTTAGTAGTATTGCATAATAATGTAGTTTTAGTTATTGTGACAAAAAAATATTTCTAAAGAAGAAGAAAAGAAAGAAGGAAAAGGAGGGCACTCGACTCCCACACTGCAATGATAAGTTCGATTCCTTGGGTGTGCATGTGTGCGTGACTAAAACACATTCTTAATATTTTATGTTTTTTTTCTGAAAATTTGTATTTTATTAGTAAATAGTACATACTTTTTTGTCATATATTCAGTTGGATCTTAAAAACGTAAACTTTAAAAAAATTTGAATTCCTAAACGCTGCACGTTTTGTGCTTAAAAGCTTTGTCATAACTAAGAAGCCAATATGTTGATATACTTTTCATAAATCACCACAAACAGATACTGCACAAGAAAACACACTACTGTTGAAATGAAGAAAAGATCCCATCTCGTATTATATACACACACACACACACACATATATATATATATATACATACATACACATATATGTATACATACATATACATATATAAACATTATATATATACATATATGTATAATATATATGTGTGTGTATATATATATGTCTGTGTGTATATAATATAATATATAAGGTAGGTGAGTCGGCTACCAAATGTTTTGACAGCTTTGTCCACAGTGTATGATGATTTGACAACCTTATAGTCTATGCTAGCTATGAAGATGGCTCGTTCTAATAATTGCCAAACATTGGTACTACTATTAGCTCATCAGCTTACTGATAAAAGTTGTCTCCTTGTTTCGATTATTCTTTTCTTTAAATCTCTGATCTTACTCTTAGGTCGTCGGTGAGGTGGTTGTCGCATATAATATATTAGAATGTGTTAGAGATGACACGAAACTGGGGCCACAAAGTTGTGCAAGAATCAGGTTGCTGTGCTGAGATGACTTACAACTGTTGCAATGAGCATCTCTTGAATCAACTTCAAGCCAAGAGCAAGAAAATTAGCAAAGAATATATTATCACGATCCTGTTAAGTGAAAGAGAAATTGGAGTTCATGATAGGTACATGGGCTCTGGGCTTGGGACCTGCTTAACAACGATTAGAAAGAACTCACATTATAATGTTCTTGATAAATGAAAATTATTTTAGATCAAGGGCTTAGAAGGTCTTACATTCTAGTTCATGATCATGATTGGGATCTTTGCACATCAAACATGTTTCATATCTAGTGTAAACTTCTCAATGATGTTCCCACTGAGTAATACTGGAGAGAAGAACACCATCACGGCCCAAAACAGGAAAGATCCGAATCAGAACACGGGTATATCCATCCACAACTCTCGGATCCTGCCCGCACCGGATCTTGCGGCAGTGAAGGGCAGTATCCCCACCTACCTGGGCTGTCCATGGAAATTATACTCCAGAACCGTGTACTTGTTATCCTACATGGGTGATCACATTCATCCTCGTGGCTGGTTGGAGTGGAATGGAGATTTTGCATTGGACACATTGTATTATGGTGAGTACATGAATTGTTAATCATGTTCTTTCTTCTTCTACTTTTTTTAACCTTTTGGCATAGTAATAAGATTGTCATTTGATGTCTATGGGCGTGATATTGATTAGAGACATTGAAACTTGACTCCATTGTGATTAAGGACACTTACCTTTTGAATATATATATATATATATATATATAGAGAGAGAGAGAGAGAGAGAGAGAGAGGGAGCCCTAGATTCTTTTATTCACGATTCCAAAGACAGTTCCCAACATGACAACTACCCTTATCATATCTTTTAGAAAGTATATAGTCAAAATTTACATTGATATGTGTGTACGGGCATGTGTATGTGTTTTGTTAAAACCATGATACCTTCCAATACTCGTTTTTACCTTTTATAAATGGTTTGTAAAGTTTATCTATGTTCAAAAGTTATTTTGTAAAGTTTAATACAACACAAAAATTTACTTTAGAAAGATGGGGAATATTATCAACTGAAGAAACTGGTACTTTTAAATGGCTTAAATTTGTGTTGTGTTAACCAAAATTAATGCATACATATAATGAATAAATAATACTAAACTCGAACAATATTATCAATATCAATCAAGAATACACCACCATAAGCTACGGCAAGATGATCTCTCTCTCTATATACCCAGTGGCAAACTCAAGAATTTCTTTTGGGGTGACACGCTTATATTTCACGTCCACATGGTACTTGCATTTTTCGATAAACATTGGTGGAACTGGATTTCAGGTGAGGCACATGCCTCAACTCACCCAAAAGTGGGTCCACCATTAATATAACCATATCTTGTCCACAACTAATGCTATCCACTCATGCTCAACAATTATTTTTTTGGAGCATAAGTATAATTTTGAAAATGGTAAGAGTATTTGAAAAATAATCAAGAACAATCTTATTAATAATGATTGGACGTGAGTGAGCAACATGAATGGTGAATTTGATATATACATAAGTATATATATATATACACAGATAAATACACATAGACAATCCATTCTAGTATAATTATTCATGCCAATTAGAATCATTCGATAAATTAAAAAGTCTATGATATACTTTACGTTTTTTGTTTTTTTCAAAAGAGCCACTTTCTTTTGTTATCTTTTCTCTTTTTTATCGATCATCCATCTTTTCAATGTAATGGTTTGAATTGACATGAATCAATTTACCCAACTAGATTGTAGCAACTCCTATTACATTTATAGATATATTTGTAGAGAGAGAGAGACGGCACATGTAAATAATTTTGTATGATAGCCGACAAGGAAAGCTGTGCACGTCCTAGGGTCAAGAGACATCGATATGCACATGGAAGGTTTCACTACGTAGGCAAAGGTAGGCAAGCTGAGCAGGCTAATGTCACCAATCCACGTGTATTCTATAAACTTAGTCATAATTGCTGACGTTGTCGTTCTATACTTTATGGTATAATTCAAGGTTTGAACGGTCATGCAAGCATGACCAAAGCTGCCAAACATCTAACGTCATCGAACAGTATTTATGCAATAGATGAGGCCTCTCACTTCATGATTTCCTTCTGAAACTTAATATATGTATGTATACATATATATGTATACATGTATATATATACATATACACATATATACATATACATATATATATATATATACACATATATATACACACACATATATATATATATATATATACACATATATATATATACACACATATATATATACATATACATATATATATATATATATATGTATATACATATATACATATATATGTATATATATATATATGTATATGTATATATATATATGTGTATATATATATATATGTATATGTATATGTATATGTATATATATATATACCAAGGAGGCACAACTATTTTGACAATGGTGTTGGCTCAAAAGAACCTTCAAGTGAAAGGTAAGGGTTTCGATACTCGGCAGCACGCACAATAACAACACAAACAAAAAAGAACGCATGACTTCGATATATGTAGGTGGATTTCTGACCTCAAACCAGTCACATTACGCCATGGGTCGTGACTAGGTTACTAAATTGACCTGGTGGCTTGGCCGGTCAGAGCACAGACCAGGTCCAACGACTTCAAAAGCAAGCTTGATATTTTTTTAGTGTATTAATTAAAACATAAGCAAGAAAAATGTGTCATCTAGTGTTAGACTTATGTACAATACATAGAGATACAACCTCAAGTAATTGAAAGTATGAAATGAAAAACGGAAAAGATCCCAACAAATTAATAAAATCAAGTCATTAGACATATCATCAAAAATAAAATCAACTTAATTTGGGGTATAAAAAATACATGTTCTTTTTACTTCTACCACTATGCAATTCATTCTATGATAATGCTAAATGATAAGCCTTATTGTAAAACTAGTCTCTTTCTTTCGTTTGGGGATGCAGGGTGCTTAAGAAACTCTTTCGAGCCTATGATAGGGAATTCTAACAACTGCCCTCCAATACATTATCACGAAGCACACCTTGAGGAACCTTAGTACACGCATACACTGTGAAGGGAAAGTCTTCTTTTACACAGAGAGGAGAAATACAACAACGAACTTCAAACTCGCCGGAATCTCAAGGAGTAAGAAGATGGCAGACTAGCCTCTCTTCCTCTCAAAACTCTTTTGGTTACATACATCAGATCATAGGGCCTGGACCTAAAACAAGAAGGTAACACTCAAGAGTACCAGTTACAGAAAGATGTTAAGGTGGTGGATACGTGACCATGCAACGGAAGATCAAATCCAAAATGGAGCTAGGTAGGCTTAACACTAATAGAAGATAAACGAGAAGATTGACATCCTCACATTAGTTTATACATTTAAATCGACGACCTTCAGTGCGAAATTCTAGGAAAATAGGCCGTTAACATCAAAGAGTAAAAGGAAAGCTTCCAAAGGTATTGGAAGATAAAGGTGGAGCATAAATACAACTAATAAGAATCTGTATCACTGAACACAATTAGTATGGGAAAATACTTGGTTAATTTGTGTTCGACAGACAGTAATAACTCTTCAGCATTTGAGGATTCATCAACAAGTGAAAGTTCTTCGATATTAACCAGTCTGGACCGAGGCAAAGAGGAAAACGTTATTCAAGTGACCTCATTCCATGTAAGACGTGATTGACGTAGCATATTGTGCCCACTGATTGGTATATGCAAGAAAACATGAATAGGTAGGTATATGCACAGTTGTTAGAAAGTGACAACGAACGCCAACCAGGTTCTTGTTTGTGCTCTTACGTCTAATTAGATTAAGCCAAAGTAGGCAGCATAATTCGCACCAATTCAATGGCTAAAGGTTGGTATATTATGAATAATTGAAGGAGAGAAAAATTCTGCACTAGCTATTCAAATCACAGTCAACCAGCTATTTTCGCCAAGTTTTGGTGCTTGTTAACGATAGTAACAATGGACAACCAGTTAATGAGAATAATGATCCTTTAACGGTGTTTCTCATACAAGCTGCGTTAGAATTAATGTTAACTAATGGTTGGTTTAATTAAACACATGTGCATTAATTATATTTAGTTCTTGTCAAGTATCTCTAAATATTCATTTGATGCATCTTTGATATATGTAAAAAAGTAACATGTGAGTGCATGTGAAGATCATGAGACAAAAGTTTAATCTCATATTGATAAGTAAAAGAAACTCACATGTCCTTTTATTTTTATACTGATGGTAGCTCGTGAACCTTATTTCAAAGAGCTTGGGAAGGACATGCATGACCATACATGCTTTAGGCTAGGCATGAGAACTATCTTAGGTATATCCTTTTATGCAAA
Organism: Brasenia schreberi; assembly: GCA_036023115.1. Taxonomy (NCBI): domain Eukaryota; kingdom Viridiplantae; phylum Streptophyta; class Magnoliopsida; order Nymphaeales; family Cabombaceae; genus Brasenia; species Brasenia schreberi. Next base: position 4,012,855 of record JAYKKT010000065.1, read on the forward strand.
AAGGTTTTGATCTAACGATCAAATGGTTCCTACGTAGGAATGGTTACGAGATTGAAGTAATCATGATCGTTTTCTCTCCAACCTAAGATCGACATGACCTTGATATTGGAAAAGTTAAGTGGTTCTAAGTTTAAGTGTTGGCAACAATACATGAAAATATGGTTGACCATATTAGGGCTACATTTATTTATTGAGTCATATTGTCCCCAACCCGATACTTTTGACCCTAACAACTCGAATAAATTTGCCGAGTGTAAGGAGAAAGACACCCTATTTCACTATTGTATATTATTAACATTGTTGAATAAGTTATTTGACATATTTAGTTCTTCTCCTTCCATAATAATAAAAGATTTGTATATTGCTTTAGATCATAAATATATTACTAAAGACCTTGGTCTTGAAAAATATACTATGACCAAGTTTTTGAAGTATCAAATGGTAGAGGAGAAATCTATGATTGAACAAGCATATGAGTTGTTTCAGTTTCTATGTCATGACCTTTATGTCGCTTCTTATTAAGTTTATTATTATGTCTATTATTGAGAAGTTCCCTAAGTCTTAGAAGGGTTTTGGCCTAGATCTCAAGCATAAAAGGCTAATATGATCCTACATGATCTCATGATAGATATAGCAATAGAGGAAGAAAACAAAATCCAAAAACATGTTATGCATGTTGAGCCTAAAGTCAATCTGACAGTCGTAAAGAAACAACCCAGTGATCCTAACAGAAAACATGTAAAGTATAAACCAAAAGCCAAGATCCAAAAGAAACCCTAAAACAAACCGTGGTAGATTTATGGTCAGGTTGGACATTAGGCTAGGGACTGTCCCACGAAAAAAGCAAAGAAAGTTGTGGTCACTAGGGGAGTTATGGTCAACATGATGACCATTGCACTTTCATCTAGTGATGGGTATCTATCTCTTAAACTCAATATCCCTTTTAATTATGAGCCATAATATTGGATTATAAATATTAAGGTAAATATGCACATTTGTACTGATCGATGTCTATTGGTCTTACCCGATCATTTATAGCAGAACCATGACCTTAAGAGATTATTCAACTACTGAAGTCAAGGATGAAGGACATGTGAATTTAAAGTTTCCTTAAAACAAAATCCTATATCTTCAAAGAGTTATGCATATTCTAACAATTCATCAAAATATCTTCAGTGGTCCAATTTTAATTAAGGAGGGTTTAAGGTTAGATTGCAAATATAATAAAATCACAATCATACAACTTAATATTGAGTGTTTTTTTGGGAAGGGCGATTTGTGTGATGTAGATGACTTGTTTAGGATTAACATAAAACCAATTATTGATTCTTATATGAATTTTAATGTTAATTAAATCTCTACTTCTTCTTCTATTGCTTATAATAGTGAATCATCATGTATGGCATGGTAGGTTAGGTCATATTAATTTTGAATCTGAATCTTATCCTTAAGATTATCATAGATAAAAAGAACAAATGTGGTATTTGTGTGCAAGCAAAGCAACCTAGGAAACTGTTTTATATGGTTGATAGAAAATCCAAAATTTAGGATTTGGTGCACATTGACATCTGTAAATTCAATCGATTGACAATTAGGGATAACAAAAGATATTTCATTATGTTCATTGATGATTGTAGTAGATAATGTTATATTTACTTGCTTCAAAGTAAAGATGAAACTTTAGAAAAGTTTCGAATTTTTAGACATAAAGTGATAAGGTACTTAAATGATTAAGGTCTCATAGGAAAGGATAATATACCTCAACTTATTTTAAGAATACTGTCAAAACAACAATATTGTACATGAAATTATGCTCCATATTCACCTCAATCTAATGGGATATCTAAACGAAAAAATAGAACTATATGTGATACGGTAAATATTTTACTTTGAAGTTCTTGGTTACTTACTTATATGTAGGAGAAGCTTTGAATATGACTTGTCATGTTATGAATAGAGTTTCCCATAAGCATAAGAAAAGTAGTTCCATTGAACTTTGTAAGGGTTGAAAGACCAATCTCAAATATCTTAAACTGTAGGTTGAAAATAAATTTTTGAGAAATTGAATGTAGATGGGATAATCAATAAGTATCAGGTTATGTTAGTTGTTAAGGGAATCAATAAATTATTTTGATACCTATTCCTATATTTTTCATATGACAAAAATCTAAGTGCTTATATCACTAACTTTCATATATGATCTCACAATCCATCATATGGATGTGAAAACTGCCTTCCTTCATATTAACCTCCATGAAAAAAGTTATATGGATTAGTTAGAGGGATTTGTAGTTTGTGGGAATGAGTTTAAGGTGTGTAAACTTGTTAAATCATTATATAGTTTGAACAACACTCCTAAACAATGGAATGAGAAGTTTGATTGTGTCATATAATCTTTTAGCTTCATTTCTAATGAATTTGATATGTATGTCTACCACAAGCTGGTCAATGAATCATTTTATACTTATTTATTATTTGGCTGAGAATAATAAATGGACCTAAATCATTCTTGTGTAAGAAGTTTGAGATTAAAGATATGAGTATAGTTGATATGATTTTAGGACTAAAAATCGAAAGGTTTATTAATAATATAATAATCTCTTAGTCTTATTATTTTGAAAAAGTTTTAGAGAGATTTGGATATACAAACTGTAGACATTAAGACCTCTTATGATTCATTAGAAACCTTGTAAAAGAATGTGAGTAGTATTCATGTGTCTTAGTCATGATACTGTAGACGTGAAAATTTTCACTTCCAAGCTTATGTAGAAACTAGAAATGAGAATTTATTATCTACTTAATACGCGAGCGTGCCAGCTAGTTTGCTAAAACTAGCAAAGTTTTGAAAATCTGACTTTTGTGGCGATTGGGTTAAGCGAGCTCTTTTCGCTTTAGACCTTCTTGAACCGATGCTCAAGGATCAGCCTAAGCGCTTAGAAATTTCAATTTTAAAAAGAGTGAACTCCAATTCATGTGAAAATTTGGTGTTTTCAAAGTTACAAAGTAAGGATGCAATGTGCTTTGGTTTTAAAACTTGAAACTCATCAAATTCTGAAAAACAGAACTGCCTCTGTTTTCAACCTTTATTCCCAAATTTTTCTTGATAGTTTAGGGATCTCCAAAATTTATAAAACTTTTATAGGAGGTTCCCTGATGTCTTAGATCCTAGACCACCTTCTGTTTTTAATTTTTCACCTACAGATCTGCAAAATTAAATCGGGAAGTAAGACTAACTCCTTGTTTCAGGAAATTCTATGACAGAAATACAAAGGCTCAAAGAATCCTCTGTATCTCGGTGTATTATGATTTAAGTCTTTTCGGAAATCTATGGATGTTAGCTTTCCAATGAGACTAATATCAACCAATTTGGATTCCTATAGATAGAGATATGAGACTTTTAGCCAACCCCTATCTCTAGAAATCTGACTGTGTCGAAACAGAAATGAATTTATCCGATCTTTCCCAATTTTATTAACGGGGTTGAACGGTCCTTCTAGATAGAGAGAGGCTCCTTCCTATTCTTCCAGGGCTTCTCTTGCACTTAGCTAACTCTACCCTTCTTCCCCAACCCCTCTTGCTGCTACACAACCCTCTCTCAAGCTCCTCCAAGATGGGGAACCCCCCCCCCCTGGACCTTGGCCCTTTTTATAGGCCAAGGGGCTGGCTTCTAGCCCCTTCCTTGGGAAGGGTTGGGTCAGTCCCATTGCCTTGATTTAGATCCATATGAGTGGTCCCTTTTTGTAGTTTGAACCAGCCCCATGTGGGTTGGACTTCTTTAAAGTGGATGGCCTTGATTGGGCTCAAATCGACTGCACCTTGTTGGCCGACCAAGACTCTTTAGCCCACTTCAGCTTGATTGATGCTTGGCTGCTTCAATTGCCTTAATTCGCATCATGTTACTTGATGGAACATGATTCATCCTAGCCACATCAGGTTCTTGAACTTGATCAAGCCTTGTGCTTTTGGCTTGGCCGGATATACCGACCCTTAGTGCTACTAAACCATCTCGCCTTGGCTTGACTCCATGATTTGCAATCTTTCCAACTTGATACAAGGTGTTGGCCGTGTGCATCTGCTAGGTTTCTTCTTGGTTTGATAAGCTCAACCCTAATTGGAACTTGACTCAATCTTGTCTTGATAGGCTCGGCCCCATCCTGATCTTGAATTTGGTTTTACCTTGATTTGAGAGATTCGGCCCCATCGCTATCTTGATCTTGATTTGATAAGCTCGATCCTCCACTTGATCTCATCTTATCTCGATCCCATATTTGAATTTGAACTGGATCTTGATTTGAACTTGATCTTCATATGCTTCGATCTTATCTTCTTTGCTTTTTGGGCCTTGATCTGGATTTAGGCTTGGTTTGGGTCTGTTTGCTCATGGGCTATTGAATTTAAAATATTTATTTTGAAAACTTCTTAAAACCTTAAAAAGCTTGGTTTTTCAACTTGGAAAATCACAAAGGCTTTAAATTGGCTTTTGAATTTCAAAAATATTTTTTATTTCAGGTGTTTACAGATACTCTCAGATTATTGGTAGTTTGATGTATATAACCAATTGTACATGATCAATTATTCCTTTTTTTGTATATAAGTTGAGTAGATGTACCAATTATCTAAATAGAATCCATTGAAAATCTGTAGACATAGTACATCGCTATTTGAAGGAAAATATTTCCCTTGGTATGCATTACGGTAAAAATCATTTTATTCTTGAAGGATATAGTGATGCTAGTTGGATTATGAATAACTCTGAGAGTAATGGGTCACTCGATATATGTTTCTTGTGGATGATGATACTATCACTTAGAAATCTAAGAAATATACTATATTGACACATTTACTTCTAAGGTAGAACTATGTGCTTTGGATGAGACTGGATTGAAAGCAGAATGACTTTAGAGACTTATATCCAATTTATCTATGATAAAGAAGTTGCTCCCTACAATTTTAGTATACTATAATATCATAACTGACATTGTTAATATCAGTAGTTCCAACTACAACCAAAAACAATGGATACACATCAAAGTGATAATTAAGTCTAACAAGGGCTCTTGTGTGATGGGGTTATAGGTTTTGATTTTGTTGAATCTAAAGATAATACAGTTGATCCTTTGGTTAAAGGTCTAGTAGTAACCTTAATGGAGAAATCTAAGTTAGAATGAAAATGATACCCTTAAGTTATTTGCAAACAACCCACTAACATGGTAAGCCCACTGCAACACCTATTTGACGTTTAACAACCCAACGTAACCAAGTAGAGATCCCATGAAATAGGTATAATATGATAATAGCAAGTTGTTGGGCGAATAGGATGACATTTAATAATGTGTGATACTTTCAATGTCTTTGTGCCTGCCTCACATAAACCTAAGTCATGACTGTAAGTTAGTAAGAGATTATTAAGTTAATAAGAGATTATTCTATAAATGATATTAAGTCTTAGGTAAGATGATAACAATTATCCTTTGAGATGCTTAACTAAGTGATTGATATTGTTAGGCCGTAATAAGGGAATTAGATTGTTCCATAGAATCAATACGATACAACATATGAATGCATGACTATTAATTCATCATCCATAAGAGGCATTATAACCTTTATTATATTGTTACCAATCAACACCTTTACACCAAAAGTTAAGTTCAAGACATATGTTTACCAAGTTCATGTAAGGTCAACATTGGATAACTTAGTTAATGATTCAAATCAAAAGGTACTATTACTTAAAGCATAATATGATGGTTGGCTTGGTAGAACACTTTACACTTTAGGACTTTGTAGAGATTGTGAGAATTAATGTTAATTAATTATTGACATAATTAAACCCATGTGTATTAATTGCATTTAGTTTTTGTCAATTATTCCTAAATATTCATTTGATCCATCTTTGATATATATGAAGTCCTAAAATGTAAAAAAGAGTGAGGGATTTGTACCTCATAAGACCGTGAGACAAAAGTTTAATCCCATATTCATGAGTGAAAGAAACCTACATGTCCTTTTATATAGATAATATCTCATAAACTTTAGTTCAAAGAGCTTGAGAAGGACATCTATAACCACACATGCATTCACGTATGCATTGGGTTGGGCATCGGTGTGGGCCTGAGAATTATCTTCAATCTATCTTTTTGCATAAAAAGTTTTTTATTTAACGATCAAATGGTTCCTATATGGGACCGGTCAATAGTACAAATTTGAGCTTTTGTGATAACTATCACAACTATTTCAACGGTTATAACCCTCAAAATATTTCAAAAAATAATTTTGAGGTTTAACCATAAAAAATATGATAAAAATTATCATTATTTATGTCTACATAAATTACCAATGATCATATTAGTTTTTTCAACAATTCTTAAAATTGGCGGTAATTATAGAAAAACTTTTCTGGTAGTCGCGTAATTCAAATTCAACAATTTGGAACCGTAAAAAATATTTTATTTTTTCAGACAGTTCTTTTGATTATTTTTGGTGGCTCCAATTGCCAAAAATAGTTTTTATAAATAGGACAATTAATCCCTAATCATGAATCCTCTCTCTCTCGATTTTTCGGTGACTCTCTCTCAATTTTCGAGCAACTCTCTCTCGCGTGATTCCGGTGACCAAATACCTTTACAGCAATATCTAAGGTAACAATCTCTTTTTTATCTACTCTCTAGTTAATCTCTCTCTGTCTCTCTCATTGATCCATTCCTTCCAAAATTATTTCCTTGTTAGAAGTCACAAGTTCATATAAGTCATTGTAGAATTCTTGTTTCTTTTCAATTGCTAGATCGTATTTTGGCTCTTGTTGTGGATCTTGTCATCTTGACCTTTCTTTTTTATTTCTCAAAGGCTACAATACTTATTCCCAATGAATCATACTAACAATAGCATTTCCATCTCATACTATAGATTGCATTTCCATCATACATCTTGACCTTTTCTTTTAGATTTTTATCACGTGTTTCTAGGAATGGCTGCAACAGTTAGTCCCAATGAATCATACACTAATGATAGCATTTCTAGTTAACTTTGTTTGGCAGTTTGAATCCCCTTGCTGGTGGATTAACATGTGTGAATCAAAGTATAAAATATTGTGATTTTTTAATTTTTGTATTTATATAATTGACTATCTTTTAATGTATGATGTTCTTAGGAAAATATGGAGAGAGATTGTATAGCCGACAGAGGTTGGATCTACAAGCCTAATAATCGTAACAAATGTTTGAAAGATAATGAATATAGAGCTTTGCATTTATAAAACATGTAGTTATGTTGGATCAAGGTAGGAATAAGGGAAAGATTTATTATCCTTGATGGAAGTGTGACAATAAACCACTACTTGACAAGGAAGTTGTGAAGCTACATCTTAAGCGAGATGGATTTACAATAATCTACACAGTATGACCCTTTCATGGTGAGTTACCACAACAAAGTGTAATACCTAGATGTGACATAGGTGATATGACAAACATGATGCAAGATGCCTATAAATATGAAGTAAAGAGGAAGTACTTTTTGCTTGACTTCAATACAAATCAGCCTCTTCCTGAAGAGAGTCCTATAATTGAGGTCACAACCTCTACATGGCAGAGATGTTGTGAGTTATGGTCAAGTGAAACAAAAGTAATGGAGGTAGAAAAAAATAGAGCGAACCATGCAAAAATGGTGACAAAGCATAAAAAAGGATCTGAATCTATTGTTAGACATCGATTTATTATGATATGTATGACTTTATTTATTATTTGTACAGTACATATCAATTTCTATACTTTACCTTATGAGACTATCTATCATAGGAGGAATCATGCGAAGAAGATGATCCGCCAATCACACCATATGATGTCTTAGTAGATTACTATAAGGATAAGAAAACTAAACAATTTTTATGAGACAACTAGTAGAATATGTGTAAGTATATATATATATATATATATATATATATATATATATATATATATATATATATATATTATTTCATATATTATTAGTCTTAGAAGCCATTTGATGTGTTCATGTTCTTCTATCGTATATTATTTACTATTTACATATATTATAATTAACATGTTATTTTATGTATTATTAGTCTCAGGTACAATAGGAATATCACATGATTCGTGAAAGTGAAAATGATTTATCTTCTATAGTCAGTTTTAGAAAGGCTATGAATTATATGCATGGAAAGCACTGTGGAGGATACGAGAGGAGAATGGGGTCTAGAGCACCGAATAGAACAAGGAGAGAGTTTAGAGCATATTGATGATCAACATACCCCAACTTCATAAATACAAAACCGAGTAACATCATTATGTATGTGGAAAGCACCATATAGAATGAATGCTCAAGTAAATCTCATATATTAAAATGATATATATGTATATTATGCATGTTGCTTTTTATTATAATATAAAATATATCATATTAAATCATGATAATTTTATGTTTTAGTTTATGGAGACATCCATAAAATACTTGTATTTCTCTATATACAATGATTTTCAGATTTCGAGTCAAGTGCATGTCTCACCTCATTCTAAAATGGGTCTGCCATTACTTGCAGGTCATGTCAATACCATATGTTGTTAGTTCCTCTTGTATGAGCAAATGAAGCAACCTATGGACAAAATCATCTAATGAGATCAACCACAAACTATTTGAGCTCGGGTTGTTAGATTGTGTTACGGACCTAGCCACTTGATTACCCTACGTTGGGTTATAGGACCTGGTCATACAATAATTATAAGTAAACTCAAGCATCGGATCTGCCGCTTGCTTTTGAAAATGAGAGTCATGTTCAAGTCCACAAGAGCTCGATCTGTGTAGGATTCCGAGTTAGAGACCCTTTTCTTCCCCACAAAAAGCAAAAAAGGCATTTCGACCTGGTCATCGATACACTAACCTAGCCAACTTGGTCATTTTAGAGCTCACCACCATGGGGAGGCATTTTTAGATGAAAAAAGGCTGATGTATGTCATGGTGAGGCAAGGCATTCGCCTCATAAAATGCTTGAAATGTTTAAAACATATAGAAGTATAATCATAGTCCTTCATATAAACTAATCCTTGAAATGTTTAAAAAATATTGTACTCAAGACTTGAGGTTATCATGTGTGAGTTGAGTTTCCATCATTGGTGATTCATATTTGGACTTGTCATCCTAATTCCCTTGTCAAACATTTCATTAAAGATTCACAAGATAACAGAGACAACTCTAATATTTATCAAATCATATAAATATGTCCTGCATCGACATGTCTAAATTTCATTACATTAAATTCATCAATATTGGTAGTTATATCAGATATCATGAAATAGACTTGTAGGTTATATTATTTTCGTGCAATTAAAAGTGATTTTGCTTCCTTGCACAATTCATTAATATTATGACTCATATCAGATGTCAAGAAGCAATTTCAAAGTCATTATCTGCAATATAAATTGTAACCATGGTGGAATTAATAATACTTATTAGTTTCTTTAATTTATAAGAAACTATACCCCACCATGAGCCACGAGTCTACCGAATAACTTATCCAATTGGCATATTAGCTTCCTTCTACAACTGAAGGGTTGTCACTACAGATCTATAATAAATCATTTTTTGAGTACTTCAATACTCATCATAACAATTGTCTCAACCTAGATTGCTTGGCTATACCATCTCAGTCAACCAACAACATATGCTATGACTGATCACAAAGATATCTTAAGCATACTTATGTGTCCAATTAGACACTCTCAATATGTGAAATATCATGTTTATTCATAGAAAACAAGTCAATATAAATATGTACAAGGATATGCACTAAATGCATATAAACACACATTCATATAGAAATAAAACTTGCACGCATCCCTATATAGATAATTCAAATATTTGATAGTGTAAGTAAAGATACCATTTAAACATGCTCATATGTTGGTATGCATGTACACGTATAAGATTCAACTTATATATGTTCATATCCAAATAATCCATTTCATATATATACATCCAAAGTACATGATCCAAATCCGCTGTAAAGAAATTAGTTTCATCCTTATCACCTTTGCCATAGGTCACCAAGTTGATCCACCCAGGTTAGACCTCAAGTTAGAAATATAATTCAGATGCTAACAGAATATCCAAATTAAATACGTATCCAAATATCTCTAAAAGAACTAGATAAAGGGTATGCATCTGAGTTACGTAGAGCCGATCAGGGTCCAAATAACTAATAAAACCGATTCAAAATATTGAACTAATATAACTGATAATCTATGGCTATGACCTTATCTTTTGAAAGAAAAAATGCATCTAAGTGATCAAAGTTCTAACGGTATCCTGATGTAAAACCCAACAGATAGAGATGATTGCTTTTCAAGTAACCAGAGTATCAAAGGTTGTGTGTTAACTCTCAAACAATTGTGTGTGTCAAACATTAAGAGACACTGGCTTCTCTTTTGCGAAAGAGTTAAAAGAGTAACTACCCTTCAATGAAAAGGGCCTCAACAACATTACATGTTAATTAAAGAGGCAATTGAATAGAGAATACTGAAGGAGTAGAAGCTCTTGAAGCAGGGATTGTTCCTCTTGTAATAGAATTTGACTGCCAAGAAAGAGGTGCTATAGCAATAACACTTGGTAATGTTCAAACTCATGTGTGAAGGGACTTTCATGGACACAATCTAAGTCAAGTTTGTTGCCTTCAAGATTTCATGATGGTATACATATATGGTTCAAAATCCATGCACATAGAACATTTCAAAGTTGTGTTAAGCCTTGAACCATCAAGGCCCTTAGGCGGTTAGGCCATGTCTCCTTGCATCATGCATGGTGTATACCACCATCTAACCATATTCTTTGAACCTACTTTGGTTCAACCACCAACTGTTAGGACTACTCTTATCTGTGATTGTGAACACAGAAATTAAGACAATCTTCTTTGAAATATAGTCTCAAAGTTAGTCATGAGAGGTTGCTTCAAATTATAGGAACTGAATAATTTAGTTTCTAGAAATGCAGTTGGAACCTACCGTCTTGTGGAATGGGAGCTTTAGTTGGTATTCAAATACCTTGAATTTCTTTTAAGTTGTAATTATTGATAAAAATCATAGGATTACATGCACAAATATACAATATGCAACACTCATAAAGAACAACCGCATATCCAAAGAAAACCATACATAAACCTAAAGAAAACAAGCAAAGCAAAACAGAAAACAGTAAGAAACTTATTTGTGTGAGTCACTCTTACGGACTTACCTTAGAGAAATCAATTCCCCGTTATTGAGTACACACGTGTTCCAACGCTTTACCCCAAGATAAAATGCATGCATGTTAGGAGTACATACCTTGCTGGAGAGGGAGGAAACATAGGGAGCAAAAGAGTGGGAGGAGAGAGACTGTCACAAGTAATTGCATATTAGGAAAGCCCTAATTCCATTTTATAATAAAATGATGGATCTCAGATCCTAGATCTGATCCAAATGATGTACCTCTTCGCCAGTAACCGTTCCCACATAGGCCTGAGCCTCGGAGTTCAAAGCTCATGAACCTTAGTTCAAAGAGCTTAGGGAGGACATGCATGACCACACACGTGTGCACACACATACATGCTTGCGCACCTAAGTGGTCATGTATGCCCTCACTAAGCTCTTTGAATGAAGGTTCATGAGCTACCAACTATATAAAAGGACATGTGGGTTTCTCTCATCTATCAATATTTAACTAAACTTTGTCTCTTAGTCTTCAGATGCACAAGTCTCTCACATGTGACATTTACAATTTAGGACTCACATATATCAAAATGCATGAAATGAATATTTAGGGATACTTAACTAGAATTAAGTGTAATTAATGCATATAAGCTTTAATTAGTCCAACCAATATTAGTTAATATTTAATTCTAACAATCCTCTATAAAGTCATGAAGTATAAAGTGCCCTACCGAACTAGCCATCATATTATGCTTCCAATAATGGTACCTTCTAGTTTAAATCATTACCTAAGTTATCAAATATTACCCTTACAGAACCAGATGAACATATGTCTTGAACCTGAACCTTTGGTGTAAAGGTGTCTATTGGTAACAACATAATAAAGGTTATGGCATGATCCTTAGGGTGATGCATTAATGGTCATGCATCCATATTTTGTATTATGATTGATTGCAGGAAACAACCCAATTCTTCTATTACAACCTCACAATATCAATCACTTAGTTGGGCATCTCCAAGGTTGTATTGTTAGCATCCTTTTCTAATACTTAATCTCATTCAAAGAATAATATCTTACTTTCAATTATGATATTTTAAGTTTAAACGGGACAAACATACAAATACTCAAAGTATCACATAGTTGAAAGGCTCTATAGATCTACCATTTCTCAACACATTTCTTTAGACAAAGATTCCATTTTTTTTGGCTGTTAGCAAGGGACGATAGGAGGTTTAGGATTCCTATCTTGAACGTGGCCTCGGTCCTCCATTAGCCTTTTCTCTGCTCGTGGATAGATTCAGTATTCACTTTATTGTAAGCTCCCACAGGGCAGGTCGCAGATGCTTTTGGTACATTCAACTACCCTTGCCCTTTTTTCTTCCTTGAAAGCAATTGACATCCATGTAGAAGAAGGTGCACAGGTGGACAATTCAGGCTGGAAAGCAAGGTTACGGATGAAGTCGATCTTTAGCCAATAGCAGTAGGAGTGGAGAACCAAAACACAGGCAGCGATTGTCAATTGATGATAGTTGAGTTGAGCTAGAATGTGCAAGAATTTGCAAAGCGCTATTATTAATTTCACAACTATCGAACTATCACAATAACGTTATCACTCAAGTAATTAGCTATTACACATTTAGCTAGCTAATTTCTATGCTACCTAGCTATAAGTACATAGAAAGAATTATGTGTTGGCTCAAGCCCGACCGACAATAGCACGTAGATGGTGGGGAGTTCTTCCTAGCAAGTGCGTAATTAGCTATAGTGATAGGGTTCAACCCAATTCTGTTCTCTAACTAATTGAACTCATAAACAGCCTCCACCGATCCTTGGTTTTTCATCACCCACTGATAATTAGTATCTCCGCTCATGCTAGCTAAGTGACGACCTTTAGCAAGGTCTGCTTCTTACCCATTTGACTAGGACCTTCAACAATCAGTCCAAAACCTTCCAACAGCTATAAAGGTAACTAGATGGTTTCCACCTATCAGTTTGGACGGTTCTGCTAGCTGTCCTTCTTTCCACCGATTCATTCTTCTTGATGAAAGAACTCAAAGGGATTTAGCCTGAACGAAGTTCAGCAGTAAGGGTAGGTCATTTGAAGGCTATGAGCTATCTTCTTTGGGCTAGAGCAGGGTTGTATGCTCTTTATTGTAGGGTTGGGCAGGGCTTGGAGGGAACTAATCTGAGCACTCAACATTGTCTGGAAAAATTTTGGGAACTCCAAGTGCTTTCAAGCAAACGTTACTTCATCTGCGCTATAAGAGCTATTTGACCTAATCCGCTGCATTTCACGGACTGAACGGAATTCGATATCATCACTTTGTCTATTGTTTAGACTACCAGGGGGGATCAACCCCGTAGGACCTCCGAAGAGGGAGCCTATTCTTAGTCTGCTTGATTCACGTAGCTCTTATGAGGGGACTCGACCCTACCTCGTAGCGCTTCAAAGGAAGTTCGTTCCTATAAGAACTGGGATTCGGTGAAGGAGCTCCAACATCCACAATAGATCCAGTGCAACCTTCCAATACTATTCTTTGATTGAAGAAGCAAAAGCAAGGCGCGTGCGAGGCGTGTGCGACTAAGCGAACACTATACCCATAAAAGAAAGATTACCTTCAGTGGGGTAGTGGGGTAGGCGCCCTACCAAGACAATCAGACTAGGGGCTCTCATATAAGACGACTATAGCATACGTCAAGGCCGCCCCGTGGGAGAGTAGTACCATACCATCACCGTAAGCACCACAGAGTGGGGGCTAGCTATAAGCAGTAACGAGAGGGGGCCTACTGCCTACAGACCTACAACCTACTGCTTACTATAGTCCTGCGACTACTGGTTACTATAAGCGATTACAAACGACGCCTATCGTAAGCGGCTATAGATGCTATAGTAAAGTAAGTAGTAGAGCCCGTGGGACGGCTTGCTCTTTACTACTACTATAACTATGGCCAGTAATGGGGCCCCTTACTTATTTGCGTGGCCGGCCACTCACTAATGGTAGGGGTACCCTAGGCGGACGCCTGACGGCTGAGTTTACCTTTCATGACCACTTACCTAACGTAAGCCCACGCCACACTGCCAGGTAGGATAAGCTTATGTCAAGGTGTGTTGCCTATACAACAACTACTGCTTACAGTAAGGGGGTCAAATCGGTCAAACCAATAAGGGGTTACAGATGGCGCCTACAATCAGTGACAACAGACCACTGATGCATTCATAATTCACTAGACAAAGTGAGTCCAGATTGCAAGACCCTGCTTCAATTTCATCCTTATGGCTGGTTAATGAGTCTTGTAAACCTACCCAACATCTTGTTATTATCACATTAAACCTACTTCATGGGATCTCCACTCAGCTAAGTTGGGTTGTCATGGCTTGTCAATAACTCATGGGTTTCAATCCTATTTTCAATTCAGATTTCTCGACTAAAGCTATTGCTAGACCCTTAGTTAAAAGATTGACTTTATTATCTTTGGATCCACCAAAATCAAAACCTATAACCCCATCACACACAAGACCCTTATAGACTTAAGTTTGCCTTTGATGTTTCTCTATTGCTTTTGGTTGTACTTAGAACTACTGTTATTAGTAGTGGTAGTAGTCATGATATCATAGTGTACGAAAATTATGAGAATTGGCTTTTTTACCATAGGTAAATTGGATATAAATATCTTAAGTCATTCTACTTCTAATCCCATCTCTTTCAAAGAACATAGTTCTACCTCAAAGGTAGAACGAGTCAATATGGTATGTTTCTTGGATTTTCAAGTGACCCACAAGAAACACATATTGAGGGACCCATTACTCCCAAAGTTATTCACAATCCAACTAGCATCACTATATCCTTCAAGAACAAAAGGATGTTTACAGTAATGAATCCCAAGAAAATGTTTTCCTTCAAATAGCGATGTATTATCTCTAGAGCTTCTCAATGGGTACTATTTGGACAAATGGTATATCTACTCAACTTATACATGGTGAAAGGAATAATTGATCATATATAATTGGTTAGATACATCAAACTACTGATAATCTAAGAGTATTATAAGTGAGATACATGAATACCACTCTCATTATTGTATAAGGCTTTTGATGAATCATATGGAGTCTTAACAGGTCTACATTTTGTATATCTAAATCTCTCTAAAGCTTTCTCAACATAGTAACATTGAGAGATTACTATACCATCAATAGACCTTTTATTTTTAAGCCTTAAAATTACATCAACTACACCCACTAGTCTCATTGATGATTCTTATATCATAACCAAACAATAAAATATCATATACATACAAGCACAAAATGATGAATGCATCATTAACCGACTTGCAGTAGACACACTTATCAAATTCATTATAAATAAAGCCAAAAGATAATACAACACAATCAAACTTTTCATGCTATTGTTTAGAATCTTTTTCAAACTTTATAATGATTTAATAAGTTTACATACCTTTCATTCATTCTCACAAGACACAAATCCCTCTAGTTGATCTATATAAATTTTTTCATAGAGGTTATCATGTAGGAATGAAGTCTTCACATTCATATGATAGATTGTGAGATTATATATGAAAGCTAGTGCTATAATTACTTAGATTTTATCATAGGAAACAAGGAAATAGGTATCAAAATAATTTATTTATTCTTTTTGTGTATCTCTTGGCATTTAATATGACATTGTACTTATTAATTGTCTCGTTTGTATTCAATTTTTTTTAAAATTTCTTTTCAACACAAAGTAAAACAACCAAGAAGTAAATCAATCAATCCCCAAGATCCATTAGAAAGAATTAATTGGATTTCATCATTAATGACTTCCTTCCAAAACTTAACCGCAGGTACAGTCATAGCCTATTGGAAAGTGATGTGACCGTTCTTAATATTGAAGGTGATGAAGTCGCTTCTAAAGTCTTTGGATATCCTAGGTCTTTTATTTTTTTAGTTTAATTATTTTCTTATGATCATTTGATTTGAAAATAACACAATCAGGGTCAGGATTTAGAGAAGATACACTTTGGATAACAATAATCTTCATGTGAAACACATTCTCAAATAATGTAGCATTAAAAAGTTTCATAATGGTGTTGACTTCCATATTGGATACATCAAATCTAATAACCAATAATCTGTACACATAACTAGTCTCCATATAATCTAGAAATATTACATCTATAGTTTTATATCCCAATTTTTCTCTTATGTTCATGAGTAAGTACATTTATAAGACAACCCTATACTTTGAGATATTTGAGACTGGTTTTTTTATCCTTTCAAAGTTTAAAAGAACTACTTTCCTTATGCTTATTGGGAAATCTATTTAAAATATGGTAAGTGATATTCAAAGCTTTCCCACATATAGGTAGGTAACCGAGAACTTTAAAGTAAAATATTTATCATATCACACAAGGTTCTATTTTTTTGTTCAACTATCTCATTAGACTGAGGTGAATACGAAGTAGTAAACTCATATAATATTGTTGCTTTGACAATATTCTTGAAAAATGTTTGGTGTATACTCTTCTCTCATCACTAGATGCAGGTGCAATGGTCACTATGTTGACCAAAGCTCCTTTAGCGACCACATGTTTCTTGGCTTTTTCATGAGATAGTCTGTAGCCGAATGTCCAACCTAATCATAAATAAAATATAGTTTATTTTGTGGGTTTTTTTTTTATCTTGACCTTTAGTTTGTACTTTGTTTGATTTTCCTTAGGATCACTAAGTTGTGTTTTTTCAACAATTAGGTTAAACCTAAGGAAAATATCAACAAACATTACTGGTTTTTGGCTTCTATATTCTTTCTCTATTGTTATGTCTATCATGAGATCGTCAAGTGCCATCTTACCTTTTTTGTGCTTGAGATCTATATTGAAGCCCTCCCAAGACTTAGAGAATTTCTAAATAGTAGACATAATAATAAATTTATCACGAAGTTTTATCTCAGTTTTCTTCATACTATGACATAGAAACTGAAACTCATGTGCTTGCTTGGTCACATATTTCTCCTTTACTAATTGATACTTAAGAAACATGGTCATAAAATACTTTTCAAGACCTTAGTATTGTATTTTCGATCCAAGACAACCTACAAATCTTTTATTGTCATGGAATATGAAGAGCTATATACATCGAATAATATATTTGACGGTGTCGATAAAATACAATAGTAGCACAAGGTGTCATTTTCCTTCCACTCAATGATTTTATCCGAGGTTATAAGATTAGTATCATCAAGTAGGAGACAATCAAACTAGATAAAAGTATGCAACCCTCACATGATCAATCAAATTTTTATATGCTGTTATGAGCGTTTAAAGTGGGATTGCCAAATGTTTTCAACATCAAGGTCAGATCGACCTTAGGTCGGAGAGTAGCAAAAGATGACATATTTACTATGGATAGTGATTTATCTAAGATTATTGGTAAAAATCATAGGTTTACATACATAAATATATAATATACAACAATTATAAATATGCCAAAATCAAGAACAATGGTAGATCCAAAGAAAGCCATACATAAACTATATAGGAAACAAGCAAAGCAAAACGAAAAATAGTAAGAAACTTATTGGTGTGAGTCACCCTTGTGGACATCCCTTAAAGAAATGAGTGCCTAGTTGTTGAGTACGCATGAGTTCCAATGCTTTCCTCCCAAGATAAAATGCATGCATGGCATGAGCATGTACCTTACTCTAGCCATTACGATCATGCCTCAATTGCCTTAGTTGAAGAATGGAACGGTAGCAAGCACTATAGAAAGAGAGAAAATGTAGGGAGCAGAAGAGGAGGAGAGTGAGTGAGTGTCATAAGTAATTATAGATTAGGGAAGCCCTGATCCCATTTTATAATAAAATAGTGGATCTCAGATCCAAGATATGATCCAAATGATGCATCTCTTCACCCATAATCGTTCCTGTGTAGGATCCATTTAACCGCTAGATCAAAAGTATTTGTGCAAAAAGACTGAAGATAATTTCCAAACTCAAACCCAAGCCCAAGCATAGCGTGCGAGTGCATGCACATGTGTGGTGATTCTTATCCTCCACAAATTCTTTGAACTAAGGTTCATGAGCTATGAACTCTCAGGCCCAAGCCCAAGCCAATGTGCGTATGTGGTCATGTATGTCCTCCCAAAGCTATAGGAACCAAGGTTCATGAGTTACCAACTATATAAAAGGACATGTGGGTTTCTTCATCCATTAATATGAGAGTAAACATTGTCTCCTGGTCTTCACATGCACAAGTCCCTCACTCACATGTGACTTTTATACTTTACGACTTTCACATATATCAAAGATGCATCAAATAAATATTAGGGATACTTAAGAAGAATTAACTATAATTAATGCATATGACATTAATTAGCCCAGCCATCATTAATTAACACTTAATTTTATCACTAATGACTACTCAAATCAACTTCAATGACAATAGTGTGACAAGATGGTTGAACGCACCAACGACACTTCACGATAACCTTGCTAAATCTAATGTCTTCTGTAACTGAGATCTTGATTTTGCTTAAGCAATATATTGATATATGTATATATATACATATATGTTTGAGAATGAAGTCAACCAAAACAAAACTATAAATGATTGCACAAATGCTTCAAGCATGTGCTTGGTGCACTTTCCTTTAGGCTTAACTCACCATGCCGGAATTGATTTCTAGACTCAAGTAGAGAACAACGAGTTTCCTTGAAGATACTCTGAAGCTCCCTCGACTTCTCTTGCACACACAGGGTTGAGGCTTGGCAATCAATGTGATTTGAATATGATAAGTGTTCACTGATGTCTCTATGCAAAAGAGACAATAAACCAAGTTTTGAGACAACATAGTAAGAGTAAGATGATGAGGAAGAGTTGAGCGCTCTTCCATTAAACCAGTCCCCTCTTTTATCAATATTCACTTCCTTTTATATTGTGATCATGAGCACACTTATGAACAATTGTGGATGTCCATATTACTTCTGAAAGTATGAATGGATCTTCATGATCGTAAAGGATCACAACTATTCACTACCCATTAAGTGCTATTGTTCAAAAACCAACATCAGAGGTCTCTGCCTTTTCTTGTTAGCCACTTTCAAACACCAATAGTTGTAACTATTGGTCATATGAGTATACATTAGCAAAGCCATACAAAAGCCTTCAATACAATCTTTCTATTCATGAACAGTCATGACACCTGGTGTCATGCATAGAACTGATTGATTAACACCCATTTAACAATTCTCCTTGAAAAGGCACTTTGATTTTGGAAAATCACTCACATTTTAATCAAGTTAAGTTGGAGATTATAATAAAGGATACATAATGCTCATCTGGACATTTGAACATTTGTGGGGTACTTGAACTGTTAAGTCCCGAGCTAAACCATTCATTCGATAAGATTTCCAGGCTCTCCCTCTATGATGGAATAGAATAGTAGGGTTAAGACAAAGCTTCTACGAGGCCTTTTCTTCGAGAAGCTTTAAGCATAGAGTTGGAAAGTCTAATACACTAATCCCAAAATCTTGCTAACTCTAAGCCATGATAAATCATGAAGAGTTGTTCTTTTTTCTTTACTCGTAGATGTAGGTAGCGATCAATATCCCTCTTGTTCTTTATATAAAAATATTTTCTGTGAAAGCAACTAAAGGTTTGCTTAGCTTTAAAAGAATGGACTCCTTGGAGTCATACTACCAACATTAGGCAACTCTCATTTATATGAAAACATGTGCTATAAGTTAGTTTTTCTCTGGAATTCTAAATCATCACTCGTGTTGTTATTAAAGATGCAACTTTTCTTCCCTTGCAAAGAAATTAGTTGCAATTTCTTTAACCCATCACCATAAAACTTGATGTTGCTTTAATGAAGTTAAAACTAACATGACATGAGATAGAGCACGATGATGAATAGGAGCCTTGCAGCCAAACCCACTTACTGTAAATATGGCTTCGTTATGGTTTATGAAACAGTGGAACATGATGTTCCATTTTAGAATTTATAATGCTAATATAACATAAACCATGAAATTTAACTATATATAGATTTAGCTAATTAATCTTAGTATCAAGGTTCATTCTTTTGGTTCAGATATTAGATCTTCTGATCTCCCAAAAGCGTACTGGTGGTCTCAATTTTTTCCATTGCGCCATCTGTGTGGCCTATTCACCTCTATCCAACATAAGCTCCTGGTTTTGTTTAATGCATTTGACACTCGGAAGCAATTTTTGTAGTCAATTGTTATGCACGTCCAAGGACTGAAGAGCCAAGGGACAAACTTTTTTTGTACCCTCCGTCTCACTCGGTCCTGTGGCTCCTAGGAAACATTTTTTGTAAACTCTGCACCCACCCCACATCCTCTTTGCTATAACACGGCTCCATCACGTCCCGCCTCACATCAACCTAAAAAGATGCCTTTTTGAACAAAATAATTAATGTTGTATAAAAATACAATATCTTTTTTTATGATATTTTATATTATTAAATTAGAAGGTATTCGATATGCATGCATACATTTATATATATTAAGATGAGGTGGGGTGATAACTCCTATCAGTTATGGATGGCCATAAGGCCTCACATAACGGATGTGCAATAAGGAAGGACGGAGGCCCTTCCATATTGCATGTGTTAGTGTACTTGAAATAAAATGAATTTAATATAAACAAAATAATTTCCTTTTATGATAAGACAAAAGGGAATGAGTTGTTTCACTTGGCTGAAACTGACATCCGAAGAAAGTAAAAAAAGTAAGTATGAAAAACTGAAAGATACATATACAGAGACAAGAAAATACAGAAGACACAATTTATATGTTCTTCTTGTGTGTGTTTTTAATCCTCTACAAAACTCTTCGACGCTGTGTCAAGCGATTCAAGCTCAATGGTACCGCTTCACTACAAAAAAAAAAAATCAAAATTTAGTATCAGAGTGATCATTCGACTACTAGCCGTGCCTCTAGAGCGTTGAGGCGGTTGCGGATCATCTGACTGCTATTTGGTGCACTTTCTATTATATATAAATAAATAATAAAATAAACAAATCCTTTATTATCAAAATCCACGATAGGCACATCTTGAATCACCCTTCTTTTATGTTTTAGAAAACATATTTCTGTTTCTATTGAGAGAAAAGAAAAGGGGAGGGAAAAAAAATATTATATATATTTTGTTCAACTAGTTAAGCTATTTGAATTATCTATTATTCTTTCTGAAAACAGGTTTAGTAAGTTAAGAACTGAACAAATCAGTTCTTATCATCTATATCTGAGTTCTTTAGAAACAAGAAAGGAAAAAGGAGAAACATGCATACGGTGGGATTAGAACCATCAACTTTCCTTTCAAGTAACTGTGTGAATATTCATTAGTTCAAGTTCCTAAAGTGATGCGATTTTTTACATATTCGAAAGAAGGAGGAGACAAAGAGAGTCTCGTAACCCAAAGGAGCTTTCATGCATCTCTGAAGCAAGTGGGAATGTCTCTTATCACCATTGGCTCCCCATTTGGGAATGTCTCTAGTCACCTATTTGAGAAAGTCTCGTATCACCCGTATTTGTCAAATATTACCCATCTCTGAAGTAAGTGGGAAGCAACTTCCTTGCTTACCATGGAACTTTCAAGCATCCGGTGACCCAAAGGAGCAAAGAGAGCAAATCAGTAAGGAACCATCTTCCTCTTTTTTGTTGGGAAAAAGAATCCTATTTCTGCTTCTTTCATTGTGCGAAAGAAAGAGAGCAAATCAATGATTCCAAACAAACAAAGAAACTAAACCATATGATCTGGTTCTCCTTTTTTCTTCACTCACTGGAATCCATTAGTGTCGGGCTTCTTCTCGCAAATGTATGGTATTAGAGCTTGAAATTTATTTCCTATAACAAAAGAGAAAACAAAGATAATAACAGGAAAACAAAACCACATAGAAAAAGGTTGAAATCCACCAAAATCGATAATGGTTACACTATTGGTATATTTTTCAACCAAAGTTTTCTATAAGACCATAATCAGGGAACGACCCAAAGGAAAAACAATAGAGATAAAAGAGAAACAGAAAAACGATTGTCAGTTGTTGATCGGCGATCTGTTTCTCGCCAAAAAAAACCACCCTCCTCCTTTTCTCTCTTTGTTACATACTGCTTCCTTTTTTTCAAGAGGAAACACAAATAGAAGCCTTCATAGGAGAGTCCCAAAAACTCTAGACATTGCACAAACTCTCCCTTTTTTTGCTATCCTAATCCCTTTTTCTTCTCTCACTCTTAACATCTCTCTCTATCTCTCGCAGAACCAAAAGGTTCTCCTGGTTTACGAGAAACTAGAACCATGGGTATACTAATCCCTAGTTTAAAACAAACCGGAATCACTGCCACGATTTTCATAAAACTACAAGTCACTTTTTTGGAAAACCAAAAACTGGCCTACGATTTTCAAAAACTATGGGCATAACGGTTTACTGGTCGTTGGATTTGGTGAAAAAGTACTAAATTACCTCTACTGTATTCGAAAATTATAACATCGTCATAGATAATAACACTCAACAAAGCGGCCAAAAAGAGAATTGTAAAGTAGTCTACATGATTTTAGAGTGTATTCATGTGAATAATGATGTTTATGATTAGTGGGTTGACTCTAGGGTAATACATCACATCACAAAGAGTAAGCTGGGAGTAATTGACTTCAAAGAGTATTGACATGGAGAACATCATGTGTACATGGTAAACAACACCTACTCTGACGTTCTAAGAGTCAGGTCCTTTAAGCTTGATATAGAAGGTATTCTTGTATTACTTACTAATATATTAATTGTACCTATTACAAGGTGTATATTACTCTTTGTACCTATACTGATCAAAAACAGATTTGGGGTTAGATTTTTTCTTTAAAGGTTACCATAAGGAAACATGGTCATGTATATTTTATTGGTATTTTTTACTCTGACCATAGTTTGTTCAAACTTAGCACTATGAATAATGATGGTCCATCTTCCTATTTTGTTTATATTGAATATCTAATGCATGTTGATGTGAGTGTGTGGCATAGAATGCTAGGATATATTAACCTAAAATAAGTTAAAAATTATCATTCATTGACTTGTTACCTGGATTTGATGAAGCCCAATTCAACAAATGTGAAGCTTTGTTTAAGGAAAAATTATGAGAAAACCATTTTTCAAAGAAGGAAGAAGAGCCACAAGCTTATTAGAATCATTCATACTAACATTTGTAGACCTTTTAGAATAAGGTCCCATAGTCGAAAGGTTTATTTTATTACCCTCATTGATCACTATTTGTGGTATGGATATGTATACCTTTGAATCATAAATACGAAGCATTAGACATATTAAAAAAAGTATAAGTAAGAAATTAAAAAGCAGCTAGGATGCATAATTAAAGTGTTGACATCCAATCGAGGTGGTGAAATACCTCAATTGGAAGTTGAGGGGTGAGGAGATATGATATTGAGTAGATTTTGATGAGGTAATTGATAACCTAGGTTATCAAGAAGCTTTGAGCTTATTTGAATCACTAAATTGAGTTAAAGCAATGGATGAATAAACTAAATCTATTAAGAAAAACAAAGTTTGAGAGTTGAAAGTTATACCAAAGAGAAGAAAAGCAATTTGTTGTAAATGGTTATTGAAAAATAAATACAAAGTTTATTCTTTCATAAAAAAATTTAAAGCAAGGTTGGTTATTTTTTTCACAGAAAGAGGAAATTGATTATGTTGAAGCATATTTTCCTATTGTGAAATTTGCTTCAATAAAGATAATTTTGGTAATTATAACCTTTTATGATTTAGATTTACATCCACTAGGTGTAAATACTGTTTTTTGAATGGTGACTTTAATGAGACTATTTACATGAAACAACCAAAAGGCTATGTAATTAAAGGTTACAATCATATGACTTTTTCAAATACCATTCTAAAACTTGGATTTGTGGCTAATCATCTTGATCATTATGTCTATGTTTAGAATAGTGGGAGCCACTTTATCATTATATCTCTGTATGTAGATGACATTTTGTTGATTGATAATGATAATGATATAGTATATTGATTATACACTATTATATGTTAGTCAAGAGAGGTATATTGATTATCATTATATCTCTGTATGTACCTGTTTTTTTCTTATCTATCACCCGTGATAGCATATATACACTATTATATGTTAGTCAAGAGAGGTATATTGATTATATCTTCAAATTGTTTAGAATGAGTGACTGCAAATATGCAAGCACACTTGTTGCAAAAAGGGTCAAGTTTAGTAAAGTTGACTATTTAGGTGATAGATAAGAAAAACCAAATATTCCTTATGCACATGTAGTTGGTAGGTGATGGATAAGAAAAAACGAATATTCCTTGTGCTCATGTTTGTTGATGTTTTGGTGAGTAGATATAAAAGTAATCTAGGTTGGTAACATTGAGTTGTCGGGAAGAGGATCTTAAGATATTTAAAAAGGAACAAGGGATCTGAAATTATGCTATTAGACAGATAAATTAAAATAACTAGATACTCAGATGCTAACTTTATTCGGATCAAAGATCACAACAAATTAACATTCAGTCAAGTTTTCTTATTTTGAGGTGGTAATGTTTCTTGGTCGTGAAATAAATATAATTGTGTAGCATTGCATACATAAGAGACTGGGTATATTGCTTGTAGTGTAACTGCAACAAGTGTCATTTAGATAAGTCACTTGATTTGTGATTTGAAGGTGGAAGTAGCTAATGAACCAATTATTGTGATAATAATACACCTATAACTCTTATCAAGAGTGGAGCTCACCATTCAATGAGCAAGCATATAATGGTAAAATATTATTATTTTGATGATATAGAACAAAAGAATGAAATATCTCTCTTACCTTCCTACCAGGGATATAATAGTAGATCCCTTGACAAAAGGTATATATAAAGACTTATTTATCAAAAATGTTAGCGGGGTTGAGACATGTTTAGGGTTTTTAACTTTATGCAAACACAGACAAGAGTTATTATATAGGAAAAGTATATTGGTTATGAATACTACATAACAAAGATAACTTATGAGAGGATAACTCATGAGAGTTGTACTTTAGTATAATTAGAAAATGATACAATTGGGAGAGCCACTAAAAAGTGGGATAATTTTGTTCATATAGCCAAATGGGAGATGATAACTCCTATTGGTTGCGGATAGTAATAAAGTCTCATATAACATATGTGTCATAAGGAATGAGGGTTCCCTTTCATATTGCACATATTGTTATTGTATTTGAAATAAAATGAATTTAACATAAAATAGTTTCCTTTTACAAGATAGCACAAAAATCAAGGAGCCGTTTCTCTTGACTGAAATAGACATATAAAGAAGATAAATAAGGTAAAAATGAAAAACAAAAAGATATGTATGCAGAGACACAAATATAAAAGATAAAGATAATACTGTTCTTCTTCTTTACTCTCTGTTTTTTTAATCCTTTACAAAACCTCTTCGACGATATCGTGCCAAGCGATTCAAGCCCAGCAACACCGCTCCACTACAAAGAAATCAACAGTCGGTGGTTTACCTTAAACCCTACCCCACCCCGTCCTTCTTGCTGGTCTTTTCTCCCTTAAGGGGTGTGGGGTGAGTAACCGCAGGGCTTTTAGGAATTGCCATCCATAGGACAAGACTAAAGGACTCTAATAGTAAGGCAATTTTGACTTATCAAAGTTTGGACATTGTCAACCAAAAGTATCATCGGTACATGATCTTTCACTTTGGTTGTCCCATTCTATCCTTAAGTGTGGTAAGTATAGATATGGGGGTATACATTTGCCATGATAATATGTATCAGTTGACTCATACTCTTTAAATAGACTACAAAATCTAAAAGATCAAAAGAAAAACTATGTATAATACACTTATAATAAAACTGATGCGTTTGCAATGTGACACAACCCATAGGCTTCCTGTATCATACGATATGTATAATACAATTGCATTTCTAGATAAGATAGAATCACGTCATAAATCATCACTGGTGCACTATATATGTGTAAACACCCTAAATAAATTTTGTAAAAGCATACTCTCAATTTCGAAAACAGGCTTGTTTTAAATCTACTTTAAATTGGGAATTTCACAAAATCCTTAAAACGGAGATTTCAAAATTAAATCAAAGTTAAGGCATAAAATGAAAGCCAAGTCAAATAAGGATAAAGCTTAATCATCCCTCCGAAGAATCAGCGAGGATCAATGCTACTGTTAAAGTAAGCATTAAGTAAGACTTCAATTCATATGGACCAGGTGAAGACCCAAGTCACGAATCAGGGCAAGACTTCATCAAAGACAATATCAAAGACTAACCCAAGTGAAAAGCCTCACCAATCGAACCTGATTGACTTAACCTATGTCGATTGACCAACCCTAGACCCAACTTGCCTTGGCTAACCATGACCCATGGGTTATCTTTGGTCAAACTACATTGGCTAGACCGAATTACCTTGAATCACACTCACTTTCGCCGATTGGGCCCATTTGGCTCAAACCAACCTAGCCTACCTTGGGGCCACACCATGCCATAACCTAACCCACCTAACTAGGGGATACACCTTGGTTGGGGTTGATTCAATTGGTTCAAAGAATACAAGGCACAAGACCACACCTTGCCAAGTGAGACTTGTCTTGAAGATCGTGGGTTGCATTTGGGCTTAATATGCTTACCTTGGCTGAACCGAAATGGGCCACATGGAGGCTGGATGGACTCATCAAGGAAGGGACCACATGGGGGCACGTGATGCCATGAGAACCAGTCCCAAACTGGGTTCAAACTTGGGCCAAGATCCACTCCAAGGAAGACTCTAGCAACGCCCCCCCTTGGCCCATAAATAGAGGCCAAGGGGGAGAAGTTTCCGACATCTTACACATTTGGAGAGGCTTCCCAAGGCTGGAGTGAAAGGAGAGGGAGAGTCTAGGATAGGTAGGAGTTGTTGCAATTAGAGAGAGAGAGAAAAAAAAGAGAGTAGAGAGAAAAGAGAGGAAGAAGAGAGTGAAAGTAGAAGAGGAAGGGGACGATCCCTCTTGTGTTCGGTTTTCCTTGGAGGGCTCGTAAGTAAGCTCTTCTCTTCCATTGTTAATCTTGATTATCTTCTTGATATTCAATTTAAGAAAGGGGTTGTAATAATGGAGGTTCGTCTCCCCCATGTTGTAATAGCAAGTAGATATGCTGTCAATTTCGTTCCATACTTATGCACTCTACTTGTTTGCTTTTTTTATTCTCTATCTCTCTATATTTTATAAACTCCTATAATTCTTAACCTCCTCTATGCTTAAGATAATACATATATTTACTTTTATTTCCCTTCAACAATTTACTTTAAGTTTGTTGTGATTATGTCGTTTAATCTCAAATGAATGCATCACGTATGTTGTAAACACAGAAAAACTGTTTTCAACATTTTTGCATATGTCTTATGTTTTTTTTTTCATTTTCACATAAACAGAACCTTTTCAAAACTTAGCAAAATTTTGCTTCAAAACACTTGGTGCATGAATTTGATCAAGTCTCTCATATTTTCTTAAGGTAAATTTTGAAAGCATACACCAACACAAATAAATCCTCAAAGCGCCTAGGCTGACCCTTGAGTATCAGTTCAAGAAGACCTAAGGCGAAAAGATCTCACTTAGCCACAATCGCCCACAAAGTCAGAATTATACTTTGCTAGTTTAAGTGAAACTAGCTGGCACACTCGCGCATAGAATGAAGTAGGTTAAGAAATTTATTTCAAGTCTTCACATAGATTTTGGAGTGAAATTTTCACATCTACAGAATTGGTACACCCGGTGGGACTCTAGCTTTGAGGATTTCAAGGTTAGGTATTGATTTTCCCAAAATCCACTTCTTCGAAAATTCTTGGTGTTTAATTCATTTCTTGTGCACAGGTCTACCATTTTCTCCAAATCATGTCAAGTTTAGAAGGTTCCTATGAGGTGTCGAGCCGAGCTTCATGCTCTTCAAGTCGTATTTCCAAAACAATTTCAAAAATGTATTGTAAAAATCGAGAAGACTCGCTTGTTTCCCTAAGAAGGGAACTTAAATTCATAGAAGAAAATATTGTCACTTTAAGTCAAGAGGCCGAAGCGATCGACTCATGCTCTTCTCATGGGAAACAAGCAAGGGCTCACAAGAAACCCTTTCACACAAAGAAAGCCAAAATGGCCTTTAGATTAGAGGAGGAACCAGAGCTGGAATCCTTCACTATCAAGGTTAGAAAAGCCTTGCAACAAATGTTGAAAGGCTAAATAATAGAAAAAAGAGCCTACACACTATCAAATTTCTTACCATCGGATTATCAAACCGATAGTGACGTTGACATACCAAATTTTCACTAGTATGATGGAAGTTGGGATCCTAGATCCCACCTACAACTCTTTTTTCGTAGAGCATACAAGGAGAAGAAGGATTCTTCAAAGTGGATCTACTGGTTTCCCCTCTCTCTCAAAGGAAATGCATCGAAGTGGTTGGATTCTTCAAAGTGGATCTACTGGTTTCCCCTCTATTGTTAATCTTGATTCTCTTCTTGATATTCAATTTAAGAAATGAGTTGTAATAATGGAGGTTCGTCTCCCCCATGTTGTAATAGCAAGTAGATATGGTGCCAATTTCGTTTCATACTTATGCACTCTACTTATTTGCTTTCTTGATTCTCTACCTCTCTATATTTTATGAACTCTTATAACTCCTAACCCTCTCTGTGCTTAAGGTAATACATATATTTACTTTCATTTTCCTTCAGTAATTTACTTTAAGTTTGCTGTGATCATGTCGTTTAATCTCAGATGAATGCATCACGTATGTTGTAAATACAGAAAAACTGTTTTCAGCATTTCTACATATGTCTGATATTTTATTTTTCATTTCTATATTTCTACTCTGATTGACCTGAATCTTGGAACTCCTAATCTACACATACAAACCCACATAGGATAAAATTTTTAAAAATTTTAGGGTCATGTAACCACGTAATTAAAAGTGTGTAATATCGCGAAAATCCATAATCAAATATGTCAACACTATATTTCCTACCACATAGTTTTGGTAATCATCTCATAACTCTATCTGTAATAGTCCAATTTTAGTGAAACTTGGTTCATTGGAAAGTTGATATCCATGTCTTTCCAACAAGTCTAAGTTCAAAAAAATTGGACTTAATGTTGAAGTACACACTTGGCTCATATACATCAAATTGTTTCATGCAAAGGTTTTCACATAATGTTGAAGTTACACCCATTTTGAACACTGTAAGCGATACTAACCAAGCTGATGAAGGTCACTTTTGGGCCAAGTTAGAGGGCTCATATATGAAGAATGTGCCATAATGCTCATCCTAGAGAATTTCAAAACCGATTTAAAAGCCCTCCTCTCACTCCATGAAATCTTGAATTTTCAAAAATTGATAAAGAAAGCATCGCTCTTCGAATCGAATTTGAAAAAAGGAGTATATGAGGATTTATAGAAGGGGAGGAGTTTTCAAAAACATCGATTTGAAAAGCAAGGGACATATGGGCCACATGCACTTGAGAGTGGGGTCAAAGCCCAAAAGGTTGCAAACGCCTGGGTAGTGCCGAGCTCGGTCGGACCCTCACAAACCTCTGAACAAAAACATGTTAGAAAAACTCCAAAAAAGTTTAAAAAGAGGGAGTTCACCCAGTTAGGAAAACCTGTCACGTAAGTTTTAGACATTCTCTTGACCCAAGGTCTAATCCATCTCCCAGTTATTCCTCAAGGGGCACTCCCTAAGGGAAAGTTTCTAAACGATTTTTGCAAGTATCATAGGTTCAAGGGTCATGATGCAAACAAGTATTTCGCTCTCCAAAATAAAATCGAGGACTTGATAGAGCAGGGTAGGCTCCACGTCTTGGAGAAACCAGAGCCCTCCTGAGCAATTCTAAAAGAGCCATTTCCCAACCACGCAAGCATGAGCGGAAAAGGAAAAGAGGTATGCCTTCTTCCTCAAACTTGTGAGATTGAGCATGTATTGCATACGGTTCATACTACTTGCCACACATTACTTTTCATCGTAATAAAAAAAGCCAAGCAAGTAGTGATTCGGGGAGCGCTTAGAGTCCTGTCCCCGGCTAGAGCCTTAATAGAAATTTGTAGTGCTCCAAGGCATCCAATTAGGGAAGGTGTAGGTGAGGTGATATTTCAAATAGGAGTCCCCATTTCTAGGCTAGAACTGAGCCCTATCATTATCATTGGATACGATGGCAACTCATCCTACCCATTAGGAGCCATCGAGTTACCTATGGAAGTGGAAAACATCCCACATACAGGGTTGTTTCATGTCTTAGACATAAACCCCCATTATAACTTGTTAAGAAGGCCTTGGATACATAGCCTCTGAGCTGTCCCTTCAACCTTTCACAAGTGTTTAAAAATTTCATGGGATAACCAAGTGATGATAGTACTTGGAAAAGACCATCCTCACCTTAAGGGAATTCAAAACTTCTCTTGTCTAGCGAGTCATCCATCAAGTGGGAAGGCTATGGAAACGCCTCACTCACCCCAAGTCGTCCATCACCTAAGAGACCCTACATCCCATAAAACCATTCATCTCCTAAGAAATCCCAAACGTATGGAGTCACCCTCCCCTAGGGTCGTGTGTCTCCTAGGAAAGCCCAAATCCTCTCTAAACCATGCCTCCCAATGCTTAACTAAACCAACTCGTGTGTATGATCATGTTATGGATGACACATTATTCCAAGGTCATCCTCTTAAAAGAAATTTTCCAAACTCAAGAAACCTTGGAATATGATGTTGAACATGGGATATACACCATATCAAGGTCTAGGAACCAAGAGCCAAGGTAGGTTAGAGCCCATTGTAGACGTAAATTTTTATTTCAAAACCTGTTAAGATTTGAAAAGAAATTCTCGAAACTAAGTCATGTGCGCAAGCGTGCCAGTTAGTTTACTCAAACTAACAAAGATTCGATTTCTGACTTCATTAAATGATTGTGGACAAGTGAGTTCTTATCGATGTAGGCCTTTTTGAACAGATGCTCAAGGGTCAACCTAGACACTTGGAAAATTATTTGAAATCCGTTAAATTTCAAAAAAAACAATATCCTAACTTGAAAGTTTGAGGAAATCGTGATTTAGTTCTTGACTTTGGAAAATTTCAGGTTTTGAAAAACAGAAACTGGTTATGTTTTCATAGAACTGTTATCTGATTTTTTAAAAATACTTTTAAGTTTTAAAAAATTCTAAAAATTTTACAAAAAGTAGACATGCATGTACAAAATCAGGAAATGTTTT
The DNA here is from genome assembly GCA_036023115.1 of Brasenia schreberi. Classification (NCBI taxonomy): domain Eukaryota; kingdom Viridiplantae; phylum Streptophyta; class Magnoliopsida; order Nymphaeales; family Cabombaceae; genus Brasenia; species Brasenia schreberi. Next base: position 4,044,324 of record JAYKKT010000065.1, read on the forward strand.
TATTTTTTATTTTAATGCTACAAATTATCATAATTAAATCTAGAACTACACATCATTCAGGCACTCAGAACAAATTTGTACCAGAACATCAGAGGTTCAGAAAAACTGCGATATTTCGATACACACACCTTCAAGTTTTATGAAATTGGTCTTATTGGAAAGGTATGGATGCCAGCTTTCCAAAGAGACCATTTTCAATCAATTTGATTCAGTATACACAAGGATATTCAAGAAATAGCAGGCATATGTCCCAGAAATTTCTAACTTTCCAGAACTTGTTCTGGTTTTTATAAATCTTTTTCAGATTTAATTAATAATGTTCAAAAGGCCTAAAATCCTGAAAATTTTACCAGATGTCCATGCGTACGTATTGTTTGGACGAGCCAAATCTATACTTGTTTGGACTAGTAGACAATTACAGAGAAATCTGTGATCAGACGTGTGTAGAGTGTAGTTTGGAAATTTCAAATTTTCAGCCAAAGTGTGTGTGTTCTAGCTTTGACTTAAGCGACCTATAGCTATAAAACAACAATCCAAATCCTACGAATCACGTGCACTTGGGGAAATAAAGAGGTCCATGATCTTAAGTTGCGCAATGGAGTCGAAAGAATCAATATGAAAATGTGTACCGAAGACCGCATGAAAAAAAAATGGGCATAGCTTGGGGATTGGATCAATACATCTTCATGGAGACTTAGGCTCCTCAATTACAAGTTCTTAAAGATTATGAGATTAGTAAGAGAAGATAAACCTGTGGTGGAAGGTGGAAGACGATGTGTGACTGGTGGTTGGCAGCGGACAACAACCTTCCTCCTCTCTTCCTCTTCTCCCTCTCTCTTTCTCTCCCTCTCTTTCTTTCTCTCTTTTTCTTTCTCTCTCTCTCCCTCTTGTTGAATGATTTGCTAAGCTGGGATTCCTTTAACTCGGATTCATGCCTTGCAACATCTTTGAAGCCCCTTTTATTGGCCAAAGGATGCCTATTTGCTGCAAATGCTCCTATGGCAAGTTGCCTTAATAAAATGATTGCATTTTGGCAAGTGAATGCTGGCTAATCTTTCTAAAATCTGTCCTCTTCATTTAAGGCAAGTAAAGTACTGTGCATGGCCTTCCAAATTCATCACTTAGCTGTCTTTTTGTAAGTAGGTTCAGTAAAGAACAAGCTCACCTAAGTGGGTTCGGCCAAGTGGTAGGTTGGGTCTTAGGTAGAGAGGATGACGACTTGAAACAAACTTGAATCATGTTGTCTTGGCTAGGTATTTGGCATGGGCTTGAAATTCATATGATTTAGTTATGTTATGGTGGATCGGTGAACTGGAATTACAGGTAGAAGGTGAGTCTTAAGTACAACAAGCCACACGATAACAGTTCCCTGGTCTTCTACTTGGGAGAATTTGATGTTAAGATGCCATTGTGACAATCATATGATAGTAATTAAGTATGATCAAGATGCACTATGACTTGATCTTGAAGATAGAAGCTCGGGTTTGCTTTGAACCTCCTGTTTGAAGTTGCCTAGCTATCTGCAAACTTTTTAGCCCAACTGGAACCGACGAGGACTTTGCAGCCTTGCCAAATCCGGTGCACTATGTTTCCTTATAAGGGTACCGAATCACGCCAAGACCTGTCCACTATGTTGCCTTAAATTCGGTGAGTGATCTTGTTGGATCAAGCTAAGACCTAGATAGCAAGTGGCTGAGTTTGGTTGCTGTCTAGGCTTGATTAATCCTCCTTTTCAAACTTTTGTGGGACCGATTAAACCAATCTTGATGACCTGTTGACTGAAGTGCAGCTATGGTTCACATTGAAATCCACAAGGGCTATAAAAAGTAAGTACCTTTGCTTAATCCTGCAATGAATGGCCATCCAATGAACATGGTAAGTTGTCATTGCTTGTAATTGAAGCCACACGGGTCTGCTTCCTTCCTTATTGAAGCCCATCGATCTTGGTGACCCATGATAAAATCGTTCCAATTTAAGTGACTTGGTGACTGGGCTAAGTATGGAAAGTCACCTTCCTTTTATATTGAAGATGACACGGATTGGTGACTTACCAAATTACATTTCGAAGCCACCAAATTGCATATTGCTTTCCTTTCTCTCGGATGATAATGACTTTTTCTTCTTGAACATCGGTCTTTCTTCCGAATGTCAACTTTCCTTTCTTGGGTGCCAACTTTCCTTTTTAGATGTCCACTTTCCTTCCTCGAGCATCGACTTTCCTTTTTGGATGTCCACTTTCCTTCTTCAAGCATCGACTTTCCTTTTTGGATGTCCACTTTCCTTCTTCGAGCGTCGACTTTCCTTCTCGGATATCAACTTCCTATCTTCGACACCGACCTTCCTCTTTTACACCTATAACTAAAACTAACAAGTTACCTTACCCAACCATGCCAAAATTGGCAGGTGTTCGATTACTGCCTTTTTGGACGCATGTCATCTCCTCTTTATGGAGAATTTATCTCTTTCCAATCTAGATTTCATATATGGCAGGTTTCAAAACACTTTTCAAAGGAATATTTTTTTACATTTGGAAATATCATCCTTAGTGAAATTTTTAAATACTATTTTTAGAAAGTACGAAACTTCATCTCCAATACTTTCCTTTCTGTTTCCCACTTTTAAAAGTAAATTGCTTGAGGTCCATGTAGATGTGAAATTTTCACTCCAAGCCTATGTAGAGACTTGAAGTGAAACTTTGAATTCTACTTCATGCGCGAGCGTGCCAGCTAGTTTCTAAAAAAACTAGCAAAAGTGTGAATCCAACTTCGCAATTGTGGATAAGCGGACTCTTTTCGCTTTAGGCCTTCTTGAATCGATGCTCAAGGGTCAACCTAAGCACTTAAAGATTCCAAATAGGTAGGTGATATTCCAAATTCATGTGCACGTGAAAACAAGGTGTTGCAAAGTGACAAACTAGCACACTTAGTTTTTAAGTTCAAAATGTACAAGTTCTGAAAAACAAAAAAATTTGTTTTCAGGACTTGTTTCCCGAATTATTTTGAGTGCCTTCAAGACCTCCAAAAATCACCAAAATTTTACAAGACTAAACCTGAGATGTGGGGAATCTAGGACACGTTTTAGATTTGAATTCGAGTTGGGATTTGTAGAATTAATTCAATGAAGTGCATCTGCTCAGACACTTGAAACTATTCTGTCACAGAAATACAAAGGCCCAAAGATGAGCCTGTATCTCGGTGGTCAAAGACTAATCCAGGTGAAAAGCCTCACCAATCAAACCTGGTTGATTGAACCTATGTCGATTGACCAAGCCTAAACCCAACTTGCCTTGGCTAACCATGACCCATGGGTTAGCTTTGGTCAAACTACATTGGCTAGACTGAATTGCCATGAATCACACTCACCTTCGCTGATTGGACCCATTTAGCTCAAACCAACCTAGCGTACCTTGGGGCCACACCACGGCATAACCCAACCCACCTAACTAGGGGCTACACCTTGGCCGGGCTTGATTCAATTGGTTCAAAGAATACAAGGCACAAGATCGCACCTTGCCAAGTCGGACTTGTCTTGAAGATCGTGGGCTGCATTTGGGCTTAATAGGCTCACCTTGGCTGAACTGAAATGGGCCACATGGAGGTTGGATGGACTCACCAAGGAAGGGACCACATGGGGCCATGTGATTCCATGAGAACCAGTCCCAAACTGGGTTCAAACTTGGACCAAGATCCACTCCAAGGAAGACTCTAGCAGCCCCCCCCCCCTCCCTTGGCCTATAAATAGAGGCCAAGGGGGGGAGGATGTTTTCGGCACCTTACACATTTGGAGAGTTTTTACAAAGCTGGAGTGAAGGGAGAGGGAGAGTCTAGGATAGGTAGGAGTTGCTGCAATTAGAGAGAGAGAAAAAAAGAGTGGAGAGAAAAGGGAGGAAGAAGAGAGTGAAAGTAGAAGAGGAAGGGGACGATCCCTCTTGTGTCCGATTTTCCTTGGAGGGCTGGTAAGTAAGCTCTTCTCTTCTATTGTTAATCTTGATTCTCTTCTTGATATTCAATTTAAGAAATGAGTTGTAATAATGGAGGTTCGTCTCCCCCATGTTGTAATAGCAAGTAGATATGGTGCCAATTTCGTTTCATACTTATGCACTCTACTTATTTGCTTTCTTAATTCTCTACCTCTCTATATTTTATGAACTCTTATAACTCCTAACCCTCTCTGTGCTTAAGGTAATACATATATTTACTTTCATTTTCCTTCAGTAATTTACTTTAAGTTTGCTGTGATCATGTCGTTTAATCTCAGATGAATGCATCACGTATGTTGTAAATACAGAAAAACTGTTTTCAGCATTTCTACATATGTCTGATATTTTATTTTTCATTTCTATATTTCTACTCTGATTGACCTGAATCTTGGAACTCCTAATCTACACATACAAACCCACATAGGATAAAATTTTCAAAAATTTTAGGGTCATGTAACCACGTAATTAAAAGTGTGTAATATCGCGAAAATCCATAATCAAATATGTCAACACTATATTTCCTACCACATAGTCTTGGTAATTATCCCATAACTCTATCTGTAATAGTCCAATTTTAGTGAAACTTGGTTTATTGGAAAGTTGATATCCATGTCTTTCCAACAAGTCTAAGTTCAAAAAAATTGGAACTCCATGCATAGAGATACAAACCTTTCTTTAGGTCTCTGCATTTCTGTAACAGTACAATTCCGAGTGTTTGAGCAAAGACACTTCCAGGATATAATTATGAATAATCACAATGAAAAATAAAATAAAAATAGTTTCAGAATATTGACATTTGAGTCTATTCATTGTAAAGTTTTCATGATTTTTGGAGATTCAAAAGTCATTGAAAAAAATTAGAAGTTAAGGTCTGAAAACAGAACCAGTTTCTGTTTTTCAAAACTTAGCAAAATTTTGCTTCAAAATGCTTGGTGCACGAATTTGATCAAGTCTCTCGGATTTTCTTATGGTGAATTTTGAAAACATACACCAACATAAATAAATCTTCAAAGCACCTAGGCTTATCCTTGAGCATCGGTTCAAGAAGGCCTAAGGCAAAAAGATCTCGCTTAGCCACAATCACCCACGAAGTCAGAATTACACTTTACTAGTTTTAGTGAAACTAGCTGGCACGCTCGCGCATAGAATGAAGTAGGTTTTGAAATTTATTTCAAGTCTTTACATAGACTTTGGAGTAAAATTTTCACATCTACAATATCATGCCATAAAGTATAAACACTAAAGGGAGTAAAACTGTGATGTTTCTAAAAATTGAGTTAGCTCAAACCATGCTAGATCTTGACAACATAATGGTCCTAAAATTGGTGCCTATAGTTATCTTATGGGAAGTTTCTTCTTGAAGTTTTGTGAAGTTTTACATCATAAACGCACTTGCACTTGGTTCGTTCTCTCTCTCCTTCACTCGCTTGTGCTAAGGCAGATGATGTGCTTGAAGAATTGCAGAGCCTTGTCTCCTTTGGACATGACCTAGATGAGCATTAGGCAGCAGTTATCCATGATTATCGTCCCTGATATTTGAAGCACTAGCAGTCCACATTCATTTGCAAACTTGTTTCTTTGACGCCAATGGATCAACTCGACTCTGGACAGATCCCAGTCATAAAATTCTCCATGATTAACCAAATGGGCATTCCAATGATCTTTGTAGTAATGGTGATGATACTAGATTGCTTTTAATGAACCACGGTCCCAGGAAATGTCTGTAATACAACAACAACAACTAAGCCTTTTCCCATACTAGACATGATCGGCTACATGGATTCTTTGTTTCCACTTAGCCCTATCATGTGTCATGTTAATAGTTAACTCACAATAAGCTAGATCATTCTTTATTATTTCTTTTCAACACTTTTGTGGTCATCCTCTACCTCTTTTAATACTTTCAAAATCTAGTTTTCATACCTTCTTATAAGTTCTTATTTTGATTTTCTTTCTATATTTCCAAACCACCTTAAACAATAGTCTCTCATTTTATCCTCTATTGGTGGCACACATAATTTATTTCTAATAACCTCATTATGTACACGGTCTTTTCTTGTATGACCACTCATCCATCTCAACATCTTCATTTATGTCAAAGACATCTTTTGTACATGTTGATGATTAACTGCCCAACACTCAAAACCATAAAACATGGTAGGTCTAATTGTTGCTCTATAATATTTACCTTTTAACTTTATTAGTATTTTCTTATCACAAAGAATACTTGATGCTCCTCTCTATTTTAACCAAACAACATTAATTCTATTCGTAATATCTCCATCAATTCTTCTATCACTCTGAAAAATTGACCCTAGGTATTTAAAACTTTTCTTTTGGGGATACAATGTGTGTCAATTTTAATTTATGTGTCCTCTGAAGTAACCAAATGATCAAACTTACATTCTATATATTCTGTCTTTGTTCTACTAAGTTGGAAGCCTTTACTTTCTAATATTTTTCTCCATAGTTCTAATTTTCTATTAACTTTTTCCTTAGACTCCTATACTAACACAATGTCATCTACAAATAACATACACCAAGGTACTTCATCTTGAATATGTTTTGTTAACTCATCAATCACCATTATAAATAAGTATTGACTTAAAGTTGGTCCTTGATGTAACCCAATATTAACTTCAAAAAGGTCTGTCGTTATTTTATAAGTCCTCACACATGTTTTTGCACCATCGTACATATCTCTTATAAGTTTTATCTGTCAATAGGATACCTCTTTTTTACAAGGTTATGCAAAGAACCTCTCTCGGTACCCTATCATAAGTTTTTTATAGATCAATAAATATCATGTGAAGGTCTTTATTTTTTACTCTAAAAAGTTTCATAAGAGGTATCAAAAGATGAATCGATTCAACAATAGATCTGCCTAACATGAATCCAAATTGGTTCTCTATTGTACTCGATATTTGTCTTAACCTACGTTCGATAATTCTTTCCCATAATTTCATAGTATGACTCACTAACTTGATACCCCGATAATTTGCACAATTCTAAATGTCTCTCTTGTTCTTATATATGGGTATAAGTGTACTCACTATCCATTGCATGGGCATTTTTTGGTTTTTCCATATTTCATTAAATAGTCTTGTGAGCAAAGTGATTCCTGTTTCTCCTAGGATTTTTCAAACTTCTATAGGAATATTGTCGGGTCCTACCGATTTACCACCCTTCATATGTTTAACATCCTCTTTGACTTCATTCTTTTAAATATGTCGGTAGAAATTTGAATCACTTGGATTTGAACTGAATCAACTCAAAATCATTTTTGAGAATCAATCTCAAAGAATAATCACCTGAAATCAAGCCCCCTAATCTCGCCAGCTTTGTATTTTAGTGAAGATGGCATATTCATGTAGCTAGGAATGTGGTAATATAAAAATCCACCTGCGGACGCTGCAACTAACACCATCCAGCTGTATTTATGTCTCTTATCAATCCCACTTTGGCTGAAATAACAGCTACGGTCGATATGTCATTGAAAGTAGTCCAATATTCAGTATATGACAGGACTCTGTGCGTGAGAGAGAGAAATGCTTTCAGTCACGCCAACACTGCTAGTAGTAGGTGAATGATTTGAACTTGCCCGCACTGAGAGACGTGGTACGGGAAGAGTGTCTCTCTTTGCCTGTGTCACAATGGGCATTCCATTCAATGGGGTCCTCGTACATAGACCTTGACTAAATTAAAAGTAGCACCAGCCACATGTATCCAAATAAATGACTAAATGCTTAGACACAAGTATCGCAAATAACTCTTCCAATGTCACATAAACTGTCTTTTATACATGTGCTCTCTGGCCTACCACACTCTAATAGAGTTACTCATGTTACTCATGTTTATTAAAACTGAGTATTAAGTGAGGAGTTCTTTGTCCTGTCTTCGATCACATGTGGGCACCATACTACCTAAGCTCATTTTAAAATAACAAATTATCACAACTGTGCTACAGTACTTTTTCACATGGATTTGGGTGCTGTGACATGATAACTTTAAACATGGTGCTTCATTCATCTCTCTTATTTATATTATATATATATGTATGCAATCAGGTAAAAAACAGAACAATTTCCAAAAGACCCAATCTCTAAGTATTTTCAAGAAGAATATTTGAAATAGTTAGCATTGGTGAGAGGTGTCAATCGGTAGGCCATAGGTGTGTTCACCAAGATGTGATCCTGGCCGGCACCAGAGAAAGGCTTGTCAGTGTTTGCAGTGGATATCACAATTGGCATCAGCAAGGTGTCATCAACGAACCCAGAATTGCACCATGAACGCCACAGTGACCCTGCTTTACTGGGGAGCTTCTTATTGTAAACCTGATCGAAGTTAAATTTGGTTAGAACCTTGTTCCTTTACAGAGTTATCGCTTTCACTTTCGAACCATTCAACCCCAAAGTTAGATGAAGAATGTAACACACATTTTTGGCCAAAGAAAAAGGACCTCTAAAGAAATATCTTGTTTCTAGGAGAGTTTCTCTTCTTATATTAGTCACTTCCTTATCTCTCCCGTGAAAAGAAAATTACTTGTTTTTCATCTAAAAACAAAAAGAGAAACTCGAGAGGCAAAGGAGATTTGTGTTTTTTTTCTTCAATGTTAGTTTTTGATCTGTAGCTCTACACGCGCAGGAACCATCAAAGCTGGTGTTTGGCTACATAAATATGCATCAGCCAAAGCCGCCCCTCCTTAAAGAGGAGTAATATAAAAAGAGCTATTCACAACTTATATCACCTCTTGAATCAATATGATGCATGTAAATGGTTGTTGCATGATTTTCTTTTTCCTTTATTATTTTTAGTGAGAAATAATCAATAGCAGACCATTTAATCTCTTTTTATATATATATATATATCCACGGGGTTGATGCCATGTAGGCATGCCACCTGGCAAGGATTTGTTATGTCACTTGGCCGTGTTGAGTGGCACTTCGTTGATTCAAATGAGTGACACATCAAGATCAGTCCATATGTTTGTGTGCTCAACCTTCTAAGTGGTAGGTCAAACCTAGTAATCTGTCACGACCCGAGTCACAAGTGCCATCATATGGTAAATGTTCTTTTCACCAATCCCACATGACTCGCGATCCGGAGCATGAGGAGAAAGAAAAGTCTAAGGTCAACACTATTTAAATAGTTAAACGATAATATTTTTATCACAAAAATCCAAATTTACACATTTATCAATAAATAATAGGATCCATTAAATAACCATCGAATCTACCATGTCACAATGAAACAACAAAGCCCTATCCTCTTAATGTTATGATCGTCTCAGCTCCTTTCTTGACTAGGTCCTACAATATTAAATAACATATGAGAACTACAACCATGTTTATAGAAGGATGTGATCTCTCCGCAACTATAGCATAATAAAAATGCATATTTCAAACCATATATCACATAAATATATATTTACATTTTTAATCAATATTATCATTTCAAGCATGCATGCATAATTAGGCACTCAACAATAATGCAAATTTAGTTTTGATCTTAGGACCTCTATTGTTTATAATGACTAGTCTCATTGTAGGAGTTCCCCGAACTCTCCTCCTATAAGGTATCCGAACATCACACTAGTAAAGTCGTATATTCACCCAATTCAAGAGATCCACCTAAGGCCACCTCTCAGGCTTCATATCTCCACATCTATATCATAGGCCCGGTTTCAATACCAAACTACATACCCATATCCAATATCAAATTTATTTTACTCTACATAACTCTTTACTCTCATTGACTAGTCCCACGTATCCCCAACCTAGGCATAACGAATAACCTGACAGGAGTTGTTCAATGGAACTACAAGTGGAACTAGAATAATCAATGAAGCAACCAACATAACTCATTACAACTATGAGCTAGCACTTGGCATGACCATCTACGATCAAACGATATCCCATATCATCGTGAAAAGTAGATCCATACTTGATAATTTTTTGCTTGCATACAATGATAACCTATAAGGTAGAACTAACTGATACGACCATATATAATCCAATAACGTCTCATACTATCATAAATAGTAGATTCATACCCGTTAATAGCAATCCCTCTTAATAACGTCTCATCCACCTACCTAAAGCTTCTGTAAGGATACGAATCTCATAATAGCAATCCCTCTTAATCGCCTTCATTTAGTACCTAAATCATGATAAAAATATAATATAAATATTTTACATTCAATTACTAAATCAATGGTTCAAACCACGTCAAAATCAAACTTTAAATGGACCTCAAATACCCAAAAATCCTAAATTGTAAAGTTATATCTAGATCATGTTAAAGGATCCAAATCTATTCTATTTAATTAAATAGATCCTGACTCGTAGTATCCAAATATGAAACCATGTCCTTTTGAGGATACTAGCTCCATATGAGGCTGAGTGTGACTACCGACTAATACGACATGGAGGGGACATGACATGAAACCACCAGTTAGGTCCTCACCAGCCACCATTTCAAATGCCAAAAAAGGCAGTTTTTGGCATCTTTCAGGCTAGCCACCACTAAGCAACCCCTTTCCCCTGAACTATCATTGTTTGACAATCGTTTTGTTAGAAAAAGAAAGGAAAGGATGCAAACCCCTATTTTCATCAAATATTGTCGAAAATTGTTTGGTTTCTAACCATTGTTGTTGCAACCATTCGGCCGAAGGAAGACCGAAGGCCATCCACCTCCTCTTTCTCCTCCCTTCCCATCTCAATGGTGAAGGATTTTTCATTTAAAAAACATAAACCTAAAAGAGTTTCAAGAGATACCTCCAATTCTGGTGATTTCATGGTTGTTCGTCGTGATTTTCGGCCTCCACCTACTAGCTCTATTTTGCTACATGTAGAGTCGCTCCATGGCATTCAAACAAGAGATAGTGTCTCTTGTTAGTGGGTTGAGTCTGACCCAAGCTAGGTAATTTGTCCCATATACCACATAATTGAATCTGCAAATCCAACAATAAAACACGTCTTTACCCTAGATGCATTAATTTGGTAATAACAATGTTCATGCAACAAGACCCAATCAAATCAAATGGCAACAACAACTAAGCCTTTTCCCATACTAGACAAGGTCGGCTACATGCATTCTTTGTTTTCACAGATCCCTATCGTTCCCTATCGTGTGCCATGTTAGCAGTTAACTCACAATAAGCTAGATCATTCTTTATTGTTTCCTTCCAACACTTTTGTGGTCGTCCTCTAGCTCTTTTAATACTTTTCAAATTTAGTTTTTCATAACTTCTTAAAGGTTCTTCTTTTAATCTTCTTTCTATATGTCCAAACCATCTTAAACGATATTCTCTCATTTTATCCTCTATCGGTGTCACTCCTAATTTGTTTCTAATAACCTCATTTTGTATATGGTCTTTTCTTGTATGACCACTCATCCATCAACGAACATTAATTCTATACGTAACATCTCCATCAATTCTTCCATCACTCTGAAAAATTGACCCTAGGTATTTAAAACTTTCCTTTTTGGGGATGCAATGTGTGCCAATTTTAATTTCTATGTCCTCTGAGGTAACCAAATGATCAAACTTACATTCCATATATTCTGTCTTTGTTCTACTAAGTTAGAGACCATTGCTTTTTAATGTTTCTCTCCATAGTTCTAATTTTCTATTAACTTTTTCCTTAGACTCCTCCACTAATACAATGTCATCTGTAAATAACATACACCAAGGTACTTCATCTTGAATATGTTTTATTAACTCATCAATCACCATTATAAATAAGTATGGACTTAAAGTTGATCCTTGATGTAACCCAATATTAACTTCAAATAAGTCTGTCATTCCTTTATGAGTTCTCACACATGTTTTTGCACTATCATACATGTCTCTTATAAGGTTAATGTATGTCAATGGGATACCTCTTTTTTCCAAAGTTCTCCAAAGAACCTCCCTCGGTACTCTATCATAAGCCTTTTCTAGATCAATAAATATCATGTGAAGGTCTTTCTTTTTTGCTCTAAAATGTTCCATAAGACATCTCAAAAGGTGAATCGCTTCAACAGTAGATCTGCTTGGCATGAATCCAAATTCCTTCTCTATGGTTTTTGATACTTGTCTTAACCTATGTTCGATAATTCTTTCCCACAATTTTATAGTATGGCTCATTAACTTGATACCTCGATAATTCACACAATTTTGAATGTCTCTCTTGTTCTTATATATGGGTATAAGTATACTTGCTCTCCATTCCTCGAACATCTTTTGGTTTTTCATATTTCATTAAATAGTCTTGTGAGCCAAGTGATTCCTATTTCTCCTAGTATTTTCCAAACTTCTATAGGAATATTGTCTGGTCCTACCGATTTACCACCTTTCATATGTTTAAGAGCCTCTTTGACTTCATTCTTTTGAATACGTCAGTAGAAATTGTGGTTTATATAATTTTCTGATTTGGCTAACTCTCCTAAGCTAATACTAACATCTATATTTTCATTAAAAAGCTTATAAAAATAGTTTTTCCATCTATTTCTTATATTATCATTTGCCACTAGAATTTTTTCATCCTTGTCCTTGATGCATCTAACATAATTAAGATCTTTAGTTTTCTTATCTCTAGCCCTAGCTATCCTAAAAATATCTCTTTCACCCTCTTTTGAGTTGAGTTTTTTATATAAAGTTTCAAATTTTATAGAATGGTCCTAAAATTGGTAGATCTTGACAATATAATGGTCCTAAAATTGGTGCCCGCAGTTATCTTATGGTCGTAGGCATAACGTATAATCTGACAGGAGTTGGCCAATGGAACTACAAGTGGAACTAGAATAATCAATGAAGCAACCAACATAACCCATTACAACTACAAGCTAGCACCCGGCATAACCATCTACGATCAAACGATATCCCATATCATCGTGAAAAGTAGATCCATACTTGATAATTTTTTTCTTGCACACAATGATAACCTATAAGCTAGAACTAATTGATACGACCATATATAATCCAATAATATCTCATACTATCACAAATAGAAGATGCATGCCCGTTAATATTTTGCTCGCACATAGCACACTCAAGCCATGCATTTATAAACTCAATATTTCTAATTTTGTTAATAAACTAACACATATACAATCATTTTAAAGTATTAATAAATATTTAACAATCTCATGTATCATTTAAAAATAAATAAAACTATCACTAGTATGCATATAGAGAAGGAACACATCCACCTACCTAAAACTTGTATAAGGATACGAATCTCATAATAGAATCCCTCTTAATCACCTTCATTTAGTACCTAAATCATGATAAAATATAATATAAATATTTTACATTCAATTACTAAATCAATGGTTCAAACCACGTCAAAATTAAACTTTAAATGGACCCGAAATACCCAAAAAACCTAATTTGTAAAATTATATCTAGATCACATTAAAGGATCCAAATCTATTCTATTTAATTAAATAGATCCCAACTCATAGTATCCAAATATGAAACCATGTCCTTTTGAGGATACTAGTTCTATATCAGGCTCAATGTGACTACCAACTGATACGACATGGAGGGGACATGACATGAAACCACCAGTTAGGTCATCACTGGCCACCATTTCAAATGCCAAAAAAGGCAGTTTCTGGCGTCTTTCAGGCTGGCCACCACTAAGCAACCTGTTTCCCCATGAGCTATCATCATTTGGCAATAGTTTTGTTAGAAAAAGAAAGGAAAGGATGCAGACCCCTATTTTCATCAAATCTTGTCGAAAACTATTTGGTTTCTAACCATTGTTGTTGCAACCATTGGGCCGAAGGAAGACCGAAGGCCATCTGCCCTCCTCTTCCTCCTCCCTTCCCATCTCAACGGCAATGGATTTTTCATTTGAAAAACATAAACCTAAAAAGGTTTCGAGAGATACCTCCAATTCTGGTGATTTCATGGTTGTTCGTTGTGATTTCTAGCCTCCACCTACTAGCTCTATTTCACTGAACCCAACAACACTTGTGAAACCCCTCTCAAAGCCCCATTTGGTTTTGCTACATGTAGAGTCTCAATGGGAGCACCCACGTAGATGCTCCGTGGCATTTAAACAAGAGGTAGTATCTCCTGTTAGTGGGTTGGGTCTGACCCAAGCTAGGTAATTTGTCCCATATACCACATAATTGAATCTGCAAATCCAACAATAAAACAAGTCTTGACCCTAGATGCATTAATTTGGTAATAACAAAGTTCATGCAACAAGACCCAACCAAATATTAGAGAAAAAAAATTGAGGCACCATATTTAATGTGAAAAAACTTTGAGAAGAGGAAAAAACACATAGAGTATGTGTTAAAGAATTGGGTCCTCAAAGTAGTATGAATTGAATCTCCACTATCTACAACCTGAGTGGTGTCACTAGACACAAAGTTTACACTTCATCATTTACAATAAGAAAATCTTTTGTAGTTGTTGCAACTATTTCATTGTTGCTCTTACTTTCTTTATTTTTTCCCTTATTTTTATTCTCCTTTTCAACTTGTAGCAAAGCTTTTTGTTATAACCTTTCTTACCATAGTGATGATATTCCATATTCTTATATTTGCGGCTTGACTTATGCTTTTATCTTTGCTTACTGCTATTACCTTTTTGCTTATCTCTATCTCTTTCATCTATTACCAATACATATAACTTTAAAGGCAAGTGATATACCTTGCACCTTAATTCTTCACTTAAGATAGCTCATCTAATAGAGAACCTTTTGGAGCAAAATTTGAAAGAGTAGCTCTAAAGATTTTCCAAAAGTCGGGCAAAGTAGTCAACAACCAATGACCTAAAAGGTCATTGCCCATCTTAATACCTATATTTTTATCTGATTTAAAAGAGCTTGGAATTCATTTACGTGGCCTACAATGGAACTCCCATTCTTATACTTCAATTGCACCACCTTTGTCAATAAAAATAATTGGTTATTGTCAGTCTTAGAATCATAAACGGACTTTAGCTTCTCCCAAAGAGTTTGAGCATTCTTCTAGTGAACTATATGATTATAAACATTCTCATGTACAAATACTGAATAAATCCACCAACTTACTCATGTACAAATTCTCATTCTTATTTGTTTTACCTTTTAGTTTTTTTTATTTCAAATACTAGCAAATGCATAAACTTGACAAATAATAAGTTCATCTTAAGAGCGAAGAATAATAATAATAACTATTCAGGATAATCATAAGGCTCATACTTTCATCTTGATCTCGAACACTATAAATAAAAAGAACCTTGGTATGATACCATTGATAGGTGAAATCAAATAGTTGAACTTACAAATCCAATAACAAAACAAGTGTCAACCCCAAATACTTTAATTCTACAATAACAACATTCGTTCAACAAGATGCAATCAAATATAAAATAATTACAAAAAGAATTGAACGACAAGTTTAATGTGAAAAACCATTAAAAATAGAAAAAACATGAAGCTACAAAGGCCTTAAAACTCCACTATACGAAAGAGAGCAAATGGTACACAAGAAAGCCTTGACAATAATGATAAAGAAATATTAAAAATTTGAACATCGTAATATCACCAAAACAACTTAATATAGAGTTGGAAAAGATCTCATCCAATGTAGATTAGAAAATCAGTTGAAGTAAAAAACATTGAAAAGGAAAGAACTGACGACTAAGAAGCCTGACTTTAGAAATGTGATGCTTGTGCGATCTCTCACAAGCAAACCATACTTTCTCTATCTCTCAACTCACAATCGGTTGCATGTGTAAAGTCTCACTATAATTGCAAAATGTATATAGGTTTGTTTATGAAAATGCACCTAAGTTTCCCATACTCAATGTGGTTGTCTACATGGATTCTTTGTTTATGTTTAATCATGTGTCATGCTAAAAGTTAACTTAAGAGAAGCAAGATCATTCTTTATTGTTTCTCTTTAATGCTTTTCTATCCTTCTTCTTTCTCTTTTAAAATATTCATCATCTAGTTTCACACAACTTATCATAGCTTTCTTTTATTGTCTTTTCTCATGCCCAAACTATAATTTATGATTTTTTCTCATTTGATCATCTATTGGTTTCACCCTTCATTCATCTCCGATAACCTTATAAGAATACCGTGTTTCTTTATTTTACCACAAATACATCTCAACATTTTTATTTTTGTCATGGGCACCTTTTCTAATGTCAATGATTAACTGCCCAACACTATATAAAATAACAGGTCTAATTGCTCCTCTATAATATTTACCTTTCAACTTTAAAAAATACTAATGCATCTCAACCATTTAACTAACATGCATTAATTCTATATTATATCTTAACTTTAAAAACTAAGCTTAAGTAATTAAAAACTTTTCTTTGGAGGGATGCGATATGTGTCAATATATTTTCATGTCATCTCTACTAACCAAATGATCAAGCTTACATTCAATATATTTTGTCTTTATTCTACTAGATACTTAAAAACTTTATTTTTTACTATTTTTCTTTGTGGTTCCAATTTCTTGTTGACTTTTCCTTAGGCTCATCCACTAATACAATATTGTAAACACCCAAAATCAAAATTTTCCTAAACTCCCAATTTTGAAAACTCAAATAATTTAAAACCTTTTTAAAAGTTCAAATCTTTTAGAAATGTTTCAAAATAAAGGTTTTAAATTAAGTTAAGAAACCCATATGATTCAAAGTAAACCAGGCGAATAGGTGGGACCCAACTCAATCCGGGATCAAGCCCAATTCTGAAAGCTAAGGGATGGACTAGGTCAAAGGCATATCTTCCTCAAACAAATCCAGTTACATGGGCCATCAGCATAACATCTCAAGTTGGTCATGTAAATCAGGGAGCCGTTTGGATCAACCTGGGGATAAGGATGAGCTAGTTCATTTCGAATTAAAGTGAAGGAACGTTTGGAGTTTGTTCCAAAGATTTATTAAAAGTATGTTCAGCCTGTATATCAAGACCCAAGCAAGCAATACATATTGGAGATGGATCAAGGCACCCATTCAAGCCTAGCCGGGTGCATTTGGGTTCACTCGGCTAGGGCTAGGTGTGCCTAATGGAGCCAAGAACTAGCCCACATGGGGCTGGTCCATATTGCCTAAAAGGGAAGACCACATGACCAAACCTTAGGACTGGATATAGGCCATGGAAGGTCCGCCCCAAGGAAAGGCCTAGAAGAGGCCCCCCCTAGGCCTATAAATAGGGCCAAGGGGGGGTGTGAGATTCATCAAGATAGGGGTTCAAGGAAGGGCTGCATCAAGGGGTCTTGGGTGTTTAGCAAGGAAGGGTTGCACCTAGGGAATCCTTGGGCTGCTAGAGAAGAGTGGAGAGAGGAGAAAAGAGGGTAGATCCTAGGCTAAGTGCTGCAAACATTTGGGGAAAATCGTGAGTGAGAAAAGAAGAAAGATAAGAGGGGAGAGTGTGGGCCGAGCTTCATCCTTTGGAGCCGATTCTTGGGGAGATCATTGTAAGTATTTCTCATCCTTGATTCCTACATATCTCTTCTTCCTATTCAATTTGAAAGTTGTATTAATGGAGCTTTGTCTTTCCTCATGATGTAATAAGAAGTAGATGTGTTGTGAATTTTCTATTCTTACTTACTCATTCTATGTGTTTGATTTTATAATTTTACCCCAATATATTATATAAAATGCTCTATATTCTTTAATCCCCTTTATGCTTAGGATAAGATATATATTTCTATTTATTTCCCTTCAGCAATTTGCTTGGTGTTGTTGGGTTGTTACAATTTAAATTCGGGTGAGTTTGCATTCATGTATGTTCTAAAAATGAAATTATGGTTTTCTAGTATCTGCATACCTTGATTGCCATATTTTTCATTATTTGATCTATAATCTGAATGCTCTGAAATTTTAGGCACAATACCTACACACACCAACACATTAGAAATAAAATTAGCAAGAATTTTAGGACAGTGAACCCTCATGAATAAAATTGGGTAAGATCGGACAAACTCAGTTTTGTTTTCTACACAGACAGTTTTCCTACAACAGGGGTTAGGTAAAAAACTCATATCTCTATCTATAGGAATCCAAATTTGATAAAATTAGTCTCATCGAAAAACTGATATTTATAGCTTTCTGAAAAGACTAAAATCATAATATTTAGAGTTTTGTAACCTGAGATACAGAGGATTCTTTGAGCCTCTATAATTCTATCACAGAACGTCTTGAAACTGTTGAGTTAAGTCTAGTCTCCGATTTAATTCTGCAAACTTACTGTCCCAAAATTTTATGTAAGGTTTAGGATGTCAATACTTCAGGCTATAGCCTGTAAAATTTTTATGAATTTTGGAGATCCCTAGATGATCAAGAAAATTTTGGAAACAAGTTGTGAAAACAGGACCAGTTTCTATTTTTCAGAACTTGCTGATTTTGCAAACTTGAAACCAAGTACACCCATTTGTTCTTGACAAACACATTATATTCACCTGAATTTGTTTTTGACAAACACTTGGTTTCAAATCTCTAACCAAGTATATGTTATTTGTCAAAGTGTTTGTCAAAGTGTATGTTATTCACCCATTTTTAACATATTTACCTTAGTCACAAATCGCCAATTGAGTCAGATTTTCATACACTTTGCTAGTTTTGGAAACTAGCTGGCACGCTCGCGCATCAAGTGGAGTTGAAAATTTCATTTCAAGTCTCTACATAGGCTTGGAGTTAAAATTTTACGTCTACAAATATCAACCGTGAATAACATACACTAAGGTACTTCAACTTGAATATGTTTGTTAACTTATTAACAATCAAGGTAAATAAATACATACTTAAAGTTGATCCTTCATGTAATCCAATATTAACTTAATGGCATTTTTCCTTCCCTCATGAGTCATCAGACATATTTGTGCTTCATCATATATGTCTAATACAATGTCAATATGTGTCATTAAGATATTTTTCTAATACAATATCATATATGTCTAATACAAAATCATTAAATAAAATGTGGAAGCTCTTCTCTCATACTCTAAAATATTTCATAAAACATCTACAACAAATCTCTCTACCATAACTCTACATTGATTCTCTAGTTTACTTTATACTTGTCTCAACTTTCGTTTAATAATTTTTTTTATAATTTTATTGTATGACTGATCAACTTGATATCTTGATAATTGGTACACTTTTAAATGTCTCACTTATTCTAGCATATGAGAATAATCATACTCTTCTTTTATTCTTTGGCTATGTGTTGGTTTCTCTATATCTTATTAAGTAATCTTATAAGACATGTCATGCCTATCTATCATAGGTTTTTTATTATATGAGAATAATTGTATTCTTCTTTCATTTCTAAGGCATTCATTGGTTTCTTTATATTTTATTAAATAATCTTATAAGGCATTTAATACTCATCTTTCATAGGATTTTTTATTCTTCTATAGAAATATTGTCTAGTTTTAAAGATTTACCAACTTTCACAAGTTTAAGAGCCCCTTTGACTTGATTTCATTGAGTACGTTAGTAGATATTAGGATTTGTATATTCTTTTTTTATGTCTTCACCACTAGAATCGATGATAACATCACCATTTATCAACTTTTCAAACTCTTTTTAAAAGTTTTAAAAAGTGACGATGTAAATGTATCTCTAGTATTAAGTAACAAGGGTTTTACACACCACAATATTGAATATGATTCTTCATTTGATAATCAAACATTTTTTTCTTTTTTATGCCTCCTATCAAAAATATAATGGAGTATATACATCAAGCCACTTTATAAACATTTTGTTTATGCTCTCACTACATTGGGTTGTAGATATTTCTACCGTAAATGTGTCAAGTAGGAAATGAGAAGCCCAAGAAGCACAATTTGGCCATAGATCATCTGTTCAATTATTTTGAGGCAATTCAAGAAATAATGTAGTCAAATCTTGCCACTTAATTCTTCTTTGTTTTCTAATAAATATTATTATGTATAATATTTGCTACTAAATTGTGGATGTGCTTTAAACTTTACAGGCTTCGAAGCATTTTGTGTATTTGCGCTTGGAGGCTTATTACCCATTGTAATTAATCATTTATTAAACAATCCAACAATGACTTTTTTCATCACCAAATATATTTAATTATTATAATGATTCATAGCAGAAGGCATTAAATATTTATTCTTCTTATAGGTGTTATAGCAAAAAACATCCCTAAAATAATAATAATCTTCACATGCTTTATCACTTTAATAAAAACCAAGATCTTCAACTTTTTTTCTCAAAGTATCTTAATGTAATTTGACAATCCTTTCTCAAATAACTCTCTATGACTTTGAAGATAAGCATAACATATTATTCATTGAGCAGAACATTTATGAATATCACTTACCTTATATGATGTTACATTTTCAAAAGTCTTTAACCTTGATATCTGCCATGTGTTTATTACTCTTTTATGTGAATCTATCACTTTTGTTGACTTGTAAATATACATTTTTTATGATTAATACAACCTGTGATTGTGTTTCACATAATGTGCTTTAACAACCCACTTTTCTATCTTTAGACACAAGTTGATAACTAGTCTTACTTTGCAACTACATCTTCTAATAATTCTTAAGTATTTTTTATCTCCTTTTACCTTTTTAAATACTTCCTTCTTGGAGTAATTTTTTTTATGTTTTGAATCCTCCACACTTAGTATATAAATTATAAAAATTATATGCATCCTCATAACTGTCAACTTGCATATTAATAGAGGGTAAATAGTCAATTTTGATGGTAGGAGTTTGCATTTCAATCATTCCTTCCTTTGGTACTGTAAGTACTCGACTTTTTCTCAGTTCTTGCTCTTTTTTCTGAATATCACCATACACATTTTCTTTCTGACTACTTCTTCCTAAATCCATTGGTTCAACATTCATGTCATCCAATTCACTTAGAATGCCATTAGACATCAATTTCAACTTAACTATGACTTCTAAGTTCATAATTAACCTTCTTCTCACATTGGTGATTGATCAACTTTGACCCACATCTATAATTCTCTACATATATTTAAAAAACAATAGTAAAGTTTTTATATGAGACAACTCAATTGGTGAGAAAAATAAAATATAGTGATGTCCATGGCCTCCCTTTGCTCTATGAGACATATAATTAAATAAATTAAGGATGCCACGACCTTGTTAGTTACTTTAGTAAAGCATGTGGTTTTGAAAAGATTTGAATATGAAGATACACCTGCTTTTACAAAACTAAAGACTTGCCATGGCCATGGACTCTCTTGGATTTATAAGACATTTCATTAAACAATTAAAAGGCCATGAAAATTTAGGTTGTATGAAGCATTACATTTGTCAAGCTAAAATGAAAATGCTCTCATCTAACTCTGCAAAGACGTACTTCTACATTGTCTATGCAAAGACATCTAAAATTTAGGTTCATTGTGTAACATCTTCAAGGTGATTATGCTTTGAGGTCATCACCACTGTCTCTGCATATATTGCTATAGTAGGATTAACGTTCTAGGTAAACGGAGCAGATGAAGCTGTGTTTGTGAGGTGAACTTGAGAAAACAGGATCCGGTTCATCTCATGAACCAAAATTTGAACTCACATTCATTTTTCAGTTCGAAGTGTACATAGTAAAGCAAGCACAAATGAGGTAGATCGAAATTGATTTGTCTCTGTGTGTGGACAAGATGATGAAAATGAGTGTTTGGTTGTCATTTAGAAGGACAGATAGGATTTACCTCAATGCGCAACCTCAAAATTGATTTCTACCTAGAACACTCAGAAAACAGAGTACTTAAAGAATTCCTACAGGTCTTGTAGACTCCTACGGCCTTTGTCTATGAGGAAAGAAGGGCAGCAGACACACAGAGAGCACATACGAGTGAGGGAGAGGTTGTTGTCTTTTGTGAATGATGCTATTGACAAAGGAAACGAAACCCACAAGGCAAAATAGAGGAGGGTGGGAACACTGAAGAGAGAGAAGTGTTTAAAAGGGCTCTTTTCTGGCCATTCAAAACTGGTCCAGATTTGTATGTATGTATTTTCATCTGAACTGTGAAGTGTAAAACGTAGCAGCTTCTTATAATGTCAATGTGTGTATATATATACATATGCACACAATCAAATTGATGCCGTAATGGAGCTCCGGCATTGTACCCCGAAATTTTGATACTAAACATGAGATGCTCAAATTTTAGAAAAAGTCCCTCTCCATAAACTTTATAGAACTACTAAAGTTTAAGAATTTGACTTGGTGTTATCCTTCTAAAGCCACTTTTATTGCTCTGCAGTTTTCTAGAGGCACCACATCTATGTTATGACACTATAGAGTCTATGACACCATTCTTTTGCAGTAATTGGCATGAAATTACTAAAACATTTTTTTAGTAATACTACATTGTCAGTACTCCATGTTATAAATATCCGATGAAGTTTTACGCTGGCTGTCGGAAGCCTAACACAACCCTCCTCTTTTATCTGGGCTTGTTTGTTTGTTTTTATTTGTTTAATACATTGTCAGTACAAACACGTTCTATGACTGAAAAATATCAGATATCATTCCCCATAGTCAGTACAAACATGATCTGTGACACTATAGAGCTTTGTTACTTTCGATGTTTTCATATACTTACAAATTCTTACTATTTGATCAAAGAGAGTTTAGATAAGAAAAACTAAACATAAAAAGTTGTTCGAATGAAGTACAACTTGTGAAAACTACATGTATAGCTTTTGCTTTTTGGTCTTGACCTCTATAGATGGTTGAAATTCATTAGGATATGATAAGCATATACCATCACATGTGTGTGTAAAGAGAGAAACACACATGCGCGTATGTAGATGTGAATTTTTATTTCAAAACTTATGTCAAGATTTGAAATTAAATTCCTGAACTACATTATGTGTGCAAGCATGCCAACTAGTTTGCTCAAACTAGCAAAGATTGATTTTTTGACTTCGTGTAGCGATTGTAGACAAGTGAACTTTTGTCGGCCTCGGCCTTCTTGAACCGATGCTCAAAGGTTAGTCTAGATGCTTTTAAAATCGTTTGAGATTAGGTAACTTTTCAAAAACAAGATTCTAATTTCAAAAGCTTAACAAAATCGTGATTTTGGTTCTTAACTTTAAAATATTTCAAGTCTTGAAAAACATAAACTAGTTCTATTTTCAAAGGCTTGTTACTGATTTTTTTTAAAATACTTTTGAGTTTCCAAAAATTCTAAAACTTTTAAAGAGAATAGATTTTTATATACAGATTCAGAGAATATTTTTTATTTTTATTTTATATGTTATAAATTCATGTAATTAAATATGGAAACAGACCTCACTCAGACATTCGAGACAAACCCATACCAGAAAATCAGAGGTTCAGAAAAACTATTATATTTTTATGCTCAGACCTCCAATTTCTATGAAATTGGTCTTGTTAGAAAGATATGGATTGCAGCTTTTCAATGAGATTATTTTCAATCAAATTGTCCTACTATACACAAAGATATTTAGGAATAACCCAACCTATGTCAAAGGAACTTCTAGTTTTTCATAATCTATTTTGATTTTAATAAAACTTTTTTGATTTTATTAATGATGTTTAACAAGTCCAAAATTCTTGAACATTTTATCAGAAGTGTGTCTATATGTATAGATCAAACCTGCAAAATTTTGAAATATTCGGAGTAGAAAATAATGAAAGATAAATCATTTACCTAACATATGCAGAGTGCAAAAAAACAGGTTTTAGATTTTCATAATTGTGCTTGTGTTTAAGTCTTAATCAAAATTAAATCTACAGCTATAAAACAATAAACTAAATCCTAATTATCACTTGAACATAGGGAGATTAAGAGGTTTAAATCTCACATTGTGTTATGGAGCATAAAGAATCAACATTTAAAGTGTATAATGAATAACGTACAAATGAAAGAAAGCGGGGCAGCATATGAATCTTGATCAATACATCTTCATGGAGACTTAAGCTTCTTAATTACAACCACATAAGATTTAATGAAAAAAGAGATAATTGAAGAAATAATGGACCTGTGGTGGAAGGTGGAAGATGGCTAGCAGCTGGCGGTGCTTTCTTCTTCCTCTTTCTCTCCCTCTCTTTCTTTCTCTCTTTCTCTCCCTCTTGCTGAATGATTTGCCCAACTCGGATTGATCTCGAATTGATGATTTGCAGCCCCCTTGAAGCCCCTTTTATAGGCCAAGGGATGCCTCTTTGCTACAAATTTTCATAAGGCAAGTTGCCTTATTGAAGATGACTACATTTGGCAAGTGAATGTTGGTCATTCTTGCCAAAAACTGCTCCTATAGATAAGGTAAGTGAAGTTTTGGCCCTTCTTGCCAAAAACCTGCTCCGTCTGATATGGTAAGTGCAGTTGCTCATTTGATGAAGCTTGATAAGGTAAGTTGCCCTATCCTTTGATGTTGAATTCTAAAATTGGTAAGTTTCCTCTTAGTGTCTTACCAAATTAAACATCACTATTTGCCAAATCGAGTATCACTTTCTTTTTTGCGTGGATGATACCGACTTTCCTTTCTGGATGCTGACTTTCCTTCTTTAACGTCGACTTTCCTTTCTGGCACCGACTTTCCTTCTTGAATGCCGACTTTTCTTTCTTAAACGACTTTTCTTCTTGAACGTCGACTTTTCTTTTTTGATACCAACCTTCCTTTTTAATACCTGAAACTAAAAATGACAAGTTACCTTGCCCAATAGTGTCAAAATTGGCAAGTGCTCAATTGTTGCCTTTTTGGTTGATACCTCCTACTCTTTCCAGGGAATTTGCCTCCTTCCGGTCTGAATTATATATATGGCTGGTATGGTTTCAAATGCTTTCTTTAAAATTATTTCTATATTTGAAAACATCAAATTTAATAAAATCTTCAAATATTATTTTTAGAAAACATTGGGTTTCATTCCGAGTTTCTGTTTGCAAGGGTGACCTACTTTTGCTCCGTGAGTCAGTCTATAAGCACCTTGACCATTTAACCACTTTAAACGGGTGTAGGGTATTTAACCACTTCCATGGGTGTAGGGTATCGAACCACTTTAACCACTTCAACGGGTACAGAGTATCAAACCACTTTAACCACTTCAACGGGTATAGAGTATCGAACCACTTTAACCATTTTAACAAATGCAAGGTATTAAAGCACTTTAACCACTTCAACGGGTGTAGGGTATCAAACCACTTTAACCACTTCAATGGGTGTAGGGTATCGAACCACTTTAACCCTTGGGTATCAAGTCTCAGAATGAGACTATTCTCAATCGGGCGAATTTCTGAGGTCTGATTTAATTTATTTTTGAATATCAGGGATTTTGGAATTTCATAAATTTATAAATTTCCAAACATTTTTGGGTTTGATTCCCAATGTTCTCATTTTCATTTGTTTATAAAAAGGAATTGTTTGAAATCATCCTTTCTTTGAAGGAAATCATTTAAAATGGCAAAATCCTGTCAATTTG
This sequence comes from Brasenia schreberi, assembly GCA_036023115.1. Taxonomy (NCBI): domain Eukaryota; kingdom Viridiplantae; phylum Streptophyta; class Magnoliopsida; order Nymphaeales; family Cabombaceae; genus Brasenia; species Brasenia schreberi. Next base: position 4,069,703 of record JAYKKT010000065.1, read on the forward strand.
GTCATGAGGGCAAAATAGTTATTTTGTGCAATTTTATCCAAACTTGATTTTTTTTGAAAGGGATGCAATATATCATCATTTTGAGGTTTCTAGAAAATTTTGAAGTCAAAATGAGTTCATTTGATGTATTTTTATTTAAAAACTCAAAGTTGTCAAAAAAAAACAAAATTTCTAAAAGATGAATTTTTTTTAAAAAAAATTGGGTATTTACAATGTACACATATATAAATTGGATCTATATAGGAGAGTTGGATAGTCCAAGATCTCCGCACATGCCCACCTTTTTACTTTTGGGACATGAGCATTAATTAGAAAGTTATAAGGGTATCTAAAAAAAAATATGAGACACCTTATTTATGCTATACCCCTGAAAATAAATGATGGGTATGAGTATGCATGCGACAGATGGTAGAATTCTCTCTCTCTATATATAAATATATGCCATCTCCCTTTAGAAAAGGGAACCACAAGGATAAACATGTTAGTGATCTCCGCCAAAAGATATATATGTTCTTGTCCGCTACCTTTTTCTCATAATTCTTTCTCATCATGCATCCGCTTATGTGCTTGAGCATGATTAACATGGTATTCTATCAGCAGTGGAAAAAAGAGAATTGGAAGGAGCACTTTTCCAAGATTGTTCATGAAAAGAGAGGATGCTAGTTACCTATGGTCAACCATGCTGGTAAATATATAATGCACTCGGTTTGATTGTCCCTAGCTCATTCAAGTTAGTTTATTAAACAATTTGAACTGGTATCTTAAGCTTGGTTCGGCTTGTGGCAGATTATTAAATGACATTTCTCATATTATACCTCAATCATGCCACTAAGTTCCTCGACAAAAGATTGATGTAGTAGGGGCACTCGCTTTGCCACCTGACTGATTGGGGTCCAGCTGGCTTATAAAAGGATGGCAAGCCTCTTATGAACATGTTCAAATACAGGCTCTTCATCTAGTTCTTAGCTCAACTTTTTCTCATGGAAAACAAGCCGAGGAACGACAAGGATTCTTCTGTTTGTTTAGCTTATTTTTCAGCCTTAGATGGAACAAAGAAAATTATCTCTTTCAGAAAAGAGAAATGGTTCCTATATAGAATTTGTTGTGTGATTTTTCGAGTCCTCTTTTATCTATATAGAAATTAAACGGAGGGACAGTGATGTTCTTATCCACTGATGAAAACTTTCCTTATTTTTTTCACTTTGTAAAATAAACTGCAAAGTAGGGATCAAGTGATTGATTTCATCAGTATAGACATGAATATATTGTTGGGTTCAGAACGATGTTCAAAAGACGTTTGTGTGACGTATATCAATTCTTTGTGTGGGACAATGCTTGCTTTGTTTCTTTAAATTACTCTTTTATTTATATATATATATATATATATATATATATATATATATATATATATATATATTGTCGTATGGAAAACCTGTCACGAAGATGAATTTGCAGTAGTGCTTGTGTGTTAATGGTAAAACTAAAACTAAAGTTATATCTTGAAAATGGAGAAACTAACATAAGCCCCATCAAGTAAATCAGCTTGCATTCAAATATTACGTTTGAACTTCTTATAAGTTATAACATATTGTAAGGCACTCATTATCTCACTATCGATCAGTTGACTTTTGCTGATTGAGAAAATGTAAATTGTCATCCTCATTAATAATTTAAACACAGAACTCCATTACCCAAATAAAGTGATTTGCTTTGCACAAAACCTAGAACAATTCATTTCTCAACTTTAGGATGAGACTTGAATATAATTCTCTTAAAGTATATATGCAGTAAAGTTAATATTTGAATCATCAAGCAGTCATTCGTCCTAGTACTTTCTTGGCGTTTTCTGTAATTATCTTAAAAGTTTTCCTAATTTATGAATTTGATGGACTGAACCTGCATAGGGTCATAAGAAGATTACTTCCTGAAAGCCTTCCATTTCTATAAGGAACATGGCAAGAGTTTTAGATTCAAGTGAAGGAGCCCATTGTTGAAAAATACTGTTCTGAAGCTGAAGGATATTGGAACTCAAATCTAAATATGTCTCTTCTGTAAAATTGACCTTCATTGCCTTATATTCAGTAAGATCATTATGATCATAGTCGCTCAATGAGCCTAAGTTGTACTAAACACTTATGGTTTTCTCGCGTATTTTAGAGGTTCAAAGCAAAGCAAGCTTTGATGGGTTAAAATGAGCCAGCAAAGGCAATGAATCTTTTTCCACTACGTTGCTATTGCTGGGTGGTCTACTACCCACAGGCGAAACCCAACTCAAAAAACTATATATGGCTCATGTATTGGCGCAGTTCATTAGTTTAACCTCACATTATATGGCATCAAAATTATCAACTTATATATGCAAGTTCATTAGTTTAACCTCACTTTACATGGGTTGCAATGTGCCAGCAAAGGCAATGAATCTTTCTCATTTCTCACACCTTCCTAGCAAAGCTTCACTTGAAGCCCAAATGTTTGGTGAAGCATACGAGTAAGCTGAAGAGGGTGTAAAGGTCATCGATCGGAGTTCGAACTAGGACCAGACAAGTTGAACTAATTGAACCTGAGCTCTTTATGGCTTGTTAAACAACTTGAAAAGCTGCTAGTGCTTTAACTTATTACAGCTTACTATTTGGGAAGAACCAAAGACAAAGAGTAAGATTAGCTGCACAGTCATACTTCATTTCTTTATATAATTGTCATCAACGTATAGTTGAAACTAAAGATGTTAAGTTGTGCCAAAAATGAAGATAGTGACGTAGATTTTTGGCATATTAAAAAAGACCAAATCCATAATGAGGTTATTAAGAAAATACTCTGTACAAATAGCATGAGAGGGATTTATTTAAGATGGTTCAAACATTAGGAGGTGTTGTTCCTCCGATTTTTAAATTTAAAAAAGAAAAGAAAAAGGCATTTCCTGTCTCAAGCATAATGCACTTATTATAAAGGTCAAGAGCTTAATATACCAGATGTGCTTTCTGGTACGGGTCCGCCAAACCCGAGCATTCCTAACGCTGTGTATGCGTGTGAGAGAGAGAGTGAGAGAGAGACATACATGTAGTGTAAAACATATAAGGCCAAGCTAAAATTTCCACTAAACCAATTTCTCAGCATGATGCTTTGGAAGTGATAGGGATGTGAGCAGTGATAAGTTGACACATTATAACAATCCAAAAGCCAAGTTCCTATCAAATTATGCTGCCGATTTTACAAAATCAGCGCTGTAGTTGTATCTGGAGGCAGCATAATGTGGCCTGGAAATTTTTAAAAAATTAGGACGAAAACATATGAGATTGACAAATGTCACAATGCTGTTCGCCGCCACATACCTGAAAGTGCATTATAATCTTCTTGATAAGTGCAGCTCTATAATGAAATAAACAAGTCAAGCTGACCTTGTTGGTATTTCGTCTCATCAGCTTGTTGGTTGTTCATGGCTCGGTCTTGTTTGATCATTTCAAACGAGATGTGAATGGGAGGGAGAAGCTGAAAATTAGCTTTGCTTAACTGAATTTGTAACCAACCAACCAACACGATCCCCCTCCTTTCTCATCTGGGCTCAGTATCAGCAGTGACAGTTTTACATGTTTAGGGGAATAAATAAATAAATAAATAAATAAATATATATATATATATATATATATATAGATTATTTGTCCTGTTCACATCTGACACTGTCCACTATGTTTAGGAGAATAAAAACTTATATATATATATATATATATATGTGTGTGTGTGAGAAAGAGAAAGAGGATTGTTTGTCCTGTCCACATCTAACGGTGTCCACTTAGTCTATGTTATATTATTCACTGAATACTTACAATAACATTACTTGCTTAAATGTGCTATTGCAAGAAGTGCAGAATGAAAGAGAAAGATCGGTCACGTCAAAGGCCACCCAGACATTAGACCTAGGGTAAGATGGATGGGTTGTATAGTGTTGTTTTTGTCTTTTGATCCCCATATATGCTTTATAACTTTCCCTGGTGTAGGGTTTCTTGATATACTGCGGCATTTATGTGTGCACTCCAGTAACTTTTGCCTGTTCAGAAGGCGTCAGAAATAATTTGTTGCTTATTCCAACTGAATTGAATAATATTTTTAGCTGTTTGTGGAAAATTATTTCTCTATCCTTTTTACCTTATCCACGTCTTTTCCTGCTTTGTGTAGCAGGAAGAGCACACATTGATCTACGAAGATTCACAGCTAGGCTTGAGCATATGGGCAGCAGTACACTTTGATGGAGAAGCAAGAACAGACATTGATATTCAATTATGAGATAACAATGTATGTACAAAGCTCCAATGGAGCAACATAGCCATTGTTGTTTTTTCTTGTAAGAAGAGCTGAAAGTGAACACAAGGAAGATTAAGAGCTCTACAAACAAGCCGCATTTTTTTTTTACGAAGGGGAATGCGACGTAGCTCGGAGTCTAAAATGTCTGCAGCAGCAAAACCACATAACTCTTTTTTTTTGTTCCAAGCTTCATTTGTGTTAAGAACCTCAGCTTGCTCATCCAAAAACAAAATCGTACTCTAAGTCGGGTCGGCCAAAATGTAATCCTAAGAGGTCATGCATTCTAGTATTATTCTCATCTAAACATGCAGATTTCAGTTTTAATTTGGTGTAATTATGCTCAAAACAGCATATTTCTTAAAACTCTAAAAAGTTTTATGTTGGTCGACGTTTCCTTCACACAATCTTCCTTGTTTATTCACACCGAAAATAATTACATAAAAAAGTTTAATTATTTCTCCTTTTTTACTAAAATATAATTTATTCTAACATTCAGCAGTCATAAGACAATATGGTGACCGAATATGACGTTGAAATTAGTGTGAGGAGAAGAGGTTTTAAATATAGTTTGTGCTTACGCACCCCAAGTAGGCCTAGAAGGTAGTATAACGACAACTTTTTGGAAAGAGTTAAATAAGGTGATTCAAAGGATTCGACAAAGGGAGATGATTTGTTTAGGAGGAGACTTAAATAGGCATGTCATTAAAGAGGCATTAGGATATCAAGGTATTAGTGGAAACTTTGGTTTTGGGGATATAAATGAGGAAGATAGGGAGATTTTAAATTTTGCTATGGCATTTGATCTCTTTATAGTTAATACAATCTTCAAAAAATGAGATGAACATTTAATTACTTATAAGAGTGGCTTATTATAAATTCAAATTGATTACTTTTGTAGAAAAAAAGATAGAGCGTGTTGTAAAGATTGCAAGGTAATTCCAGGAGAAAGTTTAACCACCCAATATCGATTTTTAGTTATGTATTTACAAATAGAAAAATGGAAAAAGAAGAAAAGAGTGCATCAAGTTATTCAGAATAAATGGTAGAACCTCAAAAGCGAGAAAGAAGATATATTTAAATATAAAGTCCTTCAAGGAGATGCCTGGAATTATGTTGGTACACCTTGTGATATGTGGAACAATATGACTATACATATTAGGAAAATGGCGAAAGATGTGTTAGGTGTATCTAAAGGAGGTGTACCGGCACAAAAAGAGGCTTGGTGGTGGAGTGAAGTAGTACAAAATAAAATCAAAGCAAAGAGGGTATGTTACAAATTACATTATGCTAAGAAAATTAGTGAAACTTTAGAGGCTTATAAAAAAGTAAAGAAGAAAGCGAAAAAAGTTGTCAGTGAAGCAAAAGCTAAAATTTAGGAGGATTTATATAAAAAACTCAACTCAAAAGAGGGTAAAAGAGATATTTTTAGGATAGCTGGGGCTAGACATAAGAAAACTAAACATTTTAATTATGTGAGATGCATCAAAGACGAGGATGAAAAAATTCTAGTGGCAAATGATTATATAAGAAATAGATAAAAAAACTATTTTTATAAGCTTTTTAATGAAAATAATGATGTTAGTATTAGTTTAAGAGAGTTAGACAAATAAAAAAAGTATATAAACCACAATTTCTACCAACGTATTCAAAAGAATGAAGTCAAAGAGGCTCTTAAACATATGAAGGGTGGTAAATCGGTACGACCAGACAATATTCCTATAAAAGTTTGAAAAATCCTAGGAGAAACAGGAATCACTTTGCTAACAAGACTATTTAATAAAATATGGAGAAACCAAAAGATACCCAAGGAATGGAGAGCGAGTACACTTATACCCATATATAAGAACAAGGAAGACATTTAGAATTGTGTGAATTATTGGGATATCAAGTTAATGAGTCATACTATGAAATTATGAGAAAGAATTATCTAATGTAGGTTAAGACAAGTATTGAGTACAACAGAGAACCAATTTGGATTCATGTCTGGCAGATCTATTATTAAAGCGATTCACCTTTTGGGACGTCTTATGAAATATTTTAGAGAAAAAAAGAAAGACCTTCACATGATATTTATTGATCTAGAAAAAACTTACGATTGGATAGCGAGGAAGGTTCTTTGGAGAACCTTGAAAAAAAGAGGTAATCCATTGATATATATTAACCCTATAAGAGACATGTATGATGGTGTAAAAACATGTGTGAGGACTTACAAAGGAATGACAGACTTCTTTGAAGTCAATATTGGGTTACATCAAGGATCAACTTTAAGTCCATAATTATTTATAATGGTGATGGATGAGTTAGCAAAACATATTCAAGATGAAGTGTCTTGGTGTATGCTATTTGTAGATGACATTGTCTTAGTGGAAGAGTCTAAGGAAAAAGTTAATAGAAAATTGGAACTATGGAGAGAAGCATTAGAAAGGAAAGGCCTTTGACTTAGTAGAACAAAGACAAAATATATGAAATGTAAGTTTGATCATTTGGTTACTTCCGAGGACAAAAATTAAAATTGGCATATTGCATCCCCAAAAGGAAAGTTTTAAATACCTAAGGTTAATTTTTTAAAGTGATGAAAAAATTGATGGAGATGTTACGCATATAATTAATGATGGTTGGTTAAAATGGAGAGCAGCATAAGGTATTATTTGTGATAAGAAGATACCATTAAAGTTAAAAGTAAATATTATAGAGCAATAATTAGACCTGCCATGTTTTATGGTTATGAGTGTTGGGCTGTTAACCGTCAGCATGTACAAAAGATGTCTTTGACATAAATGAAGATGTTGAGATGGATGAGTGGTCATATAAGAAAAGACCGTATACATAATGAGGTTATTAGAAACAAATTAGGAGTGACACCAATAGAAGATAAAATGAGAGAATATCATTTAAGATGGTTTGGACATATAGAAAGAAGATCAGAAAAAGAACGTATAAGAAGGTATGAAAAACTAAATTTGGAAAGTATTAAAAGAGGTAGAGAACGACCACAAAAGTGTTGGAAAGAAACAATAAAGAATGATCTAGCTTATTGTAAGTTAACTGCTAACATGACACATGATAGAGCTCTATGAAAATAAAGAATCCATGTAGCAAACCCCCTCTAGTTTGAGAAAAGGCTTTTTGTTGTTGAATAAGAATTCGGTAGTCATTGATGACAGAAAAAAGTTGTCAATGCCAAAATTAGTTCTCGTGGTCTTTTTCCAGCCATTTTTTCATTTGCTGTAGTTTGAACCGCCAAATTGTGCTTCTCGACCGTTATGACTGTAGGAATTGTAACTTTCACAGACAGAAAGAAATGTCCTGACTTCGTGTGGTGAAAGTAATAATTAATTCTCAAGTTGAATAAGGAAAAGACAGCATCAAAGCAAGAACTGGCGAGACCGTACAACCCTCCACATTTCCAGATGAGAATGGACCCGGTAAGAGAGTGGACCCGGCAATCTTTACTAAGCATTTCAACTCTCACATTGATTTAGACGGTTGGAATGATTTCATCCTACCCTTTCAGGTGAGAGAGTGGACCCGGCCGAACAACCCTCCACATTTCCAGATGTTTGCAGTATATATATATATAATAACATAACTCTTACATTGATTTATATGGTTGGATATGATTTCATTCTACCCTTTCACCTAAGAGAGTAGACCTATTAATTTTAGACACAACAATCTAATTTCAATATTATATATATTAATATGTGTATGAAAATATAATATAATATTTATATTTATATAAATTAAGAGTTGTTAGGTACATCTTTATGTAAGACTCCATTAGATGATTTGTGTATATGTGTAATCACACAAAGATCAAACTAAACATCAACACAAGGACCAATATCATTTAATTCATATGATACATTAAGTGCAACGTGGTATGAGTGCCTCACTACGGTTTAATAGATCGCATGGATGATGGTTATGATCAAAAGAGAGTATAAGTGGTTAGGTCATCAAGACACTCATCCCACATCACTTTTAATGCACTCATGTACATTAAATGGCATCTAATATATATCACATACACATATACAAATATAATCTATCTATTGTATATATCTTCTACAAAGGTAAAATAAAGCATATTGAGCATATTTGGGTTAGCCAGAACCAGAGTGGAAGAAGACCCAATTGGGTCTGGGCTCAAAGAATGGGTCCTGAATAAAAAACCAGTCTAAATCAGGTTTCCGAATTTCGTATCAAGAATGAATCCATCCTAATAACTCGTTTTGCTAGGTTTATAAGAGTATATATGCATAAAGACATATATATATATATATATATATATATATATATATATATATATATATATATATATATATATATATATATATATATATAATAGCATAACTCTTACATTGATTTAGATGGTTGGATGTGATTTCATTCTACCCTTTCATCTAAGATAGTGTACCTATTAATTTTGGACCCAACAATCTTAAAATGTCAATATTAGTATATATATATATATATATATATATATATATATATATATATATATATATATATATATATATATAAATTAAGAGTTGTTAGGTACATCTTCATGTAAGACTCCATTAGATGATTTGTGTATATGTGTAATTGCACAAAGATCAAACTCAACATCAACTCCATTAGATGATTTGTGTATATGTGTAATTGTACAAAGATCAAACTCAACATCAACACAATGATCAATATCATTTAATTCATATAGTACATTAAGTACAACATTTTATGAATGCCTCACTATAGTTTAATTGATCGTACGGATGATGGTATTGATCAAAAGACTGTGGAAGCTATTAGACAATTTTTAATACTAGGCATTGGTTAATCATCACTACCATCCGAATCAATGGGATGGTGGTCATCAAGATACTCATCCCACATCGCTTTTAATGCACTCATGTACATTAAATGACATCTAATATGTATATATATATATATAACATATTATAGACATGAAAATTTTTACTTCGAAGTTTATGAAAACTTGAAATGAAACTTTCTGTATCTATGCTTGTGCGAGTGTGCCAGCTAGTTCACAAAACTAGCAAATGTTTTTGAAAAGTTTTAAACTTCTTTGGCGATTGTAGGCAAGCGAACTCTTTTCACTTAAACCTTCTTGAACCGATGCTCAAGAGTTGGTTTAAGCGCTTAGAAACTTCAATTTTGAAACAAGTGTAACTCCATTTCACGTGAACAAGTATTTTAAAAGGATTTTGATTGTGCACTTTGATTCAATACTCGAAATGAACAAGTCTTGAAAAAACAGAGTATTCTATTTTCAGGGCTTGTTTCTAAAATAGATCTGGACTTGCTACAAGTCTCCAAAAATCATCAAACTTTTATCAGACAAGCTGGCTATGTGGAGAACCCATGGCGTTTTAAAGATCGGAATTTGGAAAGGTATTGAATCAAAATTAAATGTTTGAAAAAGGCTTATTCACTGCCTCGGAACAATTCTATCCTAGAAATACAAAGACTCAAAGATGAGCCTGTATCTCAACGATCTGAACTCTGATTTTGATGATTTTGATGTTGTTGAAAAGTTATGGATGTTAGCTTTTCGATTCATCAAAAATCAAATAATTTAGATATTTGTAGACAGAGTTATGGGATAGAAACTCAGTCTCTATTATAGAGAAAACTACTGTGCAAACAGTGAAAAGTTTTTGATCCGATCTTTGCCCAATTTTATTACGGGGTTACACAGTCCTAAAATTCTTGAAAAATTTATTTCTAAGATCCTCATGCGTGCAAATAATGGTCTTAAAATTTCAACTCGTTTGGACTATGGAGTAAAGAATTAAATTTACAGAAATTAAAGATACATATGCAGAAAATGGATTTTCAGTTTTTATAGAGAATACATGCGAATGCAAAACTCACACCAAAGCAAATTGCAACAATTCTACTCCGAATTTAAATTGCTAAAATGTAAAGGAATTGAAAGTACTTATTAGAGCCAAGGGGGCTGGCTTCTAGGGAGTTTTATGGGATGGGTTGGAGCTGATTGTTGATGGGTTTGATCCACTCCAACCTAGCCCTAAGTGGTCCCTTTTTGCCTTGACTTTGACCAGCCCATGTGGGCTGGTTTACATATGAACTTAGCCTTGGCCTAGGCTCAATCGAACTCCAAGTGACTGGTCAATGCTTGCTCTACTCGATGCTCATCTTGATCAACTTGTTTTGAATTTTTTTTTGATGAATTAGGCTCCCCATATTCGGTCCTTGCCTTGAATTGAATGTTTTTGTGTCCCTTTCCAACCGGCTAGCTGAATTAAGGCTTGATAAATCTTCTTTGGATGAACCTGGGCTCCTTCAATTCGTCGTACTTAGTATTTGCATTTAAGAATTGTCTCTTTGAATGGCCCGGCCTGTCTTTGGTGAAGTAGGCTTTGACCTTGGTCCTTGTTTCAATCGGCCATGAGCTTGGTTGGATGCATCTGAGCTTGACCATGTTGACCGGCTCCTCATCTCACCTTAGCTTGATTTTATGATTTGAGCTCGATACAAGGTACTTGGCCGGGTGTAGCTGGTCCTAGCTCACCTTGGTGTTACCTTATAACTTGGTTCAAACCACTTTTGCCATGCAATAGCTAGGTTCAAGTAAATTCAACCGATCTTCATCGATCATGCCTTGAATTGGATCACGGCTGGGACTTAAATTGCATTGTGGCCTCGTTCCAAGTCGAGTGTGTCTTGGCACTTGCTGCATTTGACTTGAACTCCTTTATGCAATGGAATTTAGACTTGGTTTGGTGGATTCAGTCTTGATTTGAATATGAACCTTTGCCAGGGTCTTTGTACCCTTCAAAACTCAAGGGTTATTTCAATTCCAATTTAAAACCTTTATTTACAGCATTTCCCAAAATGTTTAAACTTTTAAATTTAGGGGTGTTTTTGAATTTTGAAGGTTCGTAAAGGTTTTAAACCGGTTTTTGGAAATTCAGGAGTTTTTTGAAAACATTTTAAAAAAAAAATTGGGTGTTTACACACATACACAAATATAATCTATATATTGTATGTCTTCTGCAAAGGTAAAGTAAAGCATATTAAGCGTATTTGGGTTAGCTAGAACCAGAGTGGAAGAAGACCCAGTTCGGTATGGGCTCAAAGAATGTGTCCTGAATAAAAAATCAGTCTTTCCGAATTTCGTATCAGGCATGAATCCATCCTAAAAACTAGTTTTGCCAGGTTTATAAGAGTATATATACATAAAGACATATATAAATATATATAAAATAAATGTTATATTAGAATTATTTTCAAGTTTTTGTTTTGAAAGTCTAGTTGTTTCACCATTAAGATAATTATCCTGTTATCACGTTTCGGCGATTTGTAATTCAAGAGTATATAGTCTCAAGGATTCATGGTTTCTTTATATATATGTATGTATATATATATATATATATATATGTATGTATATATATATATATATATATGTATGTATATATATATATTTATTTATTTATTTATTTATTTATTTATTTATTTATTTATTTATTTATGATGTCCGAATGTGAGTATTGCGTACCGCACGCGTCTGTCTTCTATGTAGCTTCCAATGGATGGATACCCTCAACTTTATACGTGTCAACTCTTGGATCACCGAACTATTCATCTAAAGACTTTGTGATACCAATATTAATAAGGTACCCAACTTCTGGAAAGATGTAAAATTCATCGATTATAGATTCTTCACGGCACACGGGATTTGAATGATTAAAACGTTCAAATACTCCATGGCTAGCTCTAATGAGTGAACTGGGTGAAAAATCTGCTGAAAACTATGGCCTTCCTAACAAATTAATTTTTGTATGCATGCTTGCCCGTCTGTGTGCGAATGTTTGCCTGTGTCTGAGAGATAGACTTGAAGAATATATAGCTTTCAATGGATGGATACCCTCAACTTTATACTAGCCGACTCTCGGATCACCAAATTATTCATATCAAAATTTGTGACACCAATATTAATAAGAAAAGGTAACCAACATCTGGAAAGATGTAAACTTCAGCCATTATAGATTCATCATGGCACAAGGGATTTGAACGACCAAAACGTTTATAAACGGCGCTAATCAGTGAACTGGGTGAAAAAGCTTTTAAAAGCTATGGCCTTCCTAACAAATTACTTTTGTGTGTGCATGCATGCTCGTCTGTGTGCTAATCTGTGCCTGCGTGATTGTGTGTGTGTGAGAGAGAGAGAGAGAAAGAGACGCCATAAGTATGCATTGTCCCTAGAGTTGGAGGAGAGACGCCAAATGCATGCATTGTCTATAGTGCTCGTGGACCGTACCACCACTTTCGAGTGAATGATTCTGTAGAAACGTTGACAGCTCGATCCCATTGTTTGTATCCCAGTTAAGGCCTCTTGTTTTGTTGCATGTATAACTAGGCCAGCTGCACCATAGCCGAAAGAATCACAAAAAGCAACAAAGCATGATTGTAAGAGCCGCATGTCTAAAGTCTGTTCAATACCTTAGGAGACTCTCTGCGTCTCCAACTGTCATAATAATGAGAGAGAGAGAGAGACCATTAGGGCTTGGAATAGGAGACGCCACTCGTGGTTTGTTTGGTTTAGCTGTTCAGGTTCTTATAGAAATACGTATCGGTTCTAAAGAATGAACAGGTAGTTTTCAGCAAGACCGGGCTGAGGGCTCGTATAAGCTGATGTAACTCATGTAGTTGAGTTTCTATAATATTTGCACTCACAGCGTTCGCTCACAGGTAGCGCTCTCTGATGTCCACTTGCAGGTGGCAGGTTGGGTTCCCCCAAGCGTGCATGAGTGTGCATCTGTACTAGTCTTCGGTCTCCCTTTGCAACAAAAAAAATATAAATTATTTATGCATATATACTTAAAGAAAGCATGCTAACATAATAGCCCAAAGAGTTGCATCATCTTCTCTGTATTATGGTCCAATTGAATAGATCTTGACCGGCCATGATAACCATATCTGATCTTATCTCCTCTCTCTTCCTTTTCAATGCTCACATGTCACCATATGCAAGGGGTGCGAGGACTTTGGTGTGGTTTACTGTTGTTTTTTAGCTTTTGTTGTCACTGTACTACGTGGGTTGATTCAGTGAGTACTCGGATCGAATTATTTTGCCCTACTCATTATCAGTGAATTTGAATTTGATCTCCTTCTATATAACTCATAGAAAGCTCCAAGTTGGGCACTCCATTTGCTAGCTTGACTATTTTTCTTTTAAAATTCATAGACATCATTGTAATATGTGAGTGACTATAGCTTCTCTAAGTTCTAGAGACTTGTTTAATTAGTGGTTCTAGGACAATTGTACCTTGACTTTTATGCTTGCAATTCAAAGTTCTATTGTGTATCAAATACAAAACTTGTTGCTAGTGTGAAAATGTGATTCTATAGGTCCAACTTCTATCAAAATAGTCAACATGAGGAAAAAGGTAGGCTACAAAATTTGGACAATGAGGCTTTATAAGAAAACTCAAGTACCTCCTCCATTGTGTTACTATCTTATCTCGCTTGAAAACCCAAGTATCAATTTTATATGTGAATCAAACAAAGAAGTGTGATTCTTCAATACCATGGTTATAAGCCCGCATTGGTCTAGGCCTCCGCAACTCTTACCACCCAACTAAGGGTCAGACACCACGAATCATACACACCCTTAGGGCCTATTTGCATCACGGAATATGGTGCATATGTAGAACCATATTCTCAGAAAATAATTGGTTTAATGGAACCGGGAATTTCAAGTAAAATGAAAGGTTCTTGTATCATGGAACTTTGTGAATCTATTTACGAAGTTTCATGCACAAGTTCCGAAAGTTGCATAGCGACGAGTTCCTTGAAGTTTCATGATGCAAACAGGGCCTCGTGGTATACCACTCTCCAACCTGCGTGACCGGGTTGGTTCGACTCTAACACAGGAAAATATTTTTTTCTTAAATTCATTCGAGGCCTATTCGTTGCAATTAGTTTTATTTAACAATTCTTTTTTTGTGAAATTTGGTAATTGATGCTGAATCTTTTCTTCTATCAAGGACATTGTCTTTTGACCTAGACGTCTAGTGCTTCGGTTGACCCGACAAATAAAATTATAGGAGTGTTGCAATTAGTTTTATTTAACAATTCTTTTTTTGTGAAATTTGGTAATTGAGGCTGATTCTTTTCTTCTATCAAGGACATTGTCTTTTGACCTAGATGTCTAATGCTTCGGTTGACCCCACAAATAAAATTATAGGAGGGGCCAAAATAAGTAGGATGCAAACCATCATATGTCAGATGATCGATGGATGTTCCTTCGGGCAGTCACATTATACGTAAAGATTATGCCTAATTCTCCATCCACAATTCAACATGTTTCTAAAACAAAGTATGCGCCGCACCGTCCTCCCACGGTAACGTGATAAGGGAGAGGGAAGCGGAAGAGAGAGAACGTGTAGAAAGGGTATTTCAGAAAATAATGGAAAAGAAAAGTATGCTTATTAACAATGGCGTATGAATAGTAATTATGTTTAGTCTTCATGATTGGTCTTATTTTTTGGTGCTAAGTGATTGCGCAAGTCCTATGGCATGATGCACAAATTCATGACGTTTATGTGCTTGGTGATGGCTTTTAGATACCAAAACATTTGAAGCCTTAACCAAAACCAATTAATTTAAGTCTTTATCGTGCACTGAGTTTTGTCGGCTACATGGATTATTAGGTTATTTTTAAAATACCAAAATATATTTGATGAAGATTATGGTTGTACCATGTTGTGATATTAAGAGCCAATTACTTTAGTAATAAATGTGCTCATTAGTAGTACATGCTTGTAATTCACGAGTATTTTGTATTTATATTTTGGCATTGAGAGTCACTAGTGATAATTGTTCTTATTAGTAGCATATCTAGTGATTGTAACTTTATGCATTTAGCAACCATATTATGGTATTAAGAGTGACCTTGAGTAACAATTATGTTCAATTAGTAGTATATCATGAGTTACACCTTCACCACATCCATATATAATGGTATCATAAACAAGATTCATCCAAGTTTTCTCTCATAGGGTGAGTACTTTCCTACTTAACTTTTCAAGAGAGTTTGCAAGTCCTATAATCTTTAGGTTTAATTCGTCTCTTGGACTACAACAACGGCAACACTAAGGAAGACGACTTCAAATTTTGTGAAATTAGAGCAATTTTATGGAGGAAACTTTTAGAGATGAAAAAGAAAATGTACTTCCTTCTAACAACTTTAAAGGTTGTGTATTGAGTACTCCAAAGCCAAAAGAGAAGCGAAGAAGAGGCGTAGCGGAGACTTATGCAATCATAAATGGGACAATGATGATTACATATGTACTAACCACATCTTGAATAGGATGTCAAATGTCTTGTTCAATGCATACCAGAACATGGGAAGTGAAAAGAACTTTGAGAGAAGTTAGAAGCTAAATACATAACAGAAGATTCTACAAGCAAGAAATTCTTAATTAGTCATTTTAATAATTATACAAAGATTGGTGGTAGATCATCATATGAACAAATGCATGAAATATAAGAAATTCTAAATAATTTCAAGCAACACTCTTTATGCATATGGATGGAGTCATTATTGACTCCTCAATTATAGACAAACTTCATTGAAACAATGGTATAGACACCAAGCTTAAGAAAAATAAAGGTTGATACTAGTAGAAAGCCCAGTCATTATAAGACTGAATGGAGATACTTGAAAAGGTTGAATAAAGACAAGAGTCCTAATTTTTTAAGGACAATATTTTTGTTGTCTTATTAAAAGTAAATATGATAGAAGACATTGGATATTAATAGGTAGACTAGCTCTTATTCTTAAAGATGTGCTTTTCTATAGGATGTAAGAAAAAATTTGGTATCAGTTCCCTTACTTAATAAGCACAGGTTTAAAAGTGTATTTAAGGAAGACATGTTTATTTTATCAAAGTGAGTCATGTTTCTTGGAAAGGGTTATTTGTGTGAGCCTATATTTAAGTTGAATATTAATAACAAGAATGATGTTTATGCTTATATTGTTAACTTATCAAATGTATAGCATTTTCATTTTAATCATTTGAACTTTAGAAATTTGCATGATATGGTTAAATCAGATTTGATTCCAAAAAAGTGATAAGTCAATAGATTATTGTTCTACTTACGTGCATACTAAAATCATTCGACTCTCATTTTCAAGAATTGAAAGAAGTTCCAAAATTTTGGATTCAATTCATTTATATATTCGTGATTTATATGGTTGGCCAACGAGAGTAGGAAGAAGGTATTTTGTAACTTTCATTGATAATTCAACTAGATTTTGTTATATATATTTGATTTATTCAAAGGATGAAATTTTGAAAAAGATTAAGATGATCAAAACTCAAGTAGAACTTCAACAAAAACTTTCATCAAGTATTTAAAAAAAATAGAGGACAATACTATAATCCTAGTTATTTTGAGTGTACAGGAATCATACATCAAACTATGACTCCTCATTCTCCATAATAAAATGATTTGATAGAAAGGGAAAATAGAGTGTTAAGAGAAATGATAAATTCTATGTTGTCATATTTTAGTTTTTTAAATAGTTATTAAGGTGAAGCATTAGTAACTGCTTATTTTATTTTAAATAGAGTTTCAAATAAAAGGAAAAGGATTACCCTGTATGAACTCTAAAATAAAAGAAGTTATAACCCAAACTTCTCAAAATACTTTTTTGGGATATATCGAATATAGTAAGCCCCCAAGAAATGACACCAAAAATTTAATCAAGTTGTTCTTACAAATGGTTTCAAAATAAATGAATCAAATAAATATGTTTATAACAAATTTCATCATGAAAAAGGTTCTTCGATTTGTTTATTAATAGTATGATCATTTTTTGTATTGATTTAAAAGAAGTTGAAAATGTCAAAAAGTTTTGTGTAGCAATTTTCACATGAAAGACTTGAAAGAACCATATGTTATTCTAGGTATTATAATAACAAGAGAAAAAAATAATATAAGACTTATACAATCTCATTATATTAAAAAAGTTATAAAAATTTTGATTATTTTGATTGTTATCTTTTCTCTTTTCATTTGATATAGATATTAAATTAGTATCAAACAAAGGATGCGCCTTGCATAATTAGAGTATGCTAACTTCATTGGATGCTTGATGTATGCTATAACATGTATTTAACCTAGCATTGCATATGCAATGAGTAGATTGAGGCAATATACAAGCAATCCAAGTAAAAGCTATTGACATTACTTGAAAGAAACAATTGACTATACCTTAGTATACAGTGGAAGTTCTTCATTTTTATAATGATATTTAGATGCTAGTTTGGTTAGCTACTTAGAAGATCTTATATCTGAAAGTGGTTAGATATTTACTATTGTGGGAGTGTCATTTCTTGAGGTTCTAAGAATCAAATATGAATAGATGGTTTCACCATGGTTGTCGAGTTCATAGCTTTAACTTCAGTAGATAAAGAAGCAAAATAACTAAGAAATTTACTTCACTAGATTCTGATATGGTCAAAGCCTACACCTCATATTGAAGAATTGTTATAGTCAAAATATATTATCAAAGGCTTATTACCAAATCTATAATGAAAAATCTAGACATATTGGTCTAAGACATAGCTATGTGAAAGATTTGATTGCTAATGGAATAATTTTTATTATTTATATAAGGACAAAACAAAATCTTGCAAATCCTTTGTGAAAGAATTGACAAAGGATTTGATGCAAAACATCAATATGGATGGGACTCAAGTCCATATCATAAATGATCATCAATGGTGGAACCTTGAGTCACACTTAAGTAACATCAAATCTCGAGTTCAATGATTAAAAGTACATCATAAGAGCGGTTGTAAGTACTTACCAAGCTATATATATTCCAAGGTTAAAAGTACTTGGTCCCAAAAGTAAAAAGAGGAAAGGTTGAGCTTTGCTCTTAATAAACTTATAGCATATATACTTGTTGAAGTGTTTATTATGGGGACTTCTAATGGATTCTACCTATGTGAGTGTGTAGTGGTATTAAAATCTTATATATAAAACATGCATACGTATTCAATTGAATTAGACAGTTCAAAATTTGTCTACTATTCAATTTGGATAAGTGAAATCTATGTTTTGTTAGGTAAATATTCAAATTATAAGATGCCTTTATCAAAACTATAAGATTTTCAAAGTGATAATTTTTTCAATGTATTTTGAAAATGATGAGAATTGTTGGGTGATTTTTAAAACACCAAAATATGCTTGGTGAAGGTCATGGTTGCAACTATATTGTAGTATTAAGACACACTTGCTTAGTAATAATTGTGCTCATTAATAGCACATATAGAGCATATAATTCATGAGCATTTTGCAGTCATGTTTTGGTATAAGAGCCACCTACTTGAGTGATAATTGTTTTTATTAGTAGCACATGTAGTGATTGTAACTTATATGTATTTAACAACCATGTTATGTCATTAAGACAAACCTTCTTGAGTGACAATTATGCTTATTAGTAGTATATCATAAGTTACATCTTCATCGTATCCATATATAATGGTATCATAAACAAGATTCATTTATCTTTTCTCTATGGTGGCTTTGTAGGTTTGTCTAAGACTAGGTGATATTTATGTAAGATGAATCGAGGATCTTCATTGTATCATGAAGGTGTTTTTTCTCATGTTCCATTGCATTTTATTATTTAATTCTAATAGCAGCAAATAAATCTAAAGGTTGGCATTTACCGTGTTTCGAAGAATTGTATTGTCCTAACCTTATGTTTCAAGATTCAAATTCAACCTCTTAGGTACCAATCACTGAAAAACTGTTCCATCTACAAAAAGCTCTACACCAACATGGATTTCTAGTAATTGACTATCTTGTATCATGTTAGCATTACTCTAATAAAATCATGATTTGTTCTACAAACATTTTTTTTATGCCATCGGAGTAATAAGTCTACCACAGAAAGGAAAGGAAGGAAAAAGAAAAGTATGAAATGGATCATGCCCTTCTATAGTAGAACTGTGGGCTGATTGTGATGCCAGATTGAAAGAATTAGAGTATCTTGGATTATATGCTTATTCCCGTGCAAATTGCATCCAGGACTAGTTCTCACCCTTTGGTTTAATGGAAAAGAAAGGGAATGAGGGCCATATCGTATGTCCTAATCATCAAATTGAAAACGTAAAGAATCACATCTCTCTCTGTCTTTCTCTCTCTCGTAATTTATATCAGGAGTGGTCTAATTCATATTTGGATGTGGGGAAAATTGGGCAAGCTGAAGACGGCCCAATTTCTTCTCGTGTTATGGTGGTGGTTTTAAGCACAGACCATACCGTAAATTTTGTACCCCAAGTCACGTTTCGTGTCTTGCCGGTTTCGGTTTGTGCAAGAGCAGGACAACCCAAACACCAACCTGCTGTCAGCCACGGATTATACCTAGCGTGTTAACAATGTCAATGTGGTTTCTAGTTCTACTCTTATATACAGTAGAGGACCTTTTACCTCTCTTCTTTTTGGTTACAAGAGGAGGCAGACGCCTAACACGCACACACACATGCACCTTCCGGGAGAAACTCTCTGCCAACAGCATTGGCGTTATTCCTTGCCGTTGAGCTAACGTTTTAGGTGCAACCTTTTACCTCTTTTGATACTAAAAATCTGACCTGCATTCTAAGAGATGTTAACGGTGCCCAACATGGGAGGTAGGACTCACGATCACATGCATCCACATATAAACTTTGTAGAATATTTATTTATACTCGAGCATATTGCAGTCTAGTGAATTTTTCGGGGAGATTTATTTTTTTGGTGAAGTATACCAGGGAGCAGAAAGGATCCGGACTAGTCCAGTTGGAACCGGGTCAACCCACTGTGGGACATCTTTCTACAGATACACGAATCAAATATTTTCGGGTGAAGCATGGAAAATGAACATTATAATGTTGTCCAGATGGAACGCTTGCCTGACCCTTGGTTAGGTTTGAGGATCCTTTAAATCAAGGACCTTATTAGTATTAATGGCTTACCAATACGGACTTGCTCTCATAGTCTTCAGCATCTCCGCAAAGCAGAAGCTTTGCGAGTCGCGTGCTCAAAAAGTCCGAGCTTCTAAGAAAGAGTGGATGTGCGTGTTTCCCTCCTATTCAAAATGCAAGTCAATCAATCCAACCATGGCTACGACTGATCAGGAGAGAGCCTTC
This sequence comes from Brasenia schreberi, assembly GCA_036023115.1. NCBI lineage: Eukaryota > Viridiplantae > Streptophyta > Magnoliopsida > Nymphaeales > Cabombaceae > Brasenia > Brasenia schreberi. The sequence goes on from JAYKKT010000065.1 coordinate 4,090,183, forward strand.
ACGAGGTCGAAGGTTAAGGCCTTCGGGCAAGAATTCGGTATCGATCTAGTAGGCGTCCACTCATGTGTACCTTGTCATTGGAAAGGATTTCAGTGGCCGGCATTAGCACCTCACACTAAGCAGCCCTTCAACTAAACCATAAACACAAACTCGACCACAGAAATGAAAGTTTTCGCATAATACAGAAGTATACAATCATAAGGATGAGTACAATATATCAAAGCCTTAAAAAAGGTCTCTTTTATTCATCAATTGTTGGTCAATACAAAACTCTAGAGAAGAGTCCACTCGACAGCACCACTGTGCCGTTTGATGGCCTAAAGCGTATGATACCCAGTTCTACCCTCCAAAGGTAACGATGGAGAAGATGACCAGCAAGAGAGTCCCGGACTCCCACCTTGTTGTCGCTTAGCTCTCTCTCTCTCTCTCTCTCTCTCTCTCTCTCTCTCTCTCTCTCTCTCTCTCTCTCTCTCTCTCTCTCTCTCTCTCTCTCTCAATGCTCAAGAACTGAATCCCTCTCTCGAGCTACTCGATTCCCTCTTATAACAGAAGGGATCCGATAACATCAAACCTATATGGGCGGGATCTAACCTAATTCAATTATTGGACTCCTACACTAAGACCCAAGACGCAAACATGATCTGACCCAAGCTATACATGGGCATAACTTATGTGCACTAGCAGGGGATGAGATTTGCATCCCAACCAGCGGTAGGGGAGTCGTCGGCCCAACCGCGACATTGCCCGGATTGCATTGATATGCAAAACCTGGTTGGTTCTCATCCACGAAGATTACTCCTTCTAAGTGAGGTATTGATTGGACCTTTGCTCTCCGTAGAAAATTGATATCAAGAATCAACAAAAAATCATGGAGTTACCATGAAATCCGTGTAACCTATTGTTGACATCAAAACATAGAGGAAGATACATGGCATAAGATCGAGATTCTCGAAAAAGGATGGTACAGTTTGATCGTGAAGAACGAGACCTTGAACGTGTGAAAAATGTCTATTGCCTCAAAGTGATCTTACGAATCATAGGTCAGTTGACACACCTCAATATGTGTGGTGGCAAAAAGGATGGCATGAACATGGAAGTGCGGAGCTCTCAAAGATTACACCTGAAAAGTTTTGCACGATACTTGTCATTTCTTTCAAAATATATAATAGGCATATGTAATCCAAGACAAGCATCACACAATCAATGATACAATTACAATTCTTTCTTCCTTTATCTTTCTCAAGAGTAGCAATAACATAGTTCCCTCATCTTCTAGAGCTTATTGAGTGTTTTGCCCTATTGGCAACCGATATATGTACACTCGGATTCTTAGAGATCCATTTCAGTCTCTAATACCTTATCCGGTCCTTTCTTTCCCTTAAGAACGAGGGTTAGAGTTCTCTACCATGTCTCTATATTTTTTGGCATTTTAGTCACACGCAATGTGCTCTATCATTCATGTGGAACGAACAATTCTGGCAACAACATGTTTTTGGCATGCTTGGTGGACACACATGCTTACTTATGGGGCTACTCGGTTTATACTGACTCGATCCAATCGAGTGTACTCAATAGCATTTTCCAACATGGATGTTAATCATTCATCACCATCACGAGTTCATAGCACCCGGGCCCTAGGCTCGTACAATCCAAGAGACAATCCACCACCCTAGTAAAGAAAGAATGTGTTGGTTATGTCTCATATTCAATTGAATAAAGATATAGTTCTCGAACACCTTGGACCCTCAATTAATGATTGGTTATTGGGATAGTTTGGGGACCTCTAGAAGTGTTCTTCTACGAGATGGCATAAGTCATGCCTACAATAATCACCAATGAATTGTCAGTTATTTGAGATTAGGATTCGCTCACCGACAAAAGAAGGCAGACTACATAAGCAACCACCCAAACAATAGTCCAATATGGGGTATTGTTCGACACTTATACATGGAACCAAATTGCCCTAGGTCCTTCTATGACTCGAGGACCTAATTTGCAATACTAGTGAGTTAACATCGCTAGGCGAACACTCAAATTTTTGGTTTCAATATTGTCCTTTCAAACTGTGGTCACTGGCCAACCTTATGTTATCTCGATATGAGTTAATATGTTAGAGAATACATATCAAATGTCGAGGGCATGTATCTAGGATTTCATCCCATAATGCCTCTATTTTCTTCAAGCTTCATGGATGCTAATTTATGGGTGGGTTTCCCACCACTGGTATAGCCACCCGACTTTGGATCACAGGTTCTCCCTCCTCATAAGGCTTATCAACTTGAAGTGTTATCATTTCAACCTCCTCAAATACCATTCCCACCAACATACCATTGGTTTGAATTCGACAATCAAATGTTGAATCAACCACGAGAGTTAGAAGATGTCCCAAAAAACTATAAGGAGGCTATTAACTTGGTTCAAAATGCATTTGAAATTGAGCTCTAGACTCCCGACACTAAAGTTGATAATGAGTTTGACTCTACCGAAGTCATGGATGTCGAGTTGACACAAGGACCCTCTTATATCTGTAATTCTCTACTGTTCCAAGGGAAAGGAGAAAGAAGTTGATGAGAAGGAAACATGGCTTTTCGATATCTCCAAAGCCAATCAGATTTTCGATTTACTTCTAAAGGATTGGAAAATTCTTTTGTCGGAAGAGCATTTGATATCATCGCGACACAAACTTAAAAAGATGTCACGATACCATAAGTAGCACAATATGACTTCTCATGACATAAATAAATGTGTTAAGTTTCGCTCAATTATATAGCAAGCAATTAGGAATGGGCATCTTAAGTTTATACACAAGAAACTTAAGACTTCCGCAAATTCATTCCTGCCTATATAAGTTGTAGCAGAAGATGGTCATGTTTTGCCACTATGTGCTATCATAGTAGAATGTGAACAAAAGACAATACATTTAGGATGAGAGGAGTAGATCATCATTTTGCTTGTCTCCGAATTGAACAAGACTGGGGTGCTTGACATCAAGTGAGAAATCGGAGGCTATGTATGGATGGGGTTTTCCTATACTTGTTTACTTGTTGAGTCACTTCATATACCAAGTTTGAGGATATGCTTAAAGAAACCTTTGGTTTCACCAATTGGAGCCACGATAGAACCCAAAGTTTTATCCAAGGCCACAAAGCCAATTTCATCATCAACAAGGTGTCCCGTGTCGATAGGAATAGCAGCTCTTTGTTCATGACTCTCGAATAGCCTTGGGAGATAAAGTTAGGCCAATATCGTGGTTTCATCAGTGTCATCGAGCTTCCCCTTGAACCGTTGAGGTTTGAGTCTAGAATGGTTTAACTTCGCTAAATATTTCTGTGGACAGAAACCATTTTCCATCATGAGGTTGAATAATCATTCTCAAATCATCAAAGATGCTAACGAGGAATTGAAATATGATTATCCCCAAAGACGAAGAAGGATCCCTCGGTGCTTTGAGCCAAAAATACCTCAAACCGTGAGAGATTTGGAATCACCTAGTTCTCAGATAAAAGACTTTGCAAGGGTTGGCGAGCAAAAAATAAATGTCGAGGGTCACTATATTTTCTTCTTGAGGACTTAGACAAATGGGTTGCAAACCATGCAAAGGAGGCTGAGAAATCGAAAAATGAGACCTAGGAGTAAGAGAGTGGAATGTTGGAGTTAGAGTTATCCATCACAAACTTTGAAATACATGTTGCGGAAACCGAGATACATGCATTCGAGTTTTCTCACTCTATAAGAATTGTTGTGAATTCAAATAATACATTATCAATGGGGATTCTCAAAAGGTCGCAAGTGTGAATTAGTAGTCACCAAGAATTGGTGGAAGTTGTTGAAGATGATCATTTCTCATATGAGGTGTATATATCCAACGATGTCTTCAACGACAATTTGGACAGGTGATAAAATACGTGGATGCTCTTATAAAAGAATAAGCAGACCAAATTCATGGAATTGATATGACATTGATATAAAATTAGATTGAAGTTTGAATCTCAATGTTGGTCAAAAATTTCAGGTGGCTGGCATCACTATAAAAGAAGCCCCAAGGAAGGGGTGTGCTCCAATAGATAACAACTACATTTACTTATTCAACATTGTTATGATTCTATAACATATTCCAATTTGCAGGTCCTCAAAGAATGTTATCTGATTTTTCCACCTTTTTCCTAAAATTTCACATACAAAAGGTAAATCAAGTGTTATATTTGGCTAGAGTGGGGTGACACCCATGATAACCCTTGTATCTTTCAAAGAAAATGATTATTTTTTTGTTCTTGAGTTTTGTTCTTGATGGAGATACTCAACTTATTCCATAAGATGATTTTCTCATAGATGAAGCAATTGGGTGGCTTTGGTTAGTAGTGTTGATGTCATGATGGTATTTGGAAATTCACCAAAAGCCACAACAAGATATTTGTGATTGTTGTATGTCACTGGAGTGGTGAATTGTTGACCATTCAAACGAGTTTTCATGGATAGTGGTGCCATATTGAATGTCATGCCAAGTAATATGTTACGTAGATTGGGAAGATGCCTTCTAATTTAGTATCAATGAACCTAAAAATATTTGATTTTAGAGGAGAACCATTAGTTTCTATGAGAGTGATAGTTGTTGGGCTTACTATCAGCTCGAAGACCTCCGTTACCCATTTCTTCATGGTTGATGCTAGTTCGGGTTATTTCTTGTTACTCATAGGAGATTGGATGCATTCAAAATATTTTGTGCCCTCAACATTATATCACAAGTTAATGTTTTGGATTGGAGAAATGATTGAGCTCGTTGATGTAGAAGAGGACCTTTTTACAACTGATGTTAAGGTATTTGAGGCATTATTTAATTCACCTTGGGAGTCTGATTGTCATATTTGAGGCTCTAGAAGAATTGTGGTCGTGTCAATTAACAACCTAAGGATTCACCTTTGATTTGACTAATTTATGACCATTGCCTACGTTTACCCATGGATAATCAATCTCAAGTTATCTGAGATTCCTTCCAGCGGTTGGAAGCTTCTCGTTTCGAGTAGAGTTTTGGAAGGGCATATGTCAAACTGCTTGGAAGCCATTGAATTTTGCAACTCAACCACCCATCGAGTTTCATCTTAATGAATCCTTTGATAGATGTAAATTTGGGTTCAAAAGGAATAGTGAGGCCGATGATGGTGAGTATTGTCATGTTCAATGAGAATCAATCACGATTGATTGAGTTGCTTAAGCAATATGAAGATTGTTTTACCTATGAATATCATAAAATATCACTTTACCATTTCATTGAAACAGATATAAAACCGCACAGGCAATTGGTGAGAAGATTCAAACTTTAAATGCTTTAGGTTGTCAAGTAGGAGATAGAACATCTTTTAGAGAACAACTTCATTAGAACAACTAGGTATGTAGACTGGTTATCTAATATTATTGTTGTCATTAAGAAAAATGGAAAATTATGAGCATGCATTGATTATCGTAATCTTAATTTGGCCACTCCAAAGGATCAATATGTCATGCCAATGATAGATATGTTGATCGAGGTAAAAATTGCTTATGGGATTTTATCGGTATGGACGGTGCCCCGGGATATAACCAAATCAAGGTTAGTCCCAAGGATATGTATAAAACGGCATACAAATATCGAGGGGTATTAGGGATCTATGAATGGGTAGAGATGTTTAGATTTAAAAATATTAGTGCCACGTATCAACGAGTATCGAACTATATTTTCCATTATCTGTCAAGAAATCATAGAAATATATATTGATTATATTATGGTTAAGTCTAAAAGTTTCGAACAACATTTGTTTGATCTTGAATAGGCTTTCCAATGAATGCAAAGGAAACATTTAAAGATGAATCCTAATAAGCATGCTTTTGTAGCTTTTGTTGGATGTTCATGATTGTCCAAAACAAAGGAGTTGTGAAGTTTGATCAGGTACGTCAGTTATCTATGATGATTTATTGCTAATGTTGTAGGGAATATGCCCCCTTTAACAATGCTACTTAAGTTAAAGGATGTGGATGAGTTCATTTGGGATACAAAGAAACATTTGATGTTTGAGAGGATTAAGGAGTATTTAGTTAAACCACTTGTGGTGATGCCCTCTATTTTTGAGAAACCATTGAAACTATACATAGTCTCTATGGAAAATTTCATCAATGCCCTTCTAACACAAGATACCAAAAACAATATTGATAAGCTATTTTCTATTTGAGTCGGTTGCTCACGAACGTAGAGTTCCAATATTCTACAATTTAAAAGATATGTTTGGCCTTCTACCACGCGCACATGAAATTATAACATTATGTTCTTTCAAATGAAGTACATGTGATAAGCAAAATTGATATTTTACATTACTTTCTTGGTCGCCTAGCTCTTCATGGCAAGTTAGTCAAATGGGCATTCAAGTTATGCCCTTTTGAATTGAAAAATTACCCTCTCAAGGTGGCTCATTTTGTGTGCATCTATGTCACTGACCCTTTACAGTTAGGACACAATATGATAGGTGAGCAACATTGGTTGATAATGTTCAATGTCTCGAATTGCAATCGAGGCATGGGAATCAATGTTTGTACCATTTACCTACCTGAGAAAGTGGGTATGCTTTCAATGTCCTTGGAGTCAAGCCTTTCTAATAATGAGGCAGAATATCAAGGTTTGATCTATGGTTTAAGTTTGGTTTATGTTGTTGGTATAAGAAAGGTAGAAATTTATGGTGGCTCTCAAGTCATGATAAACTAATTGATGGGATTACCGATGCCTTAGTTCTAATTTACAACCTTTGCATCAATATACAAAAGGTTTGTTAGAAACCTTCTTTAAAGTAAAACTATCATGTTTTTTTAGAGATCAAAACCGGGTGGTGAATAAGGCAATACATGAGCCCTAGACAATGATAGCCTTGATTCATGAGGCAAAAGAATCTAACAATTGAAGAGGCTTGTTGGTAAAATAATTGAATCAACCTTCAATGTCTAAATGTTAAGACTCGACGCAGACCATTAACTTATACGTTGTTGGATGCTAAGTTATATATGTGAAGCCATCAGGATTTACCTTTGATATGTCTAAGTAGGGTTGAAGCTCAAATGGTAGTGGTTGAGGTTCATGACGGAATTTATGGGGCTCATCGGTTATGACCTAAAATGAAGTGGCTAATATATCGGCATGGGTATCATTGGTTTACTATGTATCAAAATTGCATTAACTATATAAAAGGATGTTAGTAATGTCAATGTTTCAGTCCCTTACAAAAAGTGCTAGCGATGGAACTAAATATGATCATCAAACCATGACCATTCTGAGGGTGAATCATAGACTTGGCCAGAAAGAGATACCCGAAATCATTAAACGTACATACATTCATCATAGTGGTTATAGATTACTTCACTAAATGGGTTGAGGTATTACCATTGATGACTCGGGACGATGTGATCAAGTTCATCAATGACTAAATTATCTTCTAATTTGAGATTTCACAATCGATTATGGTCAATAGAGAGACAATGTTCACATGAGAAAAGATAATGTTTTTTCTCAATATTTTTTATGTTAAATTGATACATTTAACCCCTTATTGTGCACAGGTTAAGGACACCAACATGGTGCTTATCAATTTGATTAAGAAGTCACTCAAGGGCAATTTGCGGAAATGACATGAGATTTTACCTGAAGTCTTTTGGGCATATTGAAACTCGAAAGCCTCAATGACTGGCATGACTTTGTTTTAGCTTACTTATGGAAAGGGTGTGATATTGCCAATAAAGATTAATATTGATATTTACGGATATCCAAGCATAATAATTTACAACCTAATAAATACCAGCAATCATTGATGATGGAACTTGATTTGGTGAATGAAGATTGTATGATGGAATTTGACAATTTACTTGTCAATAAATGAAAAGTTACTCGAGTGTACAACAAACATGTTTGAGTGAAACAATTTCAGGAAGGAGATTTAGTTTGGAAGGCTATCTTACCATTAGCCTAAAAGATTCATAGTTTGAAAAATGTTCTCCAAATTGGGATGGACCTTATATGGTGTTGAAGGTTCTACTAGGAAGCGTTTATATGCTTATAGAAATCGAAGAGAACAAACATTCGAGGAGCATAAATAGCAAATACTTTAAGAAGTAGTATCTTTCAGGTTGGGCAAGATAGTTTATTTAAAAAATTCAATGAATGTGAGACACATTTATCAAAAGAATTACAAAGAATATCAAAAAAGAGTTGATTTCCTACCTTCCTCTACCTTACCTTCCTTTCACATAAAAGAAGCTACTCCTTACTCCGGGTTATGTCATTCACAACCAATCTATCATTCTATAACTAAGGTAACCTTTTTAATTGATGGCATGCCCCAAGTAAAGGGACTTTTGAATTGACCATAGCTACCATTGGGGTGTATAGACATGGTAGAAGTTTTCCCATATCAATACATCGGCATTTTTCATAAGTCTATGATCAAGGAAGGTGGTTATTGGTAATTTACAGGTTGATACATATAATTTTTTGAAATTACAAATAGGTACCGATAGACGTGAAATTTTATTTCGAAACCTATAAAGATTTGAAAAGAAATTCTCAGAACTACGTCGTGTGTGCGAGCGTGCCGGTACGTTTACTCAAACTAACAAATTTCCTACCTTTATTAGACGATTGTGAACAAGTGAGTTCTTATTGATGTAGGCTTTCTTGAACCGATGCTCAAGGGTCAGCCTAGACGCTTGGAAAATTATTTGAAATCCTTTAAATTTCAAAAAAGCAAAATCTTAACTTAAAAGTTTTAAGAAATCGTGATTTAGTTCTTGACTTTGGAAAATTTTAGGTTCTGAAAAATAGAAACTGGTTATGTTTTTAGAGACCTATTCTATGATTTTTTAAAAATACTTTCGAGTTTAGAAAAATTATAAAAATTTTGTAGAAGGTAGAAATTCATGTACAGAATCAGTAGATATTTTTATTTTGGATTTTAATGCACAGATCATGATAATTAAATCTAGAACTACACATCATTCAAGCACTTGAAACAAACCTGTACTAGAACATTAGAGGTTCAGAAAAACCAAGATATTTTGGTATTCAGACCTTCAAAGTTTGTGAAATTGATCTTGTTGGAAAGGCGTAGATGTCAGCTTTTCAAAAAGACTATTTTAAATTGATTTGGATCAGTATGCACAAAGATATTCAAGAAACAGTAGACATATATCACAGAAGTTTCTGACTTTCCAGAACTTGTTCTGGTTTTTGTAAATCTTTTCGGATTTAATTAACGATGTTTAAGAAAGCCTAAAATCCTAAAAATTTTACCAGATATCCATCTATATGTTTAGTTTCGACTAGACAAATCTTGACTTGTTTGGAGTAGTATATAATTACAAATAAATCTGTGATCAGATGTGTACAAAGTGCAGTCTAGAAATTTCAGATTTTCAACAAAAGTGTGTGTGTTCTAGCTTTGACTTAAGGGACCTATAGCTATAAAACAACAGTCCAAATCCTAAGAATCTCGTGAACTTGGGGAAATAAAGAGGTTCATTATCTTAAGTTGCGCAATGGAGTTGAAAGAATCAATATAAAAATGTGTACCGAAGACCGTATGAAAAAAAAATGGGTATAGCTTGGGGATTCGAATCAATACATCTTCATGGAGACTTAGGATCCTTAATTACAAGTCCTTAAAGATTATGAGATTAGTAAGAGAAGATAAACCTGTGGTGGAAGGTGGAAGATGATGTGTGATGGGTAGCAGCCTTCCTCCTCTTTTCCTCTTCTCCCTCTCTTTCTTTCTCTCTTTCTCTCCCTCTCTTTCTTTCCCTCTTGCTGAATGATTTAATGGGCTAGGATTCCTTCAACTCGGATTCATCAAACTCGGATTGATGGTTTGCAACACCTTTGAGGTTCCTTTTATAGGCCAAAGGATGCCTATTTGCTGCAAATTTTCATAAGGCAAGTTGCCTTAGTGAAAATGGTTGCATTTTGGCAAGTGAATGCTGGCCATTCTTGCCAAAAATTGCTCCCATGGATAAGGTAAGTGAAGTGCTGGCCTTTCTTGCCAAAAACTTGTTTCGTCTCACATAGTAAGTGCAGTTGCTTATTTAATGAAGCTTGAGAAGGTAAGTTGTCTAATCCTTTGATGCTGAACTCCAAAATTGGTAAGTTTTCTCTTAGTGCATTACCAAATTGAACATCACCACTTGCCAAATCAAGCATTACAGTTAGCCAAATCGAGCATCACTTTTCTTTTGTATGGATGACACCGACTTTCCTTTCTGGATGCCGACCTTCCGTTCTGGGTGTCGGCTTTCCTTTCTCGGCGTCGACTTTCCTTCTTAATGTCGACTTTCCTTTCTTGAACGACTTTTCTTTCTTGAACATCGACTTTCCTTTTTTGAACATCGACTTTCCTTTTTTTTGAAGCTGACCTTCCTTTTTTGATGTCGACCTTCCTTTCTTGATGCTGACTTTTCTTCTTGAACATCAACTTTCCTTCTTGAACATCGACTTTCCTTTTTTGAATGTCAACTTTCCTTTCTAATACCTAAAACTAAAAATGACAGGTTACCTTCCCAACAACACCGAAATTGGCAGGTACTTGCTCATTGCCTTTTTATGCCATCTCCACTTTTTGGGGAATTTCCCTCCGTACTCCGTGGGTCAGTCTATAACCACCTTGACCATTTAACCCTTCTCATGGGTGTGGGGTATCGAACTACTTTAACCCTGGGTATCAGGTCTTCGAATGAGACACTTCTCAATCGGGCAAATTTCTGAGGTCTAGTTTGATTTAATTTATTTTTAAATATCAGGGGTTTTGAAATTTCATAAATTTATAATTTACAAACATTTTTGGGTTTGATTCCCAATGTTACTTTTTTCATTTGTTTATATAAAAAGAATTGTTTGAAATCATCCTTTCTTTAAAGAAAATCACTTAAAAAGGTAAAATCCTTCCAATTTGATCTTGAGGGTAAAATCGTTATTTTTATAAAATTTTGTCCAAATTCAAATTTTTCTGAAAGGGATGCAATATTCCATCATTTTGAGGCTGTTATAAAATTTTGATACCAAAACGAGCTCATTTGATGCATTTTTATTTAAAGACCCAAAGTTACCAAAAATAGCCAATTTTCTAAAAGGTAAAAAAAAATTATTTAAAAAACTTTTGGGTGTTTACAGTACCTAATTATCATAATAATAAGAGCTTGCTTTAATTGTTGCATTTTGTTAAGCTTATGCTTTATAATTGCTTATTATTATGCTTGTTGTTCTTAAATCTTGATTGCTAGACCCTTGTTTTTAGAATATTTATCAAATATTTAATAATTTAAAATAACATCCCAAGTATGGGTTTCTGAACTATAAAAAATCCAAAAACTAAATGGTTAAACTTTCAAACCTGAAAATGTTGAATTCCATTGGCTTTAACTCTTGTTCGCATAGATTATGTTCTACATGAAATCTGGACTGAACCCAAAGTACAAGCAACAACTAACTTTCTATAGAGATGATACAATTGTAAAAACTATAATGTTAACCTATATAAAAGATGACCTTATATGGGTCTACGAGGACTCAAAGACTCTAAGACTACAAAACAAGTGTTTGATGCAATTACAACTAAGTATGACATGATTGTTGAGTTACATGTTTAGTTACTCTTACAACAATATAACTCTTTAAGGATGAAAGAATCTGACAATGTTATAGAGTATGTTAACAAAATGCTTGTTATGGCTAGAGACTTAGCTATGTCCAACTCAGCCATCCCTTACCTCATTCAAATCTGTACAATCTTAAATAGTTTATCATCATCTTGGCATATGATCACTCCTGCTCTTAGGGTCAATGAAACTATTATTCTAGCCCAACTCCCTCTAAAATTAGTTATAGAGCTAGAGTTAAGAAGGGTAAAAGGAAAAAATTGTTCATTGCTAAGGATGACCTAAGTTCTTGTTCCCATAACCACCAGAAAAGGAAAAGTAAAACAAAAAAAATGGCAAATTTAACAAAAAAGGCCAAGCATTCAAAAAATCATAGGGATCCACTTCTCGGGTAAAGTGCTTTCACTATAAAAAAAGTTAGACACTATAAGAAGGACTACCGCAAAACTAAAGAAGGGTGATAACAACACTCAACATGTTGGTCAAAAGGATAAACATGAAGTTATTTGCATAATTCCATAATGTCTTTATATGGACTGTGACGTATATGGTTGGCAGATCGACTCTAAAACAATGTGCCACATCGCTAAGAGCAAGGATGGTGCCATTGACTTCAAAGAATACTGACCTAGAGAACATCGAGTATACATGAAAAACAATTTATACACTAATGTTTTAGGAGTCGGGCCTTTTAGGATTGATATAGCAATACACCTATTTTATAATATTGACCAAGTAAGTCTTAGTGAATAGCAACTTATGAGAATATGTTTCCCTTCTAATTTACGAGATATTCTCTCTTACATAATTATGCATGTAGATCTTATGCATGGTTCATAGTGAGTGACCGCATGATTCAAAAGGGAATCATGTTGGAGATAATATGCTCAAATTGGGAAGAAGGTTTGAAAATATGGGACTTATCTCACATATTTAAGCGAAAATAAATGTGCAAGGTCTTGCTATTTCTTATCTTTAACCATTATATACATTAGATTTTTATATGGTTATGACTATTTCACCATGGAATTCAAGAAACTCACTTGTGTTCTTAAGAAACTTTGGCATCTCGAACCCCATTTGTGGTTTCTCAAACTCACATAAGAGTATTTTATCATGCAATTCAATTGAATAATTCAAAAAATGGCTATGACCGACCTTGCTTCTATTGTGATTGTCTGAGTTTACAACAAAAAGTGTCACGAAGATCTGCAGAGAAAAAAAAAGAAGAAGAAGGAGAGGGTGATCTTACATAGTTTTCCTCAGACGAGTTATGCAGGAAAGATCTTGTAATTTTTCTCAACTATATTTTCACTATATTTCTTTGTATAATATTTATAAATGGCTTCATCTTCCTGGTTTTCAGGTTTGAGCTTTTTATTACAAATCATTATGTGTTTGTAATGTTCTTTGTTTAATTCTTGTAACATTATCATTTTTTTTATTCTCATGTAACATTTTACAGCCTGAGAATGATCATTTTCTATTACATCTCTTACATGGTCATTCGAGCCAAGTATCCTAACATACTGGTTTTGGCTCCCACTTTTGTAGGGTTTTCAAAGTTATGTTATGTATAATTGTCAATTCAATCATTACTCGTTGTGTGGTTTCTTACCTACACAACAATCAAACATGTCTCAAACCCATGTTTGTAACATACTTTAAGAAAAGATCTTCTATTATGCCTTTAGTCAAGGGGTTTTCCAACATATCATCTATTGGCATATATGAGATGGATATTTTCCTTCTCATAACCATATCATGAACATAGTGATATTTAACCATTATATGCTTATTTTTGAAGTTATCAGCCCGACTCTTAATCAGAGTAATTATTGCATTGTTGTCACAATAAATAACAACCAACTCGTTGGCTATGTTGAGTTTCAAATCACGTATGAAGCTGCTTATCCAAACGACATTAGTTGCAGCCATACAATATGCCACATACTTAGCCTCCTATGTATATTTCTTGGAAGCCTAAGAAATAGCTCCACTTCCGAAAATAATATTTGTCTAGAAGTTTATTTGTTGTTATATTTTCTCTCAACAAAGTAAGCATCTCAATATCCTACCACTTTCAGTTCATCTTTTGAAAACATAATTTCAAGTTTTTTGTTCCTTTAAGATATCTTAGGATCTTTTTTACAGCTATTCAATATTGTCATCCAAGATTACTTTGATATCTACTTACAAGACCAATAACGAAGCTGATATCAGGTATTGTATATAACATAGCATACATCAAGCTCCCCATAGCTTGAGCATAAGGAACGTTAGGCTTATCGTCTCCATCACCAGGACAATCAAACTTACTTAAGTTAACCCCTTTTGCAATGGGTGTAGATGCAGATTTGGATTCACCCATTTTAAACTTCTTGAGGATATAATCAATATATCTCTCCTGACTTAGGCATAGAAGTTTAGATTATCTATATTGAGAAATCTTTATTCCTAGGACATATGATGCTTCTCTCATATCCTTCATTTCAAACCTAGAGTTTAACCATGACTTGGGTCTGACAATCATCTCATTGTCATTCCTAGTCAATAATATGTCATCTATATATAATGATAAGATGACAAAATGGCTCTCACTATTCCAGACATATACAAAGTAATCAAGTTCATTAGCCACAAACCTAAGTTCAATAATGACATTTTAAAAAGTCAAATATCATTGACGAGGTGACTATTTAAGAATATATAAGGATTTTTTCAACCTATATACTTTATCTTCTTTGCCTTCAACTCTATATCATTCGGGTTGTTGTATATATATGATTTCATCTAAGTCTCCATTTAGGAAAGTAGTTTTTACATCTAACTGATGTAAGTCCAAATCATAATATGCTGATATCACCAGGATTATTCGTATGGATGCAAATTTCGTAACAATAGAATATGTTTCAACATAATATATCCCCTCCTTTTGAGAAAAGTATTTTGCAGCCAACCTCGATTTAAACTTGTCGATTGTCTCATTGAACTTATATTTCTTTTTGAGAACCCATTTACATCCTAACTTTCCTTCCTTTAGAAAAGTCAACCAATTTTCAGACTTGGTTTTTCTCAATTGATTTGATTTTCTGATCCATGGCTTTTACCCAAACTGATGATTCAGATAAGCCAATAGCCTGCTAATATGTTAGGTTATCAGTCAGATTATCTAAATACATTGAATTGCATACTTTTTCTACAAGGTAAGTATGATAATCCTTCAAGCCTATATATAAGACTCTACAAGGTTATCTAAGAGGGTTGTTGCCCTTGTTATTTCCTTTGTAAATGTCTTTCTTGTCATTTTCTCTTATATAAAGGTTTCATATTTACCAAAAGTGTTTTCTTGAAAACCAGACAATAAGTAAAAGTCAAATAATTTTCAAAACTTTTTTAGACTTTTATGCCTTAGGTGTCTATGCCACACAGTCACATCAACATTAAAGGCACAACCGATATAAGCAAAAAATCTTTCTCTTTCATTTTATTTTAACAAGCCTTGTTTGTCACCAAATAATCCTGAGAGGGTTATCCTTCTATGCTTCCCTATGGTTACCTTGCCAAGGACAAACCTGACTTCAAAATCTTTCTTAAACATGGCAAGGATAGAGGATAAATTGTGCCTTATAGTTGGCACAATTAGTACATTAATTAGAATGACCGGTGTGCCTTGTACATGAATCCTAAAGGACCCTATACCAAGGGCATCTGAGAAGGTGTTATTTCTCATATACACCCTATGTTCTCCTGGTTTATATTTCTTTAGGTTTATAACCCCTTCTTTGCTCTTCGAGATATGTTTTGTGGCTTCATAGTCAATCCACCAACCAGATATTGGAAGATCTATGTAGAGGCATTTTGAAACCACGTAGATTATGTATTCTTCTTCGATTAACTATGTTGTTGGGTGTTTTCACCATCAGTCTTCTTGTTAGGGTAATATCTCTTTTAGTGCCCCATCTTTTCACAGTTGAAGCACTTGACCCGAGAAACAATTTCTTGTGATTTCTTAAAAGTTTGATCTCCTTTCTTTTTATTCTTGCCAAATATTTTGTTTGGTTTAATCCTTTTCTGGTTTGGTCTAGAGCTTGTTCAAATCTCTTCTTGAGCTACTAACAACTTGTCCTTCTTATTTCTATTTATGTGCTCTTGTTAAATTACTAGTTTGAGAAGTAACTCAAAAAGGTTTATTTCACCTCCTAATCTCAAGGTTGTGGCAACCATATTTCATGAAGAGGAAGACTATTTAGGATATTTGATCTTTATGTAGCTTCGGGGATGACCAACTTTGCTACAGCTAAGTCCCTTGCATTATCAATATTTTGTTTATATGTTCTACTACATTATCTTTTTTTTTTTTATAGGGGTTGTATTTTTATAGTAGTAACTGAACACAACTCTTTTGCAGTATCGTATTCTTTAAATATCTTAATTAGGTCATCTTCCATATAGGTTAGTATTATAGTTTTCGCTATGGTATCATCTCTAAGGAACATTTTGTACGCTTTCTTTTCTTCCTCTATTGCAGCATAGTTTACACTTTAAACTATAAGTGCTAAAGGGATACATCTTTTCCACAAAAGTTTAGACCATTTAGTTTTTCTGTTTTTGCCAACTCTAATAGACAAATTCTGAAGTTCATTTTAATTTGTTTGGTAAAAATAATAATAAGACGGTCTAAAGAAAGAAAGCAACCAACCATGTGTTTTAGTAGACTGCAACGGTTTGCAATAATATATATGTACTATTTTGAAAAATATGTCCAAGTACCTGTGAGTATTTTCAATTGATATCTTAGTATCAATTGAAAAACTCTTAACCTGATACTGCTATTTCAAAATCATTCAAGGGATGAAATTATAATTTTTTTCTTTATTTCAAACCATTGTAATTTCTCAAAAACCTCAAGGGAAAACCAAGAATTTTACTCTTTTGTCCTGTTTTGAAATTTTTCAAAAAGACTAGGGGCAAAATAGTAAAAAGGTTCCTTGGTTTCTTTTAAAATTTACAGTTGATCAAGGGTAAATTCATAATTATATCCCTCAACCCATTTTTTAAATTTTCTTAAAAAGATAGGGGCATTATAGTCTTTTCATAGAGTGTCAAAATTGTGAATTTTCAACCATGCAGGGGTAACTTTGTACTTTCATAGTTTGGTATTTCGTAATTTTCAAAAACTGCCAGAGGACAATTTTGACTTTTCATCCATTATGGGCAAAACTGTCTTTTTACTTAAAAATATCTGAATTTTTTATAAATTTTGTCTAGTGGTAGATTTGAAATATTTGAAAAACACCAAGAGCAAAATGGATTTTTTAGCTCAAAACCGTGTGCGGTTTCGGCGCCCATCGTTTTCACCGTCCATGATTTAGAAAAAGCCGATGGGTGGTTTTCATATCCTTCAAAAAGAAGGAGAGAGAAATGCAAAGACATGGGAGAGAGAATATAATTAGGGGAAGAGAGAGAAGAAGGGTTGGTCTTTGCTCTTCGTTGCTCTATCTGGTCTTCGTCGCTCTGCCTTCCAGTTGAGTCTATCGCTCCGCCTCGTTGCTTGCCTTCTTTGCTGATCCTGTCTCTCTTTGTTGCTTCCCTACTCGCTAAGCTTGTCGCTCCGCCCTACCTCTTGCCTTTGTGGTCTGTCTTTCGATCAAGTTTCGCCTCTTTCTTTCTTCATTTACTCTATATTTCTGGACAAGCTCGCCTGTCTTTCTTCTTTTGCCCTGCCTTTTCGGCCAAGTGTCACTTGTTTTTCTTCTTTTTCTCTGCCTTTCTAGCCAAGCGTGACCTATTTTTCTTTTCTTTTTTTGTTAACTATCTACACTTGTGTGAAGGTTCCCGACAACAAGGCCCTGACACAATGTTGGGCTATGACCAACCTTGTTTCTATTGTGATTATCGGAGTTTGTAGCAAAAAGTATCAGGAAGATCTCTAGGAAAAAAAGTGAGAAGAATGAGAGAGTGATTGTACACGGTTTCCCTCAGGCGGGTTACATAGGAAAGATCTTGTAATTTTTTTTATTTCTATTTCCACTGTATTCTTTGTATAATATTTATAAACGGCTTAAGCAGCTTTCTGTTACAAGTCATTCTATGTATGTAACGTTCTTGGTTTAATTCTTGTAATGTTATTATTTTCTTTATCCTCATGTAACGTTTTACAGCTTGAGAATGGCCATTTTCCATTACAAAAGAGCCTAATGCAAGATATCCAAGATCCATGTTTGGTTCTTCTGCAATTGGTCCTTGTTAATTGAGCTTTTCTCTCTCTCTATGTGTATGTGTGATTCATCACCCCATGCAAATAAGATATGAAGGGAAGAAAACAAACCTTGAACAGTTTGTTGGACTTTCAAAAGAATTCAATCAAAGCACCACCCTCCAAATGTTGAGAGCAAAAAGTTCATCATTTGCTGAAAAAAGGTGTAAAAGATTCCACTAAACCAAATTCCCCTTTATAAAATATGGAGAGAACGAGTATCGTCCAATCAAAACGCATGATATTATGCTTTAATCACATTTCATCAAATTCTTTATTTATCATAATAATATTTTTAACTCAAAAAAATACTCATTCATGCACCTATGTGGTACAAATCATTCTGCTAGAGGCTACTCTAAAGAGGCAGTTTAGTCATTTATATCTGCCTCATTTGGTGCATTATATAAGATCAAGCTTCATCTCTGTAGTTGTGATGAGACAAGTTTCAAAGTGCACTAACTCTACCTAATGCTCAAAACACAGTGAAGTGAAGGCCTACCGGTTAAACGCAATGAACTGCAAAAGGTGTCTCTTTATATTTAGAAGCCAATGCCCATTAGTTGTTTGGTTGTAGTGTATCAAACAAAAGAGAGAAGATAAATAACAAGAGAGAATAAATAGTTGGGCATCTAACTGCAATAGGCAGTCATGCTAACACACACAGGAATTTATATTTTACATTAGTGTATTTATGTAGCTAGAGTGACGGAATACACTCGATACGTGGTGCCATCATGCTCCGAAAACCGCCCTTCGCCGCTCATGTTTGCATCCTCTGTCACACTAGCGGTGACTGTCACCCAGCAACTAGCTTTCTCCCTGAGAGAGAGAGAGAGGAGCAACTTTATTTATATATAACGAGATAAAATGTGAGATTGAGTTTCATTCGCACCCTTGTACACTACCATCTTATCTTGTGATATATAAAAGGTAGATTTTTCTTCTTTCGCCACTTTCCTACAATTACACACACCCATATAAGAGACACACACACACACACACACACACACATATATATATATATATATATGTGTGTGTGTGTGTGTGTGTGTGTGTTAAGAATGCTAGGCTATTATTTTCTCTTGGAAGTCCTTCCAAAGGTTGACAATTTAATTATTTTTGATGGGTCACCGTGGACGATTTCAACAAAGAGTAGGAGGGGGAGGGAGGGTTTGATTACAAGGTCGAGCCTGCAAATTTGGTACTATAGGCCCAGTACAAATGGCCCACCCTTAGAACATGAGTCCTATTATGTGGAAAGAAGAATGCCTTATTGATTGTATATGTCTGGAACAGTGAGAGCCGTTTTGTTATCTTGTCATTATATATAGATATCCTATTGGTTGGTAATGACAATGATATAATTGTCTAGACTAAGTGATGACTAAGTTCCAAGTTCAAGATGAAAGATATGGGAGAGGCTTCCTATATCTTGGATATAAAGATTACCCATGATAGCGCCTACATATTGATTATATTTTCAAAAAAATTAGAATGGTGGTTTCAAGACTGCTTGCACACCTGTTGTAAAAAGGATCAAACTTAGTAAAGTTGATTGTCCTAATGACAGGCAAAAGAAACCTAATGTTCCTTATGCTAAATTAGTTGATAGCTTGATGTATACTATGTTATGTAGAGACCTGATATCAGTTTCGATGTTGGTCTCATGAGTGGATATCAAAGTAATCCTCGTTTACAATACTAGGTTCCTATAAAGAGTATTTTGAGATATCTAAAAGGAACAAAATATTTGAAACTATGCTATTAAGCAAATGAATTAGAACATATTAGATACTCAGATGTTTCTTTGTCATGTAAGAAATAGAGTTGTGTAGCTTTGCATACACAAGAGGTCGAGTATATTACTTACAGTATAACTACAACTAGTGTTGTTTGGATAAGCCACTTCATTCATGATTTAAAGTTGGATATAGATAACGAGTCAGTTGTCATATACTATGACAACACAATAGCCATAACTCTTATAAAGAGTGGAGTTAATAGCTCAAGAAGCAAGCATATATGTACATGATATAGTATAAAAGAATGAAATATTTATCACTTACCTTCCTATAGAGGATATAATAGTATATCCCTTAACAAAGAGCATATCTGAAAATATGTTTACTAATCATATTACCTGTATGGGATTAAGACATTTTAGAGTTTCCATTTGTTGTAGAAACATTGACATGAGTTGTTATGCAAAAAAGCATATTGATTACGGAAACCATATAATGGGATAATTCATGAGAATTGTACGTTAATACAACTGAAAATAATACAATTGGAAATGTCACTAAATAGTGGGAGAAACTATTGTATTAGAATTCGGCTCTTATGGTCAAGTGAGGGATGATAACTTCCGTTTATAAGTAGCCATATACAGGGACCCTTTCAAACCTTATGTTGTAGACACTCTGACTCTCATGCTGATTTGGATATTTATTAATTATTTCAACTAAAAATCTTGAACTTAACAATCATGTTGTGTTGTCATATACATTGACACTTCACAAATAATATTGACCAAGTAAGTCTTAGTGAATAGCAACTTATGAGAATATGTTTCCCTTCTAATTTACGAGATATTCTCCATTACATAAGTATGCATGTAGATCTTATGCATAGTTCATAGTGAGTGACCATTGAGGAAGGTCTTATGCATGATTCAAAAGGGAATCATGTTGGAGATAATATGCTCAAATTGGGAAGAAGGTTTGAAAATATAGGACTTATCTCACATATTTAAGCGAAAATAAATGTGTAAGGTCTTGCTATTTCTTATCTTTAACCATTATATAGATTAGATTTTTATATGGTTATAACTATTTCACCATGGAATTCAAGAAACTCACTTGTGTTCTTAAGAAACTTTGGCATCTCAAACCCCATTTGTGGTTTCTCAAACTCACATATGAGTATTTTATCATGCAATTCAATTGAATAATTCAGAAAATGGCTATGACCGGAATTGCTTCTATTGTGATTGTCGAAGTTTACAGCAAAAAGTATCGGGAAGATCTGCAGAGAAAAAAGAAAGAAGAAGGAGAGGGTGATACTACGTAGTTTTCCCTCAAATGGGTTACGCAGGAAAGATCTTGTAAATTTTCTAAGCTCTATTTTCACTCTATTCTCAGCTCTATTTTCACGTTTGAGCTTTCTGTTACAAGTCATTCTGTGTCTGTAGCATTCTTGGTTTAATTCTTGTAACATTATCATTTTCTTTATTCTCATATAACATTTTACAGCCTAAGAATGAACATTTTCCGTTACATGTCTCACTTGGCCATTCGAGCCAAGTATCCTAACATACTGGTTTTTGCTCCCACTTTTGTAGGGTTTTCAAAGTTATGTCATGTATGATTGTCAATTCAATCATTACTCGTTGTATGTTTTCTTACCTACACAACAATCAAAGATGTCTCAAACCCATGTTTATAACATACTTTGAGAAAAGATCTTCTGTTATGCCTTTAGTCAAGGGGTTTGCCAACATATCATCTATTGGCATATATGAGATGTATATTTTCTTTCTCATAACCATATCATGAACATAATGATATTTAACCATTATATGTTTATTTTTGGAGTTATCAGCCTGACTCTTAATCAGAGTAATTACTGTATTATTGTCATAATAAATGACAACCAACTCATTGGCTATGTCCAATTTCAAATCACGTACGAAGCTACTTATCCAAACGGCATTAGTTGTAGCCATACAACATGCCACATACTTAGCCTCCTATGTATATTTCTTGCAAGCCCAAGAAATAGCTCCACCTTCGAAAATAATATTTGTCTAAAAGTTGATTTGTTATCATCTTTGCTCCCAGCAAAGTCAGCACCTGAATATCCTACTACTTTCAATTCATATGTTTGAAAACATAATTTCAAGTCTTTTGCTCCTTTAAGATATCTTAGGATTCTTTTAACAACTATCCAATATTACCATCTAAGATTACTCTGATATCTACTTACAATGCCAACAATGAAGCTAATATCAAGTCTTGTATATAACATAACATACATCAAGCTCCCCATAGCTTAAGGAACATTAGACTTATTGTCTCCTTCACCAAGACAATCAACCTTATTTTAAGTTAACCCCTTTTGCAATGGGTGTAGATGCATATTTGGATTCACCTATTTTAAACTTCTTGAGGATATAATCAATATATCTCTTCTTACTTAGGCATAGAAGTTTAAATTATCTATCTCGAGAAATCTTTATTCCCTGGACATGGGATTCTTCTCCGATATCCTTCATTTCAAACCTAGAGTTTAACTATGACTTGGTTCTTATAATCATCTCATTGTCATTTCTAGTCAATAATATGTCACCTATATATAATGATAAGATGACAATATGGCTCTCACTATTCCAGACATATACAAAGTCATCAAGTTCATTAGCCACAAACTTAAGTTCAATAATGACATTTTGAAAAGTCAAATATCATTGACGAGGTGACTGTTTAAGAACATATAGGGATTTTTTCAACCTATATACTTTATCTTCTTGACCTTCAACTCTGTATTATTCAGGTTGTTGTATATATATGATTTTATCTAAGTATCCATTTAAGAAAGTAGTTTTTACATCTAACTGACGTAAGTCCAAATCATAATATGTTGATATCACCAGGATTATTCTTATGGATGCAAATTTCATAACTGGGGAATATGTCTCAACATAATTTATTTCCTCTTTTTGAGAAAAACTTTTTGCAATCAACATCGCTTTAAACTTGTCGATCGTCTCATTGACCTTATATTTCTTTTTGAGAACCCATTTATATCTTATAACTTTCCTTTCTTTAGGCAAATCAACCAATTTGCAGACTTGGTTTTTCTCAATTGATTCAATTTCCTCATCCATGACTTTTACCCAAACTGATGATTCAAATGAGCCAATAGCCTGCTAATATGTTAGGTTATCGGTTAGCTTATCTAAATACACTGAATTGCATACTTCTTCTATAAGGTAGGTATGATAATTCTTCAAGCCTGTATATAAGTCTCTACAAGGTTATCTAACAGGCTTGTTGCCTTTGTTATTTCCTTTGGAAATATCTTTCTTGTCATTTTCCCTTATATACAGGCTTCATAAGTGTTTTCTTGAAAACCTGATAATAAGTAAAAGTCAAATAATTTCTAGACTTTTATGCCTTAGGTGTTTATGTCACACATTCACATCAACATTAAAAGCACAACCGATATAATTAAAAAATCTTTCTCTTTCATTTTATTTGAACAAGCCTTGTTTGTCACCGAATAATCTTGAGAAGGCTATCCTTTCATGCTTTCCTATGGTTACCTTTCCAAGGACAAACTTGACTTCAAAATCTTTCTTACACAAGGCAAGGACCGAGACCAAATTGTGTCTTATAGTTGATACAATTAGTACAGTAGTTAGAACGACCAATGTGTCTTTTACATAAATCCTAAAGGACCCTATACCAAGGACATCTGAGAAGGTGTTATTTCTCATATACACCCTATGTTCTCCTAGTTTATATTTATTTAGGTTCATAACCTTTTTTTTGCTCTTCGAGATATGTTTTGTAGCTTTAGAGTCAATCTACCAACCAGATATTAGGCGATCTATGTAGAGGCATTTTGAAACCACGTAGATTATGTATTGCTTCTTCGATTGACTATGTTGTCGGGTGTTTTCACCATCAATCTTCTTATTACAATAATCTCTATTTTAGTGCCCCATCTTTTCACAGTTGAAGCACTTGACTCGAAAAACGATTTCTTAAAAGTTTGATCTCCTTTCTTTTTATTCTTGCCAAACCTTTTGTTTGGTTTAATCTTTTTCTAGTTTGGTCTAGAGCTTGTTCCAATCTCTTCTTGAGCTACTAGCAACTTGTCCTTCTTATTTCTATTTATGTGCTCTTGTTCAATTACTAGTTTGAGGGGTAACTCAGAAAGGTTTATTTCACCTCCTAATCTCAAGGTTGTGGCAATGATAATCCATGAAGATGAATGACTATTTAGGATATATAATCTTTATATAGCTTCGGGGATGACCAACTTTGCTACAGCTAAGTCCCTTGTATTACCAATATTTTGTTTATATGTTTTACTACATTATCTTCTTCTTTTATTTTGTAGGGGTTGTATTTTTATAGTAGTAACTGAACATGTAGTTTAGATGTAGTGTTGTATTTAGTTGTTATTAAATCAAACAACTATTTTGCAGTATCGTATTCTTCAAATACCCTAATTAGGTCATCTTCCATATAGGTTAGTATTATAGTTTTCGCTATGGTATCATCTCTAAGGAACATTTTGTACGCTTCCTTTTCTGTCTCTATTGCAGTTGGAGTAGGTGGTGGAATTGTATCCTTTAAAACATAGTTTATACTTTCAAGTATAAGTGCTAAAGGGATATGTCTTTTCCATACTTGAAAGTTTAGACCATTCAGTTTTTCTGTTTTTGCCAACTCTGATACACAAATCTTGGAGTTCATTTTAGTTCATTTTAATTTATTTGGCAAAAATAACAATAAGACAATCTAAAAAATGAAAACAACCAACCACATGTATTAGTAGACTGCAGCAGTTTGTAATAATATATATATATACTATTTTGAAAAATATGTCCAAGTACCTATAAGTATTTTCAATTGATATCTTAGTATCAATTGAAAAACTCTTAACTTGATACTGCTATTTCAAAATCAGTCAAGGGATGAAATTATAATTTTTTTCTTTATTTCATGCCATTGTAATTTCTCAAAAACCTTAGGGGCAAACTAAGAATTTTACACTTTTGCCCTGTTTTAAAACTTTTCAAAAAGACTCGGGACAAAATAGTAAAAAAGGCACTGGTTTTTTTTTTAAATTTACGATTGATCAAGGGTAAATTCATAATTATATCCCTCAACCCATTTTTTTAATTTTCTTAAAAAGATAGGGACATTACAGTCTTTTCATATAGTGGCAAAACTATGAATTTTCAACCATGCAGGGGTAACTTTGTACTTTCATAGTTTGGTATTTCGTAATTTTCAAAAGCTGCCAGAGGACAGTTTTGACTTTTCATCCATTATGGGCAAAACAGTCTTTTTACTTAAAAATATCTGAATTTTTTATAAATTTTGTCTAGTGGTAGATTTGAAATATTTGAAAAACACCAAGAGCAAAATGGATTTTTTAGCTCAAAACCGTGTGCGGTTTCGGTGCCCATCGTTTTCACCATCCATGATTTTGAAAAAATTGATGAGAGAGAGAGACAAAGGAGAGAGAAATGCAGAGACATGAGAGAGAGAGAGGGAGAGAGGCGACGGGGATAGGGTTATAACGAAAGGGAGAGAGAGAATACAATGAGGGGAAGAGAGAGAAGGGGAGAGGGAGAAGAAGTGTTGGTCTTTGCTCTTTGCCGCTCTGTCTAGTATTCATCGCTCCGCCTTTCAGTTGAGTCTGTCGGTCGGCCTCGCTGCTTCCTTCTTAGTTGATCCTGCCTCTCCTATTCACCAATTTCCTTCTTGCTGAGCTTGTTGCCCTGCACTGTCTCTTGCCTTTGTCTTTTCTTTTTGGTCTGTCTTTTGGTTGAGTTTTGTCTCTTTCTTTCTTTATTTGCTTTGTATTTTCAGACGAGCTCTTCTGTCTTTCTTCTTTTGCCCTGCCTTTTCGGTCGAGTGTCACTTGTTTTTCTTCTTTTTCCTTGCCTTTCTAGCCGAGCGTGACCTATTTTTCTTTTCTTTTTTTTGTTAACTATCTACACTTGTGTGTAGGTTCCCGATAACAAGGCCCGGATACCAATGTTGGGCTATGACCGACCTTGTTTCTGTTGTGATTATGGGAGTTTGCAGCATGAAAGTATCACGAAGATCTGCAAAGAAAAAAAGGGAGAAGAATGAGAGGGTGATTGTACACAGTTTCCCTCAGGCGGGTTACGTAGGAAAGATCTTGTAATTTTTTTCATTTCTATTTTCACTGTATTCTTTGTATAATATTTATAGATGGCTTCATCTTCCTAATTTTCACATTTGAGCTTTCCGTTACAAGTCGTTCTATGTTTATAACGTTCTTGGTTTAATTCTTGTAATGTTACCGTTTTCTTTATCCTCATGTAATGTTTTACAGCTTGAGAATGACCATTTTTCATTAGAGAAGAGCCTAATGCAATATATCCAAGATCCATGTTTGATTCTTCTGCAATTGGTCCTTGTTAATTGAGCTTCTCTCTCTATATATGTGTGTGTGATTCATCACCCCATGCAAATAAGATATGAAGGGAAGAAAACAAACCTTGAACAGCTTGTTGGACTTTCAAAAGAATTCAATCAAAGCACCAGCCTCCAAATTTGGAGATCAAAAAGTTCATCATTTGCTGAAAAAAGGTATAAAAGATTCTACTAAACCAAATTTCCCTTTATAAAATATGGAGAGAACGAGTATCGTCCAATCAAAATGCATAAATATTATGCTTTAATCACATTTCATCAAATTCTTTATTTGTCATAATAATATATTTAACTCAAAAAAATGCTCATTCATGCACCTATGTGGTACAAATCATTCTGCTAGAGGCTACTCTAAAGAGGCAGTTTAGTCATTTATATCTGCCTCATTTGGTGCATTATGTAAGATCAAGCTTCATCTCTGTAGTTGTGATGAGACAAGTTTCAAAGTGCACTATCTCTGCCTAATGTTCAAAACACAGTGAAGTGAAGGCCTACCGGTTAAACGCAATGAACTGCAAAAAGTCTCTTTATAGCTAGAAGCCAATGCCCATTAGTTGTTTGGTTGTATTGTATCAAACAAAGGAGAGAAGATAAATAATAAGAGAGAATAAATAGTTGGGCATCTAACTGCAATAGGCAGTCACGCTAACACACACAGGAATTTATATTTTACATTAGTGTATTTATGTAGCTGGAGTGACGGAATACACTCGATGCGTGGTGCCATCATGCTCCGAAAACCGCCCTTCGTCGCTCATATTTTCGTCCTCTGTCACACTAGCGGTGACTGTCACCTAGCAACTAGCTTTCTCCCTGAGAGAGAGAGAGGAGCAACTTTATTTATATATAACGAGATAAAATGTGAGATTGAGTTTCATTCGCACCCTTGTACACTGCCATCTTATCTTGTGATATATAAAAGGTAGATTTTTCTTCTTTCGCCACTTCCCTACAATTACACACGCCCATATAAGACACACACACACACATATATATGTGTGTGTGTGTGTGTGTTAAGAATGCTAGGCTATTATTCTCTCTTGAAAGTCCTTCCAAAGGTCGACAATTTAATTGTTTTTGATGGGCCACCGTGGACGATTTCAACAAAGAGTCGGAGGGGGATGGGGGGGTTGATTACAAGGTCGAGCCTGCAATATTGGTACTGTAGGCCTAGTCCAAACTGCCCACCCTTAGAACATGAGTCCTATTATGTGGCAAGAAGAATGCCTTATTGAATATGAACAATTAAAAGATTTAATATATACTTTTAAAAGACTATATATATGTGTTACATGCTCAATGATTATAATACTTAGTTATTATAAAATCGTATCTCCTCTTTCACTATTTCAATGAGACCCGCAATTTTATACTATGGGTACTCTTCAGTATTGAGTATAAGCTACATATATATATATATATATATATATATATATATATATATATATATATATATATATATATATATATATATATATATATATATATATATATATATTTATGCTGCTGTGCTGAAATAATAAAAATGATGAAACAGGAGTACCCGTATGGAAAGGGCATTGCTTAATGATGTGATGGTGACACTAATAATAGCGAAGGACTTATGATGGGAGTTTGACATCATCATCCCTCCAATGATGAAAATGCAATTACATGAGCATACCCCTCGTGTAAGATATGTTGGGACCAACATGTTGGCTGCCTTGGTAAGAGTGACCGGAATTTGGCCTTCGGATTTTACAGATGGACGGTTGATGCCTCATCATGGTTGCCTATGCTACAAGACTCCCTACAAGGCAGCGGTCGCCTCAAGCACACCGACAAAGAAAACAACTCTGTTCTCTATAAAAACGTTAATAAGACAAAAAAACAAGTTATGAAGAGATCTTTTGCGGGGGGTACAATGGGAAACCGAAGTTAGATGCAGCCCCGGGTATCAAACTCATGACCCTCAAACTTGTGAATCAAACCCTAGTCGGGTGCGCTATTGCTCTTTAGATACGAGGAGATCGTATTTGATGAAAAACCATGGCCTCAAATCAGGTCAAGGAACCAATTTAAATTTGGATCGGACATAGTTTCCTCACCTAGGCATCTCGCTGAGAAGTTGGTGAACTCACCGGGCATTCGGTCAGGATGCAGTGGCGAACCCACTTTTTTGCAAGAAACCATTGTTTATATTTTTATATGTTTACATTTATTTTTTTGCAAGAAATCATTGTTTTTCATTTATTTAATTATCTTTATTTTGTACTTAGGTCATGCTAGGTCTTTCATATGATACAAGCATGCAAGGTTCGATTCTCAAGTTAACCTACTTTTTCGCAAGGAATTCTAAGTTGGATGGGAGTCTTGTGTTTGTTCTTATCAATCTAAAGGCAATGTTTAAAAGTTACCAATTTGACGAATTTTTGAAGTAACAAAAGAAAGAATTTCTCGGGATATTTTCAACTTTATTTTGGATTTTAAGCACTCCGAGCCCGAGGAAAGACAAAGAAAGAAGTGCGGGGCCATTAGGAATTCTTTTTTCGGTGGGGGAGTATGGAGTTGAGTGAATTATGCAGGGTATGAATGCATGTAGTTTGGAATGGGACATGGTGATGGCATATTGTTTGTCGCATCGAGCACACCTTTCCCTTTTTATATGTGTGCGTTGAGGGAGGGGGAGAGAGAGACAGAGGCGTGTTGTGAGATGTTGGTAGAGAGAAATTTTTTAGAGAGAGAGTGAAGATGTACGCCGAGTCCGGCTTTCTCCTGCCTTACTTTCAAAACTTCTACTCGGAATTCCAGCAAATCGAAGAAATATGCCGGATTCATAACCCCAGTGATCCTACGGTACTCTCTCTCTCTCACACACACACACACGGTTTAAGTTTCCCGGCGACCAAAATAGTTGCTTGTAGTTTTTGGTATTCAGAATTCGATTACGGTGTACCAATCTGTTGTTTTTATCTGATTCTTCCAATTTCTGGTTTCTCCCTTTTTTCTTCTTCTTTTAAGTAAATATTACGGCATATTTTAAGAGATTCTTGTTGTTCTAAAAATGGTTTTATAAATTTCAGTAAATTGCATATTCTCTTTCAGGCTAAGTTTCAGACAGAAAACAAAGGATCGATAACTTTTTTGGTATCCGGAGTTCAAATACGTTGTTCCAACAATCTCTTATTGATGATGTGATTGCTTCTTTTCATTTTATAGTATAATCTTTGGCATATTCAAATGATTTTGAATGGTTTGGAAAATGGTTTCATGACTTCCAATAAATTGCAGCTACCCTTTGGAAAACAAAGGGTCGATAGCTTTTGGTATCTCGCCGTCGATTTAGGCTTTGTCAAAACTCGGCAATGGTGCCTTTTGGGGTTGGGGATGCCCGGTGCCGTTAATATTTCATCGTTCTTTGGCGTTGTTGTGAGACGAAGGCCGCTGCCTCCCTAAAGATTCTCCTGTAATGGACCATCTTGTCCTTTGACAATCACGGCCTCCTGCTTCCTTGTTACTTACGGAATTGTCCCCGGTATTTTAACCGCCAGCAAGAAGGTGAGATTCGTAGATTCTTCCCGTTCGGATGACTATACTATCCCTGTGATAAATTTGATTAACTTGCCATTCTATTTGCCTTGGGAAGCTCCGGTCTGAGGGAGTGATTTCGTACTTTCCGCAGTGTCTTTTTGTTCGTGTTTTCATAAATTTTTTCACCAAAATTTGACCAAACCGGTTGGTTTGTTTTTAGTACAAAAGCCAATATGGACGCGATGCGAAAGTTCATACTTCGTTTCCACCCGAAGTAACACGAAAGGAAACAATTTAAGAGTAACTCGTGTTAACTTGTCTTTGATTACACAAAATCAATGTGGCCTAACACACGAAATTGCTGTTAGTAAAAAGACTGATATGGAGACGACCTGAAAAGCTTTTTCTCATCAGACAAAGTAGCATGAAAAGGATTTGGTGGCGTCTCGATTGTCTTAGTTTCAACTAGGACCTGAAAGATATGGTTCATAGCGTCGGGTTCTGGCAACAGTCTCACTCCTTAGGTGCAATTCGAGTAGGAGTGTGTGTGTGTGCGCGTATATGTATACATATATTGACAGAGAATGATATATACATACATATATATATATATAGGTATATTGATAGATATATTAAGTAGGGTCATAAGTCGAGGTGAGGCAGTCGCCTGACCCGAATCCAAAAAATTATGTACAAGTAGCTGAAATGTTTTGCGGAATTGAACTTGGCCTCACCCAAGAAAAATTCAGGTCGGCCGTTGTACCCGACCGTAGTCGGGCCAACCTTTGATGGACCGTGGTTCGGCCTGCTTGGCCCTGTTTGACGGCCCATCTCTATGTTATGTAATGACAAGCATGTCCTCATCTTCATGGATGAAAGCTACAGGGAAAGAGGGTGGGTCCTCGGACCCGAACCAGGTGCAGGTTTGGACTCATCTCAATGTGAAGGACCAGTTTGGCCTTGATTCAGTCGAGGGAAGTCAAGCTAAACACAGAGAGCCTGGTTAGGTCACATCAACTATATTTTGAAAATATCGTCATATAGGAGATGGCTGTTACTTGAAAACAATTTTCGCTGACAACGTAGTTTAATTTAATTTCCTTGCACAACATAAAAAAGAAGGTTAATGTGTCACGTTTTACTTTATATATATTTATATTTATATAAAACTCGTCCAGCTTATAGTGGCTTTTGGTTAATAGTTTTCTTGTATATAAATGTTAAATAGAAAATGCTTTTTGAAGGTCGATGAGTTGCGAATAAAGAAATAGCAAACAAAAGAAGAGTTCATGAGCCAATTCATAATCAACTCCCAGAAGCATGACATCTTGCTGCAGTATGAAGTCCCACTTGGCTGCTATGCATGTGGAAACCCACACAAACACACATGCACTGTATACACATACATATATGTATATGATAAATTATATATATGTATATAGATAAAGATATATACAGTATTTATAATGAGATTGAAAGCGTATTACTGCGTCACCAATAATGCCAGTTTGATGCTCTGGCTACACTGGTCCAATTTGCACCCAATTTCTTTGCTGGATTTCCTCTTTTCCTACAGGAGAGAAAAAGAAAGTCCTCACGTAAAGACCAACCTTAGAAGCCTTAGCCCTCAAGATAACGATAATATATATATATATATATATATATATATATATATATATATATATATATATATATATATATATTGTCAAATTTTATGAGGAAGAAGAAAAGATAATAACATCAACGATAGTTAAAAGGAAAAAGGCATGAATAGACACGGTTGATTTGAAACCGACTAGAACAAGAACTCAGTCAAATCAGACTGAGAACACATGATCACCTGGTCCGGTTTTATTTTCACTTTCTTTCCATTAAACCAGAATGAGGCTAAAACTAGAAGCTGACGGTTTTAAACTGTTAGTTTCATATTTTTTTATTTCAAATATTTTAATAAATATTTTATTCCATTTTGTTTAATATTCAAACGAAAAACCCGATGATGGTTTGAAATCGCCGGGTCTGATTTGCCAGAAACAAAGTATGGAAACGTGGAGCGAATTGTGTCACAATTAAATGGAAATGCAACGCTAGCTAATGACCAAAAGAGGGTAGTAGCTAGCGACTGAGAATAGAATCTGTGGGGTATGAGGACTATCTGTTCATATCCTTAAGCGTAGCATCAGGCCCTGGAAGGAACCAACAGGCCGGGGCCGGACATGGGCCCAAATCTGTCCATGTCTAGCTCGGGTTCCAGGTCAAACTTAAGATCGAGCTTAGGCTTCATTCTCGTGTCAAGACAGTCCTAAGCACAATATAGAAGCCCCATGGAACCTGGAAGCCCGTCGGCGCTTGATCCTCATAATGTCGGGCCAGGTCAGGCTGGGTGAACTTATCGTCTTTCAGGTGGGGTGGGGACTTTGATACTTTGTTTGGACTTTGCTAAACTGTTGCCTATTTGACGATCAAGCTCACGCTTTCTTCTTAGCAAGTCCGGGACTGACCTGTCGACCGATCACATACCTGAAAGGCCGCTGTGCTCCCGTACCCAATATCAGGCCTCATGTAGCCCCCTCCTCTCTCTCTCTCTCTCTCTCTCTCTCTCTCTCTCTCTCTCTCTCTCTCTCTCTCTCTCTCTCTCTCTCTCTCTCTCTCTATATATATATATATATATATATATATATATATATATATATATATATATATATATATATATATATATATATATATATATTAACAAGCGAAAAAGTGTACCATTACTTCTTGCAGGTCAGTTGACTTAAAAATAATCTTTTGTTTTTTAATTAAAATCCTGATAACCCATTTCTTAAATAAATTATTGTGATTTATTTGAATATGCTACCACATATCAAACACCGTGGTGAAGCTTGTCGTGCAAAATCAGGCTGGTTCTACAACTTTTTCATCGATCTTCGCTCTAGTTTGAATTTTCAGTTCGTTCGTGTTGATTGGGTTTGATTTATTTGAAATGGGAAAAGGAGCCATCAGTTTCAATACTTGTTTTATGGCTGCAGTACAGTGAGGGCGCAGGTTGTCCAATAATAGAAGAGGATTACTAAATATACTTATTATCTTTTAAAGTTTATTTTAGTGTTGTTATCATTTTTGGACAAGCAAGTGGTGCAGTGGTCTATTTATGATGTTTTGTCCCGCTTTTTATGTCACTCATGATGTCATCCGTCACTCTCTCTCTCGCTCTTCGTGTGAACTGTGAATGCTAGTAGTTTTTATGATGGTTTGATGCTGAAGTTCTTGTGGTCAAATTTTTTTACTCTTGTTTGAATTTGAGTTTTGAACAAATGCAAGAAACTGTTTCTCTCTCCCTCTCTGATCGCTAGAAACTCTTGTTGGTGATTGTTGGTACTACATTTTTACCGTTCTTGTGTCGAGTAATATTCTTGATGATACTCTTACTCCAATTGCTAAACTCAAAATCAGACCAACCTGCTCGAGAGCACCACCATCTTTGAATACGACTTGGGCAGCGAGGGTGACCTCTTCAAGGCGCCAGGGGCCATAATCGAACCCCCCGACGCCCTTCCCCCCTTGGACCCCGTCACCACTGCCGCTATCTCCCTCATCTCCGGCGCCCACGCCGACGATGTCCTCGACGGCCAGGCCCTCGACGTCTCCACGCAGCTGGAACCCACCGGACCCCTCATGACCGAGGCCTTCTACGACGTCAAGAATGACCTCATCGAGAAATCTGCCATCGACGACGATCCTACCGCCTTTCCGGCGATCCCCGCCCTGGAACTCCCCGTTCTGGACGTCGATGCCGCCATTTCGGAGGAGCCTAAAATTCCGGCGGTGCTCGAGGCGGAGGCGGAGGATAAAGCGATGGTATTGCAAAAGAGCGAAAGCTCGGGCTGCCTGACCTCCATGGAATGGATCAACAGTAACGGTGGGCCGGTCCGGCCGGCGTTCCTTGATTTCCGGAGGCTTAATTTAGAGGAGGCGTTTGGGATGCGGAGGGCATTCAGTGAGGGAGATATTCAGGTGACCCTTTTATTTTTCGTTCTTGACAGTTCTTAAATTTCCTTTTCTTTTTCTGCATTTCATCATAGGTGTTAACGAAAGGGTGTTATAGTGTTACTGTTTTCTTGATGATGGTGATCTCATGGACATAAGGAGCACACACACACATAATGTCATCAAACCGATTGCACTGGATATTATGCCTCTTGAGCTTCTAGTTCTTTTCTTTGTAGTTAGTAATTGTACTAAGAACAGCAAGTCTAGTGGTGATGAATAATCCCAATTTTCACAAGTTTGGGTCTATCTTTAGGACTCAGGTTCCGGCAAAATCAAGTTCCTGTTTGTAAGTTTCTCCTGCCACATTGCAGTACATACTACGCGAAGGGCTTGTAATGAGATTGGAAGAAAATTCAGGTCATATTAGCATTAAGGGTCACTGAACAGTGGTCTTTAAGATGACATGGTTATCTGATCAAGATGTATTGTCATCAACTGACTAGATCCTACTTTCGTGGATTGTCAAAGCTTTACGTTCCTTGAGACTGACAATACTTAGATTTGTGACCAACCGATATATTGTGTAGCTTTGCAAATGGTTGCTAGCTATGGCCTCTTCATTTGTACATGAATGCTCTGATAGACACGGCCTTCTGCAAGTCGTCAACTTTGTTTAAGCAGCTCCGTGAATGCTTTTGGAGCTACTCAGACCTCCATTGAACATGAAACGTTTAGGGTGGGGCAGACGATGTTTTATTGCTAACAAATGTTAACTATCGGGGGTGGCTTCTACATTGAATGACGGTTTTCTGTTATCCCACAACTACAGCATAAAAATCTGGAAGCCTCTTTGGTCCTGTTGAAGGACATGATGGTGGTGGTTTGGTGGATTGATGGTGAAATCAAATAACATGGACTTAGATGAGTCTTGGTTCTTTTTCTGGTGTTCAGAAAATGAGTAACTTTATTCTCGATCTTGCATCCTTTTCTATTTTTAAGACCTGGAACATCTTGGAAGACTATGATTAGTCATTTTGAGCTTGGTTTCGTTCGTCAGACTACTCGGTATTGATTATGTGCAGTATCTAGGTTCAACTCTCCAGTAGAACTCAAGGAATTTCCTATGGTTTTTTAGTGAGTGAGCATGGAAGACAATCTATGTTTTGTGAAACAAACACCGTACCACCCACTAGTATAATGGAAATAAGCATTCTGAATCGGAATTGCTCAGAAAGGAGGGTGGAAATAAAGCCATCCCAATATCTCATTTTTCCTTCTAGTGACTTTATAGTGATTCCTGACAAAGATAAACAAGGTAAGTGTGATTGAGTTGGATATCAAGTAGATATGATACTACAAATATGAGGGCATGTTAAAAGTCTTACCTGCTCCATTTACAGATGTATTACAAACTGAAAAAGGGCACAAACGAATCTCCATCTTGTTTTGATATACCCGAAGTGGAAAACTGTTACCTTGGTACTACTTAGCTAGTGATGCATAAAGTACTTGGTGATGTCACAGGGCTTTGCATCATGGCATCTTTTTTACTAAGTGGCAATTGATGTCGATGTCCATATTGAAGGTTGTGTATCTGCTTCCCTTGACATTTGCAATCAAAGCAATTTTATTGCTTCACTAGTATCTGTCAATACACTTACCACCTTCTAGTGAATGATGGCAGTTCATTGATTACTGCAAAATGATCAAGTATCTTCTTGATAAATACAACGAAAGTGATTATTGTGCACAGACACACACTCACGCTCATTGCACTAGAAACTATGTTCTTCATTCATTTATGTTCATCTCAGCCACATGAATTCACACAAAAACACACACACATGACACAAACATAAGATATGCAGTTCCGGGTTCAAACTTTTCCTGCATCATGAAAAACATTTATGTATGTAAGCGCATCCATCCAGGTAAATTGTTTCTGTAAGTGCTGAGATCGAACAATTCCAAGTTTTGGTCTCACCATGTTTGGCAAGATGCTTCTGTTTTTCTTTTGGGGGGTGGGGGGGGGGTATTCTTGGTACAAGATAATCATGCCAAAATGTTCATGCTGCTACATGTAATTATGAACCTTTCTCCATATAACTAATGATCGATGATCTGTTGTTATACCACACAAAGTTACCATTGAGTCTAGGATCCTGCTAAACTCTTTAATAGAAAGTTTAGGAATTTTCCAAAATTCTGAATTTTGTCAGTGCATAGGCAAAATTGTTGTTCTGGACTACATTTAGCTTCATCAACTGTAAAATGAAGGTCAACCTGTTGCTACAATTTTGCTGTGAGATTTGTGTTCATTTGTGTTACTTAGCTTTACAGCAGTATGCCTACTAAGATATGTTCAGACTTCTGGCATATTCCACAGGATGTTGGAGATCATTGATTTTGGGTTTTTATGACAGACACTTGGAAATGGTAATGCAAACCATGCTTGTGCACCAGCAGAGCGGCTGTTGACAATCGGAAATTACACTATTGAAGAACGTAAAGAAAGGCTCCATAGGTACAGAAACAAGAAGACAAAGAGGAACTTTAACAGAAAGATCAAGGTAATAGGAGCTGTTATCTCTACTTTGTGTCGATTAATTCACAAAGGATATGTGCAAGCGGTGGACCTATTCATGGGTCAGGTGAGGTTGCTGCCCAAACTGAAATCTAAAGGAAAAAAGAAAGTGATCCTTTAATTTTTATAAAATGGGCTGCCTCACCTGGGTAGACTTCTTCTCTCTGAAGAACTTTTAGGTCTGCCACTATGCGTGTCTTGATTTATTCTATGTGCTAAAATGATAGTTTACGGAGATGAAAAACCATTTCCTTTTCATGTTCAAGTTCTGTTTTCTACTTCATTTTAGGTATATTCATTGATAAGGATATAATCCAAATGTTCTGATCAGTGTTTCTTTCCAGTATGCTTGTAGGAAGGCTCTAGCAGATAGTCAGCCACGGGTTCGAGGACGGTTTGCAAAGACTGAGGATTCTGAGGCATCAAGGCCATCTACTGCCTCAGTAACGAGGTTGACTTAGAATCGTCTCTGTTGTTCCTAGATGTCAGCCTTAACCTGGAAGTTCCTATGTCTAAAATCTTTTTAGCAATCCCTCTCCTGGTTCAGAATTCAGCAGATGGCTTGAAACTGATAATATTGTAAATAAGGTTCTAATAAAACAGAAACTGGAATCTGGCCAAGACATCCTTCACTTCGAGAACAGTGCCTGACACTACTCTCTCTCTCTCTCTCTCTATTGTACTTTTCCGTCAACTGCTTGTATGATGAAACAGGTTGAGAGAGGGATCTAATATCCGCGGTAAATCCTTATTGGATGGATTACTTTCTCTACAATTTTTAAGTGATGCGAAGACATCCTTGCACTTCGGGAACAGTGCCTGACACTATTCTCTCTCTCATACTTTTCCGTCAACTACTTGTATGATGAAACAGGTTGAGAGAGGTATCTAATATCCTCGGCTTTCTGTACAATGTTCAAGTGTTTCGTCAAGTAGATGGTGTGTGCGTGCATAGAAGCTTTATGGTTTATTTCCTAAGCAATATATGTGATTATGTCCTACCAAGTCCTGCCCATCATTTAGGCATTTTTTTCCAAAAAAAGTTAATTTGAGATCGGCCCTACTTCGTATTAAATTTCGCTAACGTATTAAATTCCATTGGTTTCTTGTAAGAACACATCTAGATGCAAGGTGAACATCGTGTTCTTCTAAGCCTTTCTTTTCTGTATGAGTTTCTGAATTCAGTATAAAGATTCAACACCATGCTGTCTATGGAACCTTCATCTGGTCTTCACTTCAATAGTAGATGCTGTGTGTATGATGTGCTTTGCCCAAGTAATTTAGGACAATGGTTGGTGTCAACATAATCGTACATGACAAAATGAAATTGTATGATGTGTTGTTGCGCTGACCTTGCTTGATAAAACTGAATAACCTATGGACTTTTTTAGGCGTTTTTGAATCTCCTTGGTAGCCTTGATGTTCCGTTCCCTTGAACAGCACTTGTTAAAACACCATGAGATGGTAAACAAACTTATGGATGCAAAACTAGAAGCTGAGGCCGTCTGTTACCATCTCATTGCTCACCAAAACGAAAAGGGATGTATTCATATGAACCCCATATTAACCTAGCCAAACATAAGCTCATAATTTAAGTTTTAAAAAAAAGTTGATCTCTCCAGTAAAAGTGCAGCCATCCAACTGGTTAGCCTAAGATGATTTTCCTTTACATGTATATAAATCAGCAATATAAACTCAACCGAGATATATACAGAACCGAGGGAAAAGATATGGCTTACTTGTAACCTGCTTGTGTGATTCTGGTGAACCCAACGAAGCGGGCTTCCGAACGAGCCCAACAGAGATAAATCATGAACTCAATTTCTTTCAAGCACTAGTAGATGCATCAAGAATTAATAAACTTTCAAACTTGATAAGGCCAAGAACCACTCTCGAGGCTTTAGAACAATTGTTTTTGCACAATCATTTGAAAGCATCAAACGTGATAAGCGATTCTTCTCTCTGATGATCAAACGGGAAGAAACTTTCCGTGACGGGGATTATTAAGGAGAATCCCGTCCATGAAATTCAGTTTAGTTGTCGAAGTACATGATAAAGGAGGCAATTCCACTTTCGGCACAGGCAAGATGCTCAGCTGAAACTAACGCGTTCATCCAACTCTGTCAATGTCCCTTTTCCCAAACAAACAGATGAACATAATTTCTCGATGTTCTAAGGTCCTTCCAGTCACATGATCAACGCACAACTTAAACAATGGGAAAGAAGAAAGGTTTAAGCACCAAATCTGCGTTTTGCAATTCACATTCATTTTCTGTTTAGAAAGGCAATAACTGCTTTCCAAAGAACCCAAAAACCCTTTTTTACAATTACAGCAGACTGTAGTCAATCAGTTCAGAAAAGAAACTGTCAAAATGCATATAGCCAAACATTGAATCCGAGAAGCCAACCTGCATAGCAATCGAGAGTTTTGCATCTTCCCAAACCCAGCAAGGTCGACAACAATTTGAGCATGAAGACCTTAAGATCATGAGAACCTGTTCTGAACAAACGGCCAAACATCTATAACCAGAAACGGTCTAAAACATTTCACCGGGATGGCCGGTTGCGGTAGTTTCCAAGGTTGTAGCGGTGAGGGAATCGTGCTCGTCTGCCAACTGGTTGACCATTCGGAGCAGTTGTCCTAGCTCGTTGTAGCCTCTGTTCCTTCATGTTGGCAAACAGTGAATCCAGGGTCTGTGACCCATGCTTCTGAACTGCAGCTGGCACCATCTAAACACATCCATAGAGTATCCATTACCAACTATCCGCATGCATGAATTGTGAAATTATTGCACATCAGAAGCCAAAACCTGGGCACAGAAAATTACCTTCGCAGCATACGTAGAAGCATTTTCAGGGCTCCTCTGGATGATGGCCATGGGCCTGCACACAAAAGGGATCAGCATCAATAGGACAGAAGCAAGGAGGTTTCAAATAGAGCAGCATCACCTAGTTGTTTTAGTAGGTTTCATACAGATCCACCCTGGTCCAAAAGATGCGAATCTTACACAGCAGGAATCTGAAAGGTTCAATTCAAGTACTTGCCCTAGAAGTGCAAATACTCTTGAATAACTTACTAAAGATTACAGGAAAAAGAGATTCAGAATCAGGATTCAGATGTATAAACAAAAACATGAACGTTGGATGTCCAAATAGCCGAAATTCATCAAGCTGCAAAGATCATGAACACTCTTAAACCCACCTTCTCAGACCATGTAGAGACCTTGTACAGTCATGGTGGCTTAAACGGCTTGAACAGGAGTGTTGCACACATTCTTAGTCACAACAATTCCATGAAGTTATACTCCAAAGTCTTAGTGGAAGCTCACAACCATAAAGACCTATTGAATCCATAATTGTTTGAGATACCATGTACTGCTTCCTTCTCCTTTCTTACAGATAGGCAAGAATTAATGACAACAAACAAACAATTAAGCCTTTTCCCATGCTAGATGAGGTTGGCTACGTAGATTCTTTGTTTCTACAAAGCCCTATCATAATTTGTAGAATCCATGGTAAATAAGTCCGACATAGTTTTACACTGGCTATCGGAATCCATGGAAAATAGGCAAGAATTAATGAACTTTTACTTAATTCAAAAGAGGCCTGCATCCTCAATCTGGACATTCCAACATCTATAACAGAAAAAACTTGTGCTTCGGAATCAGATAGCCATTAGCTCCTGATAAAGGCAGATGTAGTAGGAGGCACATATTGGTCAACAGCTGACATATCTTAACCCCTCAGTTTGAACATCGTCAGAAACAGAACAACCCATTACAGCAATTGATACATCAGACCACCAAAAAGTCAAACCCTATAAGCACATGCACAGGCCCCGGTGGTCCCATGTGAAGCGCCTCCATGGATAGTGTGGAGCAACACGATATGGATGTTTGATCTCCAATAACCAGATCTGTGATGGAAGACTGAATAGAAACACAGACCCATCTCCAGCTTAAGTGGTTAACGACCGAGGAAGCAACAGTTGTTGTAGTTTCTCTATCTAACTCCTGTTGATGGGAAAACATGTCAGCATCATGTCCAGACAACCACTCAGCAAGTGGAAGCGCAGTGATAGGACCATCTGCTCAAACGACATACCAGAGGGAAGATATCTAATACTTAGTCTCCCCATTTCAGTATTTAAACTGGCCTTTCAGAAAACTTCTTGAACACCTTACCAACTAAATTTGCTTCATCTCGTTTTTTTTTTGTTGGATTTGCTTCATCTTGATAATCCCGCATGACTTGCATCATCTTCATGTGTAAAGCTAGGACTCACCTTCAAACAACCTCATCAGAATAGTGATCAATCACTACCAGAAGAAGAGAACATCTTGGAGCCATTAGGGAGTTAGCTCTAGTTAAGATAACGATTGCAATATTTGGCATGGAATTCTTTGCTTCATCGGTATGCAACTAAAACCCAAGTAATGCATCCAGATGGAAAACTATGAGCAATATCTGTTTGACACATATAGGCCAACAGCAGCAGCTCCAGGCCACAAGTGTGAATATCGTTGCCAAGGTCAAACTGAATTGATGACATAGAGCTATAATGTGCTGAATAATCGTTCAGCCATTTTTAAATAGCTCATCATAAGTTCATGAATAGTGCCAACTGTCAACCACTTCCATCCATGTAAATGTGCTG
Organism: Brasenia schreberi; assembly: GCA_036023115.1. Lineage (NCBI taxonomy): Eukaryota > Viridiplantae > Streptophyta > Magnoliopsida > Nymphaeales > Cabombaceae > Brasenia > Brasenia schreberi. The sequence goes on from JAYKKT010000065.1 coordinate 4,131,045, forward strand.
TAATGTAACAACCAAATATGAACACCACTCATGCAGGGAGGACTTCATTTAAAATAGATTCTCCATGCAAAGATGCGCCTTTCTAGCAGAAACTGAAGATCTTGTTTACCTGCTATTAAAGCAGCCAAAAGAAACTAGCATAAGCAGGCAACAAAGAAGCAGAAAACAAGCTGAACAAGCACGTCGCGCACAAAAACTACCATGAAGAAAATGAATACCTTGACTTGTGTGCAATTGGAAATCTCATGGCAACTGGGACACTTGCAGTTCTGGGAGCAGCTTCTACTTCCAAGGAAAACTTACAGTTCACTTTAAAATTTGATCTTCTCTGAGCCAGAACACCCTGTACAGGACGAATATCAGAATACTACTATTCATATACCTAAGGATATCATCTATAGGAGGTCAATCGTCCATGTCAAATTACCTGTCGAATTGTTGACCTTGAATTCATAAACGTTTTAAGGTTTGAAGCACGTGCCTGTGCTTGGGATGTACCATTCTTTCTGAAGTCTCTGTTTTTGTTCTGTTAGAAACCAAAAGAATGAAAAACTTGTACAAATGTGAGCAAGATCACAAAAGCACCATCAAAATCAACTTACAGCAACCCTTGCATTCTTGCCCCTTGAAACTGGTTTCTTGGACATATTAATGATATCATCTGAAACAACAAATGCAACACAGTATATAATATATGGTTTATCAGCAGATGAAAAGACTCCCTCGTAATTGTACACTTCACAATTACATTAAGACCAACGTATAAATTGGTTTGGCAACCCAAAATAATCTTACCCAGTGACATATTCATCTTCTGCTCAGTAAGAGCAACAACCTCATTGGTCAGTGCTGGCTTGGTCACCATCTGCCACAACATAAAATTTCTTATCAGCTTTGAACAATATGTGACCAACCAAAAGAAAGGCATCAACCATTTAATGCAAAGACAAGACCTAAAGTTATTATAAAAGAAATGCTGCAAGTCCTTAGTTTAACTCCCGTTTCTAGCAATCAGGTGAAAAAAAAGCTGCATGATTCCCCCTCGAGGTACAGAGCAGGCAGTGGATTGAAATTATGGTCAGAATATCAGATGCGAGTATCTGCAGAAGAAGGCCACCTTATATCAAGAGAAATTAGATGCCAATGGTATCTACCTCACCATCACCTGAATACTTCGCCATGTTCTACTTGGTACCAGCTATTTCAAAAAACAAATCTACTGTTGATAGATTGCCACATCCATGTACAACATGCTAACACTTAAAATTGGCACTTTCTCCATGTCAGTCTAAGTTCAACTAATTCGATTTTTTATTATGAAAAACTAACCTAGAGATAGTTTAGGGCAATGTTATCTATATTGCACCGTATCATATGGTACGGTGCGATACGTATCGTATCGTGTACGATACACCTGTATATATCACATTCAGGAAAGTATCGGGCTGTATTGTGC